>CAWUFW010011146.1:0-637154 GCA_963921515.1 Calotriton arnoldi
TGGGACACGTTCTGATTCTAAAGGGAAACACAGTGGTCATGTTTTGCGGCTGCCAGAAACCACTCCCTTCTTGTCGTCAAGAAGTTTCTAGTGGCCTCTGAGCTAGCTGGCACAAGTAATTAAGTTTAATATACTCGATAGGGACATACCGACCTTAGTTCTATGTCAAACCTATAGGATATATTATTCCAATGCGCAGAGCCTATTAGGGAAATAGGAGCTACACTACAATACCGAGAGCAAAGATCAGTAACAATTTCCATAAATAGTTTGTTAAAGCTAGGGGTTGGCCGTGGGGGGCGGTATGCGACCAACATTAATAGGCAAGATGATTTAAATGGAATTTTGACTCCTAATATGTCTGCCTGGTCAATGCTCTCTGCCACTATTTTAGTGGCCTTTATCCGCTTATTAAAAAGAATGGCTACTCCCCCTCCCCGGGCATTTCCCTGTCTATTGTGCCAGAAAGCATCGAAGTTCCCTGGAAGGGCAGCGATGATATCCGGGACTGAGGTATCACCTAACCAGGTTTCAGTGAGAGCCAGGATGTCTATATCTCCATCCTGGAGGAGTGAGAAGACTTCCAGGTGGTGCTTCTGTAAGGATCGAGTATTTAGGACTGCCACTTTCAGGCCGAGTGGGTTGCTAGGTGTAGTGCTGATATTGGGGGGTGGGCCCGGAGTATTATTGTAGTTACATCTCAACAGGTTTTCAGCTTTCAACTTCCCTACAACACTTTCACTGAGGACGTGGCTGCCTGAGGCAAGAGTGTGCAAGTCTGCCTCTGAGTAAGTCCAGATTTGACCAGGGGTTCTGGCCCCTGGCCCCGATCGGCCGCGGACGGGTGCAGACGGGCTTGCCTTAGGAACGCCTCAGGCGCGCCAGCGGTGAGCCCGCTGCGCTCGTCCGCTGCGCGTTGAGGCAGGCATCGGTTTTTTATAGCCAAGGTGTGCAGCTAGACCGCTGACCTCCGCCGCTTTTTACCAGAAGTATGCAAGTAGCACTTCCTTTGTGCGTCAGTTCCCTCCACACAAACGGAATATTCCGCGGTGGACCGGGGAACATGCAATTTAAGCAATGTAGCAGGTAAGGGGGTCAAGTTGTGGCAAATATGCAGCTCAAGAGATGTGTGAGTGTGTTAAAAAACAGAGTGAAATATTTAAAAATAGACAATAGTGCTCAACACAACTTCTCAGGAGCCCATCACCAGGCGCTCCGCAGGATGTAGTACTGACCGTACTGGTTGTCTAACAATTAAAAGCCTCTAGCGCGTCCGCTGCGCGTTGAGGCAGGCATCGGTTTTTTATAGCCAAGGTGTGCAGCTAGACCGCTGACCTCCACCGCGTTGTAACGGAAGTATGCAAGTAGCACTTCCTTTGTGCGTCAGTTCCCTCCACACAAACTGAATATTCCGTGGTGGACCAGGGAACACGCAATTTAAGCAATGTAGCAGGTAAGGGGGTCAAGTTGTGGCAAATATGCAGTTCAAGAGATGTCTGAGTGTGCTAAAAAACAGAGTGAAATAATTAAAATAGACAATAGTGCTCAATACAACTTCTCAGGAGCCCTTCACCAGGCGCTCCGCAGGATGTAGTACTGACCGTACTGTGTGCTCTTCTCTACCCTGCTGTGCCAAGGGCTGTTGTCTACCTGGCAATGCTGAGGACTCTTGTCTAACCTAGAATGTTGTGGGCTCTTGTCTAACCTGCAACACTAGGGTTCTTGTCAACCTGCAGCACCGAGGGCTCTTGTCCACTCTAGAATGCTCAGGCTCCTGTCTACCCTACAGTGCTGAGGGCTCTTATCTACCCTGCAGCACTGAGGGCTCTTGTCTACCCTAGAATGCTGAGGGCTCTTGTCGACTCTAGAATGCTTAGGGCTCTTGTCTACCTTGCAGTGCCGAGGGCTCTGGTCTACCCTGGAGAACTGTGGGTTCTTGTCTACCCTGAAGCACTGTGTGCTCTTGTCTACCCTGCAGTGTTGAGAGCTCTTGCCTACACTAGCATGCAGAGGTCTCTTGTCTACCTTGCAGTGCTGAGGACTCTTGTCTACCATGAAGCACTGAGGGCTCTTGATCACAGTCTTCTTTACCCGTGAACCTCTGAAAAGTTACTCATTTTTGCCCTTTTTTAAGGTTCTCAGTTTCCTTCACCTTTACAAGTCTTTTTTGGTGGACATTTTCTATGCACAAAGGCTTTAGGTGAAGTATATAGGAAAGGATAGTATAGAATTTATAGAGTGCATTAAAATACGAAGATGCCAAGGCGCTGGACATATCACATGCAGAACTTTTGTTGGTCTCAAACATGGGTCTATGAAACATAGATTGTCACAGGAGTCCCTGCAGTGCAGAGGGCTCTTGTCTACCCTGCAGTGCTGAAGGCTCCTGGTTACCCTGTAGTGCCTATGGGTCTTAACCACCCTGCAGTTCCAAGGGTTCTTATCAACCCTGTAGCTGCATCAGCGAGCTCATAATATCATGTTCTTATTTCTCCACTTACAGTGTGAGATTTCCTGTGATGTCAAGAGGGGTGATATATCATGGAATACTATTTCCTGTGATCTCAGTGATGTTAACTTTTACATGATGTCACTTCCCTATAAATAATGTCATGTTTTGGAGGGTGCGTGATGTCACTTCCACTACCTGCATGTTTTTCTGAATATTTCTTTCACATTTGATATATATTTGCCATCTTTTGTTGTGAGCAAAATCACTACTAAGCAGGTCAATATGAATATGTCTGAGGCATCACAGTCTTCTATACCCATGATCTTTTGCAAAGTTACTCATTTTTGCCCTATGCGAAGGTTCTCAGTTTCCTTCACCTTTACATGTCATTAGTTTTTTGGTGGATATTTTGGTAGACATGACGGATAGCTGGTCAGAGAGGCTGGGGTTCTGGCGTCGTCCAGGTGCGGACGGGCGCAGACGGGCTTGCCTTTGGTGCTCCTACTGCATGCATCTGCTCCCTGCTGTGATTTTTATAGGCGTCTCCAGAGGAGATACGCCTGGCACGCCAGCCTGCCTAAAATGGCGGCGGTGCTGTGGCAAACCAGGAAATTACTCTCTGACTCTCTCCGCACAATCAGCCGAATACCATGGCGGACCGGAGAGCTATAAAGCCTTCAATAATAAGAAGTGGGACCTCCCTTTATTAAAATGCGACACAGATTATATAAATGACAAAGCAAGTGTTTAAAATATAAAGAATGTGGAGCACATGCCATGCAGTAGCTGCACGTCTGCATCCAGTTGTGATTTTTCCACTCCACAGGAGTCTCGATTTTCAAACCAAAGTGACAAAGCCACCAAAGGAACGATCTTTGTAAATTTCATGGACTTCCGTGAAGGTTAAAGGTTTAGCTCCTCTCCATATTAAACAGCAAGAAAGGAGGACTGGGGAAGCTTCGCAGGAAGGGATCACTGACAGAATATCGATTACAAGAATATCGACCTACAACAATATCGAAGAAAAAATATAGAATGCCAAAATATCGAATCCCTATCTACAAACAGGTAAGTACAAAAATATCGAATCCAAAATATAGTTGTAAAAAATATAGTTAGTCAAAATATCGAATTTTTTAAATATCTTAAAAGTAATGAAAAATTAATGAAATAATATATATAATTAACTAAAACATACTTAAAAATAACTTTAAAATTAATAAATAATTAATGTAAGTAAAAAAAATAAACATACATTTTTATTTTTTAATACATATATATATATTAACGTAATATTTATAAAAATATTCAATATTTTTAGCGTAGGATAGCGGGAGGGTAAAATTTACTATTACCACTCCAGTGAGTGCAACAGTAGGGAAAGCATTGGATAGCGGGATGGTAAAAATTACTATTCCCACTCCAGTGAGTGCAACAGTAGGGAAAGCGTTGGATAGCGGGAGGGTAAAATTACTATTCCCACTCCAGAGAGTGCAACAGTAGGGAAAACGTTGGATAGCGTAGGGGTAAAAATTACTATTCCTACTCCAGAGAGTGCAACAGTAGGGAAAACGTTGGATAGCGGGAGGGTAAAAATTACTATTCCCACTCCAGAGAGTGCAACAGTAGGGAAAGCGTTGGATAGCGGGAGGGTAAAAATTACTATTCCCACTCCAGTGAGTGCAACAGTAGGGAAAGAGTTGGATAGCGGGAGGGTAAAAATTACTATTCCCACTCCAGAGAGTGCAACAGTAGGGAAAGTGTTGGATAGCGTAGGGGTAAAAATTACTATTCCCACTCCAGAGAGTGCAACAGTAAGGAACCTTGACCTTGCCAGGTAGGTCGCTCCCCCGCCACACAGCTCCGCCTGTGCTGTCCTGCCCGCTGCTGCTGCTGGTAAGCTCGCACCTCTGCTGCTGCCTCGGTGCCCGATTTTGCTTTCTGTTTCCCCCCGTGCCCCCATCTACTGTGCCCAATTTTGCTTTCTGTTTCCCCCCGTGCCCCCATCTACTGTGTGCCCGTTTTTGCTTTCTGTTCCCCCCGTGCCCCCATCTACTGTGCCCGATTTTGCTTTCTGTTTCCCCCCGTGCCCCCATCTACTGTGTGCCCGATTATGCTTTCTGTTTCCCCCCGTGCCCCCATTTTTTTGTGCCCGATTTTTGCCTTCTGTTTCCCCCGTGCCCCCATCTACTGTGTGCCCGTTTTTGCTTTCTATTTCCCCCCGTGCCCCCATCTACTGTGCCCGATTTTGCTTTCTGTTTCCCCCGTGCCCCCATCTACTGTGTGCCCGATTTTGCTTTCTGTGTCTCCCCGTGCCCCCATTTTTTTGTGCCCGATTTTTGCCTTTTGTTTCCCCCCGTGCCCCCATCTACTGTGCCAGATTTTGCTTTCTGTTTCCCCCGTGCCCCCATCTACTGTGCCCAATTTTGCTTTCTGTTTCCCCCCGTGCCCCCATCTACTGTGTGCCCGTTTTTGCTTTCAGTTTCCCCCGTGCCCCCATCTACTGTGCCCGATTTTGCTTTCTGTTTCCCCCGTGCCCCCATCTACTGTGCCCGATTTTGCTTTCTGTTTCCCCCGTGCCCCCATCTACTGTGCCCGATTTTGCTTTCTGTTTCCCCCGTGCCCCCATCTACTGTGCCCGATTTTGCTTTCTGTTTCCCCCGTGCCCCCATCTACTGTGCCCGATTTTGCTTTCTGTTTCCCCCGTGCCCCCATCTACTGTGTGCCTGTTTTTGCTTTCTGTTTCCCCCCGTGCCCCCATCTACTGTGCCCGATTTTGCTTTCTGTTCCCCCCGTGCCCCCATCTACTGTGCCTGATTTTGCTTTCTGTTTCCCCTCATGCCCCCATCTACTGTGCCTGATTTTGCTTTCTGTTTCCCCCGTGCCCCATCTACTGTGCCCGATTTTGCTTTCTGTTTCCCCCGTGCCCCCATCTACTGTGCCCGATTTTGCTTTCTGTTTCCCCCGTGCCCCCATCTATTGTGCCCGATTTGCTTTCTGTTTCCCCCCGTGCCCCATCTACTGTGTGCCCGTTTTTGCTTTCTGCTTCCCCCCGTGCCCCCATTTTTTGTGCCCGATTTTTGCCTTCTGTACCCCCGTTGCCTCTCTCCGCTCCCGCCGCTGTGTCCCCTGCGGTCCCGCCCCCCTGACTGCCCATTCGCTGCCCCTGCCTCCCGCCTCCCAGCTGCTCCTCCCTCCCACCTCCCCCATATATGGCGGCCACTGCGCGGCCGCGCTGCTGGCGCGCCGAAGGCGCGCCTAAGGCAAGCCCGTCTGCGCCCGTCCGCGCCCAGTGCCAGAACCCCTGGGCCGCGCGCCCCCCGCACCAGCCTCGAGGACCGACGCCGCTACAATGCCACCACACTCCACGCTCTCAACCCGGGACGGACACACAACTGCTTCAAGGCCGCCCCGAAACGCACTCATGGCCCCTTCACCTGCCGGAACTGCAGCTATACCAGACTCAGAGCCACCGAAGCGCCCGCCAAGAAGGACCTCAACCACCTCCGATGCATCCTACTGAACACCCGCTCCGCACGCAAACACGCCGTCGAGCTCTGGGACCTGCTCGACACATCATCACCGGACGTCGCCTTCCTGACAGAGACCTGGATGAACGACTCCTCCGCACACGACATCGCCATAGCCATCCCAGACGGCTATAAGATCACCTGCAGAGACCGCGTCAACGGAGTAGGAGGAGGAATCGCCATCGTCCACAAGAACTCCATCAGGGTCTCGACCAGCACCGACGACCTTCTCCGCACTGCCGAACACATGCACTTCCAGATCCACACGGACCCCAACACCACCCTTAGAGGCACCCTTGTCTACAGACCCCCAGGGCCCCGACCCCAGTTCAGCGACTCCATCGCCGACTTCATCAGCACGCACGCCCTGACCTCTACCGACTACATCCTCCTCGGAGACCTGAACTTTCACCTGGAGAACAACAACGACAGCAACTCCACCACCCTGATTGACAACCTCGCCAACCTCGGACTGAGACAGCTCGTCACAACACCGACTCATTCCGCCGGCCACACGCTCGACCCAGTCTTCTCCTCAAGCTCCCACGTCTCCTTCAGCCACACCACGGAACTCCTCTGGACCGACCACCGCTGCATCCACTTCACCTTCCAGAAACCCACCACACACCACCGCACCCAACAGATCCCACGCCGCTGCTGGAGCAAAGTCACCGAAGACCAACTACGGGCAAACCTCGCTCTCAGCCCCCCTCCGACCCATCCAACACCGACGACGCTGCCTGCAACCTCAGACGATGGATAGACGACTGTGCCAACACCCTCGCCCCGCTGAAAAAACTCACCTACAGCGACACCACCAAAAGAGCCAGCTGGTTCACCCCGAACTCCTAGCTTCCAAGCGTACCTGCCGGAAACTAGAGAAGAAATGGCACAGTGATAAGACACCGGACAGCCACGCAGCCCACAAAGACGCCATCCGTAACCACCACCACCTCATCAGGTCCGCCAAGAGAATCTCCTTCAAAGACCGCCTCGACAACAACGCACACAACAGCAAGGAGCTCTTCAACATCGTGAAGGAACTCTCCAACCCCAGCTCCAACACCAACGACATCCCGCCGTCGCAAGCCCTGTGCGATTCCCTCGCACCTTCTTCCACCGCAAGATCGCCGACATCCACGACAGCTTCAACACCCAGACAGCCCCTACTAAGATAGACACACCAGACCAGCCGCACACCATTGACCATGACCCCTTGCCAGCCTGGGCCAGCGTGAACATCGACGACACCATCAAGACCATGAGCACAATCCACTCCGGCTCCCCGTCAGACCCTTTCCCGCACCACATCTTCAACAAAACCAGCAGCTCCATCGCACCCCACCTGTGCAACGTTATCAATCTCTCCTTCGAGACCGCGACCTTCCCAGAGAGCTGGAAACACGCAGAGATCAACGCCCTACTCAAAAACCCAAGGCGGACCCGAGAGACCTCAAGAACTTCCGGCCCATCTCCCTGCTTCCGTTCCCAGCCAAGGTCATCGAGAAGATCGTCAACAAACAGCTAACCCGATACCTCGAAGAAAACAGCATCCTGGACCCATCCCAATCAGGGTTCCGCAGCAACCACAGCACTGAGACTGCCCTCATCGCCGCCACCGACGACATCAGGACCCTGCTGGACAACGGTGAGACCGCAGCCCTCATCCTGCTGGACCTCTCCGCCGCCTTCGACACTGTCTGCCACCGCACTCTACGCGCACGCCTCCACGACGCAGGGATCCGAGACAAGGCCCTGGAATGGACCACCTCCTTCCTCGACAGCAGAACCCAGAGAGTCCGCCTCCCACCTTTCCGATCCGAAGCCTCCGAGATCATCTGTGGCGTACCCCAGGGATCTTCCCTCAGCCCAACGCTGTTCAACATCTACATGGCCCCGCTCGCACGCATTGCCAGACAGCACGACCTCAACATTATCTCCTACGCCGACGACACTCAACTGATCCTCTCCCTCACCAAGGACCCCCTCGCAGCCAAATCCAATCTCCATGAAGGAATGAAGGCCGTCGCCGATTGGATGAAGATCAGCCGACTAAAGCTGAACACGGACAAGACAGAGGTCCTCATCCTCGGCTCCAACCCCTCAGCCTGGGACGACTCCTGGTGGCCAACGACGCTGGGAGCAGCCCCGACACCCACCGACCACGCACGCAACCTGGGAGTCATCCTCGACTCAACGCTCTCCATGACCAAGCAAGTCAACGCAGTCTCCTCCTCCTGCTTCAACACCCTCCGCATGCTTCGCAAGATCTACAGGTGGATCCCGACAGATACAAGAAGAACAGTCACTCAGGCCCTCGTCAGTAGCAGACTCGACTATGGGAACGCTCTCTACGTGGGAGTCCCGGCCAAGCTCATCAAGCGACTGCAACGCATACAAAACGCCTCCGCACGCCTGATCCTCGATGTACCACGCCACAGCCACATCACCCCCCACCTGAGGAACCTGCACTGGCTCCCCGTCAACAGGAGAATCTCTTTAAAACTCCTCATCCACGCACACAAGGCACTCCACAAGACTGGCCCAGCCTACCTCAACAGACGACTCTTCTTCTACGTCCCCAACCGCCAGCTCCGCTCCGCCGACCTCTCCCTCGCCACCGTCCCTCGCATTCGAAGAACAACCACCGGCGGCAGATTTTTCTCACACCTAGCCGCCAAGACCTGGAACACCCTTCCACTAACCCTACGACAGACCCAAGACCTGCTGACCTTCAGGAGGCTACTCAAGACCTGGCTGTTCGACCAGTAGCAGCACCCCCCCCCCTTTTCTCTCCCCAGCGCCTTGAGACCCTCGCGGGTAAGTAGTGCGCTCTACAAATTCTGTGATTGATTGATTGATTGGAAATCGTTGGATAGCGTAGGGGTATAAATTACTATTCCCACTCCAGAGAGTGCAACAATAGGGAAAGAGTTGGATAGCGTAGGGGTAAAAATTACTATTCCCACTCCAGTGAGTGCAACAGTAGGGAAAGCGTTGGATAGCGTAGGGGTAAAAATTACTATTCCCACTCCAAAGAGTGCAACAGTAGGGAAAATAATGATTCAATATTTTAATAAAAATAAAATAATTATCAATACCAATAAAAAATTAATTAAAATGACTTACCAATTACAAAATATTTAATAATTAATTCTAAATACCAATAAATATTATTTCTTAAAAATTAATTACCTATTAATAACAATTAATTACCAATTAATAAAAATTAATTACCAAATAAGAATTAATTAACAATAAATTAATAATCAATACCAATAAATAAAAATAAATAATTACTGAATTACAATTAAATTACTTCCCACCCTATTCCCCTATAAACCCACAACCCACTCTGAATAATAAATTAATACAATTAATATAATTATCAATTAAATAATTATTAAAAATTAATTACCAATTAATAAAAATTAATGACCAATTAATAATTAATTAACAATGAATTATTTATCAATACCAATAAATAAAATTTAATAATTACTTAATTAAATTTAAATTACTTCCCACCCTATTCCCCTATAACCCCACAACCCGCTACAGAACTAAAACGCAAAATTAAATTAAATATAATTAATAATTCCTAAAAATTAATATTTAATTTACTATAATTAAATTACTTCCCACCCTATTCCCCTATAAACCCACAACCCGCTACAGAATTAAATTACGCAAAAATTAAATAACATAAAATTCATTACTTTAAAAAAATTAAAACATACATTACAAAAATAATACATACTTTTAACACATATTCTAACACTTAAAACACTATAAAAAAAAATCGATATTTATGACTGTCGATATTTTGACAATCGATATTTCTTACCTGAATTTCGATATTCTTAACCACTATATTATGGCAATTCGATATTCTGTCCATTCTATATTTACAACTCGATATTTTGGCAATTCGATATTAAAAATTCGATATTATGTCTGTTTACCGCAGGAAGATCACTGAGGCCTCGGTTTAAAGTTCTTCGGCGTGGGTATGCACACACGTTTTATTCTTTCCTCTTTTCATATTTTAAAATCGCAGGGAATTCAGGTTATGAGAACGCTTGTGTAACTTCATAATTCTAAATGTGTTCAACTTATTTTTATGATTCTTTGGCAGAGATTAACAAAAGCTTCACGCAGCACAGCACCCAAAGTTGCTGTGCTGCGCTTCGTGACAGGGTGAAAGGAGGAAAGCTCTATATCTACAGAGAGAGGGCACTTTCCTCACATCTCCCTAGCACCGGCGTGCAATCAGGCTGCTGAGCACCATGCATACACCTTTATGCCATAGTGCAAGGGTGGGTGTGAGTCTAGTATAGGTTTTTTACTGGAAGTGCAGCCTTCCAGTACAAAATACTGCGCCTAGATAAACTTTAAAACTTTTCCCCACTTCGGATGTGTGCTGTGCAGTGCAGCACACATGCAAAGTGGGAAAAGTTAAGAGAAATTAAAAGATTTCTCCTTAATGCCTGTTTAAAAGAAGTGTTAATTTCCAATGTAAAATCATGTCTACTGTTGCTAGTATTTTCTGAATTTATTTATTCATGTTCGTTTAATAAAAATCATTACATGTTGGGAAACGGAGTAACACCGTTTCCTATAAGTACCAATTGCCAATCAATCATTAAAAACCTCTAAAAAGTGTTACATACATTCATTAAAATCGGGAGGGTTTTTTTTTCTTATTATTTCTAACAGAATAAGACAAAAGTGTGAGCACAATTTGGGCAGTCCGTGTAGGATGGTAAAGCTCATTAGGTTTAGCAGGACTTAAGTCAGGAAAAGCGTCTCGTAAATACTTGGATTGTCCTCCCCAAAGGTGGCAATCCTCTGGCCTTCATCAGTGTTCATAGAGCTGGGCTGTGTGCAGTGCAGCTTGGATGATGTTAGTGAATTTCCCTAACCTTGCGAGGGTTTGAGCAGTGAGTGGTGTTCTGTCATTCTTGTTGTTATCTGGAACACGGTGTGTGTGGTCCAGATTCCAAGAGAGTACGGTTAGCCCAGGCTTGAAGTCGTAGCTTCGGGTTACAGCTCCTGCAATTAATTAAACTCACCGAAATATACCTCAGCGTCCCGTCTTCATTTCGTGGGAACTTTACATTGGCGACGAGGGTGGGAATTGAACCGTCCAGCCTGGAGCCCTGCGGTATGCAAATCAAGAGTCAGATGACTGCGTAACCAGCTGTCTGTCATTCTTCATGATATTGCGACCTCCGTTGTGAAAACCCCGTCTTCCGTAAGGTTGCGGTGAGACTTTAAACAATTTGTATTGATTTTTTTGTTTGTTTGTGTCTCTCCCTCGCGCACGGAGCTCGCGCGCTGCTTACGTCATTCGCTGTCTCGTGCACGTGTGCGCATTCGGAACCAAGCTAGAGTGCTGACTAAGGAATGTTCAGCGGCTCTCATCTGTAATTGTGACGCATGCGCACAGTATTCATTGTATGACAAAGACCGAGAATATCAGCTATTTTATGCGTTCTTTCATGCCCAAGGCTGTCACAGATTAAAACGTGTTTCCACTGTTTAATGTGAACACGCATCTTCACTAATATTGTCATTGCGGTAATTTTCTTTGGTGATCCGCACACCATCAGCCGTTCACATGTGCTGTCATTTCTCCTTTGGTCTTCATTAGAATTGGGAATTCACATCAGTGATTCGCACACTTCCCTTACTTATTCCGAGCCAATGATTTTAGCTTTACTTCAGTGATTCGCACATTAATTTATTACAACCAATGTGACAGTGCAATCATTTTGTGATCAACATAACAATTATTTTGTGTTAATTCCTGTGAAAACACATTTCTGTGTATACAATGTTGTTGTTGATATTGTATTACGGTGCTCCTCTTTAACCGTTCTTTCCAAATTTAACACGGAGAGCATAGGTGCTCCGCCTCCATTCCTAGCTACACCAGGAGAACCTGTTTTGGAGTGGAAACAATGGAAGGAAGGCTTAGAGGCTTACATCGAGGCTATAGGCGGCGATGATTACACAGACAAGCGGAAATTGGCTATTTGAAGCATTGCTTAGGAGCTGAAGGCAGACGCATTTTAAGTCATTTACCATCTGCTTCTACCAATAATTCAAGTGATGATGATGAAGTCGATGTATTTGACAATGCTATCAAACAATTGGACAAACTTTATGTAAAAAAAGTCAACAAAGTGGCTGCACTTCACAAATTTTTAAGCAGAGGGCAGCTAGTAAATGAATCCATTGATGTCTTCGTCAACGATTTGAGAATCTTAGCTGCCAAATGTAATTATTCTTCATTTCATGGTCAAATGGTACGTGATCAAATGGTACATAAGGTGGCTGATGTCAAGTTACAGGAAAAATTGTTATCCACTGAGGATTTGACACTTAACAAAGCAATTGACATTGCTCATCGTTTTGAGGACATGAAATTAGGCATGAAAGAACTATCTGACAAGAATACTTCCAATGTTCATTTAGTTAAAAAGTCTATCTCTGATAAAACCATTAAAAACAAACCTAAAAGTAAGTTACCTACTTCTTATTCAAATCAGGAAAGAAAGGAATATGCTTATTTTAAGTGTGGCGTTCCTGGTCATCTAGCCAATGACAAAAGATGTCCTGCAATTGGTCATGTGTGTAGATACTGTAAAGCAAAGGGACATTATGCTAGAATGTGCAAGAACAAAAACAGATTTAGGAACAAAGCTTATGATTCCAGAAACCAAAATTCTGATCAGATTAAGGAAGTTAACTGTGACTTTGAGGAGGAAGAATTTATGTTAACCGTATGTGAGGTCAATGGTAATGGGAAAGATGCTCCCTTTTGTACAATCCTGATTGGTGATAAAGAAGTTAGAGTAATGGCAGATTCCGGCGCCAGGCACACACTCATTGGTGATGAGTGGTTAAAAGAGTTTCCAAATATACACTTATTTCCTCCTGACATCAAGCTTGTGCATGATTTTATGAAACCTCAAGCCACCACCAGCAAGATAACGCCAACAGCTGATCTCTGCAGAGATCTGTCGACCTTCTTCCAGGAGAAGGTACAGTCTACTTACTCTTCCTTTCAGGGACCGAAGAATTAAGTCTGGCACACCCCTAGATCCATGTCCAGCCAGATTTTTTAATCTCCTGGCTCCCCTTCTCAATCCCCATTTAAACATTATTTGGAATACCTCTCTAAGGGTTGGTAGCTACCCTTCAGTTTGGAAAAAGGCATTTGTCCTGCCTATTCTTAAAAAAGAAGACGCAGACCACAGTATACTCATGAATTTTAGGCCCATTTCACTCCTGCCCGCCCCTGCTAAGATTTTGGAGAAGGAAGTGCAGAGACAGCTCTCCACCTATTTGGAGTCCAACAACCTGCTGCACGACTCACAATCGGGCTTTAGGAAGGGCTATAGTACTGAGACCGCTCTGCTGGAAGTGGCAGAAACCATCCGAGAATCCCTAGACCAGGGCAGCTGTGCTATGCTCGTGCTGCTAGATTTATCTGCAGCCTTTGATACGGTCTCTCATTCGATCCTTTTAGACCGCTTAGCTCAGATGGGTATCTCGGGGACCATCTTAAACTGGTTCCATTCATTTCTGGAGGAGCGGTCTCAGCAGGTCTTCCTTCGCCCACATGTCTCCTCTCCTAGCATCATGGGCTGTGGAGTACCACAGGGCTCGGCGCTTAGTCCGACCCTGTTAAATGTCTATCTCGCCCCTCTAGCCCTTATAATGAACCACTGTGGTGTATGACTAATATCATACGCGGACGACACGCAACTGGTGTTCTCATTTACAGCTACAACGAGGGCTGCGTTTGACAGTTTCAGGTTCTGCCTTACTAAGATCTCCTCTTGGATGACAGACAACTGTCTTAAACTGAACACGGATAAAACCGAGGTGATGTTTTTCAATCAACCTTCACCCCCCTCAGCTGACCTTTGGTGGCCGTCGCAACTGAATCCCCCTCCCACTCCCGTGTCCTCGGTCAGAAACCTAGGCTTTAAATTCGATTCTGAACTGTCTGTTAAGGCCCAGATTGGTCAAGTTTCCAGAGCGTGTTTCTGGAAACTTAAAACCTTGCGCAGATTTCTCCATCTACTGCCTATGGACTGTCGGGCCACCATAGTCCATGCCTTGATTACATCTCAGCTGGACTATGCTAACAGCCTGTACCTGGGTCTTCCAGCCTATCTTATCCAAAGGCTGCAGACAGTCCTGAATGCAACAGCTAGGTTTATCAGAAAGGTGCCCCTTCGACACCACATCTCCCCTCACCTGCGCAGCCTACATTGGCTGCCGGTAAAGTGGAGAATTCAATTTAAGGCCTTATCCTTGGCCTTCAGAGCAACAAGAGACTGTGGGCCTGGCTACCTCAGGTAGGGACTCCAGATATACCACCAGAACAGAACTCTGCGCTCAAACTCTCAGTTGCTGCTCCGTGCCCCCGCTTTCGGAAAGCTAGGATGGGAGGGCGTGCTTTTGCAGTTAGAACAGCCGCCCTCTGGAATGAGATGCCTGTTCATCTGCGCAAGGCTGAGTCCGAATCCATTTTTAGGAGTGCCTTGAAAACTTGGCTGTTTGATCTGTCCTAGCCTACCTCCTCCCCCCACTGCTTTAACCTCATAGCGCCGGGACACCGCCGTAGGTGGTAGCTGCGCGCTTTATAAATGCTATTGGATTGGATATGGTAGGAAACCCATTGATGTTTTAGGCTTTTTCACCACCAGTCTTGGTTTTAAAGGCAAATCCATTTTTGCAAAAGTATATGTTGCCAAAGATGGTTCCTGTCTTTTGGGGTGGCCTCAGCAAAGGGACCTGATGATCACTCTTGATCCCAACCATCCTGATCAAGTTCTGGGTTATTCAGATCTAATTTTTAGGTCGAGCGTGAGCCAGCGCGCAAGCGCTGCTCTGCGAACAGTAGTTCAGTACAGAGAGAGTATGGAGAGAAGCTCCGCCCACTGCCCGCCCTTGTTTTTCATTGGCTCCTGTGTTTGTCCTTTGTAAATGCTGTCTTCTGATTGATTATGAGGCTGGTTAGTCCCGCCTTAGTACAGCCATGTCATCATTTGTTTCCTCCCATGGCTACTGGCCCCTTTACGTGGTTGTTACACGTGTACTATTTCCTTTATTGCGGTGGTGCGGTTCCTCTGGAAGTCCAAGGCCCAAGTCCAGGAAGCAGCTGGAGCCGGAGCCCGCTGCAGGAGACAACCAGGTAAATGTGGAGTGTCTTTACCCCTCCCCGCCCTCCCTCCCATTGTCTGTGCCTTCTAATCTCTGCCCCGCCCTCCCGTTGTCTGTGCCTTCTCCTCTCCGCCCACCCCGTTGTCCGTGCCTTCTCCTCTCTGCCCCGCCCTCACATTGTCCGTGCCTTCTCCTCTCCGCCCGCCCATTGTCCGTGTCTTCTCCCCCCTCCCCTTTTGCCAACCATTTGCAATGCAATAGGTCTCGCGTAAATTGGAGACCTACTGCATTGCAAATGCTTGTTGCTTCTTTTCACGCACTGTTGATCAGACAATCCATATGAGGTTGATTGTTCTGCTATTGGTAGCGCCAGCAGAAACCGCTCTAAACAGGTAACTCTGCAACTGTGGAAACCGAAGCTGAGCGATTGAAGAAATTAAAACTCATATCCACAACTACAGAGAGCAGGAAGGCACATCCAGGATGTAGCTGAACGGAGTACAAAGCATCATACAACATAGGGTTACGAAAACAGCTCCAGGAAACCAGCCATCGAGGTACAAGAATAAGCAGAGTGACTGGAAACACTGACAGGATCCCGGCTGCCGCAGAGAGCGTGCAGCCAGTAGATGCAGCACCCGAGGCGCCTGACCATTCCAGTCGAGGGTGCAGGAAGGCAACTAAAAGAAACAACATGGAAAGAAAACTGCGCATTTCTGGTACCTGACGAGACACAGACAGCAGCATGCTGCTCAAGAGATCTCCAAGGCTCAGGGGACACATCCGGAGCCAGTGACTGAAACTAATTTCCAGTACAGGTAGGCACTGTGTACAGTAAATCAACCACAGAAATCTGTGATGAACGACAAACTGGTTCAAGAGGTTATGTTCCACCCAGAACTGAGATTATGTTCTCGAATGTGCACTTTGCAATCAAACTAAGCATGTTCTTCTTGGCTACGTTAAAACTGCATTTATATAGCGCTTACTACCCCTGACGAGGCGCTGAAAAAATTAAGAACAGATGATTCTATCTATCTATCTATCTATCTATCTATCTATCTATCTATCTATCTATCTATCTATCATTGTATGCATAGCAGGCGACAGCAAGTCGTTGGAAAAGTACACGTCTTAGAAAAGGATTGCACCCACTTGATGCGTTGCTTTGTTCATCTCTAATCACTAATTTTGAACACTTAAAAACTTAGCAATGCTGCACAGCGCGCTACATATGCAATGTGTTTTGCGACCATTTAAAAACATGCAAATCAATCGTGTTTCTGTGGCACATTCAACCCACTCATGATAACTGTATTAGAGCTTTTGGAGAGCGTAACACACGGCGTTTCCCATGGTGCGTCGTTGCTGTTGGTCGCCAAAAGCCTTTAGATGGGTTGTTCCACAGAGAGGGAGCTCCCTCGCTACAGAGAGTGTGCACCCGTATCCTAGTGTTGCTCCACACTCTGACCTAGCCCCTGTTCCTATTCCTAATTAACTTGGGCTACGTGATCCCGAGAGCCTTATGTGTCTAATAGTCTTTATTTATTTATTTTAACAACTTGTAAAGCGCACAAATACCCGTATGCGTCTCGGCGCTGTGAGCTGGAGGTACGCAGAAGCTGGCGGGAAACTTTATTGGTTAAAAAGCCAAGTTTTAATGTGTTTTCTGAATGATATCAGTGTGGTACTAGCCTTAATCTGAAGGGGGAGAGAATTCCATAGTTTAGATGTAGCCACTATGAAACTTCTGTCACCCCAGTTGGCTTTCCTAGTTCTGGGAACAGTCAGCAGACTGGCATCTGCTGAGCGCAAGGGTCTGCTGGGAGTATAGGCTCGGAAGGCTGTCTTTAGACATTCTGGTCCTATGTTGTGAATTGCTTTATATGCAATGCAAAGAGCCTTGAATTTCGTTCTACTTCTTATGGGCAGCCAGTGGAGCTTTCGCACCACATTGGATATGGGCTTGAACTTGGGAGTCCCCGATAATATCCTAGCGGCTGCGTTTTGTACCAGCTGCAGTTTGCCCAGGACTCTTTCTTGGGCATTGATTAAAAGGCTGTTGCAGTAGTCAACCTTCGACATGACTAGAGCACAGATTAGCTTTCTCCCGGTAGTAGCTGGGACGAAAGGTAGCAGTTTCTTTATTATTCATAAAACATAAAAGGATGAGGAGACCACTGCATTGACATGATGTATGAAAGATAGTTTATCATCAAAGATGATGCCCAAATTTATGGCCTTTTTTACAGGGGTTGGAACTACTCCCAAGTTCTCTGGCCACCAAGTAGGGGACCATCCTGGGGCAAGGTTACCAAAGATCATTACCTCAGTCTTGTCTGAATTTAATTTAAGGCAATGGTTAGACATCCAGGAACTAATGGCGAACATGCCATATTGTGAGTATTTGTTAGGTTTTATTTTGGGGTGGGCATTGTCATTCTCATTGTGCCTATTTTTCGCCTGTCTGCTGGTCATGGGTTATCACCACGAATATCTGTGTAAGTGGGGTCTGGAGAATACCGCTGTGGCTTGCAACCAATCCACGTACATCTGCCGAATTGTGGGATGCATGTTGTTTACTGGTATGTGATGTAGGCTTCAGGCTCATCTGATACCTTGGATGTTCACTCACTGATCTGTGTTGTTGAGATAGGTACGTCTGTCCTTCCTAGATTTCTTATATTGTGGGCCTCCACTTGCCCAGGTGATCTCCCCCAGTGTGCAGGATTGCCTCATTATTTGTGGTCTGTGCTGTGGTTTTCTGTGGTGTTTGATGGGACAGATTATGTAGTACTGTGTTGTGATCGTGTGGTTGATGACTTATCCTGATCCTGATGTGTGCAAGCATGGTCTTGTATGGTGTGTTGCACTGTGACCCTTACAACTTACAACGCTTTCCCTCGAGGAGCGGAACGGTCTCCTCACAAGTTACCGTTAGTGAAGAGCTGAGGGAACAGGTCTCTTTGAAGGTCTGTTCTCATGTCACACTGATGATTTCTGTGTTAATTGTCACGGAAGTCAAATATTTTTTAAATTGTAATCTGCTGCCGTCTGCTTCAACAGCTGACACCTTCACGCTGGGATTGTTGCTGCCTCTACTGGCTACACTTTGAAATACCTGACAGCCGCACACAACTTTTTCACAGGATTTCAGCTGATGATACTACATTTACTTAATAACGCTGCTCCAAGCCTATTTCTCCACATTTCTTTACACAGTCAGTATTTGCCTTGTTGAATACCCATGTCAATGGGGAGAGTTAAATCTGGTCGGGGCACTGTTTCATTTTAAGCATCTGTTGTACGCCCAAAATCTACTGCAGTGCCTACCTCTAACCCCTTTTCAATATTACAGAACGACATGGAGGATTCCACTCAAACCATTTTACCCCATCTTGCGGAGTCTTCTTCTAGTACTTCTACATTTGCGCCTACTTCTAGCTCTCATTCACCTCAAGTCAATGGAAAAAATGCATCTGAACCAAATTCTTCTTCATTATTATCTTCCACTAAGCGAGTTAAAAAAGACCCTCCTTCACTAGTCACCTCTCCTCCACCAGCTTCTCTGGAGCTACTAATGGATGAAATACGAGCTCTCAAGTCATATATGGAGGACACAAACACCCGCCTACAAGCTTTAGAGGATAATTGGTTCGTTTACAAATAAGATCGCTTCTGTAGAATGTCAAATCGAATCTCTACAAGTCTCTTCACAACAGATTCCTCCTATGAAAGCTGAAATACTTCAGCTTCAGAAACAAGTGGAAAACCTTGAGAACAGTAGTAGACACAATAATCTACGAATATATGGCTTAGTAGAAGGACTGAAAGGATCCAATCCAATAGCCTTCTTTCAATCTTTTCTTCCGCAGGTACTGGAAATGCCAGAATCTCCTTCATTGAACATACAAAGGGCACACAGACTTGATGGTCCTCCATCTACTTCCTCATCTCAACGTAAACCAAGAGGTGTAATACTCTACTTCTTAGAGTATACTGACTTGTTGAAAGCTTTGCAGGCAGTTACATTTAAACGTCGTATCTCCTGGCAAGGTTCACAACTTTTCTTCTCACAAGATTACACTAAAGTCACTGCGGATAAAAGGAAAAGTTTTCTTGCAATGAGACCAGCGCTTCGTGATCTAAACGCCAGATTTGGTTTGATTCACCCTTGCCTCTTTAAAGTAACATATAAGACTAAAATAACCACCTACGACGATCCAGCGTTACTTCAACGTTTTCTTGACAACTGCAGAGAAGAATCTATGAAATTCACAAGAGCATCTTCTACATGAAAATAATACTGTTTTCCTGTGCCACCTGTAATTTTACTTTGTTTCTCATTTCCTTCTTCAAGACAGAATCTTATTAATTACCCTCTTTTCTTTTGTCTCCCTTTTCCAGATGTCAGTTCCTTCTGTTTCCACCCTCCATTGTATAATATCGTCTGGACCATGTTTCTCCTCATGATTTTGCCCCGGAGTTGTCTCGCTGGTCATACGTTGTCTCGTTTTGTGGCCTCAGCACCCCTCATCCATGATTGAGTTTATGGTATGTTTCATTGTTCTTCTTCTACACATATTCAGTATTTTCTCTTACTCTCTTTCTTCGTTTCTTACTTCCTTTCTCCTTCTTTCTAACCTTCTCTTCTTTCCTTTTTATTGCACTTTGTTTCTCCATTTCATATCCTTTTCTATTTCTACTGAGCGATTTACTAACGGTTCTTTTGATTATTGCAGGTTTTTTACTATGTTCATATTTTCTGTAAACTTTTTTATTTTTATGCATTTTTCTCTTTTTCTTATATTTTTGGATAAATGACGTTACGTGTAATTACTTGGAATGTCAAAGGTTTGGGTACACCTATTAAAAAGCAGAGGGCTCTTACCCACTTAGCTAATTTAAAGGCAGATATTGTTTTCTAACAAGAGTCTCATCTTGTTACTTCAGAAGTTTTGAAACTTAAACGTCAATGGGTGGGGGCTGTTTTTTTCTCTCCTGGTACAAGTAAGAAGAATGGGACAGTGATTCTCTGACATAAAAAACTTAACGTTTCCCTTTTATCTGAAGATTCAGACGATGAAGGTCGTTGGTTAATTGTTCATCTTAAAGTTAATGATGTTCCTTTTTCTTTGTTTAATGTATATGCACCTACCGAACCTGATAACAATTTTTGGCCTCATATCTCCACTCTTTTGATGTCTATTTCTACACTATATGTTATTTTTAGCGGTGATTGTAACCTAATTGTTGACCCATACATAGACCGTTCCTCCAAAGCAACTTTCATCCCTTCTCCGATGCACCAACATTTCAATACTTTAATTTCTCATAGATCTCTTGTTGATTCGTGGAGATTCTGCAATCACAACTTCGTGAATATACCTTTTTCTCTCCTACTCACCTCTCCCAATTTTGCATAGACTACTTATTTGTCTCTAAAGCACTCACACAGCACATAATACATGCAGACATTGGTTCTATATTGATTTCAGACCATGCCCCAGTAATCTTAGATTTGGAATTACTCCCTGTTAATGAGTCCAAAAAAAGATGGCGATGTAATACATCTTTATTAATTGATCAGACTTTTACTTCCTCTTTGAGACCTTTATTACTGATTTCTTTTGTTGTAGGGATTCTGCGCATACACAGAGCTATGCACAGGATAATAGGACCTCGGAGTATATTGGTGAGCCAACCATGCACCTTAGTACCCACAATCCCAACCGACTAGCTTTAGCATTTCATTCGCAGCGCAGCTACCAATGATTAGACAACCCAGAACAGGACTCTCTCAGGACTCGCGGGAGCAAGAACACTCTTTCATAACTCACTCGTACTTGTCCACAACGTGATAATAAGAGACACTGTATAGTTTAAAATGTTTATTTCAACTATCGTGCTCTAAGATACAGTACACGTGCCAGTACTATCAGCATAATGCATAATGATAAAATAAGAAGCATAGTTACAATTCCATAGAATACAAACGGGGAAAGCATTTCATAAAGCAGTGGATATAGAGCTAAATGGCCTTACCACCCTCCCCGGGCTATTTACTAGTTTATTATAAAAATAGCAGACCTCTGGGCGTTGTCAGGCGGACCCTCATACCTCAATATCTAGATGCAAGGTTTACATCATCAGACAAGCACAGCTCTTCTCCCTTGAAAGGTTTTTCTCCAAGTGCCACAAACATCGAAATCACAATATTGAAAGCACATGAATTTCTCCAGTGCAGCTGTACTTCGTGTTATGTCTAAGTGTGAGGGGCTGGCCAGATCAGCAAGAACAAGGGACGTTGTTTTTCGACCTTGTACATGTTGTGCAGACGAAACCCACAGGGAACAGGAGAAAAGGTGAAAGGCAGACAGTTCTAATATAGCAGGGCACAAGCAGAGTCTGGAAAAACAAAGTCACAGAGTAACGTGTGCAAAAAGGCATCATGGCAGCCAGGCCTAAGCCAACTTAGCAATGTAGACAATGAGGCCACAAACCACACGACACCCTCCCCTGGTCAGTCCATAGGCGAAGACATAGGACGAAGACAGATTTCAAATAGATGGAGCAGAATGCAAACGTCTATTCATGAATAGTCCCCAATGAAGGACTGTTAATGGAATAAAAAGTCACGATAAAAAAATTCAAGTCTGGGCAAAAAAAAATCCAGAGATGCAGGACGCTGAAAGCGGAGGTCATCTAATCCAATAGAGTGTAAGTGCAAAAAAGTGCCACACCTTCCAAGAGGACATCGTTGGAGCCGTCTGAAAAAAGACACGCCATCCAGTTCAACAAATCAAAACTGCATTCATGTTCCTCACAAGAGGGAGCACAGATCAGCATTGTGGGACAACTTGCGTGATACTCAATATAACTTCGTTGTAAGAGATCCTGAGCAGCCGCCCAGATATCCCATTGCGCCAAAACTCCAAGTGCGGCCGCAACCGCCATCAATTCTGCGCCGGAACAGTCCCGTTCATGGGCCACTAAGGGGCCCATCAACTGGCCAAAATCCGGGTCCGACAGAGACGTATTGGAGAGGCAAACATCCAAGGACCAAGAGAAAGGACATCGTAAGCATGTCATCACAGGTTGCACGCAAGTGAAATACGCAAAGCGAAAAGAAAGTCTGTAGGACACACCAAGTGTCGCCAGTGGTAAGACGCCGAAGCTGAGGAGCATGCGCTCACGGAGCATCCGAAGTTGACCTTGGTCGAGGAGGCCCCCAGGAAGTGCAGCCATTGCGTAGCAAGCAGACCAAAAGCAATATCCCAGCCCCTAAGGCGAGGAGCAACGGAAAGCCGCCAAAGACGCTGGAAAAAATAGAATGAATAAAAGCCGGTATTACACCAAATATAGTTTGAAAGGAGGTTACAAGGCCAGATCCCACAACTTTAAAAAAGTGCACAAGACCTTCGGTTCGAGATGCATTGAAAACACGGTGAATCAGCTCACTGAAATGTTGTGGGAGGTTTGTGTTCAAAAGGGCCTGTATCTCACTGTGGGTACTAGCCACCTGGAGGATAAATGTCTCCCGTGCGGATGTGAGCATAGCCTCCTGGTTCAATAATAGCGCCTTTAGTCTGCTCAAATTATTGAAATCCGCCTTCAAAGCCGGAATGGAAGGCCAAGTGGAACTATCTATTATGTTGTGCGGGGGAGGAAAAAGCACATTTTTGCAGCACACAACCCGGTGGGAAACTGTTACAATATAGGGGATGCCGGCCAGCATTCCACAGCAGTCCTGATTATTCAGAAGGAGATAGCTACCATTTGCAAGCACAGTGAAAGTAGGTGATATAGCAGGAGCAGGAATGCCCTTTAAAACACAAGCAAGATTTGGAGCCGAAACATTACAAGCCCCGTGCAGTTTAATATTTTTACAAATCAGGGAATGACCCACAGTAGAATCGCATGACTCTCCTGTGAGAAAAACTTCTTTTCCATCCCTAAGGCATTTATACATGAAAGGCAGGGACCAAAGTTCATGCAAGAAGGCACTGCCTAAAGGCTGAAAACGGCCAACAGGATAATGTTTCATGCATGAACTGAACTCAAATAAAGAAAAAGGCAAAGCAATAACCCCGTGAACTAGCCATACTGCAGAATCCAATTCCGCCACAGAGAATGGTAAGGGCTCTATTTTTTCGATATGTAAGAGAGTGTATGTTGCATCTTTCATGGACATGAATTGCTGTTTCTCAGTTAAATTAAACAGCAAGAACAAGGCAGAGGTGTTCAAAAAATGACAAGGAACTTTACCCATTTAAAGTGTTTGCAAAGTCCATGCAAACTGCATTACTGAACGCAATTGATTCTGACCATGATATAACACAGAAACATCATCTTGTACAATATCAACAACAGAGGAAACAATATTCTCTAAAGTGTAAATGCGTGAAGGCAGGGTATTAATACTATTGTCAACAACAGCAAGCACCTTTTCTAAATTTGCTTGATCGATTTCCCGAAGACGGGAAGCAGCTTCAATTTGCGAAAGCTTCCAGAGTTCATTGTAAGTTTCATAAATGAATCTCTTAGGTCGAGGACCACGAGGCCCCAGAACAAAATCGGACAGATCAATGTTGCCTGATAGGAGGGATAAATGTTTCACAGAATCTAAGGATGAGTGCTGCGACCACTGTTTACACAATTTACCAACAGAATATGTTGTAACAGTACGAGAGTCAGAAAACCTTGGATCCGGTCTATCCTGTTTGTAACCAGGAACTGAATCATGAAAACGCAGTTGGCAGGCATTTGATGCTATGGGCCAAGCCAACCAGGGTGACTGAACAAACGTAGAGACATTAAACGAATTGTTTTGAAACAAAGCTTGCAAAGTGGCAAGGGAAATATTGAAATGCAAGCTCTCGTGAGGAGTGGAAGACAGTACGGGAATGGATGGTGCATTTAATTGTTTGGAAGTAGCCAAACCCCAACACGTTGTTTGATAGATTGTATGATTTAAAAATAAAATTTGGGCCGGGATTAGGCAAGCACGGTGTAAAGCTTCCGTGCCTCGGACGTGCCACGATTTGGTGCCCCAAATAGATTTTAAGTCAATGGTGTCCTGCCAGTGCTCATAACCACCCACGGCTAATGCGTTCAAAAAAGAACCCGAATATAGCAATTTGGTGTGGGTCAACATGATTTTCTGTGCAGACGAAGGGGCATATTTATGTTCCCTGGCGCATCCCTGCATATCAGCAGGGATGCGCCAGGGAAAATGCGTCACGCAAGTTTACCCTTGCGCCACGTCCGATGCGCCGCATTTACAATGCGGCGCATCGTGGCGCAAGGATAAGCAGATGCATGACGCATCTGCCGGTGGAAGGTTGGCGCAGTGCTGAAGTTGTGTCGCAAGCGCGACGCAACACCAGCACTGTTCCAACCTTCCCTATCCCTAACATGGTGCGTCAATCCTTACGCCTGCTTGAAGCAGGCATAAGGATTCGACGCACCAGCGTCAGAAAAGTGACTGCGTGAAATCTTGTAGATTTCACTACGTCACTTTTCCGAGGCGTACCTGCGCCGGAACGCCCATCCCTGCGCCGGTACGCCCACATGAAACCTGACACAGGTTTCATGTGGCGCAGGGGTTTACTACGTGACGCATCTCCCTAGATGCGTCACGTTGTAAATATAGCGCAACGCGGCGCATGGTTTGCGTCGCCGCTGCGTCACATGCGTGACGCAACGGTGGCGCAAAAGTGGCGCAAGGGGCTTGTAAATATGCCCCGAAGTGTTCAATTTATAATAATAGGGCCCAGGGTTTGATCTATCAAAGTCTGTAAAGTACGTGAATTTACTTCTAAGAGTTTGGGAGCTACCTGGCAAAGGTGTCGGACAATGTTCCCATTGGGTGTAATTAAAAGGACCCCGAAGAGTACTTGGTTTATGGAGAAAGTGGTTGCCCCAATGCTGGTAACAATATAGGACAGCATAACTTGCAGAATTTAAATACAGATCTTCAGCATTAAAAGCAGCATAATATTTCAAATCAGTAAATAACGATTCAACGGCATGCACATCCCAATCGTCAGAATGAATATTACTTTTAACGACATCACCCATGGAAACACGGAGGACATTTGGTACATTAATAATTTTGGTTGGTCCATGAATTTGGAAATTTACTGCATCCCATACGATGCCATCAGCGACTGGGAAAGCTGAAATGTTCACAAAAGTGTGGTCACGCTTCATGATGTGCGAAGAAGAATGTGGAGCCAAAGTTCCAGCGACATAGTTCACTGCAGAGCGTTCTGGTAAATAGTGACCATTGATGAGTAAAAAAAAACTGTCACAAAGCCAATGGACATGAACAGAAAAATAAGGAAAAGTACCAACCAGATGTAAGTCCATGGTGGGGTCAAAAAATTGTCTCGAAACCAGGAGATAAAAATACTGAAGCTGGACGGGATAAGTGATGAGGTGGAAGCTGAATCAAAGGAATAACGGGTTGGGCTCATTGGCGTTGTTGGTAGATGAGCCACTGACTCGTTGGCGGGGTATGTATACTCGGTCTCCTCATTGCAGGGGGAATCCGGGTAGTCGAGCAGGCGATCAGGCAAATCTACCATCTCAATGGCAACATCAGTGTCCGTGCAGGCTGGAGGGCCACAAACATGAGTCCTAGAAATGGCTGGACAGGAGACCGCTGGTGTTACGCTATTCAGGATCGGCCAGATGTTGTAGCTTGACATTGTCCACCGAGATGTATCTGTTGTCTTTGCGACCAGGAAGCGGTGGTAAGATGACTGTACGAGTACCCTTCAAGCCAAGAACTGGAACTGGTGCACGATAAGAGGGGCCAAATTCCTTCTTGTTCTCCACCTTCTCTCGGACCAGATCTCCAACCTTCGGAAGCCAGCCGGCAACCGGAATCTGCAACGCAGCGTCTGTGGCTGAAGGTAAATGTTCATTTGCAAGTTTGTCACGGGCTTCTTGTAAGTCCTGCAACATAGTAGAATGATTATCTACATCAAAGATTGCGGATTGCACCGCCATGTCTAGACCATCAAGGTCGGGCACAAACATTTGTATGCCAAAGAGCATTTCGTATGGGGTCCGCCCACCCAGAGATCTTCTAGGGAGATTATTAAGTGCACGTTGTACGCTATACAAGTGGGCCAGCCAGTTCCTGCCAGTACCTAAGACTCTAGCTGTCAAGGATTGCTTTAAGTCACGGTTCATTCGTTCAACAATCGAATTGCCCTCAGGCCGATATGGAGATGAAAATTGCACCCGCACCCCCAGTGACCCCATTGCGTCCTTGTAAGCCTTAGAGGCGAACTCTGGACCTTGGTCGGAATGGAAGATGCCACAGGCAAAGATTCCCACAAAGACACGCAAATCCCTTATGACATTTCGAGCGTCAGCACTCCGTTGTGGCCAAACCCGCTCACAGGCGGTTAACCTTGGTCCGTATCGTTCTGCTGTAACAGAGTTGTCCAAGGGAGTACCACAGGGCTCTTGTTTGAGTCCGACTCTGTTTAATATCTACGTGGCTCCCTTGGCCAATCTGTTAAGGAGTAGCGGGTTTATCCCCGTCTCCTATGCTGACGATACCCAGCTGCTCTTTCCATTTGCAAAATTCACTCCTTCAGTGCAGGCCGCCTTCTCTCTGGGAATGAGAAGTATCTCACAGTGGATGAGGAGTAACTTTCTTCAGTGCAATGTGGGAAAGACGGAGATCATGCTCTTCGGGGAAGCTCAACTACTGTGGACCCCCGATTGGTGGCCCACAGACTTGGGCACCCCCCTGTCCCCAAGACCTGTGTTAAAAACTTGGGTGTTCGCTTGGAGCAGACCCTCACCATGAAGGAGCATGCCGCACAGACAGCTGGCTCTTGCTTTCATGTGCTGGGCCTACTGCGTCGCATCCTTCCCTTGCTCCCTGATGCATCTAGGAAGACGCTAACCCAGGCGCTTATTTTAAGTCGCCTGGATTACTGTATTAGCCTACTGTTGTCCGCTAACGAGGCTGCTCTTAACAGACTGCAGGTTGTCCAGAATACGGCGGCACGCTTGATCCTGAACACCCCGCCTAGGACAGCCTCCCGGCCCCTGCTCCTTCAGCTCCACTGGCTCCCAATACGGGAACGAGTACAGTTTAAAATCTGCTGTACTATACACAAGGCCTTGTCCAATTCGGGCCCCAGCTATCTTGCGGAGAAATTCATCCCCTATACACCTCGGCGGTCTCTCCGCTCAGGATCCAAATCCTTCCTTGCAGTGCCCAGCATTAAACGGTCCAGACAAGGTGGGAAGGCTCTTTCCTATCTAGGTCCCTGTTATTGGAACAAGCTTCCTGTGCACCTCAGACAGTGCACAGAACACTCCCATTTCAGGAAACAGCTCAAGACCTTCCTCTTCCGCTCCTGATTCCTAGCAGATAACCTTTCCACAGGTGGCCCGTCTCGAGCGCAGAGATAACCCTTCGGGGGTCGATTCTGGCGCTTTATAAATAAATAAATAAATAAATAAATAATATAAAAACGTGTGCACGACTCTACTGCAACTAAGATGTACTTATATGCAGTGTCAGAAGAAAAAGGACAGCAGTGATCCAGGTAAACACACCCAAAAGGTCTATTAGAAATGCAGAGCTGTGTTTGTGGTGGTCGTGTAACCGTTGAAGGCTTAATTTTCTGACAAATGTCACAAGAAAGCACATAAGTACAGGTCTGTTTATATAAACCACGCCACCAGTAACGCTGCTGCAAGATGGAAACAGTCGCAGATACGCCAGCATGGGCCGAAGCCAAGCCTTCGTGTGCGGCCGTTATCAAGGAAGGTCTGCGGTCCGCGCTGGGAATCAGCCGATCACCAACATCTGTAATTCTTACTTAAGAAACCTGTTCGGGACCTAATTGATAAGAGTACTCGGAAGGGAAACCCCGTGGGTAATTAGCACCTTCCTTTGTTGCAGCAATAGCTGCCAAAATATAATTATCTATTTTAGTCATGGATCTTGTAACTGCTGCTACTGAGCACGTGGCTACTGCTGATTTGGCAGCTTCATCTTCCAAACCGTTACCGACAGCGTGGTCGCCCACAAGCTGGTGGCCAAGAGTGTGAATCACCTGTGTGAGAGGCAGACGTTGTTTAAGATCTGCCACTCGAACCCAAAGCATTTTATGCTTAATCGTGCTGCCTTTTGCATCTCTATAGTCGTTTTGCGACCAAAAGAATAGATTGTCATTGAAAGATTGAACACAGTAGTAAGAATCGCATACAATAAGGGTCATCACGTCTGGATTAGCGAACTCAAGTGCGAGCACCAGAGCTCGCAGCTCGGCCAATTGTGCAGTACTGTCTCCTAGTGCCTGTGTGTGCACTACAGTCGATTTGAACTCACCGTTCACCATGGTACCTGCAACAATAGCACATGCTGCAGAATAAGCATGCTTGGAACCCGTGGCCAGTTGTGCCGAACCATCGGTATATATAATACATTCGTACTCCTCAATCGGTAGCAAAGACAGAGGAGGAGGATGAACAAATTCATACTGTAAAAACTCCTGTGTCTGAAGAGAGGAATCAAAGATAAAAGTGACATCCGGGGATGTCAGAGATGTAGCCCGTTGTATCCAACGGGGGTGCAAAGCCTTAGAGTTCGGGCCACTTGCTTTTGTCACTGCCTCAAGTGCAGGATATGGTGTTACCACCAAAATGCGTTTTCCCTGTGCCAGTGCGCGTTCCTTCAGAATCGCCATTTGCACTGCAGTCAAAACTTTCTCCAAAGAGGAAAAGCGCAACTCCGCTGAAGTGTAAAGATGTGACTTGTATGCAATCGGTACTGTGTCACCTTCGTTAAAGGGTAAGTACGTGAAACCCACTGCCCCTGGCACAATTCTAATCACCAGGTTTGTGTGGTTATCACGAGTCAACAAGAATTTAGATTCAAGTAGATCCGACTGCAAAGAATGCAGTATCGAAGAATGCTCAGGAAGCCAGCATGACTTCAAAAAGTTGGGCTGTATCAAGACATATAGAGGTTTGATACGCTGGGCATATTCGGGAATGTAAGTATGCCCGAAGTTTAGAAAACCCAGTATTGACTGAAGCTTCTTCAGGGTGGTTGGAGGGCGCAAAAGTGCGCACTTCTCCAAGAAATGGGGAGCTAAGCCCTTACCTTCATTGTTGAGCTCATAGCCCAAAAACAAAACGGCAAATTCAGCAATGTGAGATTTGGCAAAATTAAATTTGTATCCTAAGACCGCAAATTCAAGAATAATGCGGTCCACACGTGAAAGATGCGGCCATAATTCGTCGTCTGTCAGATAGATATCGTCGACGTACGAACACGCATCTGGGTCTATGCTGTCCAACAAAGAGACAACACGGGCGGCGAAGACACCCGGGCTGTTCTCATAGCCCATGGGCAAACGCCGAAATTTAAATTGTTTACCACCGGAAGTGAAAGCGCTCCATTGGATGCACTTCGGGGACAAGTTGTGCGTGTAAAATCCATTGGATAGGTCAAGTGTCGTTTTAAATTTTTTACGAACAAGACTGTCTACAAGCGCAGAACTGTGGGTATTTTGTACCGCAAAGGTCCGACAATGAGAGTTCAAATGTCGGTAATCTAAAACTAGGCGGTACGATCCATCGGGTTTAGAAACCGCAAAAAGGGGATTGTTCATTGGTGAAACGCATGTTTCAATTACTCCTTGATATTCTAACTGTGTCAGAATGTCGGAAACGGGACCTTTAGCTTCCCGCCGGATGGGATATTGGGGTTGTGGCTGTGGCAGTGACCGCAAAGGAATATCATGGGGGGGAGAGTCTTCATCCCAGCCCACGTGATTACGGTATAACGCCGGAGCCAGGGCCCCAGCCCATTCAGGTGCGAGAGCCTCCGCTTTGTTCTTGGGGACATGACGAGAAAAGCTCGGAAGGATTACCTCCTCCCCTCTATGAGCAGCAAGTACGAATGGGGGCGGCCAATCCACCTCTGCCAACAAAATGTCGTATGAAGAGGTCAGATTTCCCCCCAAAATCCCTTTAATTGCACGCTCAATATCACCTTCAATTTGAATGACAATGTTAAATAGTCTGTCGGGGGTGCCACTCGGGTGTCAGCTGTCTTGACAGTAATGAATGTGTCAGTTGCTGTCGCCTCCACATGAGGACGTAGTGCCTCCCGCACTATGGTAACTTCCGCGGCGCTGTCTAGGAGCGTCACTGCCCACGTCCAATTCAGGAGTCTCGTTCTCACCGTCTGTGGCATACCTCGCTGTTAATGCTGCAACTTTTTTCTTCTGACACTGTGGGCGAGAACGTGGAAATTCTTCTGGTTTCCCTCGGACTTGTTGTCGAGGTTGGTCTCGTCCCTGTGGAGCCCCACGACCCCTGCCTATATCCTGGCGATCTCCTCCACCAGCACAAAGAAACTGAGAGGGGCCCCTTTACCACAAAGGAGTAGGGCACCAAATAGACCACAGTCAAAATAAAATCCCCTTTGGGCAACTTAATATAACACGGCACGCACACTCAGCACAACTAATATATCACCAGGACAGAAACACCACCACCCTCAAAGGCCAAGTGTTCACAATTATAACATCATTTATTTAAAAATAACCAAACATGTGGTCCAATACATTCAGTTGTAATGCAATTCAAAAATATATATATATACACATAAATACAAATTTAAAATGTTATACACCAAAAAACACCATCAAGGGAGAACCTGCAGGAAAAGATGGTTTCCAATCAAGAAAAAGAAGGCAAATACATTAGATCAAGATCTGTAATTCAACATATCCAAATTACACAAGAAAACCTTTCAATATAAAAAGATTTAAAAATTGTTTGGAATTTGTCTTCACAATCTACAGTATGCCTTCCAATAATTGCGTTGACGCGTTTCGGTGGGTGTCACTACTAAGACGCCACCTTCCTCAGGACATGAAAATAATGTCTCCCACACGAAGTCTTGAATCTGTAGACAAATCTTCTGATTCATCCAATGTAACCTGCAGGAGCTAGTCCTTGCAAACTTGGAATTGAGGATTATTAGATCTCTCAGTGTATTATCTTCAATTAAGAAGAACAAACGACAGTTTCTTTCTATTTTCCACTGTTATCACCTCACAAATTACGTTTGCAAACAGCTATGCACCTCTTATAGAACGAATGTGGAACACATCGTCTATGGGGTATCTAAACATCAGTTTACTATTTTCATTTCTTCCAGACCACTCGCGTTAGTTCTCCTGAACCAGCGTATCAGCCCCCTGTGAAGAACGAGGAGAACGCGGATCAGGGACTTGAAATCTCTCTGGAGATTTAATTCTCGCTCTGTCGCGCAAATCATAAGTGCGTTCAGAAGATACGGAAACCGGGGATGCGCCACGCGACCCTGATTTCTTTTGTTGCTTACCCTGTTTCTTCAACCTCCAGTTCTTTTTAGTAAAGAACGGTTTCTCATCTTTCTCAGATTGAGTTTTTTGTTGTGGCTGTGATTGAGTTTGCATTTTAGCAAAAGTCTTAACTCCCAGGCTATTGCGGCCAATGGTTTTATAAGACTGTGCAATAATTTTCGGTAATTCACGTGGCTTGTCTGGTTCTGGGACTAAAGCCAAAACATTAGCTACTTGAAAGTTAACTGCATCGCCCTTGACGTTAGCAAGGATTAGATCAGCCACTACATCGAACACTCCCACCAGTCTCATCCCTAACTCCACAGCCGCTTCAGGGCCATGCTCATCCTGCACTCGTATAATTACAGAGGGGAGAACTGTCATGGAAGGAGTGCCGAAACACTTCGCATACACTGCTGCGAATACCTTACCCCAGTTGTTGCATTCTGCCAACTCGGGAATTAAGTCTTTCGGCAAACTAATCGTCAAAATCCTGTGTTTTTCCACAGGAGAAGTATTTGGAAAAACTGCCTCCAGCTGGTCAAATTTTTCTGCAAGCCAATAAGGCAAATCATCCTTATTTTGCGGGCGCTTGCCCATCACTGAATTAACCATGACGGGACTTATGGTTACACCGCCCGGTCCAGCTGGATGCACTGCAACTCCAGGAGGGGCTCCCTGGACGTTGCCTGTAACATACTGTACTAAAGCTCTGTGAATGCGTATCAAAGACGTATGCAATGCACGCAGTTCATCAACCGCAAGCGTCACATAACGCGGATGTGGGGTATACCCGGCCAAAACTGGCCAAGTGGCCCCGTCTATTGATAGGGGGCCTAAACAAACCGGGGTGACCGGATGTGGGATGGCGCCATTAAACCAAATACGGTGTTGCCATGCCGTAAGTGGTACTTCAAGTGCCTGATAAGGCCGATAAGCATTGGGTAGGGCAGTGAGAGCGTACTCATGAAACAAATTGTCCGTTCCATCCACCGCCGAAAAAGTGACCCAAGAGTAAAACACCTCAAAGTGGTGAGTTGGGTCAGCCTGCACCACAAAGATGAGTGCGACACCCGCGTCTGGCACTCCATAAGCCTGTAAACGAGCCCGGAGCGCAGCGCGGCTATGTGCCGGTATATTTATATCCGCCATTAAGACCAGAAATGATCGACAACCTAATATGAGGCAGCGCAATATAGGGTTTACTTAAACACCTTTTAATAACTTCAAGCTTGAAAGAACCTATAAAAACGTCAATATAGGAGGTATCACCCTCACACACGTTTCCGGAAGCGTATGCGAAGGGAGTTGTGGACAAGCACAAGCACTACTCAAGCGTCTCGCAGATAAGAAGCCCACCACGTTGGTGGCGCCATGTTGTAGAGATTCTGCACATACACAGAGCTATGCACAGGATAATAGGACCTCGGAGTATAGTGGTGAGCCAACCATGCACCTTAGTACCCACAATCCCAATCCGACTAGCTTTAGCGTCTCATTCACAGCGCAGCTACCAATGATTAGACAACCCAGAACATGGTCTCTCTCAGGACTCGCGGGGGCAAGAACACTCTTTCATAACTCACTCGTACTTGTCCACAACGTGCGTAATAAGAGACACTGTATAGTTTAAAATGTTTATTTCAACTATCGTGCTCTAAGATACAGACACGTGCCAGTACTATCAGCATAATGCATAATGATAAAATAAGAAGCATAGTTACAATTCCATAGAATACAAACGGGGAAAGCATTTCATAAAGCAGTGGATATAGGGCTAAATGGCCTTACCACCCTCCCCGGGCTATTTACTAGTTTATTATAAAAATAGAAGACCTCTGGGCATTGTCAGGCGGACCCTCATACCTCAATATCTAGATGCAAGGTTTACATCATCAGACAAGCACAGCTCTTCTCCCTTGAAAGGTTTTTCTCCAAGTGCCACAAACATCGAAATCACAATATTAAAAGCCCACAAATTTCTCCAGTGCAGCTGTACTTCGTGTTATGTCTAATTGCGAGAGGCTGGCCAGATCAGCAAGAACAAGGGACGTTGTTTTTCGACCTTGTACATGTTGTGCAGACGAAACCCACAGGGAACAGGAGAAAAGGTGAAAGGCAGACAGTTCTAATATAGCAGGGCACAAGCAGAGTCTGAAAAAACAAAGTCACAGAGTAACGTGTGCAAAAAGGCATCATGGCAGCCAGGCCTAAGCCAACTTAGCAATGTAGACAATGAGGCCACAAACCACACGACACTTTAATCGTAATTTATCCTCTGTTTCGTCTTTTGCTATTGTATGGGATGTTTTTAAAGCCTCAGCCAGAGACTTTATCATTTCCTATTCGCTAAAAAGAAAAAACTAAACTCCCAGAGAGCTTTTGAACTTCTTAAAAACATCAAGTTGTTAGAAACACTTTACACTACCTCTAACTCTAAAGCTGATCTTAATAATCTTATTGTAGAAAAATTTAAATACAATAAAATATCTACAGAAAATGCCAGCTCCTATCTTCTTAAAGGTAGTGTTTGCTATTATGGCGGCCAGAACAAAGCTGGCAAACTCCTTGCCTCTTATCTTAAAGTTAGGAAAGACTGTATAAATATTGAGTTTATTCTAAACTCTGACTCTTCCAGAGCAACTAAGAATCTAGATATTTTAGAGGAATTCAAAAATACTATACGTTGCTCTATACTCCTGAGGATACTCCAGATCCTACTCAAATACAATGATGCCTGGACTCCATTCCAAAATACTTCCCCACCGATATTGATTTTTCATCCTTAGAAGATGACATCTATGTTAAAGATATTTCTTATGCATTATGTCTCATTAAAACAGGGAAAGCACCTGGTCCGGATGGATTTCCTGTGGAATTTTATTCTCACTTTTCCAAATTGCTTCTACCACATCTCCATTCGCTATTTACATTTTCATTTCTTCTAGGGCCTCTTATGATTCCTTTCAGGACGCACTTATTTACCTAATTACCCAAAGAAAGGAGAGACCCCCATCTTTGTAAAAATTACAGACCGATAACTTTAATTAACTCGGATTATAAATTATTCGCCAAATTACTTGCTCTTCGTTCAGAACCATTTTTGCCATCTATCATTTGTCCAGAACAATCTGGTTTCATTAAAGGTAGATCCATCTCTGATAATACTAGGACCTTGTTTAATATTTTACATAAATCAAACAAATATCCTCATTCACTCGCATTCACTCGCAGTCATCTCGCTTGACGCGGAGAAAGCTTTCGACCGGATGGAATGGTCTTTTATTTTTCATACCCTATCCTGGTTTGGACCTAAATTTCTTTCTTTCATTTCTTTATTATATATATCACCCAAAGCTTCCATTTTTGTTAAAGGTTCTACTTCCACATCTTTCACTCTACACAGAGGTGTCCGCCAGGGTTGTCCTCTTTCACCGCTTCTTTTATCCTTGCTCTGGAACTCTTTCTTGCTAAAATTAAACAAAATCCTAATATTCATGGTTTCCAAAATGATAAAACTCATATTAAAATGAGTGCTTATGCAGATGATATTTTATTATATCTATCAAAGCCAGACATCTCTCTCTTAGCTTTTTCGGCAGAGGTCAATACCTTTTCTTCACTTTGTGATTATAAATTGAACCCTGATAAATGCGAAACCCTTCCTCTTAATTTGTTATGTTTCAGACATGACTTTCTTTCAACTACTTTTACATGGAACACCCAAAAGATCAAATATTTAGGTTTATGGTTTGCACCCTCTATTAAACTTACTTTATCACTGAATATGACTCAAGTCTCCAATACAATCTCCAACTCTATTTCTAAATGGCACCCTCTATACTTAAGCCAAAACACGAAGGAATCACCTGATTCACCTCCAAGTTGCACTGCCAAATGTATCCAATGAATCAAATTCATTAATTATTCCTTATTTTATCCATTTTTCCTTTTCCATATTTCCTTTGTTCCTTTGGTTTATTCAATCCATTTTACACATTTGCTTAATCATTTCACGACTGCTCACAAACACGCAGGGACATCAAATGTTCCACTTGTCACGATTTTAATAAAAACACCCAATGCATTTCGGGAATTCGACCCTTCATCAGGGGTATCTACGAAAAAATATACATTTAAACCATCAGGTCAATTATTCACACATCATACAAGTCTGTACAATGATTGAAAGCTGTAAAATCTTGCTACATATATTTTTCCTTTATCTACGTTCGTACTTTAAAAATGTAACCTCCATTTAATCACTACTTTACCTCAACCCATCTGTCTAGTGAAACAGTAAATCTTTGTCTTCTTCCCCTTCATATTAAGCGTCCAATCAAGTGCGTCTTCCATTTATACATTTCTTACCAAACCCACAGAACATAGAAGCAAATCCAAAGTGGAATTACAATGGGAACATGAATTTCATACTTCATGGTCCATTTCATTTTGGGATAAATTATGGACCAAAATTCGCAAGACCTCAAGATCGGCTAGTACAACACAGACACTTTTCTTTTTATACAATAGACTCATGTTTACTCCAGCATCCCTACATAAATGTATACCTACCATTGTCTCAACTGTTGGTCCTGTAATGCTTCTAATGCAGATTTATTTCATATGTTATTCTCCTGTCCTTTTACCCATCAATTTTGGTTGAGGGTATGGTCTCAAATCAATATTATTTTTCATACTCAATTTCCCTTTTCCCCTCTAAACATTTTTCTAGGCTTGTAGTGTAGCTCCTATTTCCCTAATAGGCTCTGCGCATTGGAATAATATATCCTATAGGTTTGACATAGGACTAAGGTCAGTATGTCCCTATCGAGTATATTAAACTTAAGTACTTGTGCCAGCTAGCTCAGAGGCCACTAGAAACTCCTTGACAACAAGAAGGGAGTAGTTTCTGGCAGCCGCAAAACATGACCACTTTGTTTCCCTTTAGAATCAGAACGTGTCCCAGAGTCGTGGAAACAATAGATAACTATTTCACTCAGCTCAATCGTGCATGCTTAGTTTTCTCCAAGTTACACAGAAAGAACAGACTGGCGTTTCAATAAAAGATTTATTGAACAGTCTTGTTTCTGGTGTAAGTAAAATGTGCTGTTACGATCACAAGACAGTATGCGAGATAAATAATGTACAGTGTGAGCAGTAAAAATAAATAATACTGCGATAGCATTATCTTTTTAGCATATATGCATTTACATAAATAACATAGACTAAGAATGCGAGTACTCATACGATTCGTTTCTAATCTAGTTCTACCCAAATGTACCTAACCTAACCTAGGTGTAGGGAGAGGTATGAAGTAGGTGAAGTATTCCTTACTATGGTATACTAAGAGTATGTTAAGCCTAGTATGCCAAGAGTCCCTCTAGGTTCTAGTCAGCTCCATACCTTAAGAATGAGAGAGGTAGGAATCTCTTGCCAGACTCGAACTCCAACACCCCGCAAGGGAAGTCAGATCACTGGAAGCTGGACTCTCTGCGTGCAGGGATGACAGCGTCTTTTCAGTGCGTCAGGCTGGGAAACGGGCTCCTCTGAAGTCGAGGTCTCCTCTGATTTACAGGGGCTATGGAAGGTATATTTATACCTGAGAAGTACCTAAGAATGTTAGCATTGACGTGAGTCGGACAGCGGAAGACGTCATGAATGAACCCCTAAGGAATAATGGTTCATGCATAATATATGAGTCCTTGGAGAAATCAATAGTCCTGTGCTAGGGAAACTCCCGCAGCCTAAGGGTCTGTTCTTCATGAACTCGTTGTGACGTTAGGGTGGACGGATGTCGGAGACCATGCCTGTATTTGGAGTGCACGGTTTAATGCCTAAATAAGGGCTGGGATTTTATGCCTATATAAGGGCAGGGTGAATTGTGCCTATATAAGGACATGATACTGGAAAGCCCGTTTATGGACACCCTAAGAGGAATACAACACCCACTCCACTTTCGTGTGTACGATAATACTAAAATGCTAAACATTTAAAATGCTAAACATTAAATGGAGTACCGCATATTTAAAAAATATTTCTTAAAAGCATTAAAAAACATAGTAAAAAATGCAAAAGTTACTGTACATCTGAAGCAAATGCTTTTCATTTCTGGCATAAAGTTCGAAAATAAATGCAATTGGAATGAAATAAGCAGTAATATTTACATGTGACAGAAAATGATCGATAAGTTGTTCAAAAATCAAAGTCATTTCATGTCATCGAAATTAATGAACGGTTCTAGACACACAAGATGACTAAGTGTCCATGGAAGTACCGCGAAGTCTGTATTATAAGGCTAGTTCTACTTTAAGCAGATTGAAGTGCCATTTTCGTTCTAAAAATGGGGAAAAAAAAGTTCAATATTGGTAGAGTTCCAAGTTTTTTAAAAATGAAGGCCAAATTGTTACTGCATCTCTGGAACACTGTATGCTGAATCAGAGTCAGTTTACGGGTCTGGTGTAAACATGAGATCATCTATTTCTATAGACAAAACATCATCCACTGAAGTTGGTGTCAGTTGGAACACCTCGTGTAGTAGATTAATTGCATAGAGATGTGAAGCATCGCTTCCAGCATAGGTTGCCGCAGCAATGTTCGCGTCCGTTGTTACCTGTGTGCCTGTAGATCTTTCTCGTACCTCAGCAGCAGCCGGAAGCGTCTGTGAGATCTCAATGAATGCTGACAATCAAGATTGGTAGCCTCTGGGGACAACACAGAGCATGGGCCGTTATCGGGACCAGCAGGGTATCGACATCCGTTGGCGTAGCTGATGGAAATGTTAGACAGGTGTCCAACACGCATTCTTCACCGCATAGCAGGCATCGTAGAACAGGTAAGATGCAATCTTGCCAGATTGGTCTGAATGACAGGAACCACGTGGTATTCAGGTCCCGTAGACGAGTCATGCCCAATAGCTGTACTATTCGCTCACGGCACTTTCTTTCAAGGAGAGCTTTCTCCATTTTGCTCGGAGTGATGTCTGCGAATAGGCTGGCCATAGCGCAATAGCAGGAAGAGAAATAGAATTCCAGCAACAAGTGCTAGAATTAATGGTATGCCACCAAACACCGAATGTGCAAAGTTCGGGATGATTCCGAGTATTGCCTGGAAAGGTGCTAACAGACCGGAACAGATGCTCTTAAATACATGTACAATTCCGGTTGTATCAGACATATTGAAGATACGTCCTATCATTTCTATGAAATGTATAGGGCAGTTTGTACGTATTAAAGTCTGTATCTCAGCCGAAGTCCTTGCTACTTGTAGATCATAGGTTTCTTTGGCCGAGGTCAAAGGCACTGTTTGCTGTAAAAGCATGGCTTTCATTCTGCTCAAAGTATCAAATCTTATAAAAGAGACGTTCAGCGAAGGCCATAGAGGCGACTCCCTGACTGTGTCTATTGGGGCAAACAATACTTGCATACAGCAAGTGACCCTGGAGTTGACCGTTACTAGATATGGGATGCCTGGCAACATGCTGCAGCAACTCTGATCATTCAACATGAGGTAACTCCCATTAGAAAGTTGTCCAAATGTTGGATTAATCACAGCAGCTGGTGTACCCTGCTGATGGCAAGACAAATTTGCCACAGAACCATTACAAGCCCCGTGTAAAGAAATGTCCTGACATATAAGTGAACGGCTCAGTGCACGTTTACAGTGTGTACCGCTTAAAAACACTTCACGATCCCCACTCCAACATCTATATGTATACGGTAAATCCCAAGATGTCTTAATGTCAGTCAGTCAGTCAAATCAACTTTATTCGGCTGGTTAGAGCCATAAAAGTACAACATAAAACATCTGTAAACATGAAACATCGTATAAACATTATTTAAATCCATTAAAAATCCATATCTTTGTGTATTTAAAATCCATGTCTTAATGTATTCCTTACCCAACCTTTCATATTTGCCTGCTTCCATTTGTCTGAGGCAATACTGAAACTGAAAAGTAGTCACAGGTAATATTATTTTGCCATGAATAAGCCATTCTGTAGCTGGTTTTTCTGCCACTGTGAATGGTAACTTTTCCAGTTTTTCAATGCTCAGCACTGTATACCTTGCTCCTCTTTGTGCCAATTCGATCGTTTATCAGTCAGATTGTATTCTGCAAACAGAGCTGACGTGTTGATAAAACGCCAAGGCACATAGCCCGCTCGCAAAGATTGCAGCGTCCAGCTTAATAAAACAATAGAACGTAATTGAGACTGACCTTGTTGTAACATCGCCAAATCTTGTTCTAGTATGTCGATAGCAGAGGATACAATGCCATCCAATGAATATATTCTGGAGGACAAAGTTGTTAACCCATTGTCGACCACAGAGAGTGTTTTCTCTAAATTAATACGATCAAGTTCACGTATTCGTTCTGCGGCCTCCATCTGTGATACTTTCCATGCTTCATTATAGGCAGCATAAATGCCGGCATATATGAAATGTTTATGACGTGGTTTTCTTGGTCCAAGCAAGAATTCCCTAAGGTCTGCGTCCTTTTTAAGTAAGGATAAGTGTTGTTTCACATCCTGTAGTGTAGACTTATGCAGCCAATCGAGGCATAATTTTCCTACACTGTATGTTGTTACTACCCCCGGATGCTGTCTTTGGACGTATCTTGGGTCTGGCCTATTAATAGTAAAGCCCTGAGTTTTATTCAGGAATTTTTCCTGACAGTTATTCGTGTCTGTGGCCCAGATCAATCATTTTTTCCAATCAGGATTAGATCTGTTGAGTTGTAGTATATTGTCAACTTTCACCACTGCCTTTGTATTATTATCACTGGCAGGAGTTGGCACAGAAGGTGTTTTCATCTCTTTGATCTTGGCTAATCCAAGACAAGATGTTTGTTGGATGGTTTCATTCAAAAACATTATTTGTTCAGGGATGATACAGGCTCTAAATAAAGCTTCTATCCCCTGCACTTGCCATTCTTTAGTACCCCAGACAGTTTTTGTGTCTACCGTGTCTTTCCATAAGTCGAAACCCTGTCTAGACAGTTGGGCAATAAATGCTGCAGAGTAAATCTGTTTTGTATTAGTTAACATAATTTTCAGTCCTGTCTTGTTTACATTTTTATAGTAAAACGTTTCTGGGTCAGATGTATTGTAACCTGATAAATATGGAAGCTTGTTAGCAAATGTTTTTGAACTACGTTGTGGTGGTGTAGGACAATGCTCCCATTGGTTAAACATAAACACATTTCTTGGATATGCAGATTTATGCAAATAATGATGACCATAGTGGTTGTAACAATACAGTTGTTCATAGTCTGATGAACCCTTTAAATATTCATTTTTAGAAAATGCAGCAGATTTTTCTAGGTCAAACATTATGTCATTAATAGTCTCAAAGTCCCAATCATCTGAATAGGTACTGGACGTAATGAGATCACTTAGTGAAATTTTAAACAAATGTGGAATGTTCAATTGTTCCGTCGGGCTGAAGATGTCAAAATCTGTTTTGTCCCACGCTATACCATCCTGTATAGGAACAGCTGTGATGTTCACTGATGACAAGTCTCTTGCTTCACGATGGGAAGATTTATGAGGTTTCAAAAGTACGTTCACATCTTTTCCTTCAGTGTTCACATGGATGTATCTGCCACTTATAAGCACGCTCACAGTTGTTACCAAAGCTAGCCAGAGCAGGAAAACAAAAAGTCCAGATATAATCCAGAGTTCAATCCATGGAGTCACCAAATAAGTCTTTTTCAGAAAGTGAAGAAAGTCTTGTACTTGCTGCTTGAATGTTAATGATGCTGGCGTCGTTTCAGGTTCACTCGGATCTTCTGAGAACGTATCAAAGTTAATGAAATAGCCAGAAGCAGTTCTATCAATTGTTGGAATTGCATCAGGATTTGTAGAAATCGCTGGAACCAGTTGATCACTTGCTTCATTGGTGTAGACAGGCGTATTTGGACGAACTGTTACTTGGGTGTCAAGAGGGATGAGTTCCATAGCGTTGTTGCTTAGTCCTTCATCTGTTACTGCTGAAGTCTCGATGGTTATCAGTCTTTCAGTCTGAACCTCTTGGATAGTAGCGAGAGGAGTGCGTCTGCTACTAGGTCGGAGTCCACGAGGCCTACTGTTTAGTATTGTCCACATACTGTGGTTTGGTGAGGTCGATAGACACAAATCTTTTCTCCTTTCTTCCAGCAAGGGGCTGCAGAAGTACTGTTCTTGTTCCTTGAACTGCTAGGACAGGTACTGGTTGTCTGTAAGAAGGTCCAAATTCCTTCTTGTCCGCAATTTTTTCTCTGACTAGATCCCCAACTTTTTGAATCCAGACAGGCCTTGCTGGGACCACCGATTTTTCCCCAGTGGTGGTTGGCTGTAGGAATACGTTGCTTTGTTTCGTTCTTAATTCATTCAGTTCCTGTAAAACAGCCAAACGATCTTTGATATCAAACGGTTTATTTTCCACCACTGTGCCTATGTGTTCAAGGTCTGGTACCCACATTCTTGTCCCAAATAGGACCTCATATGGAGTGACCCCCCCTAGAGAACTTCTTGGCAGATTGTTCAATGAGCGTTGAACCCCATTAAGGTGTTTGACCCACCCATCACCCGAACCTAATACCCTAGATGTTATAGACTGCTTTATGTCCCGGTTTTTCCTTTCCACAACCGAATTTCCCTCAGGATGGAATGGAGAGGAGTACCGCAATGCAATGCCCAGACTGGCCATGGCTTCTTTGTAAGCCCGAGAGCTAAACGCAGGACCCTGGTCAGAATGTAGCGTGCCTATTGCATATGTGCCGATAAAGACTCGCAAATCTTTTATAACAGTTCGAGCGTCAGCCGAGCGCTGAGGCCATATCCATAGGAACCTAGAGCATGAATCCACTGCAACCATGATATATTTATAGTTACCGTCCCTTTGCAAGGGACCGCAGTGGTCCAGGTAAACACAAGCTAATGGTTTGTCTGAAATTAACAGGGGTGTCTGCGCAGGACGTTTCACTGTTGAGACTTTCATCTGTTGGCAAATATCACATTCTAAAACATAGTTTTTAGTTTGTTTCCGAATGCCAGGCAACCAATATCTTTGCTTGAGTAAAGATACTGTCTCTGAAACACCTGCATGGGCAGAAGCTATCCCTTCGTGTGCTGCTAGGATTAGTCCTAATCTGTGTTCCTTGTTTGGAATTACCCTATCCCCCACTCCAGGGATTCGAGCAAAAGGAACGTTGTTCGCATCAATTACATAAGAGTACTTGAGTGGAAACTTTTTTGGTAACGCTGCACTGCTGCCCTTGCTTTAAGCATTGACAGCCAACATTATCTCACCGTCTATTTTTGTTTTTGAACGAGTGATCGCAGCTACGGAAGCCGTCTGAACAGCCCCCTTTGCGGCTTCGTCTGCCAATGAATTCCCGGCAACGTGAACGCCATCATGTTGATGACTCAGTGTGTGGATCACGTGAGCCTTTGGTAGTTCGTTTTTCAACTGAACTACTTGTTCCCAAAGCATTTTATGCTTTATTGTGCCACCTTTCGCATCTTTGAAACCATTTTCAAGCCAGTTTCGTATATAGTCATTATACGACTGAACACAGTAAAAGGAATCGCACACTATTAGTGTGGGAATTCTCGATCTGTACTTTCAAGTGCCAGTTTGAATGCTTGTAGTTCAGCTCGCTGAGCTGTACAATCTCCTAGAGATTGAGTTTTTGTGACCATAGGTCTGAAGATGCCATTTCGCATGCGACCTTTAACGATTGCACACGCTGCACTGTAAGCTTGCTTACTCCCTGTTGCGGGCTGTGCGGATCCGTCAGTGTAAATTATGAATTCGTACTGATCGAGAGGCAGAATTTCAGTAGGCAGAGGACATTCTTGTTCATATGGCAGGAATGCTTGTGTTTTTAAATCTGGATCAAAAACATATTCAACATCTGTTGCAGCAAGAGAATTAACCCATTGTATCCATCTAGGATGTAATGCTTTAGCATTTGGAATGCTTGCTTTTGTTACCGCTTCTAAAGCTGGTACCGGGGTTACGACAATAATGCGTTTCCCTTGGGCTAAGGCTCTTTCTTTGCTACAGCCGTTTGAACTGCTGTCAGAATTTTTCAGTTGAACTGAAGCGCATTTCCGCTTGTGTGGTCAAATGAGATTTGTATACGATTGGTATTTTCTCACCCTCATTGAAGGTTAAGTAGGTGAATCCGCATTGACCCGAAATTATTCGGATCACCAAATTTAGTTGATTTACACGTGTCTGTAAGTGATTTGTTGCTAACATGTTAGCCTGTAGTGAACGCAAGATTTCTGTGTGTTCCTGTGTCCAGTTTCTGATCGAAAAATCAGGTTTGATTAATGCGTAGAGAGGTTTAACCCTTTCTGCGTAATTTAGAATGTATTTTCTTCCAAAATTTAGGAAACCCAGGATGGATTGTAAGTTTTTTAGCGTTTTTTTAGGTTGGAGCAGCGCACATTTCTCTAGAAAGTTAGCTGCCAAGCTCTTGCCTTCACTTGAAAGCTCATATCCTAAAAATAGGACATTGAGATGGGCAATTCGGGACTTTTTAAAGTTGAACTTGTAGCCCTCAGAGGCGAAACCCAGTATAATGGTGTTCACCCTGTTCAAGTGTTTGTCCAGGTCATCGTCTGTCAGATAGATGTCATCGACATAGGACAATGCCTCATTCTCATAAATTTGTAGTAACTCCGTTACCCTCGCTGAGAATAACCCTGGGCTGTTCTTGAACCCTTGTGGGAGTCGACAAAAGTGACGCTGGGTCCCCATTATGGAGAATGCTGTTAAGTACCTGCTTTCAGGTGCTATGTTTTGACAAAAGAAACCATTTGAGATGTCTAATGTTGTTTTATATTTTTTACGCACAATGTTATTCATTAATGCTGTGCTATGTGCATTTTGCACTGCAAAAGTTTTAGAACAAGTGTTTAGGTGTCTGTAATCCAAAACTAGACGATATGTATTGTCTGGTTTGGAGACAGGAAACAAAGGATTGTTCATTGAGGAGGTGCATGTTTCAATCACCCCTTGGTATTCAAGTTGATCTAAGATCTCCCTGACCTGTTTTTTAGCTTCTTGCTTTATTGGGTACTGCCGTTGTGCAGTTGGTTCATGTTTCAGATGTATTTTATGGTGAGGTGAGTCCTCATCCCATCCTACATGATTTTTATATAATGGTGGGGGCTGGGCCACTTCCCATTTCCTGGCATATGTATATTTTAGGTGCATTGGTATATGGTTGGAGAAGGCAGTCTTAATAATGTCCTCGCCATGTGGGCACTCCCTGACAAATTGTGGTGGCCAGTCCATTTCTGCTAGAAGTATGTCATAGCCCTTTGATAGTCTTTCCCAAAAAAGTGCTTTCACCTGTCTAGGTTTATCTCCCTCCATCCGGAGTGTTATTTCATATAACTTTTGTGGAGTACTAACCCTGGTGTCTACAGTCTCAACTGTAATGTACTCATTCAAGTCCACTATCTCCAGAAGTTCCTTCAGATTCTGGTGAGCTATTGTGACTTCTGCTGCACTGTCCAGCATTGTCTGAGCCCATTCTCCGTTCTTGAGTTGTGTTCTCAGTATTCTCGGCATGTCTGATCTTTAGACCTGCTACTTTCTTTTTGGAGAATTGAGGTTTTGCTTTAGTTTTTGGAGCGTGTTTTTCGTCTTTCGATTTCACGCGTTCTTCTCTATGTTCCGATCGTCCTCTTCTTTCCGAAGTCTGTGATCAGATCTGAAAGGGACGAGAGGAACGTGTATCAGTATCTTGATACCTGTCAGGTTTTCTCAAATTATCCCTATTCCTGAGGTTATATCTCCTTTCAGAGGGCTCCTTTTGAGGAGACCTACCTCGGGATTGAGAACGTTTCTCGTTTAAATTTTGTTTATTAGTCTCCCACTTCTTTTTAGAGGATGTAGGAGTTTGTTTAATAGAGTCCTTCTCAGGACTTTCAGATAGTTTCGGCTTCACTGGTCTTCCACCCAAACTATCTCTGCCTAATTCTGCATAAGATTGTTCTATAATTCTGGGTAGTTCAGTTTGATGTTCTGTAACATCAAATTCCCTTAATTTTGGGCGGATCGCCACTGCTGCTGCCTCCCCTTTAATATTAGATAATATTATTGTTGAGACCTGGTCGAAATTTTTCAGTAATTTCATACCTAAATTTAGAGTAGGCTCTGCCCCGTATTCTTTTTGAATTTGTTTCAGGACATCAGGTATTACCGCAATTGACGGAATGCCATGTGTTTTAGTATAGATGGCAGCAAAGACTGAGCCCCAAGTGGTGCAGTCTTCCAGTTGTGGTGTGATCCCCATCGGTAAACTGATTGTCAGTATTCTGTGTTTCTCATATGGGCTAGTATTTGGAAATACTGCTTCTATTTGAGTAATTTTTTGAGCTATCCAGAATGGAATTTGCTCACGTTTTGTGGGCATTTTACCCATGACTGCGTATAGAGTCTGTGGTGTAATTTTTAGTGTATTCCCCGGTTGAGGGGTTTGATTTGGAAGTGTCAGTGGTTGCTGGACTGTGAAAGTCCGCATGACATATTGGACCAATTGTCTGTATATTTTTATTAACTCTGCAAGTTGAGTAAGTAGTTCCTCGTCTGACATTTCTTCAATGTCGGGATGAGGTGTATAGCCGGCTAGAATCGGCCATGTTGCTCCTGGTCTACCTAGTGGACCGAGCCTGGTAATGTTTTTGTGATGTTTTAGGGCGCCTTTAAACCAGAGCTGATGCTCTTGGTATGTTAATGGAATTTCAATATCCTCGAAAGGAATGTATTCCTCTGGTGGATCATCTTCTTTGTAGAAGTGAAACATGTGTGTTACTGGATTGGATTCAGGAAATATTACCCATGAATAGAATACCTCTGTCTGAAAGGATTCGTGTGCCTCTATCACGAAAACTGCTCTACCGCCTCTTGGTGGTAGGCCATGTTTTATAAGTTTTAGAGTGATGGCTCTTCTTAAGTTTGGAGCGATGTCTATAACACCCTCCTCGGTTTCATTTAAACCTGTAATGTTAAAAACTGCTGCTTGGGCTGGATCAGCCGCACCTGCACCGTTTTCGGCGTCATTGTCGGAGTCAGGCATTTTTGTTTTTTGAAAAATGTAGAACAAGTTTCAAGGAGACAAAGATAAGGTGCACAATATTTTGGAACACTGTATCCTTCAACGTTGAACAAACCAAACAGCTAATATATAGGGTACTGTCCTATGTAGCCTTGGTGGATACTTAACCCTGCCCACTCCAGACGTCTTTTGGAGTATATGGGTAGGGGACTCTGAGAGAAAAAAGCACGGCTGAGTTACTCAGTATCTAACGTTGAATTACCACCTTACCAAACGTTGGGCGCCATGTAGTGTAGCTCCTATTTCCCTAATAGGCTCTGCGCATTGGAATAATATATCCTATAGGTTTGACATAGGACTAAGGTCAGTATGTCCCTATCGAGTATATTAAACTTAATTACTTGTGCCAGCTAGCTCAGAGGCCACTAGAAACTCCTTAACGACAAGAAGGGAGTAGTTTCTGGCAGCCGCAAAACATGACCACTTTGTTTCCTTTTAGAATCAGAACGTGTCCCAGAGTCGTGGAAACAATAGATAACTATTACACTCAGCTAATCGTGCATGCTTAGTTTTCTCCAAGTTACACAGAAAGAACAGACGGGCGTTTCAATAAAATATTTATTGAACAGTCTTGTTTCTGGTGTAAGTAAAATGTGCTGTTACGATCACAAGACAGTATGCGAGATAAATAATGTGCAGTGTGAGCAGGAGAAAAAAATAATACTGCGATAGCATTATCTTTTTAGCATATATGCATTTACATAAATAACATAGACTAAGAATGCGAGTACTCATACGATGCATTTCTAATCTAGTTCTACCCCAATGTACCTAACCTAACCTAGGTGTAGGGAGAGGTATGAAGTAGGTGAAGTATTCCTTAATATGGTATACTAAGAGTATGTTAAGCCTAGTATGCCTAGTATGCCAAGAGTCCCTCTAGGTTCTAGTCAGCTCCATACCTTAAGAATGAGAGAGGTAGGAATCTCTTGCCAGACTCGAACTCCAACATCCCGCAAGGGAAGTCAGATCACTGGAAGCTGGACTCTCTGCATGCAGGGATGACAGCGTCTTCTCAGTGCGTCAGGCCGGGAAACGGGCTCCTCTGAAGTCGAGGTCTCCTCTGATTTACAAGGGCTAGGGAAGGTATATTTATACCTGAGAAGTACCTAAGAATGTTAGCATTGACGTGAGTCGGACAGCGGAAGACGTCATGAATGAACCCCTAAGGAATAATGGTTCATGCATAATATATGAGTCCTTGAAGAAATCAATAGTCCTGGGCTAGGGAAACTCCCGCAGCCTAAGGGTCTGTTCTTCATGAACTCGTTGAGACGTTAGGGTGGACGGATGTCGGAGACCATGCCTGTATTTGGAGTGCACGGTTTAATGCCTAAATAAGGGCTGGGATTCTATGCCTATATAAGAGCAGGGCGAATTGTGCCTATATAAGGACATGATACTGGAAAGCCCGTTTATGGACACCCTAAGAGGAATACAATAGGCTCACTCTCCGAACAATGGCAAACCATCACATATAATACAGATATTCTGGATTTACTAATTGCAATAGCTTTCCAACAAATCACAAAAAATTGGAAACAATCCGCACACTTATCCTTCCAAGCTTGGTGGTATAGTGTCTGTTATAACCATCGGCTAGATCGTGCCTACATTTCTCCTTTATCCCTACTTATTAAAAGAGAACATTTATGGTCACCGATTACTATTTTCCTAGATGCTTCTGCTCAAACATTCAATCAACACTGTCCAATACTGGAAGAAGTTTCCAAACCTCTATAAACATATTTTCCTATTTTATATGTTGTATTTGTAGCACTATTTATCTATTTTTATTTTACAGTTATGTATATCTACTTTACAGCCATTACTTTCTAATTGTTCACATCACTTTATATTGTATTAAGCTCTCCTATTCCCTCATTAGATTATTATTATTTTCTCCCCTTTTGCTTCTCTCCCTCTGTTATAATTCCTGTATCCTTTTTACATATGCAACTGTTTGGTTTTTGCTTACTGTTTATTAAGTCATCACATCATTTATGATTATATTAACACATTGTAGTTTTTGTTAACTATGTATGCTCTGTTGCATTTCTTTCAATAAACTTATTTTTCAAATTTAAAAAAAAAGAATAGAGTTGGCTGCTTATCCTGAGTTGCTCTCCACTATAGATATGCCAGCGCTATTATATTGTCTGTTGTTGAACAGTCTGATGTGAATCCTGACTGGGTATGTGGAATGATGCTTCTGTCTGCAGCCCAGGTTTCCAGTAGAATGCGGGTGTGGGATTTTGCTTCAATGTCCAATAGCGATATTAGCCGATAGTTGGCCGGGTTGGAGCGGTCGCCCTTTTTGTGGATTGGGTGAAGGATTGATCCCTGCCATGATAGTGGAATTGTGGCTGTAAGAAAAGCGTAGTTTAAAAGCGGCGTGAGGAGTCCTGCCCACAGGGATTGGGCTGATTCAAAAACTGCTGGTGGTATTCCATTGGGTCCCGGCGCGCCGTCACTCCTCATTTCTTTGATGGTTTTGATTACTTTTGCTTCTAAAATGTCTGAATCCTGCAATTCTTGAGGATTTGATGACTGAGTAAAATGTGAAGCTCGAGTTATGCCCGACTCACCACTATAGAGCTGTTTAACCTAGTTGATCCATATGCTCTCGCTACTCCATTCTCCTTAGACTGGCTGCGATTGCTGAGTTGGTTAATGTATTTTCAAAAGAGGGCAGGATTTTTTCCTTTGAGAAGGGAAAAGATTTTAAGCCAGGCTGCTTCTATCCGTTTGATGCTTTCCTGTGCTCTGAGGGTTGTGTATCTAGCGCCGGCGCACATTCAGGCTGCTGAGCGGCATGCATACACCTTTATGCCATAGTGCAAGGGTGTGTGGTGAGTCTAGTATAGGTTTTTTACTGAAAGTGTACCCTTCCAGTACAAAATGCTAAACCTAGATAAACTTTAAAACTTTTCCCCACCTCGGATGTGCGCTGTGCAGTGTAGCTCACATGCAAAATGGGAAAAGTTAAGAGAAATTAAAAGATTTCTCCTTAATGCCTGCTTCAAGTAAGTGTTAATTTCTAGAGCGAAACCCTGTCTACTATTGCTAATAGTAAGGTTTTGTGCCAAAAACCATGAGTGGTTGCATGGGAACGCCCATGTCCCACACATAGAATATCCCCTTGTCGCAGAATAACGCATTACTTTCAGGCAACTTTCCAGCGTGAAACAAGTTTCATGCTAGAAAGTAAATCCAATAAAAACATTCTGCACAGGTTTGTGTCATGATACAAGCCCAGAGCAAAATGTTTGTTGATCTGGTCCCAAGTATTCATACATTCTTCCATGGCAAATGTCATTTGCAGTTTGACCACTTATTGTTTCAATCTCAATGATTTTTGCATGATATTGAAGGTACGTTTATGACAAATCTGTTTAGTAGAAGTCAGAGAGGCAGGAAAGAGAGCGGACAAAGAATTATCATAAGTAGAAAAAGAAGCGGGAGAGGGAAATGAAATAAGGAGAGGAGCAGAACTAGGAAGACAACCCCTAGGAGAAGGTGGAGGAGTATTCTTGTGTGATATCCTTAATTTACACTTTAAATGCATATGCGGTTTTAAATATTAATGTGTGTTAACTCTTCATCCACTGCCTCGGCCCACTTCTTGATATCGTGAGGTGTGTTCACCTCCCGGAAAGGCACTCCGACTGCCATCTCACCTAAAATAAAATTTAAAAATATACGAGCCTGGAACACCCTAAACAAAACTTCTGGTTTTGTGTCTGTCCTGGGCATATTTGATTACAATACCAGAGGCTACCTTTATGTAATAACCTTTTTTTGCTGCCCCAACAGGCAGCCCTTTAATGAACATAAAACACAACATAAACAAAACATTTCAGTTTTAGAACTTTCAAGTAAATAAATAACTCCATGTCACTAAGTACAGTTCTCTTTTATTCGCTGCTCCTTGACAAGATAAGTACTATGACATTGCTAATGCTTTTGTTTACAATGTTTAATTAATGTTTATAATGTTTTACAGGTTTGGAGACACTCTTACTTATTTCAGGTAGGTCAATGTTGGTGTTTCTTGTTGCCCTTCCAATTTATGGTTGGGTTTCTTTGTGTTGTGTTTGTTTTGGAACATGCCACGCTTTCACCTTACTATTGAGGGGCTTGGCAGCTCAGCTACCACGTAGGCTCTTGATTTTCCAATTGTTGAGCAGTCCGGGACACTCCCCACAGCCTGCAAAGATTTGCTCAGGGACGCGCATCTTTTAAAAGATGTACGGGCTTTCAGGCTTCAGAGAAGCTCTCCCGTGTTTTGGGAAGAGCGTGTCTGCCTGACAGATTGCAGGCATCAGAGACGCTCTCCCGTATTTCTGGACGCTCTCCCGTAATCTCCTTGGATAACTCTCTATGTGCCTTAGAGTGCCTTAAATCAGGCTCCCCGCTGGACCCTGCCCCCGCCACCATCCTTGTCTTGGGGGCAGAGGCTATCAATCCACTCATGAACCAGCTACTGAATACTTCCCTCTTGTCAGCCACAGTTCCTATCAAATGGAAACAAGCAAAGGTCATCCTGTTGCTTCAAAAGCCCAGGCTAACCCCTCTGATCCTGCCAACTATAGGCCTATTTCCCTCCTCCCCACCTTCTCGAAACTTCTAGAGGAACGTGTGAACCAGCAGCTATCATTCTATCTCAAAAAGAACCGCATACTTCATCCTAGCCAGTCGGGTTTTCACCCTCACGACAGTACGGAAACTGCTCTTCTGGAGGTAGTTGACTCCATCGGATTGTGTCTGGAAGCGGGAGAGAGGTCGCTGTTGGTCCTGTTAGACCTAATTATGCTCCTGACACGGCTCCACTCAATTAGCATTGGGGGGCAGGCCTGGAAATGGCTGGCATCCTTTCTCGAGGGGAGGGGTCAGGAAGTATGATGCCAATATTTACTCGGCCATGTCTCGCATGCTGAAGGTTGGTGTCCCGCAGGGCTCGGCTCTGAGTCCGACCCTATTTAATATCTACCTCGCACCTATGGCTTCAAGGGTAGAATCCTTGGGGGCAAAAATGATGTCCTATGCAGATGACACCTAGCTGTTGCTCATGTGGAAGAGCAGCGAGCCCTGCCCTGCTTTCAGCAGTATTTGGGTGGCTGGCCACGAACCAGCTGAAATGTAATGCAGGAAAGACTGAGCTACTTTTCTTTGGCACGGATACAGTAACTCCGCTGCAGTTCTTCTCCCAACCCAGTTATTAACAATCTGGTGGTGAAAAACTTGGGCTTTAAATTTGACAACCAGCTGCTATTCCGCACCCAAGTAAATTCAGTGATGGGCACTTGCTTTGCCCTCCTGCGTCGTCTTCAGAAATTTTTGTTCCTTCTGTCTGTGGCTGCCAGACAACAGGTGATTCAAGCCCTGATCATATCTTATCTTGATTACGGAAACAGCCTCTATTTGGGCATGCCCATGTATCTGCTGGACAGGCTTCAGCTTGTCCAGAATGCAGCAGCCCGAACTATATTTGAGCTCCCCCGGAATGCTCATGTGTCCAACCTCCTGAAGAGTCTCCACAGGCGTCCAGTAAGGAAAAGAGTCATTAAAACGCTGCTTCTGACTCAGAAAGCCTTATACGGGATGGGCCCTGGCTACCTTGACCACAGGATCTCGTTCTATGTCCCACTCGGAAATCTTCACTCTTCCAATCTTTTCCTAGCCAGTACTCCCCATATTAGGAAGGCTACGACAGGGGGCAAGGCCCTCTCCTTCCTTGGCCCTTCCCTCTGGAACAAACTGCCCCTGTCCCTCAGAAGCATTAAGTCTACGCCGCTCTTCCGTAAAAAGCTGAAAACTTGGGTTTACTCCTGCCCATAATCTCCCCCGGTGCCCCATTGCTACCTTTCTGCATCTAGCGCCAGGACACTCCTTGGAGTAGCAGTGCGCTTTACAAATACCCCCACATAGACATAGACATAGAAAGAGCGCCTCTGCCTCCATTGCGCGACAGTCTTTTCCTTACGTCACATACTGGCACTGCTCACGAGACAGCAGGGTCAGATTCCAGGAACTGGAGATCAAGGTAAGTTTCAGCCCTCTAATTGGTTCTTCCCACACAAAGGTGGGGAAAGGTTACGGTTTTTGCCTCAAAATTGGTCTGTCATATCCAAGGATTCTTGGGTAATACAAATTGCGAGGGGGTTAAAAATAGATTTTTGCCAGGTTCCTTACCAAAGGTGTTAGCCAAGGAAGTTGTCTTTAGATCAGGAGCAAATGATACTGATAAATGCAGACATTACCCACATTTTGCTCAAAGTGACAATTTGCAAAGTCATGGACTCAGGAAAGGGTTTTATGAGTAATGTTTTCCCAGTGAAGAAGGGTTGGAGACCCATAATAAACTTGAAGGAATTGAAAAGGTTTTTGGTTTCAGGCACTTCAAGACGGAAGGGATCCATCTTCTGTGGGACATTTTACAAGAGAAAGACTGGCTTGTGAAGTTGGATCTAAACGACGCCTACTTCTAAATGTCCATGGATCTAGATTCACAAAAGTATTTACGGTTCAGCTGGGGAGCTATTTTTTTCCAGTTCCCTGTCTTCCCTTTGGCCTGTCATCAGCCCTTCGGCGCTTCACCAAGGTACTGTGCTCTGTAGTTGCTTTCTTGAGAAAGAGGGGAGTACGCTTATTGATTTATCTAGACAACATGTTACAGATGTCTCAGGATTAGGGGGAATTGCTAAAGCACATGAAGTGGTCAACGGATCTCTTAGAGGCCTTAAGACTCATTATTAATGTTGAGAAGTCAATCATGACTCCTACACAGAATTTGGAATTTCTGGGCTTTCAGGTGGATACCGATCTGACCCAGCTTTGTCTTCCTCAGTAAAAGTTGACAAAGATCAAGAAAGAGGTAGCCACGTTCTAGCGAAGGAAGTGGTGATTTTGAGGGGTCTAGCAGGAGTGGTAGGACTTTTGTCATCCTCCATTCAGACCGTTTCCCCAGGCCCTCTGCATTACAGGGCTCTTCAGAGACTGACATCTATGAGTTTGAGGAAAGGTCTGTAATTCCCCTGTCCCAGGAGGCTCAAAAGGACCTTTAATGGTGGTTGAGCAACCTGGAGAGCTGGAACGGCAAAGAAATATTTGGGAATGTTTAGGAATATACTGTAGAGTCAGATGCAAGCAACCTTGGTTGGGCAGCAAAATTAGGAGAGATAGAAAGTGGGGGAAATGGTCCAAGGAGGAGCTATCCTTACACATAAATTGTTTGGAGATGTTAGCAGGGCTGAACACTTTGAGTTTCAGGTCTGTTTTAGCAAACAGCGTGGTATTGATCCAAATGGACAATTTCACGTGTGTATCCTATATAAATCGTCTAGGGGAAACAAGATCGAAACAACTTGCAGATCTAGCGAGGGAAATTTGGGGGCATATTAGCAAGGGCTTTATCGCCGCTTTAGCGGCACTTTTTGCCGCTAAAGCGGCAATTTTTTTATCGCCCTACCAGCAAGCTTTCGCTAACAGGCGTTAGCGACAGTTTTGTGGCGACAGCGGCCGGTTTTCCCATCGCCTTGCATGCCAGCGATAATTATCGCTAATGACATGCAAGGTAGGCGTTCCCAACTAAAAGCGACTGAAAACAGTCGCTAACACAACTTCCCCCTATTAGCAACGCAGGCGAAGCGATAAAAAAACTCGCGCTATGCGCGATTATCGCTAGAATTTAACACCTGCTAAAAACATGACTTACCTGTTTGTTCAATGGGAGGTGGATTGTCAGGCTAAGTCCCCCATGGCGTTAATGCGTGAATATCGCTGGATTTCCAGCGATATTCACGCATTTCGCCGCTATCGCTGGATATTTTATCGCATTGGAGATAAACGTTGCTAATAGCGTGTTATCTCCGTGATAAAATCCAGCGATACGCGGCGATAAAAAAAAACGCGCTAAGCGCGGTTTGCGATAATTATCGCAAGTTGCTGCTAATATCCCCCTCGGTTTTTTAGTGGGATCAGAAAATTCTCTTGAAAGCGGAGTTTATCCCAGGTCATCAGAACAAGCAAGCAGATTCGAACTCAAGATTCTTGAGTGACACCAGCAGCTGGAAGCTGAGTCCAGTGTATTTCAGGAAGATTGAGGATTTGTGGGGTCCCTTTCAGGTAGATATGTTTGCCAGCAGATTGACATTTCAGGTGGAACGAAATTACAGCTGGAGGGCAGATCCCAAGGCATTGACAGAGGACAGGTTTGGAAAGGAGAGAATTGCTGCGCGTTCCCTTCTTTCGCTCTGATCCAGAAGGTGTGGTTAATGGTCCAGAGGAAATGATGCAGCATCGTTCTGATAAATCTGTTTTGTAACTCGCAAGTCTGATTCCCTGGAGTAATGGAGCTAGCTGTGGAAGTTCCCCTTTTGATTCCAGGGAGTCCAGGCCTTTTTGGAAGGGCAGGAAGGAGAGGAGCACCCTTTAGTGCTAGGAGGAAACTTAAACCTTTTTGTTTAGAGGATTTCAGGAGATCTGGAAGATACTCTGGACTTTTGGGAGAGGCTTAGAATCTATTGGTTGAGTCATTGGCACCAGCTACCAGGAAAAGATACAGGAGTGAGGAGAAAGTGGTGTAGTTGGTGCTTGGAGAGGAATTTGGATCACGTGGAAGGTCCAGTAGTAGAAGTGGGAAACTACCTTGCTGATTTGTTCAAATACGGCTTGTCTTACAGAACTGTTAACTGTTGCCGATCTAGGGGCATATGTACAAGCCCCTATTGCCACCACAATGTCACTTATATCGATGTTGTGGTGGCGATAGGGGCAGCTCCTTATTTACAAGGCAGCATTAAGCCACTATGGTTAGCGTGAAAGGGGTGGGCAGTGGGTGTTGTGGTGGGTATTCCACTGCAACACCCATTCATTTTGACGATGCCCCCTATGTACAAGGGTGGCGTACATAGGAGGCAGCACTAAAATTAAGACGAGATGAAACCTGGTCTTAAGTTGGCAAAATGAGGAGAAATGCATTATTTCTCCTTGTTTTTGCTTTTTCCATGTGTGCTGCTAGGTGTCCCTTCCTGTACATAACGAATCCTGTAAAAAAAAATGCCATTTTGTGACTTTCATGTGTGCTGCATGAAGCAGCACACATGACAATGACAGAATGGCATTCTAGGATTGTTTATGTGCAGGAAGGGACACCTTCCTACACATAAACAATCCTCCCCTGCACGCAGACACCCTTGTACAATTCTGCAAGGGTGCCTTGCGTTGGCGCTAAGTTGTTAAACTTAGGGCCATCGCAGGGGGATAACGCAAGGCTGCACCACATTCTTGTAAATATGGTGCAGCCTTGCATTTCAGAAGTGGCAGAGAGAGGTGTTAAGCCAGGAAGGCTAACGCCTCTCTCCGCCACTTCCTTGTCATATCCCCCCTATTGTTTCAACAGGACAGTCCTTGGTAAATGACTTTGCTGTTGGCAGCAATCCTTTGGTTTGCGGAGTGATGAAGGAAATAAGACTTAGGTGACCAACTAGGACTGGGTAGGATTCTTTATGGAATGTTAATCTTATTTTTGACTGTTTTGTGTCCGGGCCTGATAATTCCTATCTTTCTAGGAGACAAATATCGCAGAAGTTAGGAACTCTACTCTGTCTAATCTTTTTTAGAAGAGCTTCAGATGTTTAGGTATTAGAAATTTGCAAAAGGTTTTATTTCTCATACGGGGTCTACTTTGAGATTTGGAAAAGGACTATAACCATGTCTGATAACACCTTTTATCCCTTTTCCAATGATGTCAACAAATTGTGTTCAGTGCGTTGCATGAGTGTTTATGAACAACAAATGCTGGAAATTTGACCAGATGGAGAGGATCAGGTATTAATTTCCTATGTAAAACCCTATAGGGCAGTTTCAACAGCCACAATTTAATGGAGGCTAAGAGCTGTAATGTCCAAGGCAGGAATTGATTTATTAAAATCTGGTGCACACTCTTCTAGGGGTGCGATGGCCAGTTAAATATTTTGGGCAGGTGGGACACTTGCAGACATTCTGAGAGCGGCAGACCGGTCAAGTGCTGGCACTTTTACAAGCTTTTGTCTTAAACCGGTGGCACATGGGAGGAGTGTGGCGCTGGGGAGTTGTAAACATGCATAATGATATCCTCCGGTCTTGAAATGAAATGGTGATTCTCCAATTAACAAGTAAAGGGAATCTTGATTTCGTAAAAGACAATATAGGCTGACATGATACCTCCCACCACTACCAATTGGTTTAATTTCATTTGTATAATTATAGTTGTGAACAATGATTTATTGTGATTGTGACATTAACTTGATATTTTGTTTTCAGAGGTAAACGATTATTTACTTTAGAAAGAGTTTTTTGTGTTACCACTTGGTTTATTCTTTCTTTCAGATAACTCTTAGCAGTAAGAATTATTTCCAGTTAGTCCAAGGAGCATTTGTTGTTTCCGTCGCAGCCTAAAAGAGGACTATACTTAGTGACATGGAGTTATATATTTTCTTGAAAGTTCTAAAACTGGAATGTTTTGTTTATGATGTATTCGATGGGGCAGATTTTCACCATATTTACAAAGTGACGCATCTAGGGGGATGCGTCAGGGAAGACAACACTGTGTTGGAATAAACTGCGCAAGACCTGCTGCATCACGTAAGTATTAAAATAAGCAAAGTAGGAGTTCTGACGTAAAATCTAAGGCATTACTGATGCAGGGATATTTACAAACATACCCCGCGGTGAAGCATCTTTTGGCTGCGTCACGCATCTTTAAAACTGTGCTCGAATCACTACGCCTCACAAACCCACGCGTAGGAAATGACGCATGTGCCATAGAAATAAAAGGTAAGCCTAGCAGAGCAGTTTTGCAGCAGATTAGACAGGATGGATCTCCTAATCTTGCAGCTGGGAGTTGGACAAAGAAGACGACCCCAACACCATCACCACAAAGGCAGCGCAGGAGAAGGGAGCGCATCTATCGGCAAAGGACCACTCTCATTGGGCTCAGGGATGAACAAGTCATCAAAATGTATCGCCTCAAGAGCGCGTTCATTGTGACCCTGCTGCATCAGATCTCACCACGGCTACTGCCACCAACTGACAAGGTTTGAAACATTTCACCGCAGACAAAGCTCCTGGTGGTCTTACACATGTTGGCCTCAGGATCTTTCCAAATCACAGCAGCACGAGTGGCAGGTGTCTCCCAGGCCTCTTTCTCAGCCTTCCTCCCTTCTGTCTTAGATGCCATCCTTCAGCTCACACCACAGTACCTCCATTTCCCCAACCAACAACATCAACAGTTGGAGATTAAACAAGGCTTCTATGGCATTGCAGGCTTCCCGCATGTTCTTGGTGCAATGGACTGCACGCACGTACAACTGGTTCCACCTGCAGCAACTTCCCATCTATACCGTAACAGGAAGCACACACACTCCATCAATGTCCAGGCCATTGTGGACCATCAGGGACTCTTCACCAATGCACTGCCCAAATATCCGGGGAGTGTGCATGATTCATATATATTTAGAAACAGCATCATCAATGACCGTTTCCAAAATGGACAATATGGCAATGGGCTCCTTGTAGGTAAGCAACAATTAATTAACACACATACCAATACTCTGTAACAATAGCTGGCCATCTGGCACCTTTCAGGGCCTCATTTGATAATGACGCAATAAGTGATTGTGACAAGGCGAACCCACATCTACACCATAAGTACATAACATACAGTCAAAAGGTGCATACACTCATGGCAGCGTAACAAAAAGTGTACTGTGGGTGCCATGGTACTGTCTGCCCTCTAAGTCTGCTCCCAGAGCACATTGTGATTACAGAGGTGGGCACAGATGCATGTAACTCACCTCATGAAATGCTGAATGCACATGTGCCCATAAGGCAAAGGTGCTGTCTGAAGGTGAATTATTCACCATTGCATTGTGTTTGGGAACACATGCAAATGTTGAAATACCATTGGCCCTATGTCTGCACAGTATCACAGGCCCAAGAGAAGAGTACCATAAGCTCACATCATGTGCACAAATATTGCACCACCTCAGAGATGTGACACTGTCAGTGTGCCCACAAAGATCACCCATACTGAGGCTTGAAAGGGTGTCCCTTAGCTAACATAGACATCACCTTGCATGCATGTGCACCTAGTCATAGCACCTGTCTTTAGGGGAACATGATGTGAGAAGGTGGCTTGGTATATGCTGTCCACTGGTTAAAGTGGGCACCCTGTACCACTCCACACGACCCTTATGATGTATGAGGTCAAAGATAACCTTATTGAAAGCTATCCTAGTGGTAGCTGTGGAGAGCAGCCTTCAAGCTTAATCTTGAAGGAATGTAAAGCAGCTTGTTTTACCAGAACATCACCTCTTGAATGACTAAATGAAGGAGAACCACACAGTAGTTATATAAAAATATGTATTTATTAATATAACACTCTCTACTATCCTCTACACGAGGGTAGAACACAAAGCACACAATACTGGATCCATAGAACAGTTGTAAGTAGCACAATACACAGCGGGCTCCAGGGGGAGACACAACCATATACTAAAAGAGTGGTATAACAATCACGACTTGACTAGACACAATTCCTAGAGCACGTAGATTCGCTGGGACCCCAAGGAACCACCCAAGGTGATGACACAGGAGACCCACGGAGGACGGGTGCAGTGAGGAAACACGACCGCGTGCTCCGTACAACTCTATGGGAAAGTCGCGGATGCAAAGTTAAAGTTTAAGGACCCTTCTAGGAGGACTTCGAGCAAACCCCTTGGAACTTAAGAGTTTAAAGAGCCACCCCACCCATGGATACCGTAGTATTGGAATTACCTATCCCAGGGAAGCGGGGTGCATAGGTCTGAAGTGACGTCGGAAACTCCTGTCGTTCTCAATGGAAGGAAGTGAAGAAGTGCTGCTGCCGTGAAGGTGAAAAGGGCTCGATGGAATCCAAGCCTGTATTCTGGATGGGAGGAACCTGAAAGCAGAGAGGACAGAGTCTGGGTCACTTCAGAGTGACCAGGGGCTCGGGAGACAAATGCCCACCGTTGTTGGGTGGTTCAGGTGCGAAGAAGGGATGCTTGACTCTGCAGCCACGAGGACCAGGAGACATCGAGGATGACCAGGAGCCGGAAGTGAGCTGTTCCACAAAGGATGTTGAGTGCTGAGGGGTCGGCGTCCGGCAGGAGCCCCAACAAGCCTTGGCAACAGCAACCCACGCAGGAAGGACAAACAGATTACGGTGTGGACCAGCAAGATCCAGGGGACTCTCCAAGCAATGGGGAGTCAGGGCACATCTGGAGCAACCAGGAAAGCCCAAGAACAATCAAGATGACCCTCAGGGGGACCCACAGGCCAAAGGACCCGGAGTCGCAAGGGGACCTCAAGCAAGTCTGCAAAGGACCAGCCCATGGAGCACGCGGTGTGAGGAGGCCAGAGTTCTTTGGTGCAAATACTGCTCAGGGTCAGGACCACACGGGGTCCAATGCACAAGCTCAGGAATCACCAACAAGCATATGCACTTGCAAATGGATGCAGTGCACAGGGGTTCGGGTTACACAGCCCCCACGAGGTATACTGGCCTCAAACTCAGTGAGAGGGCAGATGGATCTCAGGGACCTTCAGGAACCCACCTTCTGTGTTGCTGAAATCTTCGGAGTCCCCAGGAGCTCAGGAACAGCTACCGGTCAGTTGCGCTTTAGGTGCCTGCGAAGCAGGGGAGTGACTCCTTCACTCCAAGGGAGATTCTTCTGTTGTCTTAAGTGCCCCACAGGTCCTGCACGGAGCCTGTATGGAGTCACAGACCAAAACTAAGCTTTGGAGAGAAAGGGGGACGAAGTCAAGCCCAGTCGAGTTCCAGCGAAGTCCAGACGGTCGAAGGTCAGTGGTTTCTTCTTTATAGAATCTTGTCCACGTAAAATCCAATGTCCTGTAGCCAGGTAACCCATTTTATACCCACGGGAGAGGGTTGGACAGATTCAGGGGACCCTCCTAGGGGAGGGGCAGGACAGAGGGGTGGCTACACCCATTTCCTTTGTCCCGTTTCGTGCCAGAGCAGGAGCCAATGGCTCCCAGAACTGGTTTGAGCTGGACTATGCACAGGGACACCAAATGTGCCCCCAGTGCAGACTTTCAGGCACTCTCAGAGTGCACCCACCCAGCCCCAATACACTAAACCCTGTCTGGGAGGTGGTCACACCTCCCTGTGACAGGATGCCTATTGTGCTGCCTTCCTCTGCTCAAGCTTGGCTCAGCAGTAGGAGGGCAGAAACGTGTCTCTGGCTGGCAGCATCCATTCTGTGCTGTCCGGGTCGAGAAGGCTGGTACCGGGTAGACCGGTGACCCCACAAAGCTCGCTTCTGAAGGCTGGAATCATACCTCCCACACCAGTTACTGGTGTGGAGGTATGATTCCAAGGTGTTTGATACCAAACACGATATGTTTCTATAAAGCCGTTTTCGAGATAGCATTTACCGCAAGGTTATAATGCACCTCTACCTATATGTCGGGCTGGGTCACAGACAACCCGAGAGAATGGTCTCCGAAGGCTGCAGAGGGGCTCTGCTCATGCAGGGGCACCCTCTCACATAAAACCCAACACCTTGCCTTCAGGATTGTTAAGGCCTGCAATAGGGGTGACTTATACGTTTTAAGTGTAGTGACCATTAGATATAGTGAACCTATATCTAAAGTAAGTGGTGCAAGCGCCATCTTACATAGGCTGCAGTAGCAGACCTAGAGTTTGATTTTGCATGGCCTCTCATGGGTGGCATAATACATACTTCTGCCCATGGGAGGCCTCTGGGGTATCTATGCCCTGGGTACATGGTGTAATATATACCAGGGACTGATAAGGGTACCCTAGTATCCAATCTGGTGTGTATCAAAGTACTGTATGTCAATTTAAGGGAGAAAACAGATAGGCTGGGGTCTTGATTATCAGGATCCCAGCCAGACTAGTCAAAAACAGTGAGACATCAAGCAAAAAAGTGGGGGTAACCATAAGAAGCAGATCCTACTTTCCTACACAACCCCCCCCCCAAAACGAAAGGACATTAAACTAACCTTGACCAGTTGAGTCTTCATGTTCTAAGTGGAAATATCTGGAGAGTCCATCTGCATTGGCATGGTTACTCCCAGGTCTATGTTCCACTGTATAGTCCCTTCCCTGTAGGGAAATGGACCACCTCAAGAGTTTGGGGTTTTCACCCTTCATCTGTTTAAGCCATAAGAGGGGCTTATGGTCTGTCTGAACAATGAAGTGAGTGCCAAAGAAATATGGCCTCAGCTTCTTCAGAGCCCAAACCACAGCAAAGGCTTCCCTCTCAATAGCTGACCAACGTTTCTCTCTGGGGGTCAGGCTTCTGCTTACAAAAGCTACTGGCTGATCCTGACCCTCTTCATTCAGTTGTGATAACACAGTCCCTACCCCCAACTCAGATGCATCAGTTGGAATAATGAATAGTTTGGAATAGTCAGGACTTTGCAGAATGGGAGCAATGCACATGGCCTGCTTCAGGTCATCAAATGCCTTTTGACCGCTAACTGTCCACTGAACTTTCTTAGGCATTCTATTGGAAGTCAAATCATTTAAAGGGGTCACTATGGATCCATATCCTTTGGCAAACCTCCTGTAGTACCCAGTCAGGCCCAAGAAAGCTCTGACCTGAGTCTGGGTAGTTGGAGCAACCCATTCCATTATGGTCTGGATTTTGCTCTGCAATGGTTGAACCTGTCCTCCACCCACAAGGTGGCCTAGGTATACAACCTTACTCTGCCCTATCTGGCACTTAGTGGCCTTGATAGTGAGGCCTGCCTTTTGCAGGGCTTCCAAAACATTTTTCCGGTGGACCAGGTGATCCTCCCAGGTGGAGCTAAAGACAGCAATATCATCAAGATAAGCTGCACTATAGTCTTCCAGGCCTGTGAGAACTTTATTCACCAACCTTTGAAAAGTGGCAGGTGCATTCTTCAAACCAAAGGGCATTACCACAAATTGATAGTGCCCACTAGGGGTTGAGAATGCTGTTTTGGGCTTAGCATCCTCAGCTAGTCTGATTTGCCAGTAGCCAGCCGTGAGGTCAAATGTACTCAGAAACTTGGCTGAGGCCAAAGTATCTATAGGTTCATCTGCCCTTGGAATAGGATGAGCATCAGTCCTAGTGGCTGCATTGAGCCCCCTGTAGTCTACACAAAACCTCATCTCTCTTTTACCACCCTGGGTGTGAGGTTTGGGTACCAGGACCACAGGATTAGCCCAAGGGCTATCTGAGGGTTCAATTACTCCCAATTCCAACATCTTTTGGACCTCAGTCCTGATGCAGTCTCTTACATGGCCAGGTTGTCTGTAATTGTTGTTCTTTACAGGTAAGCTCTTCCCTGTGTTCACTTCATGGGTACACCAGGTGGTCTGACTGGGGGTCAGTGAGAACATGTGCCTTTACTGATTGAGGACTTTCCTGCAATCAGTCTGTTGCTGCTCAGTGAGGCTGCCTGCCAAGGCTACACCATCTACTGAACCATCATCAGGGTTCTGTGAGAGGAGATCAGGGAGTGGGTCACTCTCTTCCTCCTGTCCCTCATCAGTAGCCATGAGCAAGCCCATGTCTGCCCTGTCAACATATGGCTTGAGCCTGTTCACATGGAGCACCCTGTGGGGGCTCCTGGGAGTTCCAAGGTCCACCAGGTACGTAACCTCTCCCTTCTGCTCAAGTATGGTATGTGGTCCACTCCATTTGTCCTGTAGAGCTGCTGGGGCCACAGGCTCCAACACCCATACCTTCTGTCCTGGCTGCTACACAGTCAAAACAGCCTTTTGGTCATGCCAAGCTTTCTGTAATTCTTGGCTAGCCTCAAGGATTTTGGATGCCTTCTTCATGTACTCAGCCAACCTGGAGCGGAGACCAAGTGCATAGTCCACCATGTCCTGTTTAGGTGGTTTGAGAGGGAACTCCCATCCCTCCTTCACTAGACACAAGGAACCCCTAACTGGATGTCCAAACAGAAGTTCAAAAGGGCTGTAACCAACCCCCTTCTGAGGAACCTCCCTGTAGGCAAATAGAAGGCAGGGCAACAGGACATCCCATTTTCGCCTAAGCTTTTCTGGGAGGCCCATGATCATGCCCTTCAGGGTTTTGTTGAATCTCTCCGCTAACCCATTGCATTGTGGGTGATAGGGTGTGGTGAATTTGTAATTTACTCCACACTCCTTCCACATAGCAGTTATGTAACTTGACATGAAGTTTGCACCTCCTTAGGGAAACCCACTCTGGAAATAATTCCCAGGAGGGTCCTGGCCACCACAGGAGCTGTGGTGGTTCTAAGGAGTATTGCCTCTGGATACCTAGTGGCATGGTCCACCACCACTAGTATGAATCTGTGCCCAGATGCAGTTGGAGGATCCATGGTACCAACAATGTCAGTACCAACCCTCTCAAAGGGAACCCCCACCACAGGTAGTGGTATCAGGGGGGCCTTTGTGGTACCACCTGCCTTACAACTGACTTGACAGGTGGTACAGGAGTGACAGAACTCCTTTGTGTCCTCTGACATGGAAGGCCAGTGAAAGTGAGGGACAAGCCTGTCCCAGGTCTTACTTTAGCCTAAGTGTCCTGCTAAAGGGATATCATGTGCCAGTGATAATAGGAAACCCCTAAACTTCAGAGGTATGACCAACCTCCTGGTGGCACCAGGCTTGGGGTCTCTACCCTCTGAGTAAAGGAGTCCATCATCCCAATAGATCCTGTGGGACCCACTGGCACTCCCAGCAGCAGCTTGCTGTCTGAGGGGTTCAAGAGAGGGGCAGCTGTGCTGCTCCTGACTCAGCTCTGCCCTGGAAGGGCCCCCTGGCCCCAAGAACTCAACCTGATCAGGTTCAAGTTCCTCTGAGACAGTTCCTTCACAGAGACTTGGATCATCTTCCTCATGAGACTGATCCTCACTCTGAGTCTGGGGTAAAGACACTGCCTTACCCCTACTGCTACTTCTCTTTGAAGGCACCTGGTCCATTCTTCCAGGATCCAGGGCCTGTTCAGTGGAAGACATTTTTGCCTGTGACCTGGTCACAGCAAACACATCTGCAGAGATGCCCAACATTGCTGCATGTGTCCTGAGTTCCACCTCAGCCCACGCTGAAGTTTCCAAATCATTGCCCAATAAGCATTCCACAGGAGGTTTGAGCTAACCACAACCTTCTTAGGGCCAGTTACCCCTCCCCAGCTGAAATTCACAACTGCCAAGGAATGGTCTGTCCTGACATTGCTTGCATTGGTAACTTGGTACATTTCACCAAGTATGATCTGATCAGGTCTCACAAGATCCTTAGCCACCATTGTGACACTGGCTCCTGTGTCCCTGTATGCCATGGCCTCCTGTCCATTTATTAAAGGCTGTTGCCTGTATTTGCCCAGGTTACTGGGACTGACAAATAAGGAGGCAATATCCATGCCTCCATCACAGACTAGAACAGCCTTAACTGGAGTTCTGACTAGGCCAGAACCCACCTCAGTTCCCGGGGTCAGCCCTACTAAACCCTTGTTTACAGTACCACCACTTGTAGCTGCACTAGGGGGAACAGTTGCCTTAGGGGCAGTGGTATTGGTAGGAGGATCCTTTGCTTTGGCACAATTGGCATCCCTAGGCCAATGTGTCTTTCCTTACACAGGCTTACAAGGCTTCTTTCTGCCTTTTCCCTTGTTGCAGTGTGAACCACCCCCAGATGCAGGTTTCTGGGGCCCTGAAGAAGACTTCTGGTCTTTACCCTTCTCCCCACCCTTATCTGCTGGTTTAGAATCAGATTTCTTTTGGTCACGACCTTGGTTCTGAGTTTTCTGTTTCACCCTGGTTCTGACCCATCTATCTGCCTTCTTTCCCAATTATTGGGGAGAAATCAGATCAGAGTCAACCTGGTATTGATGCAACAACTGATTTTGGCAATTATTAAGGATCTACTCCCTCATAATTTAAATTGTATAATCCCTTGAAATCACTCACTTTGCTGCCAAGCAACCAGCCTTCCAGAGCCTTGATGGCACTATCCACAAAGTCAACCCAATCCTGAGTCTGTGCTTTCTGGGTGTCTCTGAACTTAATTCTGTATTGCTCAGTGGTTAAGCCAAACCCATCAATGAGAGCACTCTTCAGCACTGAATAATTATCAGCATCCTCTTCTCTAACAGTGAGGAGCTTATCTCTACCTTTGTCAGCAAAGGAGAGCCACAAGATAGCTGCCCACTGCTCTTGGGGGACCTTCTGTACCTTACAGACCCTCTCCAAGGCAGTTATCCATTTCTGGATGTCATCCCCACTGTGGTAGGGAGGGTCTATCTTGCTCAGGTTCCTTTGGTCATAAGTATAATCCTTAACCCTAGGGACACTGTTGCTGCCACCATGGGACTCTAGTCCCAATCTCTTTGAAGCCCTCTGGAGCTCTAGGGATTCCCTGTCTAGGGCCAATTGCTCTTTCTTGAGCCTAAGCTTGACTTTCTCAAGCTCTAGAAATTGGCACAGTCTATCATAAGAGTATTCCTTCTTATTGGATATGGAAGTCCCTACAGAAGTTCCTGAGTGTCGAGATTCTACAGAGGGAGATCTGGATCGCCTAGGTAAACGCTGTACTCTTCCTGGTGGAGTAAAGAGAGGGCCACTGGGGCCTTCGCCCCCATCTAATGGAAGATCTATGTTGTCCAGGTTGGAATCATCTTGATCCCCTGGTCAGGGTTTGATTCCAGGTCAAAGAAGGTTTCACTTCCTGGCCTTTCTTCATTCCCTGCACCACCCACTCTATCTACCTCATCAGACCCTGGGGTCTTTCTAAGATCATCTAAGAGTAACACCACAATGAGACGTTGGGTGTTTGCATTTCTCCCTGTCCTCAACTTCCTAGACACACACATGGCTTTCAATTCCTGGAATGAGAGGCCATTGTACCTAGTTGGCAGAGAGCCACTGGCTTCTCCTCTAGAAGACATACTAGTGTTATGTGGTGTAGGCACTTACCTAACCTAGTGGAGACTAAACTCTCTTGAGTTGGAGAAAGGGTGTGCTAGACCCTTGACTTGCACAACTCCAAGTTCAGTAGAACTCACTTATTCAAATCTTGAAGTATTATATGTGCCTAATACTTTTAGTGGTTTTCAGTTAATCACTCAATGAGATTTATCTGGTAAAACAATAGCAAGCTTGAATCCCAACCGCTGCACACCAATGTGAGAAGGTGGCTTGGTATATGCTGGCCACTAGTTAAAGTGGGCACCCTGTACCAATCCACACGACCCTTATGATGTATGACGTCAAAGATAACCTTTATGAAAGCTATCCTAGTGGTAGATATGGGGAGCAGCCTTCAGGCTTAATCTTGAAGGAATGTAAAGCAGCTTGTTTTACCAGAATATCACCTCCTGAATGACTAAATGAAGGAGAACCACACAGTAGTTATATACAAATATGTATTTATTAATATAACACTCTCTACTATCCTCTACACGAGGGTAGAACACAAAGCACACAATACTGGATCCATAGAACAGTTGTAAGTAGCACAATACACAGCGGGCTCCAGGGGGAGACCGAACCATATACTAAAAGAGTGGTATAACAATCACGACTTGACTAGACACAATTCCTAGAGCACGTAGATTCGCTGGGACCCCAAGGAACCACCCAAGGTGATGACACAGGAGACCCACGGAGGACGGGTGCAGTGAGGAAACACGACTGCGTGCTCAGTACAACTCTATGCGGAAAGTCGCGGTTGCAAAGTTAAAGTTTAAGGACCCTTCTAGGAGGACTTTGAGCAAACCCCTTGGAACTTAAGAGTTTAAAGAGCCACCCCACCCATGGATACCGTAGTATTGGAATTACCTATCCCAGGGAAGCCGGGTGCATAGGTCTGAAGTGGCGTCGGAAACTCCAGTCATTCTCAATGGAAGGAAGTGAAGAAGTGCTGCTGCCGTGAAGGTGAAAAGGGCCCGATGGAATCCAGGCCTGGATTCAGGATGGGAGGAACATGAAAGCAGAGGGGACAGAGTCTGGGTCACTTCAGAGTGACCAGGGGCTCGGGAGACGAATGCCCACCGATGTCGGGTGCTTCAGCTGCGAAGAAGGGATGCTTGACTCTGCAGCCACGAGGACCAGGAGACGTCGAGGACAACTAGGAACCAGAGGTGAGCTGTCCCATGAAGGATGTCGTGTGCTGAGGGGTCGGTGTCTGGCGAGAGCACCAACAAGCCTTGGCAACAGCAACCCACGCAGGAAGGACAAACAGGTTACGGTGTGGACCAGCAAGGTTCAGGGGACTCTCCAAGCAATGGGGAGTTAGGACACATCTGGAGAAACCAGTGGAGCCCAAGAACAATCAAGATGACCCTCAGGGGGACCCTCTGGCCAAAGGACCAGGAGTCGCAAGGGGACCTCGAGCAAGTCTGCAAAGTACCAGCCCACGGAGCACACGGTGTGAGGAGGCTGGAGTTCTTTGGTGCAAATACTGGTCAAGGTCAGGACCACACGGGGTCCAATGCACAAGCACAGAAATTGCCAACAAGCATATGCACTTGCAAATGGACGTGGTGCACAGGGGTTCAGGTTACGCAGCCCCCACGAGGGATACTGGCCTCAAACTCGGAGAGAGGGCAGATCAACCCTGGAGACCTTCAGTAACCCACTTCCTGTGTTGCTGAAGTCTTTGGAGTCCACAGGAGCTCAGGAGCAGCTACTGGTCAGTTGCACTTTAGGTGCCTGCAAAGCAGGGGAGTGACTCCTTCACTCCAAGGGAGATTCTTCTGTTGTCTTAAGTGCCCCACAGGTCCTGCACAGAGTCTGTATGGAGTCACGGCACAAACTAAGCTTTGGACGGAAAGGGGGACGAAGTCAAGCCCAGTCGAGGTCCAGCGAAGTCCAGGTGTCCAGACGGTCGAAAGTCAGTGGTTTCTTCTTTGTAGAATCTTGTCCACGTAAAATCCAATGTCCTGTAGCCAGGTAACCCATTTTATACCCATGGGAGCGTGTTGGACAGATTCAGGGGACCCTCTTAGGGGAGGGGCAGGACAGAGGGGTGGCTACACCCATGTCCTTTGTCCAGTTTCGCGCCAGAGCAGGAGCCAATGGATCCCAGAAGTGGTTTGAGCTGGACTATGCACAGAGACACCAAATGTGCCCCCAGTGCAGACTTTCAGGCACTCTCAGAGTGCACCCACCCAGCCCCAATACACTAAACCCTGTCTGGGAGGTGGTCACCCCTCCCTGTGACAGGATGCCTATTGTGCTGCCTTCCTCTACTCGAACTTGGCTCAGCAGCAGGAGGGCAGAAACGTGTCTATGGCTGGCAGCATCCATTCTGTGCTGTCCGGGTCGAGAAGGCTGGTACCGGGTAGACCGGTGACCCCACGAAGCTCGCTTCTGAAGGGTGGAATCATACCTCTGGAGGTATGATTCCAAGGTGTTTAATACCAAACACAATATGTTTCTATGCAGCCGTTTTCGAGATAGCATTTACCCCGAGGTTATAATGCACCTCTACCTATATGTCCGTCTGAGTCACAGACAACCCGGGAGAATGATTTCCGAAGGCTGCAGAGGGGCTCTGCTCATGCAGGGGCACCCTCTCACATAAAACCCAGCACCCTGCCTTCAGTATTATTAAGGCCTGCTATAGGGGTGACTTATAATTTCTAAGTGTACGGACCATTAAATATAGTGAACCTATATCTAAAGTAAGTGGTGCAAGCACCATCTTACATAGGCTGCAGTAGGCCTATGTGTGCCGCGCACAATCATGGAAAGTGTCATACATAATAAGTACCCAGGTATCATTTACACATTGCAAGACATCATACATTTCAGTCACCAAATCATGCACTGTAGAGCACCATCCCCTGTCATTCCCATTAAATGATACACAGCAATTTAAGTGACATGTGTCACAAACAATGTGCAACTCTATCTTAAACACCCCATCAAATTTACCAAACTGCATTCTCACTGAAAGTTTTGGTAAACATGACATACACAAAATGCCATGTATAATCAAATATTTTCAAAAGATAATATAGTTCTCTTACTTCAAACTTACAGCTGATCAAGGATATGGCTTATAGACGTGGTTGATGACACCATTTGGACATCCCCAGACCGATCCGCAAAAGGTCTACAACCATGCACTTTCCCGAACAAGAAATATCATAGAGAGAAGCTTTGGCCTGCTCAAGGCCAGGTTTCATTGTCTGAATTTATCAGGTGGCAGGCTACTGTATTCACCAGAAATGGTCTGTAAGATGATCATGGTATGTTCAATATTACACAATATATGTGTTAAAACGAATGAGCCTTGAAATGAAGAAGAACAGCCCCCAACCTAATGGATGGTGATGATGAAGCTGAAGCAGAACAAAGAGCCATCCTCACAGAGCATAATGTAATGTCACATCACTAATATACATCTCCCATGCAAAGTGCCAATACTGAACACCACTGTCCCTGTGAACGACAAAGTAACACAGCATGTTGCTGCAAGTCCATTTGCAGAACCAAGCTGGTTCATTTATGAAGCACAGAGATACAACTTATTTGCTAACATATGTTGTTCTCTGTGGTTTACCCTGCGCATGCACACAAACTGCTGCCATGCGTTGGCAGAGGCACACTTGCACCATGGTATAAGGATGGCTGGGTGGTGTTGATAATTTGCTTCGCTGCAGAAAGGGTCACCTTCATCCATCAAAAGAATCATTTTGGAAGATTACCTCTTCAAATGTGTGCTGTCAAATGCAGCACGCATTGAAAGAGGGAAAATGGTTGAGAAAAGAAGAGTTGTTACCTCATTGTGCCTTGTGATGCCAACGCTGGTGTGGCATAGCAGTCTCATGCATTTCCGCATCTATGATTGCTCGTAAATGTGGAAATGCAATAGTGGACATGGGTGTTCTATAGAAAATCCACATCAACACCCATGTCACACACCTACATGCAAAGTGTTGCGTGAGAAGTGGCAATATATACAAGCAGATGTAAAGCCACGCAGGGTGCCTGTCTGTGTCATTGTAAGAATTGGCCTTCAGGTTGGGCTGCTGGTGTGTTATGCAACGTGATGTACCTGTGGCGCAAGGTGCCTGTAAAAGAACCACAAACATCACACAATTTTCATGAGAAACAAAGGGGCTTATTCACAAGCACCTTGCGCCACAAGTGTGCCACTTATAATATGGGAAAAAGTGACGTACCGGTGGAGCAAGGGGCTCGTAAATAAGCCAGAAAGATTTGGCACATATCCCAGGACGTACGTGAATGTCAGAACCAAAATTGACTAGCCCACAGTAAAATTAATGCATCATGTTGTAAGGAAACCTTATATGAGCATTACGTGATGCATCACTTGCACAAGACCACGCATCACCTCTTAATTATACATAATTCTGGGTTGAGTCACTTTGACACACAAAACGGGTCACATCTTGCTGAATACTGACGCAACAAAATTATTGTGATGAATCTCCTGTACAAATGCATGTTGCCTCATTAAGCCTTCGCAACAAATGAAAAACCACACAACCCATAGAAACGTCACAGATGCGGTTACGGAGACAAGATGGCACCTGACTGAGACGGCCGCGCTGGTCGCCCCTTGTTGCCGAGAATGCTATAAGTGACACAGGACCTTTACCACCCCAGACAAATATATTAAATCCCTCCCATGACTCACCGGTTGAAGGCGAACGACTTTTACCCCCTTCTGCCCCTTGAGACACTTCTGACGCTGGTTTTGGCGGCCGTCCGGGAGACACGGAGAGCGCTCCGAGTGATTGCTGCCGAGGGCTGGTGCAGAGGAGGGGGCGGAGATACAAGAGCGCCCACAAGGGTCGGGTGGCTCACAGCGCAAAGGGGCACCAACGGAACAGAGGAAGCGAGGATGCCTCCTAAGCCCAGCCGGGTGACCCGCCTGAAAGCTCCAGAAGCGCAGGCGAGTGCAGAGCCAAACACTAGCATCATGGTACATCGTACTAAGGGAGTCAAACCGGCAGACTTCGCGAATTCCAACGCCAGGATATCAGTGAAGGGGAAACTGACCCAGGACGGCTCAAAGAAAGGTGAGAGCCAGGAGGCTGAGAAACAATATGAATTAAATGACAGTAATGCGGGGGTTAAGGGAAAGAAAGCCTGTTCAATTGATCCCATGGCATATGTACAACCACAGTTGTATCCACACTCACAGCCACATCTTTCACTTCAAGGGCAAGTGGGACAACACAGCATCACAGATTTGTTCACCACGACCCCCCAAGCCGATGGTAATGACTTGTTGTCCAACCACAAGGAAAAATTGAATAAACAAGCTAACACAGACAATGCTGGGGAGCAGTTGAACTCTTTGCACACGGGGGCTGCTACTTGTAGCAAATATACAGCTGGCAAAGAGACAATCCTGATGGAAGATCGCTGTGGCGAGATTGCTATGGAAAGTCCTGAGGATGTCAACAATCATAGACCTCTTTTGTCTTCTGAATCTGGGCAGACAGTCCCAACTGGGGGGGGATAATCCTGCTAGCGTAGACCACTCCTCCCTGGCACAGGAAGGGCCAGCGGGCACCCTAGACCATCTGGACACTAGCCTGCTAGTCGAGGAGGCAACTGGTTTTAAGGAGGACACAATGGCTCCGAAGGTAGTTCCTCTGAGATGGAAGATAGCAGCAACATGCAGCTCTCCAGCTCTAGTCTCAGTATTCTGCAGAAAGACACGGTTGTCAGGAACAAGAGGTTCCTGAAGAAACAAAGAGATTCTCACACATTGGAAATGAAGCGGAAGACAATATCAGATCCAATGTAGACCCTAACCTAAAATGGGACTACTCGGCTACTAGGAGTGTTTATCCAGATCTCTCAGGGCTGGAGGAGGACGCTGCTCCCTCTTTGAAAATGATTTACGAATCTATAAAGCAACTACAGGAAGAGAATCGAATGGATGGAAAGAAAAATAGACTGGCAACAAAGAAACTTCAGGGCGCGGTGAGGAAAATGGCTAAAGCTTGCACCGATATAAACTCAAGACTGACGCTTGTTGAAGAGAGAACAAGTACACTTGAAGATGGCTTGGCCAGAACTCAGGTTCAGTCAGAAACGTATGCAATGCAATTCACAGATCTTCAATGGAAAATGGAAGATTTTGAGAACAGGCAAAGGCGCAATAACCTCCGGATACTTGGTATTGAGGTAGGAATAGAAGGGGACGACGTACGGGCCTATATACTGAGAATGTTGAAGGGAGCCTTTCCAGAACTCTAGCACTGGAATTGGGAAACAGAGATACAGCGGGTTCACCACTTCCCAATGAACCTGAAAAAACCTCTACAACCTGGTAGAGAAGGAACTGCGATGCCAAGGGCAATACTAATTTATTTTGGGAACTTTCTGCTCCGAGAGGAAGTATATGCTAAGGCCCGCCCGAATGCCAGACGGACTTATGAGAATCAGTCCTTCTTTGCGAAATCGGATTTTTGCCACGCTACCGTGGAATGACGATGGAGATTAAGAGAACTGATGCAGCCCTGCCAAGCTTTGGGAGCACAAGCGTACTTGATGAACCCAGCACAATTGAAGATTATCCACAAGAACAGTACTAGAGTCTTTACCTCGGAGATCCAAGCTAAAGACTATATTGAAAAACAACAAAAATTAAATGATGCTTGTGGGGGTAGCTAGATTGAAGTAAGGTGGAGGGCACAACCGTGGACACTTTATCTTTTTCACTTTTTTACTACTGGAACAGCCCAGTACTCTGGGGGGCTCACGCTGTGGAAAGAAAAACTAGGATGTACGTGTTACTCATGGGTTGATCACAGGAGGGTAATTAAAAAAAAAAATGAGGGGGGGGTCGAAGCACATTTTTGGGAGAATTAAAAGAGGGTAGATAAAACCAGAAAAACATTTAGCTCCATCACAGAGACCTTAGGTCTGCTTGTCTCACATTGTAGGTGGGGGAAGGTGGGAGGGGGTGCCATGAGGACAGGAAGGGCAGAGAGGGGATCAGCGGAGGCTTATCGGGAGGGGGGTTGGGGAGGGGGGGAAATAAAAAGCCACCATCATGTGAGGAAGGTAGTGTGGGAAAGCAATTGTCAGAAAAAGGAAGAGTAGAAAATGGAGGACAGGGTGGTAACACACACACACCATGCGTATAGCAACAATTAATATGCGGGTTGAACGAAGCTGCCAAACATAGGATAGCGAAGGAACAGCTTAAGACATTACATGCCGATATAGTTTGCATGCAGGAGACGCATATTGAGGGGTCGTGAAAGTTTCTCTTAGAACAGTTGGGACTTCAATTGATAGCGCACACCACACAGGGGACTAGGACATGGGGGGTAGCAATATTCGCTCGGAAGAGGGGGATTGTGCTTAAATCTTGTTTAACCGATGAGTATGGTCGATGGGCAATTGTAGAATGCCAAGAACAGGGATTTAACTTTACGCTATGTTCAATCTACGCGTCAATGGGGGATGACTCCGAAATATTCGATTTTCTCAACTCGGAACTGGCTAAGTGGCCTTTACCGATCATTGTATGCGGAGATCTCAATATAAATGGCATAGAAGGATTGTGGAAGGGGAATCCAAGTAAATATACAGGCCGGAAAAAGAAAAGCCACAGGGCCCTAATTCAGATGATGGAGGATAATGGACTCATAGATGCTTGGGCGCAACTAAAGCCTCAGGAGGGGGGCACCACATAGAGCTGTAGCGCGGCTAGATTACTTCTTGGTTTCATCTTCTTTCCTCCCCACCTGTACCATTAAGAAATTCCCTCGGGTGATTTCTGTTCATAATCCATTGGTCCTGGAGGTTCAAAGCTGTGTTGAGAGGGTATCGGAAAGAAGTTGGACCTTTGAACGCGCCCTGCTACAGGACTTGAACTATGTTCAACATATGAACAAATGGCTTTAGGAATTCCTAGAGATCAATAGGGGAAGTGCTGGATATGGGGTAGTATGGGATGCTCGCAAGGCTGGTATCAGGAGGGAAACCCTGAGTTACTCACTGAACCGGAACAAAAAGGAAAAACAAGAGATTAAAACCATGCATAGAACAATTATAGACCTTGAAGAAGAACTGGTTAGGGCTATTGTCACTGGCTCACATACAGACGAGACCCTCCAGAAATTAGCAGTAGCAAAGGCTGCAACAGGTGAAAACATAGCAGCAAGAGCTGCAGGAACATTTTTGGCCTGGAGGCAATCCTGCTATGAATTCAGCGAGCAAGTTGGGCACATGTTAGCTGTAAGGACAAGACAGAAAGCTACCGGGGGAGACATCTTAGAGATCAAAAACTCAGATAGGGAAGTAGTCACAATACCTAGTGAAATGCGTAAGGTTTTTCATAGCTATTATGAAAACTTTTATAGGGAAAACGCGCTTAGGGAACCCAAGGATATAAGAGAATATATAGCTTCGCTCACTGTCGAGACATTTTCAGCAGAAGATTCGAGGGCTTTGGAAGATAGGTTCTCAGACGAAGAAATTCGGGAAGCCTTAAAGGAATTGCCAGCAGGCAAGGCCGTAGGCACCGACCAAATTCCACTCGAGTTTTATAAGGTTTTTTTTCAACTTTGGGAGGAGATTTAAGCATTGTAATACGCCAGGCACAGAGTGAGGAAACACCTCCAGAGTCATGGGCAGAAGCTAGTATGGTTATTTTTTTAAAGAAAGGAAAGCCCCCTGACGAACCTGGTTCTTATAGACTGATTAGCCTCATGAACAGCGACGCAAAAATGTATTCAAACATCCTAGCGAATCGCTTTATCACCATGATCGGGAAGGTGAACTCACCCCATCAGCATGGGTTTATCCCAGGCAGAGGCACGGCCGAACATATTCGTAGCGTCTGTACTCTGTTTGATGGTACGTCTGTCACACGAGATCCTATGGCGCTTATCCTGCTGGACGCAGAGAAAGCGTTTGATAGGGTCTCGTGGGGCTATCTTTGGGCTGTACTTGAGAGCTCGGGGGTAGGGAAGGGGTCTATTAAAGCCATACAGACACGATACAGGAACCCTAAGATTCGACTCCGGTTGATTGGGGGGCAAAGCGATTCAATTGCGATTACGCGAGGGACGAGACAAGGGTGTCCTTGTTCTTCCCTGTTATTTGCTTTTTATATTGATCCTTTGATTAGGAAAATTGAGGCAAATAAGAACATCCTCTCAATTCGACTGAACGGATTTGAAACTAAGATTTTGGGATATGCAGATGACCTGGCAATAACTGCTGCAAATCCATCTGTGGCTTTAACAGAAATAGAGCATGATGCGGAATGTTTTGGGGTGGTCTCTGGTTATCGACTTAACCGCGGAAAGACGCAAATCGTAGTTAATGACAGGCTCTCTATCTCAGATCCAAGAGTGACTGAATCCGCCACCTATCTTGGGGTTATTATAACATCAGAATTAAGCAAACTAGTCGAAAAGAACCTTGTCCCCGTGATTCAAAAATCCAAGAGAGACTTTGACAGGTTGAATAATTTACATCTTTCGATTGTGGGGCGATGCAATATCATCAAAATGATATTCCTGCCCAAAATTTTATATCTATTCAGGACGATACCCTGAAATTCGAAAATCATTGGTTTAAGGAAATGGAGAGAATGATTAACCGATTTATTTGGGCTCAAGGGAAGACGAGAAGAGCACTTATATATGTCCCTATCTAGGCGGTACCTGATTTAAAAACATATTATTGGGCCACGGTGATCCAATATATCCGAGAGCTATTGGGGGGAAAGGTCATTGACCAGTGGAGGGATAATGCTCCTCCGGATGTATATGCAGACCCCCCAGGATATTGCGGCATGGATTAGCAAATTTAGCGGCACAAATATGGAAATTTAGCGGCACAAATATGGAAATTTAGCGGCATTTTTGCGGCACTTTATTTTACTCATAATCATTCATTTTCAGCCTTAAATCAATGGAAACTGTTTTAGCAGAGTATTGCACTTTGAATAGGCAACCTGGGATATGGAACAGAGGAAGCAGCCCACAGGTGAAGGCTGTTATCCCTTGGAAATGCAATCCTCCATTTGCTTTAGTATAGGTTCTGAGAAGCCCATCAAAGATGGCCTGGTAGCATCCCATAGGAAATGGCATTCTAGAACCTACCTTAGTGTATGCTCTGGGGATCCAGATTGGAGGGACAGGGAGATACCCAAAGAAATTGAAATTATGCAACCAGTCACAGTATATGACCTGTGGAATCCACTTAGGAGCAGCAGAGGAGAAACTCATAATAAAGGAACTATACAACAGTGCAATACTTCAAGGCAAATCGCGAAATCCTGGAGGGTCTGGCTAGGGCTCCGACCGTTTATGTTTTCACGGGTGAAGGGGGCGGGGGGCACAACATTATAACATTTGCAATGTAATAGGACTTGCATTTACGCGCGTCCAAGCTATTGACATTGTAAATGACAATGCCATTTATTTATGTTTTAAAACCAAAACATAAATAAAAGGCATTGTCATTTACAATGCCAATAGCTCAAACTTGCGTAAATGCGAGACCGATTGCATTGCAAATGCTTGTTTTTTTACTATTCTGCTAGGGTGACAGACATTTACACAGGACATGTATGGATGGATTTTGCTGCTGCTCTGTCCTCTCTCCACCACTTCCTTGCCGCCTGACAGTTTCCTGAGTGTGACTTCTTTTCACCTGATCTGCCCCATTGGGTTCACTGCCTGCCCGCTAAGTGTCCTGTTCTGGCCCCTTGTCTCCATGGTACCCATCACCTTCTGGAAAATGTCCTCCTCTCTCTTGATTTCTACCCGCGCCAGGTTCTGCCCTAAGGTGCTCGCTGCCATCCCACTCCTTCCTGCCTTTGTCCTCATCTCATCTTCTTGTGCTGCCTTTTGCGCCATGATGCCCGACACCTTTCGTCCACCTGGCCCTTACTTGTGCCAACTCTGTTACCAGGAAGCTTGCTGCCTGCCCTTCTCTCGCCTGCCACCTACATTTGTCATGTTGCCATTACCATACCAGTTCCTTCACTGGGTTTAGCTCCCAAGATGTCCTCTTTCTGCCCGAGTTTGCTATGATAAAGGCACCCTCTTAAAATGTGGAAGAAGCGTCTCCCCATGAAACTTAGTCACCAGCAGTTACTGTCTAATTGGGCGCATTGCCGATTTCGCGGGCACTTTTGTAAAAATTGAGGCATTTTTACAAAAGTGCCGATTTCGCGGGCACTTTTGTAAAAATCGCGGCATTTTTACAAAAGTGCCGATTTCGCGGCAAGCCGCGAAATCGCGAAATCCTGGAGGGTCTGTATATGAACTACTTTTAGAAAGAGAAACCCCTAACTGGCTTTTGAGGTTTAGTGAAGCCAGCTATTATAAAAAAGTTAAATTCAAGACCCTTGGTGCAGCAGCAGCGGTATGGACGGGTGTCAGGAAAAAGTTGGGGTTAGGAATAATGAACTATTACACTACTCTATTTGGGAATCCGTCTCTACCTGAGATCTTTCACGATGGAATTATGCGGCGGTGGGATGCTTTAGGGGTGAAGACGATGGGAGATCTCTTTGACTCAGATGGTTTAATCTCATTTGAGAAAGCCCAATCCCTATTGTTCACATGTTTGCCTCTTGCCCTGCTTTGGAACCTCTTAAGAGAGCTATAGAGGATTTTATGGGACAAACTCTGAGGATTCAAATAAAACTGTCTGCAGAGCTGATGGTTTTAGGTGTGGCCAGAAATGAAACTCTGGTAACTCACCGTGAATTTGTATTTCTTGCAATGGCTGTCGCCAGAATCTGTGTGTCATCTGCATGGGTGGACCCTAACCCCCTACATTTCAACAATGGATAACTCGACTCTTAGATTTGGAGAAGGATCTGTATGAAAAGAAAGGGTGGAAAGCTAAGAAATTAGGGAAACTTATTTGGGCTCCAGTAATAGATTGGAAAACCAGAATGAATACATCCCAGGTTTAAGCCAAGGATTTAAATATTTCGGAGTAATCTTCTTTATTGTTTATGTCTTGACCCTTTTTCTTTGGACAGCATCGGTATATTCTGTAATTTAGATATAATGGTACTGTATTGCACATTTTTTCTGTTTTTGTTAGCCTTCAGGAATTGCTTTTTTTTAATGTTTCCTTTTTCCTTCCTTTTCAAGAATATTTTATTATTTACGGATGCTTTTTGTATTGATGTATCTAAACTGATGGTGGAATAAAAAAAAAGAAAAAAAGAAACGTCACGCATGCAGATGTGATCCATAAATGGCAATTGCATCTAAACCACGATGCATTGGCAAAAATATGAAGCAAAACGTAAAAATGTGTCACATCCATACAGGATATGATGCAATGACTCAGCCATGCTGCAAATCAGGAAGTACACAGTTACTTTCTCTTTCACTTAGTAGTCCTAGGAGGGTGCTTGTTGGAGGAGTCTGTTGGGGATTGCTGATTGAGTTTCATTACTCTGTCCTGTGTTTTGTGTGTGTTTTGTGAACTAATTACATTTTGTGTCCGTTTATTGTCCTCTTTAAGTATTTGTCTTGTTAAAATTGTTGTTTTTTGGGGTGTTTGTGAGTTTTTTGGGGTAGATAGGTGTAGGTTAGTATTAAGGTTGGGTTTCTGTTTGCTTTTTCTGTTGTTCTTAACTCATCAACATTTAACATTACAGGCAGGTCCAAAAACCTGTCACACAATGAGTTTGTGCGCCTACTTTGGCTCATATTCCATTTCCTGCCCAGAATGCTCAGCACAGGGGGGCGTGTCAGCAAAGGGTACCCACCGAAGGAACGCCGGCTAAGGTGGGAGAAGGTCCACCAGCACATGTCACGATTTCATGATGTGGATCGGACGGTCCATCAGTTCAGACACCACTGGCAGGATGTTGTCAGCAGAGAGGCAGACTTGCTGGACCATTTCTGACTAGTAGTCGGTGGCCCTATTGGTAAGTCAATGCCTACAAACATACTTTTGTGGCTTATTTACAGGTCTCCAGTGACACCATACATTGCTTCCTCCATTATTGAATGTGAAGCACTGGCGGCACAAAGAGCTTAGAAAAAAAGCCCCCATGATGTTTTGCATGTTTGCACGTTGGAGGTTCATTGTGCCATACTTATGATACACAACATGGTTTCAACTTCAAAAGGCATTGTTGCTCATTTACAAGCACCCAGTACCGACGGTGCATTGCTTTTGGTGAGGCACTGGCGGAGCATTTTGCAGTGCCATATTACCAGGGATATGAAAAGCCACCATGTGTGGCATTCACTGCCCCTGTAAATATGGCACCTTTACGCGCTGCACTTTTCCAGATGAGCTTTCCATGGGTGTTGCTGTGGGTGTTCACACGCAACACACATGGAACATGAAACATTTCTGGATGTTAGAGGAATAAAAACATCATGGAAATGCATCTCAATGCCACGCCTCTCCAAGAGAGGCATAGGGAGGCTCAACGAGGAGGAATGCGCTCATTTCTCAAATTTATTTACATCTTACTATGCGTGCTGTATCCTGCAGCAAACATAGTGCAAGGAAATCAACTATGGTGATTTATCATGTGCCAAAAGTTGTCCATTCCTGCAGATACACAATCATCTCGGTGACGCAGACATCCTTGCACCAGGGCTTGGCAGATAATCATGCACAGGCAAAATCACAGGGATGCAACAGATCATTGTTAAATTGTCACAATCCTGTGCTGTGGAAGTGTCGCATAGTGGCGCAGTCAAAGGGTTTGTGGTGCCACGTTGCACACTTTCTTGTAAATGCGTCTCATGGTCTGTAAATTACATGCGTGTGTAATGTCAATGTCTTGTGCTCAATGCATACACTGTATACTAGTCCAGCATTTACAGGTCATTGTACCTCTGTTTATGTCTCCTAGGTGGACCCCAACCATACACACAAGGGGAGGTGGACTCGTTCGAGGACCCCAATGCTACCAGTGAGTATTAATTATTGAACTGCCAGTGCACTGTATGTGGGCATTAAGGCTGTGTGGTTAACTCCCCTCCGCCAGCAAGGTTTGCTGAGTTTTAAAAATCTTCACTCCGTTTGGAGTGTGAAGTATTCCAAAACTCAACAATTGCAGGGGAGCGGAGTTGACCGGTGCTGCTGGTAGACTTACCTTCCTCCCAAATCTGTGTCCTGCTCCTGCTGCTGGCTCCACTCGGCTTCTGCTGCTCCAGTTCAATTAACATGAAGAAGTACAGCGTGAAGGCATGCCTGACCCTATGAAATCCCATAATAGGGTCAGGCGTGCCTTCATGCAGTACGTCATGCGCAATGCAGTTCTTCATGTTAATTGAACTGGAGCAGCGGAGGCCGAGTGGAGCCAGCAGCAGGAGCAGGACACAGATTTGGGAGGAAGGTAGGTCTACCAGCAAGCCTCACTATGCGGGAGTGGTGGGTGGGTGTCCGGGTGTGTAACGGGAGGGGGGCGGAGATGACAGCGGGGTGCAATGAGTGATGCTGCCAGACCATGGAACTCTGCAGAATTTCACAGAGGAACTACGCAAGCTCTGCCCAGGCTTAGTGCGCATCCAGGACATCTATGTTAAATAATTTAGCAACATCACATGTGAGCAAGTTCACATGTTGAAGAATAATATCTGGTACATCCAGCATATCTCTAATCATTCACTGCCAATCTCAAAAATAAGACTGGTACAAATAGTACGCAACAGATGTATAAGATTGCCAGTCAGCCTTGTGGCATGTCATGATGTGATCATTGTGCATTGTTAAGTACACATTTTAAATGTGTATTTACGCCATCAATGTACATCTGGGAGACCGAAACTGCCTTCTGAGTCCTGCGTATGATGATCGGATCATGTGCTTTCCCAAAAAGAGTGTTTTCACAGAGGGTTAGTGTATGGACACGATGCACAAGTCATGATAGTTGTACAAATGAGTTGTGTTTAATAGTGAACAATGTACCGATACACAAGGATATTGTGTCCCAGGTAGGGACATGTGTCTCTACATGATCAATACATAGGTAGTTTCCCCTGCTAGTACTTCCTGGCACGCTGCATGTCTTTCAACATTTAGTGTGGCATCAATAAATGTAACATCATTGTGGAACCACAGAGCACTTTGTCTGCGCCACGCTGTGGCACTTTCAGAGCACAGCGCAAGTATCCTGTCACGGATCCCCTGAGTACTTGAATGTATCATGGTGGGGCATAGTATGTACATGTTGGTGAAAAATGTTTGGAAAACATGATGTATGGTTACTAGTTTATCATGGCTCTGTGTGATTTTATCAATTGTCTTCCATGACATATTATCACTATCTTATATTTATTATGTTCAGCTGATGGCACAGGATGTGATGAACAACCTTGATGTGTACTGTTGTTGTGTGTTTCTCACACAGTGATCAGATGCTTGGCACAAGTTTCATAGTCAGCATCTACAATGTACTCATGCATTGACTAGCTTTGAGTGTCAGCTATGAACACAATGACTGACACATGTGTCATTCTTGTCCATCATGACTGCTGAGGAGGAACGTGCTTTCTGAATCCGAAAGACACGTTATACCCACATCTCTGAGATAGCAAAGGGGTTCCGTAGAATGGATCGTCTGTATGAGAAGCAAAAGGTTGCAAAGACCTGGGTGTCCAGTGTTCCTGTCAAAAGGAAACCTAACGTACAGGACAAGATGGCCTCCAAGGACATGGGCAATGGAGGTAGACATGATCTGTTGGCCGGCCCTTCATCAGCACCAACACCAGCCCTCAGACAGGCTGCGCACTCAAGTGCTGGGCAATCTGGTAGACAGGGGATGCCTCACAAGACGTTGATTTAAAAAAAAAAAAAGATTCTTGGTTTGGAACTGCAAATGGCCACAATGTTGCACAAAATGGAGGAACTGCAGCAGTCTGTGGACAGCATACTGGCCCAACTGTAATGGCAATTTTGTTTACCTGTTTTTATGACAAATTGTTTTATACTTTAGAATAGTTATAGTGTAGGCATAGTGTAGGTTAGATTAGGTGGTGTTAGGTAGTTTACTTAGTAGTTTGATCATGTTTATAGGTTTTCTTTACTTTTTTCATTCTCATTATTCAATTCTTTGGGGTGGGTGGGTGGGCGACTTTGGGTTTTTCCAGATGTTTCTTACTTGACATAAAAATCTAAAAATCACAAAAAATCTATTTATGTGTTTGATTACTTGTTAGCTTAGTTTATGTATGCTTAAGTATGTGTATGGGTGCTGATGTTTTAGCGGTCTTACATGATACATGTGTAGCACAGGATGAGTTAAGTTAATTAGGTAAGTCATATTTAGGATAGATTGATTTTTAGATAGAGATGTAGGTTTTAGAATTATTTAGGATAAGGAAGTTTGATAGATTTGTAAGTAGTTTTTTCTAGAGTTTATTATTGTTATTAAAATGATAAACTATCCATATATACTCTTGTTGAGTGATGGGCAGCATTACAGTTCACATATTTCTGGTTTTGACTGATTAGGCACATGCAATGTAATTTTGATTGTGTGTTTGTGTGAGTGGGCATAGCACATTTAGTATGGTGAAACATCATTCAATCAATCAATCAGTCATTTGTAAAGCGCACTACATACCCGCGAGGGTCTCAAGGCGCTGGGGGATGAGGGGGCCGCTACTGATTGAACATCCAGGTCTTGAGCATCCTCCTGAAGGTCAGCAGGTCTTGGGTCTGTCGTAGGCTCAGTGGGAGGGTGTTCCATGTCTTGGCGGCGAGGTGGGAGAAGGATCTCCCGCCGGTGGTTGTTCTTCGGATGCGCGGGACGGTGGCGAGTGAGAGGTCGGCGGAGCGTAACTGGCGGTTGGGGATGTAGAAGGAGAGCCATCTGTTGAGGTAGGCTGGGCCGGTCTTGTGTAGTGCCTTGTGTGCGTGGATGAGGAGCTTGAAGGATATCCTCTTGCTGATGGGGAGCCAGTGCAGGTCCCTCAGGTGGGGGGTGATGTGGCCGTGGCGTGGTACGTCGAGGATCAGTCGTGCCGAGGCATTTTGGATGCGTTGTAGTCTATGATGAGCTTGGTCGGGGCTCCCGCGTAGAGGGCGTTTCCGTAGTCGAGTCTGCTGCTGACGAGGGCCTGGGTGACTGTCTTTCTTGTATCTGTCGGGATCCATCTGTAGATCTTGCGGAGCATGCGGAGGGTGTTGAAGCAGGAGGAGGAGATGGCGTTGACTTGCTTGGCCATGGAGAGCGTTGAGTCGAGGATGATTCACAGGTTGCGTGCGTGGTCAGTGGGTGTCGGGGCTGCTCCCAGTGCCGTCGGCCACCAGGATGAGGACCTCCGTCTTGTCCGAGTTCAGCTTCAGACGGCTGGTCTTCATCCAGTCGGCGACGGCCTTCATTCCTTCGTGGAGGTTGGCTTTAGCGGTGATGGTGTCCTTGGTGAGGGAGAGGATCAGTTGAGTGTCGTCGGCGTAGGAGATTATGTTGAGGTCGTGCTGTCGGGCGACGTGTGCGAGCGGGGCCATGTAAATGTTGAACAGTGTCGGGCTGAGGGAGGATCCCTGGGGTACATTGGACATGTCATGTCAACACTTGAGACTCAATAGTTTGGGGCAGACACTGTTGTGAGTTGTCATACATGATACTATCATTTTCCACCTTGCAATGCTGAGAACATGTGCATGTATGTAACAAGATTCAGTGACATCAGGATCACTGACAGAATATCGAGGAGCAGAATATCGAGATGCCAGAATATCGAGGAAAAAATATAGAATGACAGAATATAGACTTCCTATCTACAAACAGGTAAGTACAAAAATATTGAATCCTAAATATCGTTGTCAATAATATAGTTTGCTAAAATATCGACTTTTTAAATGTCTTAAAAGTAATATAAAATTAATTAAATAATCAATATAATTAAGTAAAACATACTTAAAAATAATTAAAAACGATAAAATTAATAAATAATAAATATAATGTAAAAAAATAAATAAACATGCATTTTTATTTTTTATTATATATAATAACTTAATAAAATTAAAAATAATTAATATTTTTAATTATAAAATGTTAAAAACATAATTTAAAATATAATTACATATATATAAATAAACCTATATTATAAATATAAAAATAAATTATATATAATAAGTTAAAACATTAAAATAAATATTTAAAAAAAAAAAAAATATTTTACACTACATTAAATATAAAATTACTGGAAACGTTGCATAGCGTAGGGGATAAAATAACTATTTCCGCTCCAATAATGTACTATTCCCACTCCACCAAGTGTAACAGTAGGGAAAGTGTTGGATAGCGGGTGGATAAAAATTACTATTCCCACTCCAGTGAGTGCAAAAGTAGGGAAAGTGTTGGATAGCGGGAGGGTAAAAATTACTATTGCCACTCCAGTGAGTGCAACAGTAGGGAAAGTGTTGGATAGCGGGAAGGTAAAAATTACTATTCCCACTCCAGTGAGTGCAACAGTAGTGAAAGTGTTGGTTAGCGGGTGGGTAAAAATTACTATTCCCACTCCAGTGAGTGCAACAGTAGGGAAAGTGTTGGATAGCGGGTGGGTAAAAATTACTATTCCCACTCCAGTGAGTGCACCAGTAGGGAAAGTGTTCGATAGAGGGAGGTTAAAAATTACTATTCCCACTCCAGTGAGTGCAACAGTAGGGAAAGTGTTGGATAGCGGGAGGGTAAAAATTACTATTCCCACTCCAGCGAATGCAACAGTAGGGAAAGTGTTCGATAGAGGGAGGTTAAAAATTACTTTTCCCACTCCAGTGAGTGCAACAGTAGGGAAAGTGTTGGATAGCGGGTGGGAATAATTTAATATTCCCACTCCACCAAGTGTAACAGTAGGGAAAGTGTTGGATAGCGGGTGGATAAAAATTACTATTCCCACTCCAGTGAGTGCAAAAGTAGGGAAAGTGTTGGATAGCGGGAGGGTAAAAATTACTATTGCCACTCCAGTGAGTGCAACAGTAGGGAAAGTGTTGGATAGCGGGAAGGTAAAAATTACTATTCCCACTCCAGTGAGTGCAACAGTAGTGAAAGTGTTGGTTAGCGGGTGGGTAAAAATTACTATTCCCACTCCAGTGAGTGCAACAGTAGGGAAAGTGTTGGATAGCGGGTGGGTAAAAATTACTATTCCCACTCCAGTGAGTGCACCAGTAGGGAAAGTGTTCGATAGAGGGAGGTTAAAAATTACTATTCCCACTCCAGTGAGTGCAACAGTAGGGAAAGTGTTGGATAGCGGGAGGGTAAAAATTACTATTCCCACTCCAGCGAATGCAACAGTAGGGAAAGTGTTCGATAGAGGGAGGTTAAAAATTACTTTTCCCACTCCAGTGAGTGCAACAGTAGGGAAAGTGTTGGATAGCGGGTGGGAATAATTTAATATTCCCACTCCACCAAGTGTAACAGTAGGGAAAGTGTTGGATAGCGTAGGGGAATAATTTAGTATACCCACTCCTGCAATATAATTAACATTAATTAACAAGTAATTATTTTTTCTAAATTAATTTACCTCCCACCATTTTCCCCTATAAACGTCACCTACAATATTGTAAAATATTAATAAATTAACGTAATAATTAAAAATTAATTAATTAACTAATTACAATTAACAATAAAATTAATAACCATCAAATCTAAATTAATTCACAAAATTAACGCTATAAAATAACTTTTAATAAATATAATATAAAAAATAATAAAAATTACATTAAAACTAAAGTACTTCCTACCCTACTCCCCTATCAACCCTCACCCACTCCTAAAAAAAGTACACAAATAACATATTTACAAATTAATTATTAATAATTAATATCTATTTAATTAAACAAATTAACACAATTAACATAATTACCAATTAATTATTAACTGTGATTACTCAATGTATAATTAATTAATAATACATTAATTAACTTAATTAACAATATACATTATTAAATACTAAGGGGCCCATTACGATACCCGGCGTAAAATAATCCGCCAGGCATGGAAGCGGCAAAAATCCGCCCGCACACACCGTCTGAACACCGACCACGCCATTACGATTACACAAACCGAAAACCGCCATCGGCGGAAAAATCACACAAGATACCGCCCGCCATCGTCCGAGTCGGAGTCAAACCGCCCGCCACGGACGGAAACACGCACGACAACACAAAACCGCCCGCCCTCACGGCCGACACACCGCACGTGAGATTACGATCGCACCGCCATGAGCGCGGGAAAACTACAAATATACCGCCCGCCAGCGCAAACAACGCCGATGAGAATCGACACGGCAGAAGCCATGGCGCCCACGTCCCTGCACAGAAACCATCCGCTGACAAAAACAATCGCACACAACATGGCCAACAAGTCCACACAGCAAGGCACGCACAAATACACAAGCACAGTACACATCCCGAAAACACCCCCTGGACAAACAAAAACTACAAAGGCCAGAACACCAGACACAACACACCTGAAAACAACAGACCATGAGGACACACCCACATAGGTAAGTACAAAAGCAGCACTCCCACAGACCACAACCCCTTGCAACATTGCAAACTAGAGAGGAGAGGAGAGGACACAGTGACACAGCAAGGACAGCAGCACACCACAGAAACGCACACATCACAACCATCACCACCACCACCACCACCAAACACCGGCACCACAAACCCCTGCACATTACACAACACACACCGCACCAGCACCACAAACACCATGGCACCACAAAGAATGCCCAAGTTCACGCCCATGGAGCTGACGGTCATGGTCGACGAGATTATCAAGGTGCACCCACAAATCTATGGGAACCTGGTCCAGCACACACCACTAGCCACCAGAAACAGAATGTGGAACCGGATCGTAGACCAGGTCAATGCAGTCGGGACCCTGCCCAGGAACAGAGTTGAAATCAACAAACGGTGGAATGACGTCAAGAGCCTGGTCAAGAAGAAGGAGAACAAGAACAGAGAGCTGGCTGCCGTCACTGGCGGAGGGAATCCCGCGCTCTTCAAGACCTTCAAAGCATGGGAGGAGAAGGTGCGAGTCATTATACATCCGGAGATCCTCGCCGGATTAGCAGGGGAGTGGAGGCTGGTAAGTACAAACTAATGTATACCAGCACACCGCTATGTACTCACATGCACTACCACCATGCCACAGCTCCCAGGGACAAACACCCCCATGTCCAGCACACAATACACAACACATCACACACACATGCAACAGACACCACCACACACAGCCCAAACCGAACAACTGTAAGATACGTGGGGACATGTGTACACTCAGCCAGCCACGTAACCACCAACAGGTCCCCAAGTATGCCAGAAGCGCCACAACGAGCACCCACCACACCCATGTGTCCGCCATAGCTGCACTAACCGACAAGTAACAGGTAAGTGGCAGGAACACAAAGTGCAGTGGGTGGGAGGGTGGACAGCCCAAGTACAACACACACCAGGCCCCTAGTCCCACAGCACAGCAAGGAGGAGCATCCCCCACACCCCACAGCCACGTGTCAGCCACCGCAGTGCACACCGACAGCCGAAAGGTAGACATCACGGTCCACAACAATCGGTGTCAGTGGGTGTCCAGCCACCACCACGACCCACAACACCCCCCCACCCCCACAGACCTGCAACATGGAGCACCCCCGCTTAGAACCATGTGGCATCCAGTACAGTGCACGCCCGAACAACCTGCAGGTGGGAAACTGGACAGGGCTGGATTACTGGAGGCATGAGGACCGTAACACGACCAACACATGGGACATGTCACGTAGCAGACGAACACGCAGCACCGCCCACCGTCACGAACAAGTGAACATTGTGCACACGGACATGAACCACAGACTCACACCTCACATGACCCATCACAGACACAGCAACACCCAAGGAGCCACGTCTGCATGCACAAGCCACACTGAATATAGTACCACACGGCAGCCACTGTGCAACTCATCACACACAACCGAAACACCATTGAAGTCCTGTCCATGTAGCCCCTACTGCCTGTCAACCACACACCCCACAACTACGCCTATGTAAGACAAACAACACTAGACGCAACAGAGCGGAACAACATAAATGCACACGAACACCACTGAACCCATCAAACACACAGACACACCATGCACATACAACATACCATCCATCCCATCCGTCAGCCCCAGTCTCATGAAAGGCATGTCATCCGCACAGCTGCCACACATACAGCAGTCACGCTAAGATACATGCCCATGACCAACCATGTGCCAGAAGTCAATGAAGCGCACGCCACACTGTGAGCAACAACACACAACATGGGCCACACCCCCCGAGCACTGCAGTGATGCACATGGCACAGGGCAGCACGCACACCAAGGAGATGGGACAACTGCAATACGTTGGCTGGCACACAACCAACACTCACTCATAACGATGCGTCCAATGCCATGTCCAGTAATCACAACAGACAGCAAATATGCAGGCCATGTCAGGCATGCACACACCTCAGCCCATGCACTGTCATGCTGCCACAACACATGTCACGTTCGGCACCCATGGCTCACAGCATGTACCCCAAAAGCATATTCCCTCCCAAATGCGAATCTGGGGCATGGCCCCCATGTTGCCATATGCGTTCCTAAGCGTTCCATTTGAACCCCAAAAGCATATTCCATCCCAAATGCGAATCTGGGGCATGGCCCCCATGTTGCCATATGCGTTCCTAAGCGTTCCATTTGAACCCCAAAAGCATATTCCCTCCCAAATGCGAATCTGGGGCGTGGCCCCCATGTTGCCATATGCGTTCCTAAGCGTTCCATTTGAACCCCAAAAGCTGATTCCCTCCCAAATGCGAATCTGGGGCATGGCCCCCATGTTGCCATATGCGTTCCTAAGCGTTCCATTTGAACCCCAAAAGCATATTCCATCCCAAATGCGAATCTGGGGCATGGCCCCCATGTTGCCATATGCGTTCCTAAGCGTTCCATTTGAACCCCAAAAGCATATTCCATCCCAAATGCGAATCTGGGGCATGGCCCCCATGTTGTCATATGCGTTCCTAAGCGTTCCATTTGAACCCCAAAAGCATATTCCCTCCCAAATGCGAATCTGGGGCATGGCCCCCATGTTGCCATATGCGTTCCTAAGCGTTCCATTTGAACCCCAAAAGCATATTCCCTCCCAAACGCGAATCTGGGGCATGGCCCCCATGTTGCCATATGCGTTCCTAAGCGTTCCATTTGAACCCCAAAAGCAAAGTACAAACCAGACCCAGGATGGGCCAGGAGCCCGCATACACCAGAGTCACAATAAGTAGGGGCACAGCAACACACCCATCGGCATGGCCAATCCGTCCCATGCCACATGTGCACAGCACACAGTCCCATTGCCAAGCACACACAACTACAAATGGTACAGCCACACACACGCATCCGGGAAACCCATGTACGAGATTGCACGAACTGTTAATGTCAGACGACAAATACATACTTCGCAAGGTGCAACACAATAACAAATCTCATTCTCTCCACAGGTGACGAACTGCTGGATGCTGGGGATGGAGCCAGCAGCCAGCACAGCCAGCCTACAAGCCCCCAACGAGGACACACGGATGTGGAGGATCTGTCCTCCTCTTCGGACACGGACCACCAAGCAGGCCCATCTGGTGTGGCAGGGCCCAGCCGCTCCCCAGGACCCCTCCTACCCACCAACTCATCATCCAGGGCTGCTGAACATTCCCAGCCCCCTGCTGCCACTGTCGTTGCGGCCACACCCACGGACATTGCGGCCACACCCACGGTCATTGCGGCCACACCCACGGTCATTGCGGCCACTACCACTGCCGCAACCGCCACCATCGCCGCACCGACCACCACCGCCGCCACCACCACCACGTCTTCGCTGGCACCAGCCCCAGCGCAGGTGGTGGCCCGGCCGACTGGATCCACCCTGGGAGCCACAGCGAGGACCGTGGTGAGCAATGTGGCTAGTGGGCAGGCCGGTGGCAGCAGTACCGGTAGGAGGAGCAGGGTCAGGGAAACGCAAGTCTCCCCTGGGAGCCATGCCCTGCCTCAAATGGCCAGAGTCCTTGGGGCCTATGAAGAGGCCCAAGGACAATGGGCCAGGTCTGCTTCAGACACGCGGGAGGTGCTGGGGGTGCTGAGGTCCATGGACGCCCGTATGGGCCAACTCGTGGACCTCATGGGCCAGGTGGTGGTGGCGGTGAGGTCACAGCCAGGGACAGCAGCTCCCCCTCCGCCACCACCTGCCGGGGCGCAGGGTCGAGCAGCAGTGTCCAGTTCCCCTGCGTCCACAGCCAGTGAGCACACCTCACCCCCCACCAGCAGGTCGCCACCACACACCCCCTCCCAAACGTGGAAGGGGCCGTCCGAAGTACAAACAGATCTCCCGGGAGGACTACGCACGCTCCAGACGCAAGTGAGGCAGCCAGCCAGCCTTCCTTGACCACCCACTGCATTGACTTGGACTACGATCCCACTCCACACAGCCATCTGGATGGCATGTGTCTGTTGGACCATGGACATGGAACCAGTGGGTACACCCTGAGCATCACGCAGCCATGACCGACAGCTCATTGTCACTGCACGCACCACTTTTGTCATCACCTTACACACAATCACATGTCACAGTTTGAAATAAATGCACCTCTTACACAAACTGCTGTTTGTGCCCTGTGTTTTATTTGTACGGAATACAACGGCCACCTTGGGCGGAAAGGCACCTGATGCGTGGCATGGCAATGGAACCGGAGGGCCTGTAGGGACCTAGGGGTGGGAGACAGAACAGGAGCACATTCAATGAGTGTGTCACACACTCATCACACAGTACATGTCAACAACTACAAGCAATGTACACACATCGCACAGAGCAATAGGGCACAATGCCACAGCCACCAACAGTGGCATACTACCCTGGCCATGGAGCGTTGACACACAGCCCGCAGTGAACAAACGGCCACCCTGACACAGCACACACACACCTGCACAGATACAGCCACATCAGCCGGCGTACATGGACACTCACCGTCAAGTGAAGTAGTGGGCGATGAGCTGCTGCCGCACATTACCAGCTTCCTCCTCTCCGCTGTCCTCCTCACTCGAGCTGTCCTGGTCTGCGGGCTGGGGCCCTGGTTGATCTCCGTCATCCACGATGAGGGGGATCTGCTTCCGAATGGCCAGATTGTGCAGCATGCAGCACGCCACCACTATCTGGCACACCTTCTGTGGGGAGTACGCCAGCGCACCCCCGGTGCGGTCCAGGCACCTGAACCTGGACTTGAGGAGGCCAAAGGTACGCTCGACCACACGTCTGGTCCTCCCATGTGCCTCATTGTAGCGATCGTCTGCTGGGGTGCGAGGATTCCTCAATGGACTGAGCAGCCATGCCCCATTCGGGTACGCAGAGTCACCTGGGTGTGAGGGACACAGAGAACCGTTGCTATTCCAACTGGACAGGGGACAGCATCGCACAACCAGCACGCTACACCACTCCACATACTCACCGACAATACAGCCACGATCCTGTTGCAGATTGGACATCAGTCGTGGCAAGATGCTGTTGCGCATTATGTGTGCGTCATGGGCCGAGCCTGGGAACTTTGCACACACGTGGGTGATCACCATGTCCGCAAGGCACACCACTTGCACATTCAGGGAGTGCGTGTGCTTCCTGTTGCGGTACAGGTGCTCAGTGGCCTGTGGTGGAACAAGGCCAACATGTGTGCAGTCAATGGCTCCAACGACGTGTGGGATTCTGCCAAGGGCATAGAATGCACCCTTCACTGCCGCCAATTCACGAGCCCTGGGGAAGCGGATGTACCTGTTTCGGTACAGCATCATGGCTGCCAGTACATCCCTCAGCACCTTGCTGAACATGGGCTGGGACATCCCTCCTCCACTGCCCACTGTGTGCTGGAATGACCCAGTGGCGAAGAAATGCATGGTGGCCATCACCTTAGCCGTGGGGGTGACAGCTGTCGGATACACCCTGCGGGGACGGAGATGGGGTTCCAACATGGCACACAGTCGATGCAGGGTTGGCCTGTCCAGCCGAAACTTCCTAATGACCTCTGTATCGTCCATGTCCGCCAGCAATTGGTATGGGCGGTCAATGTTCGGTCTCCGCCTAGGGAATATGGCAGTGGACACATGTCAAAGCAACACAACACATAGCAATTTCGCATACACATCACTGACATGACTGAGCAGGCACATGGGCCACAGCCCAGCTGTCAAGCTGGGACGGCACGGCCACACTACACTTACACAGGTCTCCCAACAATGGCAATGGCTAGTGATACAAACCACTGCCATGTGCTTGCACATGGGGATCTAGGCCCCAATGACTTGCGGGGCGTGCTGATGGGGACTGACTGCATATTCTTCAAGCGGCAACGCCACGGCAACATGAATGTCTGCTGAGCATGGAACTGCTTCCGAGGCTGGATGAGTATGGCACACGACGACGACGATGTGGGCACAGGCTGAGCGGCCAAAACAAGTGGGACCTGTGGCACGAGGGGATATGAGACAGTTGTAGGTGTCAGCACTGCACCCTATGTACAGCACTGTATGGATCACACCTCCCGAAACATTGACAGGTGTCCACATTGACAGCCCCATGCCAAGACGGCTGTGTGCTTGCAGTCACACGTCACATGTGAGAGGTTACATTGCACGTGCCAGGTGGCAGACGTACACAGTGGGAGCTGGCATGTGTGTGCATGTGTCTCCTGTTCAGGATCCACCAGATGGGCGCTGACTCTGTACTGAGCATTGGACACAGCATGTTCCGTGGAAGGCTTGTGTGTGTGGGATGGTGGCACTGGATGTGCCTCCGTTGGGTGGGGGGCCATGCACAGGGCGGGTACGTCGATGATTGCGCATTGTTGGTCACGGTGGGTGCACCCACTAAGATGTGTTGCCCTGTGTTCAATTCCTATGTCCGCATGATGATGGACTGTAGATGTGGGCAGACTACACATTGGTCGATGTGCTGTCTATATGCATGTGCCTTCACACCAGGCACAGCTGCCCCTGCACATGTGACCCCTGCTGGACTCGCTGCTGGGTCTGTGGAGCTGATGCACCTTCTGTGCGTGGGGCGGACAGCTCTCCTCACTTCCCACATTGCGCATGTCATGACTTTGCCGCAGGTGACATGGATCATGGAGGGCCCACATGTACGCGTGGGTAGGCTACACATGATTGTTCACTGGTCGCCACCCCCAGTCAGTGTTTCGAATGGGAAGGTTGTCGTGCTGGTGGTATATTCGATGTGGCGGATGGGCGGGCCTAGGTGCGGGCTTACATTCCGGACATGGGGGGTAGTTGGATTGGCGACTAGTTGCAGTACACACGGGACACGTCTCTTCCTTTCCACATCTGGGTCATCCCTTGTACTCACTGACAGTGATACAGTCATCTTCGCCCCAGCCCTCATGTCCTCCCCTCGCTCCCCCAATATGCATGTGCACCTGCGAGGCTAGCGCTTGCACAGGCAGCCCCAAGCTCGCACCAGAGAGGGCAAGGAGTGTATGTGTGGGTCCAGTTGCACAAGTGGGCTGTCTCAGGGTATGATGTGTTACGGGACGCCGTCCACCTGCGTGGTGCCCCAAATGGAGACCCGGCCTGCATGGACTATGCATCACAGTCTTCGCCTTCCGGATCCGCCACCTGCGACACCCAGTGGCTGTGGCTGCCCTTGCGGCCAGGCCGCGTCCGTCTGTGACTGATGGCCCACACATTCACTCTTTGGCCTCTCTGGGGAGGGCTCGGGGGTGGTGGCGCACGCGCTTGCACTTAGTCGCAATGGCATGTGTCGTGGTTGGTATGATGGGCAATGGATGGGATGGTGCGAGCCACCTCCCGTGACGTCAGTGCTGCTCGTGCTGTGGTGCGTCCCCCTACACTTCCATCTGACTTGTGCCATGCTAGACGTTGAGGTTCTATTGCCTGCGTGATATGACCAGGAGGAGCGCGAGGAGACCTCTCACACACCATGCTCCACTGCCATCCCGTGCCCTGTATCGCCTGTGCGGATTGACTATGTTGGGGTTACACCTGGTCGACTGGGGCTGTGTGTGCCTTGTCAAGGGGCATGGCGGGCGCATAACAGGATCCAGCTTGTCCACAGAGGGTGGGCTGAGGTGCGCCTGGTACCGCTTTGTACGTGTGCCCGGCTGCTGTGCACACACGTGTTCACTCCCCCGACAGGTGTCCTCTCACAATGCCCAGGGAAGCGGTGGTGTACTGTTCATGACCCCTCCCAACACGGCGTGCTCCAACTTGGCATGTGCGCATCTACCCGTCACACCCACCCACCTGAGCACTGCGTCCATACGACTTCACACGACACATGTGTGTCTTCCACAGTTGTGCTACTCATTTGCGTTGACATCCAATACCAGTGGACTACATGGTCATGTCACGACTGCCGTGTACTTCACATACTCTCATCCTCTCTCATTCGTACTTGTGAAATGAGTCAGCGGAGACAGTTTTGGTTTCAAACATTATATTGAGTCTTCTGTCCTCTGTGATGCAGTATAGTGGACACTACTGGCAGCGGAATACATGTTGAGGATATACTGAGCATGATTGCAAATGGGATAGGGTGTGGGGTTACATGTGATTGGCTGTTGCATGTGGGATGTGGGCTTCAGAGTTACATCTGCTTGGCCAAGGCTGTGCTAATGTACATTTACGTATAGCTGCGGAGCTGCGGACTTTGACACAGACGGTATACATGTAGCCTACCAGACCGCTTGGCATCATGGGCACAGTCCATCTCAGTTCCATGTGACAGGTTTGCTGCGGTTGTTCCTCATGCACGCGTGCATGTGAGATGACATCAGGGCATGTGCTTGCGTGCATGCAGCGGCGTGCCACTTGTTGTTGCAATGTGGTGGTTACTGGACATGTCACAGTCACTGGGGTCGTGTTGTAGTTGTATGCACTTGTCGTCCATGCAAAGGTCCTGGTATGGGATTCCCGGGGCGGGGGTGGGAGGGGTGCAGCACCCACAGACTCCAGGCGACCTATTCATGTCCACTGAGCGGTGTGTGTGTCCATGGGCGCTGGATCCATGTCGTGTCCTGGTTGTTCGTGCAGTTCCGTCCATGTGGGTGCGATGCACAGACCCCATGCCACTGCCTCCCACGATGCATGCGGTGTTCCTGGATGTGATGGGGAACAGTGTGCATGTCCCGGTCACATCCGATGTCATGGCGATGTCGTTGATGGTGTGGTTACAGTTGCCGGTCGTTTGGTATGGCTGTTGTGGTGGTGACTGGCCAGTCCGTGCGGAAGCTAAGCATGGGTGCGGGGTTGGACATCATAGGTCAATCGGGGAACCTGCGTTGTGGTCCGACGAATTTACAGGTTGTCAGGTATGCGATGCCGTCCAGCAGGGCTTCCATGTCATTGGTGGTGTACATGTTTGCCAGCCAATGTAGCGGATGGTGGCTGTCAAGGTGTTGTTCGTAAGTTGTCCCTTGGAGGACCATGATGGGGCATGCTGGGTGACATTCGATGTAGCTGTTCTCGATGATCCGTCGTGTGGAGGCACAGTGGTCCCATTTCAGTGCGGGTGCGATGTTGGCCACATACGCCATGCCCCCATAGGCAGAGCAGGCCCTGTCGTGTGCGTCCAGAGGGAGGAGTAGTGGTAGCAGGTCCGCCTTTAGACATGCCGGGTTGGAGAGGCACATCTCCACGGGATGCTGGTAGGGACACCTCCGACAGTAGAAGACGGGCATGACGCAGCTGAACAATGTGATGCGGTAAGTCAGTCGGTAACTTACGTTCAGCAGGGACAGGAGATCGCATCCCAATGTATGTATCAGGTTGGTTTTGTACAGCTTGAGCTGTCCGGCGTAGTTGGGTAGGTGTGTTGCGGTTGCCATTTCGCAGCGGTGCGTTGTGGTGGCGTGCTCCGGCTGTGTGTGCAGTCTGCAATGTGCACGCTCCGAGGTTGCTGTGAGCTCTGTGTAGTCGTAGGGAGACAGGACTTGTGTTCTGTTGGCTTGTGCGGAGGACACGGGCCCTCATCCCACATGCTTCTCAGACAGTTCAAGGTCAGTGATGTGTGACTCCTTCCAATTAACTTGCATGTGGCCGACATGGGGGAGTGTATTCTTTTTTCTTCCCCGTCCGTTGTGTGCTTCTGTGATATGCGCTATCTGCCCTGTGGTCGGTCTCCTCGGCATGCCTGTGTTGGTCTTTTCTTGGACAATGGCTGTATTCACCGGCTTCTTTCGTAGGGCTGTGGTTTCGGAGTTGGAATGGAAGGTCATTCAGTGCTGTCTGCTCTCCCTTGTGTGGGCGGCAGGCTGCCTTTCCGCTCTGCGTTGGGCCTTGTGTGTGAATGTTATTCTTGGGCCACCTGTTGTCGGTCCCCGGGCTCTTTGGTGTTCCGTTTTATATGTCTTGTTCATATGTGCAGGGTGGTATGGGTGTTTCAGTGTGGTACTGGCGTTCCTCTTCCCGAAGGGGCCCTGCTTCTCCTAGTTGGTGTTGCCGCCGCTGTGTGCTACGCCATGTTTGTTACACTGGGGTGTGTCCTGCTGTTGCGTGACTTCACTGACATGTGTGCGTCGGTTGTGTGGCGTTGGGTGTTGTCCGTGAATTGGGCGTTGGGGACATGTCTGTGGCAGGCCTGTCACGTGTCATGTGCGTTCGGGGTGGGTCTGATGTGTGTGCTGCTTGGTTGTGTCCCTGTGTCTGTGTGCGACGCATGCATGGCGCTGCGGTTGGCCTCTGCGTTGTGCGCATGTGTGGCGGCGTCATCGGCGCTTTGGGGCCGTGACGGGGTCGTTGGTTCCTAGTCCCAGGTGGTGTGTACACATGTGTTACGCGATGTTACGATTTGGCCTGTGTGTCATATGTGGATGCAATGGTGGATGTGTAGTGTACACGCGCTGGTGGGGGTTGTCCGCTTTTTCCGCCCTTGCACTGTGTGCGCTGTTTGCGTGCACTTGTTGTGTGTGTCCCTACCTGCGTCTCCGCGGTACGTTGCGTCCTTGGTGGTGCATCAGCAAGAGCATGGGGAGGGCCTGCAGTGCTGGATTCATGCTCGGGGAGCCGCTTCTTCGTTGTCCGTGCTCGGCGTCCGTGTTACCGCTTCGGTTTGTCGTACGGTATCTCTTAGCCGTGGGAGCCGTTTGTTTGCGGCATCGTAATTTATACGCCGGGCGGGACGTGATTTCGTCGGGCGGTGTGTGTCAATTGTGCTGCGCCGCTACTTGTACGGACGCACTTTGATGGCGGACGGTGTTGCTGGCTTGCCGGCGGTGTTTGGCCTACTTTTCGCATCGTAATTGGGCGGGCGTGTGGACTGCTGCGTGCCGGCGGTAACTGGTGGTTTTTGCATCCGCCAGCACGGCGGTTGTGCTTCCGCCCGCCATCGTAATGACCCCCTAAATTATTAATTAATAAAATAATTAATTTCACTTCAATTACTTCCCACCCTATTCCCCTATAAACCCACAACCCGCTACAGAATTAAATTGCGCAAAAAATAATTAACATATAATTAATTATTTCTAAATAATTGTAAAAAAATATATTATAATTAAATTACTTCCCACCCTATTCCCCTATAAACCCACAACCCGCTACGGAATTAAATTACGCAAAAATTAATTTAATTAAAATTAATTACTTAAAAAAAATTCCAACATACATTACAAAAATAATACATACTTTTAACACATATACTAACCATTAAAACACTATAAAAAAAATAGATATTTTTAACAACTATGGGGCCGATTCCGATTCCGGACGGAAATCTCTCCGACCGAGCCGGACCCGGAGAGAATTCCGACCGAATCGGACCCTAGCAGTCAGACCGAATGAGTACGATGCGCACGCATGCTATCGGACTCGAGTCGGTCGGACTCCCATTGAAGTCAATGGGAGCCTGTCGTACAACGCGTACGCGGGCTCCCATTGACTCAATGGGTGCGAGGCGGACAAGGGCGCCCCCTACAGCGTGTACGCGTCCATGCGCATCGCGGCATACATGCACAGGTAGGGGGGACCCATGGGTCTCCCCTGTGTGCGACTCGCGCGCCTACGCGTAGAGGGGGTTCCAACACGGACCCCCAAAGTCCGGCTCCGACAGCTTTTTCGAGCCGGACGGCGCGAGTCGGTCGGACTGCTCGCGGCGCGCATCGTACTTACCCGGCCGGGAAACGTCTCCATAGCGCGGTGCGAGTCGTGTCCATGTGAGTCGGTCGGAGCGTGTTGAAGCCGCGTTCGAGTCGGTTGGCGATTTCGCGGGTGCTTGCATCGTACTCGCTCGGCCGGACCCGCGTACGATTCGGTCGGGAAACAGGGCTCCGAATCGGATCCGGTGAATCCGAATCCGATTCGGAGCACTACCGGCCGAGATCGGAATCGGCCCCAAAATTGTGACTGACGCTATTACTAACTTAGATATTCTGAAAAACGATATTTCTTACCTGCATTTCGATATTCTGCACCACTATATTTTTGTAAGTCGATATTATGTCCATTCTATATTTTAAACTCGATATTTTGCCATATCGATATTTAAAATGTGATATTATGACTGGTTACCCTGACATCAATGTTGAGTGCTATTCTATTTGTGACATTCTGTGTTAGTTCTTACACAGATGGACAGCACATACACACTACACATTGTCTGGTTAGGTATTGTTTGAACTATTTTATGAAAATGCTCAACATGATAGTGTATGGCAAGTGGTAAATTGAGGCCACTGCTCATCACAATGTCTGCAAACAGGACATGTTGACTGTAAGTGACGGTGTATGGAGGTCAAAGGAACTACTTGGCAGACATCTTGGTTACAGATATGACGTCTTACACTCACTGTGGCCATGTTGATAAGTGAACAAGGAATTATCTCTGCTTCAAATGGCATTAGTTGTACATGGTCTTGCAGCATGCAAATTGTGGTCTTTTCAAGACACATATGGAGTCATTACACACAGTGTTACAAATGCTCAAATTTATTTACACGTCTCCAAAAAAGAACAAAGGATAATTGGCTATACACCGGAGAATGAGGCATTGATCTTGGAGCACGACCTTGTATTCTGCAGTCATGTTTCCAGGGGTGTGATGAGTGACAAATCATGTTGTCAAGTAGTGGGATAGTGAGGAAGTCAATGTGAGTGTCACAATGTGATTTCATAGAACTCAAAAGGACAGCCATATTGGAGTGTTGGATGTGTACTAAGTTCCAATCCTGCAAATTTGCGGTCAAAGTACTATTTGGTCACAACACATGTGACACTGTAAAATGTTAGTGTTGTGTCTTAAACTGGAATTGTGTTTCAAAAGATTCTTCTTCCTCAGATGTGTCTTTTTGGTGCTCTGTTGGCTCTGTATTTGCTGACTTTGTGGGACGAGTAACACCAACAGCAGGGCCTGAGGATGTTTGAGGCATGGCTGCATCAGCATTTCCCTGTGACAACAGGGTGGGCATCAGTACATTGAGGATTTTTTGTTGGTTGCTCAGTACAGCTACAACATCCCTGTGGTAGGCAGCCATTGTGGCAAGGTAGCTATCCTGCTTCTGCTACATTTCCCTTAGGATGTCTACAATTTCCTCAAGATGTTTCCCCACCTCTCTGATGCCACATTGTGGGGGCATTTGTTCATGCCTCAGTCTCATTACACCTGAGATGTTGGCCAGGGATTGAACAAGGCCAGGTGTTTGCTGGTAGTTGTGTTGGGCATCCTCAAGGTTGTCAGCATCTGAGTTTAGGCATCTGAGGCTAGCCTATAGTGTACCTCCCACGCTATCCACCCCAACATGCACCTCTTTCAGAAGCTTGTGCTGTAGTCCAACAGCAGTTTGTTGGAAATGAAGTTGTGTATTCTCAGAGTCCTGGGGGGGATGTATGCTGACAGATGCAGTGGTTTCATTTGTTTGGGGTTCATCTTCAGCAGCAACAACATTGGTGTCACTCTCAGCAGTCGGAGAAGGTGACCGTATGGTGGACAGGATTTGATTGAGGGATATAATGGTCAATGGTGGGCAGGTTCTCATCCATTACTGGAAAATCAGGTGTTTCATCAAGCTGTTCAGATGTGGTAGGTGCATCCTAAGCAAAGAGATGGGAATGTGTTACTACTACTTGCATGTTTTATTTAGGGAAGAGTTTTCTCTTTTTCCAAATGTGATTGCTGTTGACCAAGCAAGAAATCATTCTTGAAATGCTGACCTAGGGGCAAGACTTATTCCCCATTGCATAAGCATTACACCACTTTTTGTGATACACCAGTGGTGCAGTGTGGTGCACCATATTCTCAAGGACACTGTGCCAGTAGAGACGCAGGATCGAGTGAGAGGCACCCTGGGGGCACTGGAGGGACGCGCTCTAGCGGTCCGTTCCTTCCCGACCCGAAAGCGGTTGCCTGTTCAGGGATTGAAGAGGACGGACTGGCAGGAAGGAGCGAGGGAAGCGAGGAGGCTGGGGAAGAAGGACACCGAGTCGTGGGAGCAGTAGAGAAGGCGAGCGAAGCCACATTGCCTTGCTTTTAAGTTCCTTGAAGGTATGTACCCTTTACAGGCAACACTATGTGGCACATTTACTAGTAAGTGGCATAGCAAGGTGTTAGACTCCTTGGCTGAACACCGCACTACACCACTTCTGAGATGCAGGGTGGCAACTTAGTTACAACATTATGGCGCATCAATGACTTTCCCACTGCACAGGCACTAAGTGGCTTATTTACAAGCCACTTACGCCACCCATAGGTCGCTTTTTCCCATGTTAAAAGTGACGCACAGACTGCGCAAAGGGGCTTGTAAATAAGCCCCTAAATTTCCCTGCACAGTGTCAACGCAGGCACCCTTGCACCCTAGTGCAAGGCTGTCTGCATTGAGGGAAAGATTGTTTATGTGCAGGAAGGGACACCTTCTTGCACATACACAATCAATGGCATTTTGATATTTCTATGTGAGCTGCACAACGCTACACACAAGGAAACAGCATAAAATTGAGATTGCACATTTGCACATTTCTCTTCATTTGGCTAATGTAAGACCAGGTTCTACGTAGTCTTCATTTTTGCTCTGCAACATATTTCTAATCCTGGGCATAATACTTTGCTACGCTCACGGAGCATGCAAAGTTTGTGTTACTACGCACTACGCAAATTGCACGTAGCAGAGTAAAAAACTCTGCTAATCGACATAGCGTAGCAGCAGTATATTAAACACATACAAATGCTTTGTTAAAGCAATTTTCTATGCTAAAAAGTATATAACAAATTCACAAAAGTGAACTTTAACAATGAAAATGTCAAGCAATGAGAGAGGTGATGATTTTGGGTTCCCCCCTAACCTAGGGGGAGGACCAAGCAGATGCCTTGAACACAAAAAGCATATCATGTGAACGATTCAGTGGTGGTCCCTTCCTCCTAGGACCACCCCAAGCACAGTTATGGGCAAAAATACAATCCCAACCAAAGGCCCTGCAAAGCATTATGGGACGAGATTAGCAGTGGGCAGTGAATATTATAGTGTCCAATATCAAAATAATTCTACAAAGAGCTGCAGTTCAACTAGTCGTTACTAGATGTCCCTCACGAGTCAAATGCAACTCCCCCGCCTCCTGTCTTTGTGGGGGGGCGTGACGGTGCTCCCCCGCCCCCGTCTTCACTTGCTCAGCGGGGGCCAGGGTGGGCTCCTGGCACCCCGTGTAGGGGGACATCTTCACGGGGAGCATGACGGCACTCCCCGGCTATGCTTCGGGGCCCGGGGATGGGGTGCCCCTCTTGGGTCACCTTCACGGGGAGCACGACGGCGCTCCCCGGCTTCCCTTCCTCCCCAGGGGTCAAAGGTCGCTCACCTTCCGGGGGCCATATCTCAGCCCCTGGGGGTCCGATCTGCCCCATTTTTGCGTCCTCTTGCTCCTGGCGTCGGCCCCCAGCCACTGGGAGCACTCTCCTTTGCCCTCCTGGTCTCCAAGAGGGGGCATTCTGCAGGGAGCGGTCTTCACTGGCTCCCTGCGCCAGACTTTCGCCTGACTCTCCTCCTGGGCCTCTCTTCTCCCTCCGCAGAGGCCCCTGCTTCTGCGCACCGGTCCTGGGCTCTTCTTCTGGTGCTGTTAGGGGCCTGGGGGGCAGTCAGGGGGTACCTCCTTCCAACTGCCCATTGCCAGGCTCCAGCACCTTCCGCCTCAGCCGACCACACCCCAGAGAGAGCTCTCTTCCTCTTCCAGTACTTTTTAAAAGTTGAGTAGGGGGCTGGCAGGAAGTCTCTGTTTGTCCTATCAAACAGCGACACATCACTTCCCTGCCCCTGCTCCCTCCTCCTTGTCCAGCCTCTGGGTTTGTTCAAAATGGCGTCGTCCAGGGTCTCTGGCCACATGGTCTCTGAAACACAAGCCCTTCCTTTCTGGCTGCCTTCCCCCCTGGGTGCAGCCTGGTGCCTGGCACCCAGTGATAGCTGCTGATGGATGAGCCTGTAGCCCCACCCATCTTCTCTTCGTGGAGAGGAGGCCTTAGCTTGTGGAAGAAAGGTTATCAATCCATCCAGCTGAGGTCAGCCCTCAGCCTGGCCCTGGTTATGGCAGACTCAGAGAAATGTGACATTTCTGGACGACCCAAAAGCAGTACAAATATGACTTGGGACTCTGCAGAATACTCCTTTTCACATCCGCTACAGTGGACTTTAGTGCGTGTCTGGAATCTGTAGGCCTTATGGAAGTTAATCTAGCACATGGGCTCCACATCCCCATAGGGGAATAATGAAGTGAAAAACACAGTAAAGCACACTTACTTTCCCTGGCATGTTCCTTCCTAGTGTATAAGGCCTATTCCGTGTCACCACCCAATTCTGCATAAGTCCTGCCACACCATTCACTTTGTAGCTGCTCCTGGATTGCGCACACCAAGAATCTCCCCTGCGCAGCCCCTACACGTGTGCACACGCATGTACACAGGTGTCTGGATGTAACCAGTCCGGTGCCCCTTACTCCAGCTGCTGCGCAGCGGCCTAGTCAAGCTAGGGGGACACCAGTAAAATCCACATGCAGTCTCTTTCATCACGAGTTCACTGTGGATGAGTCCCAATTTATGAGGCTTTCCCACAGTAACAACTCAACACATAGGTGCTCAAAAAGCGAAAAATCCGGGCGGCCCATAGTGTCAGAACCACCTTCTAACACTCTTCATTGTCATTAGTTTGTTTATTCGGGCAGTGGGAGGATGTAGACAGTGTCATCTGGGGGTTTCTGTATTCGGGCAGTGGGAGAATGTAGAAAGTTAGTGTCGTCTGGGGGTTTCTGTGTTTGGGCAGTGGGAGGATTTAGGCAGTTAGTACCATCTGGGGATTTCTGTATTCGGGCAGTGGGAGAATGTAGGCAGTTAAAGTTGTCTGGGAGTTTGTGTATTCAGGCAGTGGGAGTATGTAAACAGTTAGTGTTGTCTGGGGGTTTCTGTATTTGGGCTGTGGGAGGATGTAGGCAGTTAGTGTTGTCTCGGGGTTTGCGTGTTTGCGCAGCCGCAGGATGTCAGCAGTTAGTGTCATATGGGAGTTTGTGTATCCGTTCAGTGGGAGGATATAGGCAATTAGTGTCATCTGGGGGTTTGTGTATTTGTGCAGTAGGAGGATGTAGGCAGTTAATGTCATCTTGGCTTTTCTGTATTTGTCACTGGGAGGATGTAGGCAGTTAATGTAGTTTGGGGTTTTCTGTATTTGGGCAGTAGGACAATGCAGACAGTTAGTGTCGTCTGGGGCAATGGGAGGATGTATGCAGGTAGTATGCAGGTAGTGTCTTCTGGAGGTTTGTGTGTTTTAGCAGTCGCAGGATGTCAGCAGTTAGTGTCATTTGGGAGTTCTGTATTCGGGCAGTGGGTGGATATAGGCAGTTATTGTCATCTGGGGATTTCTGGTTTTGGACAGTGGGAGGATTTAGGCAGTTAGTTCCATCTGGGGGTTTGCATATTCGGGCAGTGGGAGGATGTAGGCTGTTAAAGTTGTCTGTTTTTTGTGTATTGGGGCAGTGGGAGGATGTAGGCAGTTAGTGTAGTCTGGAGGTTTGTGTATTCAGGCAATGGGAGGATGTAGGCAGTTAGTGTCATTTGAAGGTTTCTGTATTTGGGCAGTGGGAGGATGCAGGCAGTTACTGTCATCTGGGGATTTGTGTATTCGGACAATCGGAGATGTCAGCAGTTAGTGTCATCGGGGAGTTGTTGTATTCTGTCAGAGGGAGAATGTAGGCAGTTAGTGTCATCTGGGGGTTTATGTATTTGGGCAGTGTGAGGATGTAATCAGTTAGAGTAGTCTGGGGATTTGTGTATTCGGGGTGTGGCAGCATTTAGGCAGTTAGTGTCGTCCGGGGGATTGTGTATTCAGGCTGTGGGAGTATGTAGGCAGTAAGTGTTGACTGGAAGTTTGTGGATTCCGGCAGCAGGACGATGTAGGTAGATATTATCATCTGCGGGGTTGTGTATTCGGGCAGTGAGTGGATTTAGGCACTTATTTACATCTGGGATTTGTTTATTTTGGCAGTGGGAGGATTTAAGCAGTTAGCGTAGTATGGGGGTTTGGTCTTGGGCCAGTGGGAGGATGTAAGCAATTACGGTCATCTTGGGGTATGTTTATTCGGGTAGTGGGAGGATGTAGGCAGATAATGTCATCTGGGGGTTTATGTATTTGGGCAGTGGGAGTATGTAGACAGTGAGTGTCGTCCGGGGCTTTCTGTGTTTGGGCAATGGGAGGATGTAGGTAGTTAGTGTCTTCTGGATGTTTGTGTGTTTTGGCAGTTGCAGGATGTCAGCAGTTAGTGTCAAATGGGAGTTTGTGTATACGGGCAGTGAGTGGATGTAGGTAGTTAGTGTTATGTGGGGGTTTCTGTATTTGGGCTGTGGGACGATGTAGGCAGTTATTGTCATCTGTGGGTATGTGTATTTGGGCAGTGGGAGGATGTTGGCAGTTACTGTAGTCTTGAAGTTTGTGTATTTGAGCAGTGGGAGAATTTAGGCAGTTAGTGTAGTCTTGAAGTTTGTGTATTTGGGCAGTGGGAGAATGTAGGCAGTTAGTGTCATCTTGGGGTTTCTGTATTTGAGATGTTGGAGGATCTAGGAAGTTAGTGCTGTCTGTGGGTTTGTGTATTGGGGCAGTGGGGGGATGTAAACAGTTTGTTTCATCTGGTGGTTTCTGTATTTGGGCAGTGGGAGGATGTAAACAGTTAGTGTTTCTGTGGGTTTCTGTATTTTGGCAGAGGGAGGATGTAGGCTGTTAGTGTCATCTGGGAGTTTGTGTATCCGGGCAGTGGGAGGATATAGGAAGTTAGTGTCGTCTGGAGGATGTGTATTTGGGCAGTGGGAGGATATAGGCAGTTAGTGTCGTTTGGAGGTTTCTGTATTAGGTCACTGGGAGGTAAAGAGAGTTAATGTAGTCTAGTGGTTTCTGCATTTAGGCAGTGGGAGGATATAGGCAGTTAGTGTCATCTGTGGGTTTGTGTATTCGGGAAGTGTGACAATGTCAGCAGTTAGCATCATCTGGGGGTTGTGTATTCGGACAGTGGAAAGATGTCCACAATTACTGTCGTCTGGGGGTTTGTGTATTCAGGAAGTGGGATGATGTAGGCAGTCAATATAGTTTGACGTTTGTGTATTCGAGCAGTGAGAGGATGTAGACAGTTAATGTCATCACAGGTTTTGTGTGTTACGGCAGTGGGTGGATGTAGGTAGTTAGTGTCATCTGGGGGTTGCTGTGTTTGCTCACTGGGAGAATGTAGGCAGTTAATGTAGTATGAGGGTTTCAGAATTTGGGCAGGGGGAGGATGTAGGGAGTTAGTGTCATTTGAGGGTTTGTGTATTCAGGAACTGTGAGGATGTCAGCAGTTAGTGTGGCCTTTGCTTTGTGTATTCGGGAAGTGGAAAGGTGTCCTCAGTGTTGTCTGTGGTTTGTGTATTCAGGCAGTGGGAGGATGTAGGCAGTTAGTGTAGTCTGAAGTTTCTGTATTCGAGCAGTGTGAGGATGTAGGCAGTAAGTGTCATCTGGGCCTTGTGTATTTGGGCAGTGGGAGGATGTAGGCAGCTGTATCATCTGGGGGTTTGGGTATTTGGGCAGTGAGAGGATGTAGTCAGTTAGTGTCATCTGGAGGTCTGTGTATTTGGGCAGTGTGAGGATGTAGGCAGTTAGTGTCATCTGGGGGATTGTTTATTCAGGCAGTGGGAGGATGTAGACAGTGTATACAAAAAGGGGGGACAAGAGGGCTTTTTCTCCAAGGTCCAGAACAAATGCCAAAATGCTATTCAAAAACTGAAATATTGTGCTGTTCCTAGGAACAGCACAATATTTCAGTTTTAGGATGTAGACAGTGTCATCTGGAGGTTTGTGTATTTGGGCAGTGGGAGGATGTAAACAGTGTCATCTGGGGGTTTCTGTGTTTGGGCTGTGGGAGGATGTAGGCAGTTAGTGTTGTCTGGGGGTTTGCGTGTTTGGGCAGCCGCAGGATTTTGGCAGTTAGTGTCATGGGAGTTTGTGTATTCGGGCAGTGGGAAGATGTAGGCAATTAGTGTTGTCTGGGGGTTTGTGTATTTATGCAGTAGGAGAATGTAGGCAGTTAAGGTCGTCTTGGGTTTTCTTCATTGGTCACTGGTAGGATGTATGCAGGTAGTGTAGTTTGGGGGTCTCTGTATTTGGGCAGTGGGAGGATGTAGGCAGTTAATGTAGTCTGAGGGTTTCTGTATTTGGGCAGTGGTAGGATGTAGGTAGTCAGTGAAGTCTGGAGGTGTGTGTATTCAGGTAGTGGGAGGATGTAGGCAGATAGGGTCATCTGGGGTTTCTGTATTTGGCAGTGGGAGTATGTAGACAGTTAGTGTTGTCTGGATTTTTCTGTGTTGTGGCAGTGGGAGGATGTAGGCAGTTAGTGTCATCTGGAGGTTTGTGTGTTTTGGCAGTCGCAGGATGTGGGCAGTTAGTGTCATCTGGGAGTTTGTGTATTTGGGCAGTGGGAGGATGTAAACTATTAGTGTCGTCTGGGGGTTTGTGTATTTGTGCAGTGGGAGGATATAGGCAGTTAATGTCATCTTGGGTTTTCTCTATTTGGTCACTGGTAGGATGTAGGCATTTAATGTACTTTGGGGGTTTCTATATTTGGGCAGTGGGAGGATGTAGACAGTGAGTGTTGTCTGGGGCTTTCTGTGTTTGGGCAATGGGAGGATGTAGGTAGTTAGTGTCTTCTGGATGTTTGTGTGTTTTGGCAGTCGCAGGATATCAGCAGTTAGTGTCATATGGGAGTTTGTGTATGCGGGCAGTGAGTGGATGTAGGTAGTTAGTGTTATGTGGGGGTTTCTGTATTTGGGCTGTGGGAGGATGTAGGCAGTTATTGTCATCTGGGAGTTTGTTTATTCGTGACCAGACTGGTAATATCCAGGTTAACATACCCCATTACCAGTTGTTCAGTGTAGATTTCCAACTCACAAATTAGGTCCTGATGAATTGCCGTTTGATCCATTAGGGACTACCAGGGCAAGAAACATGTTGACCGTATGATTTAAAGAGCAACTGCCTTTCACATCACTTTAGACAGTTGCCATTTTTCTATTTTTAACCAGGTGGGGAGACAGGAATATTAAATTGGTTGCCCTGATTCTCCCAGCGATCTGTTTTAATTCACTTTGTCTCTATTTGAGAACTGTACACAACACTGCACTTCTACACTATAGGGCCCCTCACACGCACCTCACCAATGGCAGGAATAAAAGATCTCCGCCAAAGAGCCCCCACTGAGGGTGCCCGTCAGGTATTGCAGCGCTGACCCGACGAGGAGCATGCCCGATGATGAAGCATGACACCCAGCGGGCTGGGTGTGTGAGGGCTCTAATTCCGAAAGGAAGGATTCCCCATCCTTCCTTTTGGTAGCCAGATACTGATACCTTTCTCGTTTTTTGTCTTCCACTTTAGGAACTGCATACCCTCTTTGTTGGAAAACGAGGCAGCATCTGTGAGGCCTGCACAAATAGCATGACTACATTTGTCCTTCACTGGGAACCAAACACCCAATTGTAGTGCCTGACTCTCAGAGGGTAGCGTTGCAGAGCAGTCTGAGGCTTTACTCAAGGGAGGTGGTGTGGGCTAGTAATCACCATTTGCAGGTGCGCAGAAATAACACTCAATAATTGATTGTCCAGTCTGTACTTTGCTTTATAAAAGTATGAGTACATTTATTAAACACACACACTACTCAATACTATGCACCAATTTACAAATATACATAAGCTGTTGGAATTACTTTGTGACATTGCGTAACATCTCCACCCCTCCCAAAAAGGGGGGTGGGGTCTAGTACCACCACTCCTATGTATGCACATCATCTTGCCCCCTAATGCAGTGTGTTGCGCATAACCTGGAGCGAGGGCCCTGCGCACTGGCACCATCCCAGTGGCGACCCACCCCAAGGCATTATGGGCACTCCCGCATATTAGATGAGCGGCTCTCCCGCTGTGCCGGGGAGAGCCGCGTGAGTGGTGCTGGCGGCTTCGCCGCGTTCCTGGCCCTCGGTGGGGGGCCCGGTCCCACCCGGACCCCCAGGTGAGTCTTGCAGCGCGGGGAGCCCACCCCCGCCCACGTTGCCGATTTTTGGGGGCATGGTCCCACCCAGGCCCCTCCTCCTTGTTCCGGGGTCCCGGTCCCACCCGGGACCCCTCGCACCGCTGGTGGTCCTCATCGGGGGGGCCCGGTCCCACCCGGGACCCCCACATGGCCCTTTGTTGGAGGGCAGCCCGGGGAGCCCACCCCCGGCTGCCCCCGCCGGCTCCCCGCCCGGCCCACACACTCGCGTGTGGCCGCGGGAGCCGGCCCTGTCTTCTTGTCTGCCCGCTCCTGCCGGCAGACACGAGGTCTCCGGCGGTCCGTCCGGACCACGGGGGAGTCCCGGGCCTCTGGGCCTCAGTTCACAGGGAGCGCGACGGCGCTGCCCGACTTCTCCTCTTCGGGGCCCGGGGATGGGGTCCCGGGTCCCCGGTCCATCTTCACGGGGAGCGCGACGGCGCTCCCCGACTTGCCTTCTCCCTCTTCGGGGTCCGGGGATGGGGTCCGAACCTCCCAAATGACGTAGAGATAGGGCACTACCAGTGGCCAAATAGAGAAAACCCAAGATGACTGTAGGAGAGTAGGATCTGCTTCACATGGGTACCCCCACTTTTTGCTGATGCTTCACTGTTTTTCAACTTTAGTCTGGCTGGGGCCCTGCTAATCAGAACCCCAGCCTAGCTTCTTCCTCTCTAAAATGGTTTCCATGTACCTTAGGTACATCTTTGATTGGAATCTGGAGTGCCCTTATAAGTCCCTAGTATATGGTATACTATGTACCCAGGGCATAGGTACCCCAGAGGCCTGCCAGGGGCTGAAGCATGTATTATGCCACCCCTGGAAGGCCAGCCAAAATGACACCACAGGTCTGCTACTGCAGCCTGGGTAAGGTGGTGCATGCACCCCTTACTGTGATATAGGCTACCTATATCACTACCATTGCACACACATATAAACCTATAAGTCACTGCTATGGCAGGCCTTACCAATCCTGATGGCAGAGTGCTTGGTTTTTATGTGAGAGGGTGCCCCTGCATGAGCAGAGCCCCTCTGCAGCGTTCGGAGTCCCTCCTCTGATGCTGTTTCTGGTACAGCCTGACCATATACTCTTAAGTGCATTATATCCTCGCGGTACAATGCTAACTTTGGACCGGCTGCACCAAAACATGTTGTGTTTGGTGTCAAACATCTTGGAATACTACCCCCCGCCAGTCCTGGTGGTGGGGGTAGCATTCCACCCTTCTAGGGGGAGAGACATGTACACACCGGGCTACCCGGTAACTTCTTTCCAGAGCCCTGGCATCACAAAATGGATGCTGCTACCACAGACACGGGTCTGGCCTCCTGCTGCTGACTGAAACTCCGGCAGGGGAAGCCTGGACAATAGGTTTCCTGTCAAAGGGAGGTGTAACCACCTCCCCAGAAAGGATAATGTGTATTGGGGCTGGGCGGGAGCACTCTCTGGTGCTTTGAAGTCCTGCACTGGGGGCACATTTGGTGTCCCTGTGCATAGCCCAGTTCAAACCGGTTGCAGGGGCTACCTGCCCCTGCTCTGGCGTGAAACTGGACACCACCCCTCTTCCCTGACCCTCCCATAGGTGGGTCCCCAGAGTATGTCCAACCCCCTAACTTAGTATAAGTATGGGACCCCAGTCCTTAGGACTTTAGATTACCCTGGACGAAACTCTGAAGCCGAATCCTGGACCTTCGACGCTCTACTTTAAGATTAGAGGACTGAAGAATCTCCCTTGGGGTCAAGGAGTGACTCCCCTGCTTGGCAGGCACCTAAGAAGCAATTGTCTGGTCTGCAATGCTGAAGCTCCCACCGGACGCCGAAGTCTTTGCATCACCAGGGGTAGATTTCCAGACTTCCCCGAGGCTGCCCTGAGTCTCCAGCAAAGCTGAGGCCCGTAGCTGTCGTGGGTAATGTGGAACCGTGACCCCTGGGCACCAAGAACTTTTGCAAGTGCATCCTCTTCCTGGCCTCCCACAAAGTTGTGCTTTGGGCTCCAAGTAGCCCCTGCATCCAGCACCGACTGCACTGAAGATCACTGGCCTTCACTCCACGAGTGTCCTGTAAGCCCGCTCCAAGTGCGTCCACTTGAGGCTCCTTCGCGGTCGCTAGTCCATTGGCTAGTGGGCCCTCCCGAAGGTAACTCTTCTTCTGCTTGGGCTTTCCTGGTTGCTCCTGACTTGCCCTGACTTACCCTTGCCGGGTGAGTGCCCCAGACCTTGCTGGTCTGCATCAACGTCCTTTCTTTATTTCTATGAGACTTGCCGTTGCCAAAGCTTGTTGGGTCCAATCCGGTCACCGACACCCCAGCAATCGACAAACGTTGTGGGACAGCTCGAATCCAGCTCCTGGTCATCGTCAACACCTCCTGGACCTCGTGGCTGAAGAGTCAAGATGACCGTCAACCTACCTGAAGCACCTGACATCAGTGGGCATCTGCTCATCGCCTTCCTGGTCACTGGCTAGTGACCCAGACTCTGTCCCCTCTGCTTTCAGGTTCTTCAGATCTTCGATCCACCCTTGGATCCACCCGAACACTTTCGACTTGGTCGCCAGCAGCACTTTGCAGCAGATCGCCATTGAAAACGACGACGAAACTCGACCCCGAAAGACACCTATGCACCCGGCTTCCCTGGGTGAGGTAACTCGAGTACTCCGGTGCTCCCATGGGTATTGACTCTAGAACAGCCTAGTTCTAAAGGGGTTTGTTCCAAGTCCTCCTCTAAGTGTCCTTTTTCTTTAAAACTTCAACTGCGACATTCCCTATAGAAGTCAACGGCGGCTCGCGGCTGTGTTCTCACACTGCACGTGTTCCCCGTGGGTCCCCTGTGTCACTACCTTGGGTGGTTCCTTGAGGGCCAAGCACTTCTACAGGCTCTAGGCCTTGTGTCTAGCTCAGTCATGGTTCTTATACCACTTTATTGGTATATGGTTTGGTACGCCCCTAGGGCTCAAACGTGTATTTGTGCTATTACTGTTGATATTCAACTTGTAACTTATGTACTTCGAACTCTAGCCTCTTAAAGAGACTAGAGGGGTGTGTTTAAGACTAAATACATATATTTTAAATATATACCTGGTGTGGTCCTCTTTCATTTGGTCACTCAAGAGATTATAGATTGGTAAAACAAGCTGCTTTACATTCCTTCAAGACTTAGCCTGAAGGCTGCTCTCCATAGCTACCACTAGGATAGCTTTCAATAAAGGTTGTCTTTAACCTATCTCCAATAAGGGGTTGTTTGGACTGGTGCAAGGTGCCCACTATAATTAGTGGACAGCATATACCAGGCCAAATTCTCATAATGACATTAACTGCCTACATCCTCCCACTGCCCAAATACACAAACTTCAAGACTACACTAACTGCCTAAATCCTCCCACTGCCCAAATACACAAACTTCAAGACTACACTGACTGCCAACATCCTCCCACTGCCCGAATACACATACCCCCAGATGACAATAATTGTCTACATCCTCCCACTGCCCGAATACACAAACCCCTAGACGACACTAACTGCATACATCCTCCCAATCAACCAATCAATCAGGGGTTTGTTAAAGCGTGACTACTCACCAGTAAGGGTCTCAAGGCGCTAGGGGTGGGGTGGGTGCAGGTTCTATTCCATCAAGGAGAGGGTATGTCGAAGAGCCAGGTTTTGAGGTTTCTTGCGAAGATGGGGAGCGATGTTGTCTGTCTGAGGTGGAGCGGAAGGACGTTCCATGATTTGGCCGCGAGGAAGGAGAAGGAGCGGCCTCCCGATCTGGTCTTTCTGGTGCGGGGGACCATGGCGTAGGAGAGCTGGGCTGATCGTAGGGTCCTTTGGGGTGCGTGGAATTTGAGTCGGCTGTTCAGGTATGCTGGTCCGGTGCCGTGGAGGGCCTTGTGTGCTTGGGTGAGCATCTTGAAGGTGATTCTCGCCTCGACGGGGAGCCAGTGGAGTGTGCGCAGGTGCTGGGAGATGTGACAGTGTTTTGGCAGGTTGAGGACCAGTCTTGCGGCGGCGTTCTGGTTGTTCTATAGCTTGCGGTGAGGTTTTTGTTTATTCCGGTGTAAAGTGCGTTGCCGTAGTCGAGTCTGCTGGTGACCAGGGCGTGAGTGACGGTCTTTCGGTGTTCGACGGGGATCCATTTGAAGGTCTTACGAAGGAGGCGGAGGGTGTGGAAGCAGGAAGACGAGACGGAGTTGATATGGCGGTCCATTCTGTTCTCGGAGTCCAGGATGATTCCTAGGTTGCGTGCGTGGTCCGTGGGTGTTGGCGGGTTTCCGAGGGCGGGGGGCCACCAGGTGTCGCTCCAGGCGTCTGGGTTTGGGCCCATGATGAGTACTTCTGTTTTGTTGGTGTTTAGTTGTAGGCAGCTGTTTTTCATCCATTTTGCGACGGCTTCCATGCCTTCTCGAAAGTTGCGTCTGGCGGTGTTGGGCTCGTTGAATAGGGAGAGGATGAGTTGGGTGTCGTCTGCGTATGACACGATGTTGAGTCCGTAGGTTCTGACGATGGGGGCGAGTGGAGCCATGTAGACGTTGAAGAGCGTCGGGTTGAGGGAGGAGCCCTGGGGGACTCCGCAGGTGGTAGGTGTGGGGTCCGAGAGGAAAGGGGAGTCTGACCCGCTGCGTCCTGCCGGAGAGGGAGGAGCGGATCCAGTCGAGGGCCTTGTCCTGGATTCCTGCGTCGTGAGAGTCTGCGTATTAGGGTGCAGTGGGAGACTGTGTCGAACGCCGCTGATAGGTCGAGGAGGATGAGGGCTACTGTTTCTCCTTTGTCCAGTAGGGTGCGGATGTTGGCTGTTGCGGCGAGGAGGGCGGTTTCCGTACTGTGGTTTTTTCTGAAGCCGGATTGGGAGAGTCGAGGATGTTGTGTTCTTCAATGAATGTGGCGAGTTGGATGTTGATGGCTTTCTCGATGACTTTCACTGGGAACGGGAGCAGGGAGATGGGTCTGTAGTTTTTGAGGTTGGTGGGGTCCGCTGAGGGTTTCTTTAGGAGGGGGTTGACCTCAGCGTGTTTCCAGTTGCCGGGGAACGAGGCGGTCGCCAGGGAGCGGTTGATGGTGTGGCAGAGCATGGGTGCAATGGTGTTGGCGGCTCTGTTGAAGATGTGGTGGGGGCAGGGGTCCGTGGGGGCTCCCGAGTGGATTGACTTCATTGTCTTCAGTGTGTCTTCGGTGGTGAGGGCTGTCCAGTCGTCAATCACTGGTTTCCGGGTGTCGGGGGTGGTTGGTGAGGGTTCAGTGTGTTGGTTGTCTTCGTCGAAGTTGTCGTAGATGCTCTTGATTTTGTAGTGGAAAAAGGTGCTGAGTTAGTCGCAGAGGTCTTGTGAGGGAGGGATGTCGGTAGACTCGCTGGTGGGTTGGGGGAACTCCTTGATGATGCTGAAGAGTTCCTTGCTGTTGTGCGCGTGGGTGGCGATTCTGTCTTCAATCGCTTTTTTCCTCGTTTCTCTGATGAGTTGATGGTGGGCATTGGTGGCGGCTCGAATACACAAACCTTAGACTACAATGACTGCCTACATCCTCTGACTGCCTTTATACACAAACCCACAGATGACACTAACTGCCTACATTCTCCCACTGCCCAAATGCAGAAACCACCAGACGACACTAACTGCCTACATCGTCTCACTGCCCAAATATACAAACCTGCGACTGCCAAAACACACAAACCTCTAGACTACACTAACTGACTAACTGATTACATCCTCACACTGCCCAAATTCACAAACCCTATGTCTAAAGAGAATTCCCTTTGGGAAACCACAATAGCGTACTTAATCAATCACTCAAACACCTATTCACACAGGAACTGTACCAATAGCCAAAAGTCAAATATATGAATGGTTTATTCATCAAACAAATACAGTAGATTAAAAATGATTTAAAAAAAAGGTTAATAAACTCATAAATAAAAATACAATTTCATCAAGAATTATTACACAATGTGCAGCAAAAACATTTTTCACGCAATGCACAACCACTCTTAGGCTAGCATTAATGATTCATTAAAAATATGATTGTTTTCAAGATTACAACAACAACACCAAAAATATACACCGGATTTATATACAACAAGACCAAGAAGCGACGCGTTTCGGTGATATCAGCAGGTCCAAACCACCTTCTTCAGGCTTTACATTAAAACGTGATCCAGTACTTTAAAATCGTGATGTCAACGTGTGGTTATGTACGGGGAAAGGGATCCTCCCAGTCTCTAGTGGCCAACAGGTCCCAAACTGCACTGGATAAAAACTCCTCAAAATTCTGAACATAAGGCCTGTCACATTCTGATAAAATATTTCATCAGCTGGAAATCGGTCAAAGGTACTGCCCTTTATCGATGTTCAAATAAACTCCCTCTTAGGGCCAAGATTTGAGTCAATTTCCTGTTTATCAATACTCTTTGATTTCAACATTCCAGTTTTATTTAGGACATTAACACCGGGATTTAAAATCTCCGTATCTTATACAAAGCGCCCGTCCTTGTAGGAAATATTTTATCAGAATGTGACAGGCCTTATGTTTCCCCGTACATAACCGCACGTTGACATCACGATTTTAAAGTGCTGGATCACGTTTTAATGAAAAGCCTGAAGAAGGTGGTTTGGACCTGCTGATACCACCGAAACGCGTCGCTTCTTGGTCTTGTTGTATATAAATCCGGTGTATATTTTTGGTGTTGTTGTTGTAATATTGAAAACAATCATATTTTTAATGAATCATTAATGCTAGCCTAAGAGTGGTTGTGCATTGCGTGAAAAATGTTTTTGCTGCACATTGTGTAATAATTCTTGATGAAATTGTATTTTAATTTATGAGTTTATTAACCTTTTTTTTTTTATCATTTTTAATCTACTGCATTTGTTTGATGAATAAACCATTCATATATTTGACTTTTGGCTATTGGTACAGTTCCAGTGTGAATAGGTGTTTGAGTGATTGATTAAGTACGCTATTGTGGTTTCCCAAAGGGAATTCTCTTTAGACATAGTGTCAATTGGTGTCCTGTCCCTTTGGTAAGTAGGACCACTCTATCTTTCTGGAGCAAATTCACAAACCCCAGACTACACTAACTGCTTACATCCTCCCACTGCCCCAATACCAAAACCCCATACTATGCTAACTACTTAAATCCTTCCACTGATCCAATACACAAATTGCCAGATATTAACTAAGTGCCTATATACTCTCACAGACCAAATACACAAACCCCAGATAACATTATCTGCCTACATCCTCCTGCTGCCTTAATGCACAAACTCCCAGACAACATTTACTGCCTACATCCTCCCACTGCCCGAATACACAAACCTCCGGATGACACTAACTGCCTATATACTGCCACAGCCCGAATGAACAAACCCCCAGACTACACTAACTGCATACATCTCCATCTGCCCAAATACACAAATCACCAGATGACACTAACAGCCTACATTCTCCCTCTGCCCGAATACACAAACACCCAGATGACACTAATTGCCAACATCCTCCCACTGCTCAAATACAGAAACCCTCCGACTACATTAACTGCCTACATCCTCCCAGTGACCAAATACAGAAACCCCAAGATGACACTAACTGTCTTCAATCTCCCACTGCCCAAACAGAGAAACCCCCAGATGACACTAACAGTGTACATCCTCCACTGCCCAAATACAGAAACCCCCGGATGATACTAACTGCCTATATCCTCCCCCTGCCCAAATACAGAAACCCCCAGACTACATTAACTGCCTACCTCCTCCCAGTTACAAAATACAGAAATCTCCAGATGGCAATAGCTGCCAACATCCTCCAAATGCCCCAATACACAAACCCCCAGACAACACTAACTGCCTAGATCCTCCCACTGCCTGAATACCAAAACCCCACAGACGACACTAACTGTCTACATCCACCCACTGCCCGAATAAACAAACTCCCAGTTGACACTTAATGCTGACATCCTGCGACTGCCAAAACACACAATCCACCAGACGACACTGCCTACATCGTCCCTCTGCCAAAATACAGAAAACCCAAGACAACACTAACTGTTTATAAATTACTAATACCCAAATACAGAAACCCCCAAATGATACTAACTGTTTACATCCTCCCACTGCCCCAGTACACAAACCCCCAGACAACACTAACTGCCTACATCCTCCCCCTGCCCGAATATACAATCTCTCATATGAAACTAACTGCCGACATCCTGCAACTGCCCAAACACGTAAACCCAAGACGACACAAACTGCCTACATCCTCCCACTGCCCAAATATACAAACCTCCAGAAAACTTTAACTGCCTACATCCTCCCACTGCCCAACTACACAAACCCCCAGATGGCACTAACTGCCTAAATCCTCCCACTGCCCAAACACGGAAACCCCCAGACTATACTAACTGTCTACATCCTTCAACTGCCCAAACACAGAAACCCCAAACGACTCTGTCTATATACTCCCACTTCACAAATACAGAAACCCCAGATGAAACTAACTGCCTTCATCCTGCCACAGCCTGAATGCATAAACCACCAGGCTACATTAACTGCCTACATCCTCCAACTGCCCAAATACACAAACCTCAAGACTACACTAACTGCCAACATCCTCCCTCTGCCAGAATACAGAAACCCCCAGATGACACTTACTGTTTATATCCTCCCACTGCCCGAATAAACAAACTCCCAGATGACACTAACTGCCTACATCCTCTCATGGACCAAATACACAAACCCCCTAACACTCCTAACTGCCCACATCCACCCACTGCCCGAATACACAAAATACCATATGACACTAACTGTCGACTTCCTGCGGCTGCCTAAGCACCAAACACCCAGATAACACTAACTGCCTACATTCTCCCAACCCAAAATACACAACCCCCAGACAACACTTACTGCCTATATCCTCCCACTGCCCGAATACACAAATTCCCAGATGACACTAACTGCTGACATCCTGCGACTGCCAAAACACAAACCTCCATACATCACTAACTGCATACATCCTCCAACTGCCCAAACACAGAAACACCCAGACAACACTAACTGTCTTCATACTCCCACTGTCCAAATACATAAACCCCCAGATGACATTATCTGCTTACATCCTCCCACTACCCGAATAAACATACCCCAAGATGACCGTAACTGCTTACATCCTCCCACTGGCCCAAGACCAAACCCCCATACTACGCTAACTGCTTAAATCCTCCCACTGCCGAAATAAACAAATCCCAGATGTAAATAAGTGCCTATATCCACTCACTGCCCGAATACACAACCCCGCAGATGATATTATCTACCTACATCGTCCTGCTGCCGGAATCCACAAACTTCCAGTCAACACTTACTGCCTACATACTCCCACAGCCTGAATACACAATCCCCCGGACGACACTAACTGCCTAAATGCTGCCACACCCCGAATACACAAATCCCCAGACTACTCTAACTGATTACATCCTCACACTGCCAAAATACATAAACCCCCAGATGACACTAACTGCCTACATTCTCCCTCTGACAGAATACAACAACTCCCCGATGACACTAACTGCTGACATCTCCGATTGTCCGAATACATAAATCCCCAGATGACAGTAACTGCCTACATCCTCCCACTGCCCAAATACAAAACCTTCAAATGACACTAACTGCCTACATCCTCCCATTGCCTGAATACACAAACCTCTAGACTACACCAACTGCCTACATCCTCCCACTGCCCCAATACACAAAAAACAGACAATTTTAACAGCCTACATCCTCCCACTGCCCGAATATGCAAACCACCAGATGGAACTAACTGCCTAAATCCTCCCACTGTCCGAAACCAGAAACCCCCAGACGACACTAACTGCCTATATCCACCCACTGCCCGAATACAGAACTCCCAGATGACACTAACTGCTGACATCGTGCGACTGCTAAAACACACAAACCTCCAGAAGACACTACCTGCATACATCCTCCCATTGCCCAAACACAGAAAGCCCCAGACGACACTAACTGTCTGCATCGTCCTACTGCCCAAATACAGAAAACCCCAAACTACATTAACTGCATACATCCTCCCAGTGACAAATACAGAAAAGCCAATACGACATTAACTGCCTACATCCTCCTACTGCACAAATACACAAACCCCCAGATGACACTAATTGCCTATATCCTCTCACTGCCCGGATACACAAACTCCCATATGACACTAACTGCCGACATCCTGCGGCTGCCCAAACACGCAAACCCCGAGACGACACTAACTGCCTACATCCTCCCACAGCCCAAATACAGAAACCCCCAGACAACACTAACTGTTTACATACTCCCACTGCCTGAATACACAAACTCCCAGACAACTTTAACTGCCTACATTTTCCCACTGCCCGAATACAGAAACCCCCAGATGGTACTAACTGCCTAAATCCTCCCACTGCCCAAACACAGAAACCCCCAGATGACACTAACTGTCTACATCCTCCCACTGCCCGAATACAGAAACCCCCAGATGAAACTAACTGTCTACATCCTCCCACTGCCCGAATAAACAAACTCCCAAATGACAATAACTGCCTACATCCTCCCACAGCCCAAATTCAGAAACCCCCACATAACACTAACTACCTACATCCACTCACTGCCCGCATACACAAACTCCCATATGACACTAACTGCTGACATCCGGCGACTGCCAAAACACACAAACATCCAGAAGACACTAACTGCCTACATCCTCCCATTGCCCAAACACAGAAAGCCCCAGACAACACTCACTGTCTACATCCTCCCACTGCCCAAATACAGAAACCCCCAAAGTACATTAAATGCCTACATCCTACCAGTGACCAAATGAAGAAAACCCAAGACGACCTTAACTGCCTACATTCTCCTACTGCATAAATACACAAACCCCCAGATGACACTAATTGCCTACATCTTCCCACTGCCCGAATACACGAACTCCCAGATGACACTAACTGCCCACATCCTGCGAATGCCAAAACACACAAACCTCCAGATGACACTAACTGCCTACATCCTCCCACTGCCACAACACAGAAACATCCAGACAACACTAATTGTCTACATCCTCCCACTACCTGAATACACGCACCTCCAGACTACACTGACTACCTACATCCTACCACTGCCCAAATACAGAAACCCTCAGACTACATTAACTGCCTACATCCTCCCACTGCCCAAATACAGAGACCCCCAAACTACACTACCTGCCTACATCCTACCAGTGACCAAATGAAGAAAACCCAAGATGACCTTAACTGCCTACATTCTCCTACTGCATAAATACACAAACCCCCAGACAACACTAATTGCCTACATCTTCCCACTGCCCGAATACACAAACTCCCATGACACTAACTGCCAAAATCCTGCGGCTGCCCAAACACGCAAACCCCCAGACAACACTAACTGCCTACATCCTCCCACGGCCCAAACACAGAAACCCCCAGATGACACTGTTTGCATCCTCCCACTGCCCAAATACACAAACCCCCAGATGACACTGTCTACATCCTCCCACTGCCTGAATAAACAATCCCCCAGATGACACTAACTGCCTACATCATCACACTGCCCAAATACACAGACCTCCAGATGACACTAACTGACTACATCCTCCCACTGCCCAAATACACAAACCCCCAGATGATACAGCTGCCTACATCCTCCCACTGCCCAAATACCTGCCCAAATACACAAACCCCCAGATGACACTTACTGCCTACATCCTCACACTGCTCGAATACAGAAACTTCAGACTACACTGACTGCCTACATCCTCCCACTGCCTGAATACACAAACCACAGACAACACTAACTGAGGACACCTTTCCACTTCCCGAATACACAAAGCAAAGGCCACACTAACTGCTGACATCCTCACAGTTCCTGAATACACAAACCCTCAAATGACACTAACTCCCTACATCCTCCCCCTGCCCAAATTCTGAAACCCTCATACTACATTAACTGCCTACATTCTCCCAGTGACCAAACACAGCAACCCCCAGATGACACTACCTACCTACATCCTCCCACTGCCGTAACACACAAAACCTGTGATGACATTAACTGTCTACATCCTCTCACTGCTCGAATACACAAACATCAAACTATATTGACTGCCTACATCATCCCACTTCCTGAATACACAAACTCCCAGATGACAGTAATTGAGGACATCTTTCCACTGTCTGAATACACAACCCCCAGATGATGCTAACTGCTGACATCCTCACACTTCCTGAATACACAAACCCACAGATGACACTAAATGCCTATATCCTCCCACTGCCTAAATGCAGAAACCCCTAGACTACATTAACTCTCTTTACCTCCCAGTGACCTAATACAGAAACCTCCAAATGACACTAACTGCCTATATCCTCCCACTGCCCAAATACACATCCCCATGACGACACTAACTTCCTATATCCTCCCACTGCCCGGATACACAAACTCCCAGATGACACTAACAGCCTACATCCTTCCTCTGCCAAAATACAGAAACCCACAGAAACACTAACTGTTTACATCCTCCCACTGCCCAAATACAGAAACCACCAGATGAAACAAACTGTTTACATCCCCCCACTGCCCCAATACACAAACCCCCAGACAGCACTAACTTCCTAGATCCTCCAACAGCTCAAATACAGAAACCCCCAGATGACACTAACTGCCTACATTCTCCCACTGCCCAAATACACAAACTTCAAGACTACACTAACTGCCTAAATTCTCCCACTGCCCAAATACACAAACTTCAAGACTACAGTAACTGCCAACATCCTCCCACTGCCCGAATACACATACCCCCAGATGACAATAACTGCCTACATCCTCCCACAGCCCAAATACAGAAACCCCCACATAACACTAACTACCTACATCCACTCACTGCCCGCATACACAAACTCCCATATGACACTAACTGCTGACATCCTGCAACTGCCAAAACACACAAACATCCAGAAGACACTAACTACCTACATCCTCCCATTGCCCAAACACAGAAAGCCCCAGACGACACTCGCTGTCTACATCCTCCCACTGCCCAAATACAGAAACCCCCAAAGTACATTAAATGCCTACATCCTACCAGTGACCAAATAGAGAAAACCCAAGATGACATTAACTGCCTAAATCCTCCCACTGCCCAAATACATAAACTTCAAGACTACACTAACTGCCAACATCCTCCCACTGCCCGAATACACATACCCCCAGATGACAATAATTGTCTACATCCCCCCACTGCCTGAATACACAAACCCCTAGACGACACTAACTGCATACATCCTCCCAATCAATCAATCAATCAGGGGTTTGTTAAAGCGCGACTACTCACCCGTAAGGGTCTAAAGGCACTAGGGGTGGGGGGGGTGCAGGTTCTATTCCATCAAGGAGGGGGTCTGTCGAAGAGCCAGGTTTTGAGGTTTCTTGCGAAGATGGGGAGCGATGTTGTCTGTCTGAGGTGGAGCGGAAGGACGTTCCATGATTTGGCCGCGAGGAAGGAGAAGGAGCGGCCTCCCGATCTGGTCTTTCTGGTGCGGGGGACCACGGCGTAGGAGAGCTGGGCTGATCGTAGGGTCCTTTGGGGTGCGTGGAATTTGAGTCGGCTGTTCAGGTATGCTGGTCCGGTGCCGTGGATGGCCTTGTGTGCGTGGGTGAGCATCTTGAAGGTGATTCTCGCCTCGATGGGGAGCCAGTGGAGTATGCGCAGGTGCTGGGAGATGTGGCAGTGTTTTGGCAGGTTGAGGACCAGTCTTGCGGCGGCGTTCTGGATGTTCTATAGCTTGCGGGTGAGGTTTTTGTTTATTCCGGTGTAGAGTGCGTTGCCGTAGTCGAGTATGCTGGTGACCAGGGCGTGAGTGACGGTCTTTCGGTGTTCGACGGGGATCCATTTGAAGGTCTTACGAAGGAGGCGGAGGGTGTGGAAGCAGGAAGACGAGACGGAGTTGATCTGGCGGTCCATTCTGAGCTCGGAGTCCAGGATGATTCCTAGGTTGCGTGCGTGGTCCGTGGGTGTTGGTGGGTTTCCGAGGGCGGGGGACCACCAGGTGTTGCTCCAGGCGTCTGGGTTTGGGTCCATGATGAGTACTTCTGTTTTGTTGGTGTTTAGTTGTAGGCAGCAGTTTTTCATCCATTTGGCGACGGCTTCCATGCCTTTTCGAAAGTTGCGTCTTGCGGTGTTGGGCTCTTTGGATAGGGAGAGGATGAGTTGGGTGTCGTCTGCGTATGACATGATGTTGAGTCCGTAGGTACTGACGATGGGGGCGAGTGGAGCCATGTAGACGTTGAAGAGCGTCGGGCTGAGGGAGGAGCCCTGGGGGACTCCGCAGGTGGTAGGTGTGTGGTCCGAGAGGAAAGGGGGGAGTCTGACCCGCTGAGTCCTCCCGGAGAGGAAGGAGCGGATCCAGTCGAGGGCCTTATCCTGGATTCCTGCGTCGTAGAGTCTGTGTATTAGGGTGCGGTGGGAGACTGTGTCGAACGCCGCTGACAGGTCAAGGAGGATGAGGGCTACTGTTTCTCCTTTGTCCAGTAGGGTACGGATGTTGTCTGTTGCGGCGAGGACGGCAGTTTCCGTACTGTGGTTTTTTCTGAAGCCGGATTGGGAGAGTCGAGGATGTTGTGTTCTTCAATGAATGTGGCGAGCTGGATGTTGATGGCTTTCTCGATGACTTTCGCTGGGAATGGGAGCAGGGAGATGGGTCTGTAGTTTTTGAGGTTGGTGGGGTCCGCTGAGGGTTTCTTTAGGAGGGGGTTGACCTCAGCGTGTTTCCAGTTGCCGGGGAACGAGGCGGTCGCCAGGGAGCAGTTGATGGTGTGGCAGAGCATGGGTGCGATGGTGTCGGCGGCTCTGTTGAAGATGTGGTGGGGGCAGGGGTCCGTGGGGGCCCCTGAGTGGATTGACTTCATTGTCTTCAGTGTGTCTTTGGTGGTGAGGGCTATCCAGTCGTCAATCACTGGTTTCCGGGTATCGGGGGTGGTTGGTGAGGGTTCAGTGTGTTGGTCGTCTTCGTCGAAGTTGTCGTAGATGCTCTTGATTTTGTGGTGGAAAAAGGTGCTGAGTTTGTCGCAGAGGTCTTGTGAGGGAGGGATGTCGGTAGACTTGCTGGTGGGTTGGGCAAACTCCTTGATGATGCTGAAGAGTTCCTTGCTGTTGTGCGCATGGGTGGCGATTCTGTCTTCAATCGCTTTTTTCCCCGTTTCTCTGATGAGTTGATGGTGGGCGTTGGTGGCAGCTCGAATACACAAACCTTAGACTACAATGACTGCCTACATCCTCTGACTGCCTTTATACACAAACCCACAGACGACACTAACTTCAGACATCTTTTCACTGCCCGAATACACAACAACCAGACGACACTAACTGCTGACATCCTCGCTCTTCCCGAATACAAAACCCCCCAGATGACACTAACTGCCTACATTCTCCCACTGCCCAAATGCAGAAACCACCAGATGACACTAACTGCCTACATCCTCCCACAGCCCAAATATACAAACCTGCGACTGCCAAAACACACAAACCTCTAGACTACACTAACTGACTAACTGATTTCATCCTCACACTGCCCAAATTCACAAACCCCCAGACTACACTAACTGCTTACATCCTCCCACTGCCCCAATGCCAAAACCCCATACTATGCTAACTACTTAAATCCTTCCACTGATCCAATACACAAATTGCCAGATATTAACTAAGTGCCTATATACTCTCACAGACCTAATACACAAACCCCTAGATGACATTATCTGCCTACATCCTCCTGCTGCCTTAATGCACAAACTCCCAGAGAACATTTACTGCCTACTTCCTCTCACTGCCCGAATACACAAACCCCCAGATGACACTAACTGCCTACATCCTCCCACAGCCCGAATACACAAACCCCCAGGCTACACTAACTGCATACATCTCCATCTGCCCAAATACACAAATCACCAGATGACACTAACAGCCTACATTCTCCCTCTGCCCGAATACACAAATACCCAGATGACACTAACTGCTGACATACTACTACTGCCCGTGTACATAAACCTCCATAGCCCCTATACACAGAGGTCCTCCCCCTGCCCAAATTCAGAAACACCCAGACGACATTAACTTCCTACATCCTCTCACTGCTCGAATACACAAACCTCAGACTACACTGACTGTCTACATCCTCCTTCTATCCAAATACACAAACCCCAGATGACACTAACTGCTGACATCCTCGTACTGTCACATGGTTACTAAGAGAAGTTATCAACAACTTTAAGTTAGCATGAGCCCGGTAGCCATGATCCTGCTTTTATGCACGACTCTGCATTTCTATATTGTGCAAGACTCTGTTTATGCCTTTCATATGAGAACTCTCTGCTGTGCTCATTCTCTGCTTGTTCCGGGAGTTTCGTCTGAACATTGTGAGCAAGGTCGATAAACACTGCATCTTGTTATTCTGTTCTGGTCAGGCCCTAGCACTTAGACAAAACATACCAACACAGCTGTTCTTGCTGGAGAATCGTACTTTGATATTATGAGGATGCATGTTTAGGTAACACACACTTGGAGAGGGAGCTTTCCAGGGAGAAGAGCAACACGCACCTATGATGTAGAAATACGATCTATGTCCTGAAGTATGGGGTCTGCTGACAAAGCACAGTGATCTTCTATTATATAATAATACTTCTGCTTACCAAGGGGAGGGTGGTTAGGCCTTATAGTCCTTTATCCACAGTCTTTATAAAATTATATCTCCCTTTATTATATATTGCCTTGCTACAATGCTAATTGTATTGATATTATGCATTTTGCTGCTGGTGGTGGCTCATATACTGCATTTTAGAGTTCGATAGTTAACATAAATATTTTTAACTATTTACGTGTTTCTGTCAGATCTTATTGTGGACAAGTACGAGAATGTGAGCGAAAAGTTGTGTCTTGTTACCGCGATTCCTGAGAGATACAGGAGTGTTGTGTTCTGGGCTGTCTAATCATTGGTTCCTCCATTTGTGAGTAGGAGAGCGAGTGAGACACTATGGCAAGTCGGTCCTGGGTTTGTGGGCACTAAGGTGGTGGGAAGGCATAGCCCCTATACACAGAGGTCTCATTTTCCTGCGCATTTTTCTGTGTAGGTGCAGAATCCCTGCAACATGGCGCCACCAACGTTTGGTCTGGTTCTTATTCGCGAGACCCCCGAGTAGCGCTTGTGCTTGTACATAATACCTTCACACCAATTACTGGAGACGTCCGTGGTACGAGGGAATTACCTCCTATATTAGAGATTATAGGTTTTTCAAGCTTGGATTTTAAAAGGTTTTGTTGATTGTCTTTCTTAACCTGTGTTGCGCTACTGTTTTTCCTTCTTTTCCTCTCAGATTGATAATGGCTATTGCAGTCGCTGCTCATAATCGGGCGGCACTGACTGCTCATTTGACTCAACATGGAGTCCCGGCTACTGGAGCAGACATTATCTTTGTGGTTGAAGTGAATGCTGCTTTTCGCTTCAAGGTGTTTTACTCTTGGGTTAAGTTTCCGGCGGTAGATGGGACTGATAATTTCTTTCATGAATATGAACAAGCCACAGTTCCCTGGGATTATCGACCCTATCAGTCACTTGAAGTTCCATTGTCGGCTTGGGAGCACACCATCTGGTTTAATGGCGCCCTACCTCACCCTGTTATAAAAGTCCGTTTAGGCCCTTTATCGGTTGACGGAGCCACATGGACCGTGTTGGCGGGTTTTACACCACACCCAAATTACCGTGGTGTTACACACGCAGAGCTGCATCAATTACATGAGACTTTAGTTCATATACATAGAAGCATGATACAATATGTGTCTCACATGGTCCAGGCGGCTCCGGCTGGGACCCCTCCTCAGCAACCAGGTCATGGGGGAATGGTAATTATCCCAATCATAATTAATTCAGTGATAGGAAAGCATCCACAAAAAATAGACAAATTGCCGTTCTGGTTAGCTGGACGATTTGAGCAACTCGAAGCTGTATTTCCCAATACTTCTCCTTTGGATAAGCATAGAATCCTTACAATGAGTTTACCAAAAGGTCTTATTCCCGATTTGGCTGATTGCACCACATGGGGGAAGGTGTTTGGGGCGCTGTATTCTCTCTGCTTTGGCACCCCCTTCATGACAGTGCTTCCGACAGTTCTTAAGAAAGTTCAAGAAGAGCACGGGGCGGAGGCCGCCCTCGAGTTGGGGATGAGACTGGTGGGGGTATTCCCTATAGTCTCTGATATGATACTTGCCAATATAAAGGGAGAAGCGGTTAGTTTGCAAGTGAGTCAGCGCCTTGAGGCAGTAGCAGATGTTGATAAACCACGTAAATTGCCTAAGATTATCGCTAAGGTGTATAAAGCGTTAGGGCGTAATAATTTGGGGAATAAAACTTTTACTCAGCCACAGAATAAACCCCCTCCTGAAAAGGAAGGGCATCCAGTCTTTCCTTAAAAGAATTGGAACAAGAATAAACAACAACAACAACCACAACAACAGAAGCAAGGTTCGCGCGCTGGTTTGCCGACACCTGATGCTTCAGAGCATAGGTATGATTTGCGTGACCGCTCTAAGCTTAAGACGCCAGAGAGGTTTCAGGTTCCTGATCCTCATTCTCCTCGTTCCTTGCAGGGCTCGTCGGATCAACAGTCTGGTGGAGGGGAACGTCAAGACGGTAGAAAAGGCGAGACCACACAACAACGACGTGAACCGCTACGCCAGTTTGACGTAAAAGCGAAACAGGAGGGACAGCTGCCTTATCGTCCCCCGTTTCAAAAGAAAAAAGTTGCTGCTTTAACTTCGAAGTATGCCTCAGATGGTGAGAACTCTTCTCCTGGATTGGAGATGGGCTGTGACCCTCCTCGACAGCGCAGCGGAAGTTTCCATAGTACGAGAGGTTCTCCGTCTTTGTCTGGAAGCGAGAGCAACTGACACATTCATTACAGTGGAAACAGCTGATACACGAGTTGCACACCCTGATAGACTTTATGAGATAGTCCCCCGAATTGAATGTGATATACAACATACAATTAAAGGTATCTTTTGGGATAACCTTACCTCGTCTTAAGCCATTTTGTTGGCGGAGGTGGATTGGCCTCCTCCATTTGTTTTAGCTTCTTCTCGAGGTGAAGATGTGATACTTCCGAGTTTTTCGCGTTACGTCCCGGAGGAGACTAAACAGGCTTATGCATCGGAATGGACTTTAGCCCTAGTGCCGGCTGTGTATCGCAATCAGGTGGGCTCGAATAGAGATTTACCGGCACATGAAATTCCTTTGCAATCTATGCCACAGCCTCAAGCGCAATATCCGATCAAACGTGAGGAGAAAGCGTCCGTGAAATTTTGGCCCAATTGGAATATCAGGGTGTAATTGAACCCTGTGTTTCATCAATGAATAATCCTCTCTTTCCGATATCTAAACCGGACGGTTCATATCGCATTGTTTTGGATTATAGAAATTTGAACAGTCATTTTCGAATGTTTGCCATACAAAACACTCACAGCTCTGCGTTAATAAACAATATTGTCCGGAAAAAGTACAAAACCACTTTGGACATTTCCAATTGATTTTACAGTCACAATTTGGCTCCTGAAAGCCGGGACTGGACCGCATTTACTGCAGTCGGCAATCAGAAAAGATTTAAAAGATTACCTATGGGCTATAAGAATAGCCCTGGTGCGTTTGCTGTGCGTGTTGTGTCACTTTTGCACAACATAGATCCTGATGCTTTCTCTTACGTCGACGACATTTAATTGACTGACAAATTGATACCGTATCTGGTGTGCGTTGACCGCATCATCTTGTCTTTTCCGGACTTAGGGTGCAAATTTAATTTTGCTAAGTCGCACATCGCTTATTTGGCGGATCTCTTTTTGGGTTACGAACTCAACAATGAAGGGAGAGGTTTGGCCCCACACTTTCTGGAAAAATGTGCTCAATTACAGCCTCATTCCACTCTTAAGAAGTTACAATCTTTGCTGGGCTTTTTGAATTTCAGGAGGAGATATATTCCTGATTATGCTCAGCGTATCAAGCCGCTATATGCTTTGATACAACCCTCTTTTTTGTCTTCCAGCTGGCTTCCGGAAAATACAGAAATTCTTCGGTCCTTGCAGTCTGATCTGCTTGCGACTAACTTCTTGTTAACTCGTGACAACACAACTATTGTACTGGGTACAGTGGGTTTCACTTACCTGACGTTCAATGAGGGAGATACGGTCCCCACTGCCTACAAATCGCATTTGTACACCTCTGCAGAGATGCATTTGTCACCCATTGAGAAAATTCTTGCAGCAGTACAGATGGCGATCCTGAAGGAGCGTTCATTGGCTCAGGGTAAATGCATTCTTATGGTATCGTAGATGCCTACTCTAGAAGCAGTCACAAAGGCGAGCGTACCGAATTCTAAAGCCTTACACCTGCGTTGGATTCAGTGGGCGAGTTCCTTGACATCCGCTGATGTCACTTTTATCTTTGACTTATCTTTGCAGATGCAGTAGTTTTTACAGTACGGACAGGTTCATCCTCCACCGCAGTTTTTGCTTCCTCTTGACCAATACAAATGTATGGTTTATACTGACGGATCTGCGCAGCCGGCCGTTGGTTCCAAACACACTTACTCGGCCGTCTGTGCTATTGTGGAGGGCTCTAAGGTTGACGGTGTGTTTAAGTCTTCCTTAGTCCACACACAGTCTCCTGGGGACTGTACAGCTCAGTTGGCTGAGCTGCGGGCTTTAGTATTGGCTCTCGAATTCGCTGATCCAGATGTACCTACACATATAGTATGTGATTCTTTCTATTTTGTTCAGTCCTTTAATGACAATCTATACTTTTGGTCTCAGAACGATTATCGAGACTCTAAAGGTTGCGCAATCAAGCATAAAACGCTTTGGGTTCGAGTGGCAGCTCTTAAGGAGAGTCTGCCGCTCACACATGTTATCCATACTCTTGGCCATCAACGTGTTGGTATACATGCTGTTGGTAATTCTTTGGCTGATGAGGCAGCCAAATCTGCAGTTGCCACGTCCTCAGTAGCAGCAGTTACAAGGTCCATGACTAAAATTGATAATGAAATTCTGGCGGCTGTAGCAGCTACAAGGGATGGGACGACGTTCCCACAAGGTTTCCCTTCTAAATATTCTTATCATTTATGTCCGGAACAAGTTCCCTTTGCTTCCATTCCGTCCATTGGGGATCGGCTGATTCCCAATGAGGACCGCAGGCTTCCTTTGATAATTGCCGCGCATGAAGGCATGGCTTCTGCTTATGCTGGAATTTCAGCAACAGTGTCTCTTTTGCAGCAGCGATATTTGTGGCGTGGTCTCTATAGACAAACTCGTCATTACGTTTTTCTTGTGACATTTGTCAACAGATCAAACCATCTACGATTACACGTCCACCTCACACACAGCTATACGTCTCAGAGCAACCATTTGGATGTATTTATCTTGATCACTGCGGTCCTTTGACGTCAGACACTGCCTATAAACATATTCTGGTTGGAGTGGATTCACTAGATTCCTTTGGGTTTGGCCACAATGTAGTGCTGACACTCGAAATGTCATTAGAGATTTGCGTGTCTTTATCGGAACATTTGCGTGTGGTACCTTCCATTCTGACCAAGGTCCTGCATTCGCCTCTAAGGCTTACAAGGATGCAATGAGGTCGCTGGGGGTGCTATTGCAATTTTCGTCTCCATACAGGCCTGAGGGCAATTCTATAGTGGAGCGAATGAACCATGACTTAAAGCAATCTTTGACAGCTAGAGTCTTAGGTACTGGCAGGCTTTGGCTGGCTAATTTATATAGGGTTCAATGTGCACTAAATAATCTCCCAAGAAGCTCTCTGGGTGGGCAGACCCCATACGAAAATGCTCTTTGGCATCAAAATGTTTGTCACGGACCTTGATGGTCTAGATGTTGTGGCGGCTGCCGCAACATTTGACGTAGATAACCATTCTGCTATGTTACAGGATCTACAAAAGACTCGAGACACTCTTGCTAAAGCTGAGTTGCACTTGTCCGAAGACACAGCGATGCTGATCCCAGTCACAGGGTGACTTCCTAAAGTTGGAGATCTGGTCCGGGAGAAGATAGAGAACAAAAAAGAATGTGGTCCCTCTTACCGTGCGCCAGTCCCTGTTCTTGGATTAAAGAGAACCTGAACTGTGATTTTGCCTCCACTACCTGGACGCAAGGAGAATCGCCTCATTTCCATTGAACATGTCAAATTGCACCATTTGGCCGATACTGAATAGTATGCCTAAACCCATCCCGCGGAGAGATGTTCCACTTCCTGTGAGATCTTCGCCGACTTCTAACGTACACCAGGAGGGTGAAGTGGAAATCGCAATTGATGTGCTGCCTTTTTTGCCCTCATCTTCGACGGCTACATCGACGGCTACATCTCTGAAATTATGAAACTTACTGTGGACATTTCTACAAGTGCGCTCCAATCCTCTTTTAATGTTGATTGTCTACCTCTGTATCGTCTAGGAACTGTTGGTTATTACATGGACAGAGACAATTTTTCTTTACCTTAATCATCATCTTCATCAAGTTCTACCACGGAGGAACCACCCAGTCGATTTTCCATTTTATTTTGCTGGTTTCGCAGAACTTATCTGGTTCCTCCTTGGACCTGCATTTGGATGGTACTTACAGCGGTGTTTCTATTTATGTGGGTTGGGTTTGTGACTGTATTTTTCCTTTTGATTAATGGTCATTATTTGCCTGAACGTTCTACTGCACATTTTGTTGATGGTGTATTGGCCCCACACACCTCATCTCATATGATGAAAAGGGATCGATCCAACGTTAACATTTCGGTTGTGCCAGTAGTAGATGGCATTGTTTGAGATAAGGTTCAGTACTAAATTTACGGTCCGACTGAGACGATTAGAATGCCATACGTCTTTCATGTTTCATTAGGTGATGTCATCACACCTGGACCGCATTCCGATGACTGGGATGCTAATGCCGTACATTCTTTATTTTCTGATTTAAAGTATTACACTGCTTTTGAAACTGAGGATTTGTATTTAAATTCTGCCAATTAAGCTGATTTATTCTGTTTCCAACATTATGGTCATCATTTTTTACATAAGTCAAATACAGTATGGAATCAGGGGGCATATTAGCAAGACCCACGTTAAAATTATCGCCGTTTTAGCGGCAGGAAACTGCCGCTAAAACGGCGATAATGGGCTTGCTAATATGCGTTATAGAATTCCAATAGAAGCCCAGGTTAGATGTGCAGGACATCTAACCTGGGCTTCTATTGGAATTTTATAACGCATATTAGCAAGCCCATTATCGCCAGTCTTGCTAATATGCCCCCAGGTTAATTATACGCAATGGGAACATTGTCCTGCCCCATTTCAGGGTAGTTCGCAGACACAGAAAAATAAGTTTGTCTACTTTTCTGGTTATAATCTATCGGACCCGAGAACCTATTATTATAAATTGACTGCACAAACACACACGAAATTCATGCTGACCCATACTAAATTGGTATATTCTTTGACTTTCATAGCCGATTTAACATTGAAAGGTTATGATTATTGGAAAGACACGATTGATTTGAAATCGATTTGGGGGTACCAAGAATTGGCAGGTGCAGGGAACTGAATCATTGCATCGTGCTTGTTTGATACCGTCACAACAGTTCTTTTTTAATCAAACAGTGCAACAAACTACGGGGCATATCATCAAGGCGGCGTAAAACAATTATCGCCGCTTTTGCGTCCGTTTTCGGGTGAAAAGCGGCGATAATTGTAACGCCCTATCAGCATAGACACGCTAACGCGTGAATCCATGCCTTAGCGCCCTTTTCCTTTGCGCCTCGCTTCGCATCGCTAATGAGATGCGAGGTAGGCGTTCCCGTCTGTAAGTCAGCGAAAATCTTCGCTAACACTGCTACCCCCTATTAACAAGTAAATCGTTAAGCCGCCTAGCGACATAAAAAGCAGCGCTAACCAGGTATATCGCCGTTTTTTTACGCCTGCTATTTTTCCTACTTAGCCATAACTATCATGGGAGGTGATTGTCATGCTGAGTCCACATCTCCCTATCTACAATGTTTTCCCTAACGGGGTTTTATATCGCTGGAATTCCTGCGATATTGCCTCTTTCCGCCGCTATTGCCGGGATTTCTATCGCCTCGGCGATGCGCGTTGGTGATAGTGCGCTAACCGGGCGATAGAATCCGGCGATAGACGGCGTTAGTAATGTGCACGTTAGTCGCTGCCAGCGATAATTATCGCTGCTGCTTGATGATATGCCCCTACATGTTTTGGTTTGGCTACTGCTAAGAATTATAATTTTCCCTTGTTTCCTTCGTTAGCCCCTTATGACAACTGGCAATAATATGCAAATTATTCTATGAAAGAATTACAAAATATGGTCCAGAATGGTACTCTCAATTCAACTAACCCTGGGTATAATACTTCACTACGCTCACAGAGCATGCAAAGTTTGCGCTACTACGCAAATTGCACGTAGCAGAGTGAATAACCGTGCTAATAGACGTAGCGTATCAACAGTAAAATAAACACCTTCAAATGCTTTGATAAAGCAAATTTCAATGCTAACAAGCATATAACCAATTCACAAAAGTGAACTTTAACAATAAAATATCAAGCAATGAGAGAGGTGATGATTTTGGGGTCCCCCCTAACCGAGGGGGAGGACCAAGCAGATGCCTTGAACACAAAAAGCATATCATGTGAACGATTCAGTGGTGGTCCCTTCCTCCTAGGACCACCCCAAGCACAGTTATGGGCAAAAATACAATCCCAACCAAAGGCCCTGCAAAGCATTATGGGACAAGATTAACAGTGGGCAGTGAATATTATAGTGTCCAATATCAAAATAATTCTACAAAGAGCTGCAGTTCAACTAGTCGTTACTAGATGTCCCTCACGAGTCAAATGCAAAAGCATTGAAATTATTAATACATCAAGCTGCAGTTCCACTAGTCATTACTAGATGTCCCTCACGAGTCAAATGCAAAAGCATTGAAACCCTTTCATGAAGCTTTTGCATTTGACTGCGTGAGGACATCTAGTAACGACTAGTGGAACTGCAGCTCTTTGTAGAATTATTTTGATATTGGATACTATAATATTCACTGCCCACTACTAATCTCGTCCCATAATGCTTTGCAGGGCCTTTGGTTGGGATTGTATTTTGCCAATAACTGTGCTTGGGGTGGTCCTAAGAGGATGGGACCACCACCGAATCGTTCAAAAGATGTGCTTTTTGTTTTCAAGGCATCTGCTTGGTTCTCTCCCTTGGTTAGGAGGATTCCAAAATCATCACCTCTCTCACTGCTTGTTAATTTATTGTTTTCATTTTTATGAAATAGCTATATGCATTTTTAGCATATAAAGACAGAGATGTTTATTTTATCTTAACTTGCACTGTGTAAGATGCCTTTGGCAATTTTTGTACAGTGCAGTCAAGCACACAGCTACGCACTATGCAATTTGCATAGCTACGTGTAGTTCAAAATGTACTTCACGTAGCTATGTGAAGTGCTACTATGCAAACTACGCCCAGGCTTAAATTCAACCAGTATTGCACTCCGTACTAATGCTTGCCAGTTGCGTTTTTCAAATTCGACGGGGGTTTATGCACAGTAGACCTGACCCTCGTTTTCCACAATCACATCAAACATTAAAAAGTGGGTAAGTGCCTTGGGATTATTTGAACACAACTGCCCTGTTTTTGCCAATAAACTTGACTGATAAACAAAAGCTTATGTCAATGAAAGATTCCACATACACCTTGTTACATATTGAGAAGTTAGAACAACTACCATTTTCAATAGCGGAGACTGATTCCGCGGTATGGTTAATACATGGGGTTATTTCTTTACCTATTTCCCTCTTTCAAGTTAGTGCATGTATGAAACATTTTGCTATCGGGAGGTTTGAACCCCTGGGTAGCACCTTTCTGCATGAAATGTGGTCTTTACCGGTTATGTTTCACCGTTTGCGTGACGATAAAGAGGTTTTCCTGACAGGGGAGGACTGTGATTCTACAGTGGGACACGCTTTAGTTTGTACACAGGTTCAGTTGCACGGCGCTTACAATGTATAAGTGCCTAATTTAGCCTGTTTTTGTAGTATGGATTGTGGGTCCATTGTTGATATATGCTAAGTTAGCATGAGCTTCGCTGCCATGAGGCTGCTTTTGCCCCCGACACTGCATGCATAGATTTCGCAAGACTCTATTTGTGCCCTTTTCACATGAGAACTGTCTGCTTTTCGCGTTCTCTGCTGTGCTCTGAAGTTTAGTCTGCACACGATGTACAAGGTCGATCAACAATGCCCCTTGTTATTCTGTTCTGGTCAGTCCCTCACACCTAGACATAACATGACACACAGCTGCACTACTGAAAATCGTATGCTCTAATATTGCAAGCTAAACATGTTGTGCAGGCACTTGGAGAGACTCCTTTCCAGAGAGAAGAGCTGCGCTTGTCCTGAGATGTAAACCTTTCATCTAGGCCTTGAGGTATGGGGTCTGATGACAAAGCCCAGAGGTCTTCTTTTTTTATAATAAACTATTTCTTACCACGGGAGGGTGGTTAGGTATTGTAGCCCTATTCTACTGTCTTTATAAAATGATATCCCTGTTTGTATTCTATGGAATTGTGACAATGCTGACTATATTGTGTTTATGCATTTTGCTGCTAGTAATGGCACGTGTACTGTACCATAGAGCGCGTTAGTTAAAATAAACATTTTAAACTATACCGTGACTCTGATTACTCGCATTGTGGACAGGTATGAGTGAGTGAGCAAAAGAGTTGTCTGGCTCCCGAGATTCCTGAGAGAGTCGGGAGTGTCATGTTCTGGGTTGTCTAATCATTGGTAGCTTCACTGTTAGTCGGAGAACAAATGAGACACTATAGCTAGTCAGTTTGGGATTTGGGGTATTAATGTGGTAGGTTGATACACCCCTATTCACTGAGATGCTGATTTCCTGCGCATAGTTCTGTATATGTGCAGAATCCCTGCAACATTTTCTAAAAGGAACACCAGTTCCCTCAATAATTCCCACACTCACTTTGCTTTCAAACGGTAGTTATCTTATCCTAAATAACCACAACTGCTGCGGGTTACGGGCAGAGATTCCGTATATAGTAACGGTTTCCAAAAGAGTAACTTGTTGCAGCAATGTTCTTTTTCCTCCTCCGCATGGGATTGTAGATAGCTGGCTGTGGCCTTCCATTCCCACTTTGAAATCCTACTTCAATAAACCAAGCAGACTCAAAGCGCTATTCTTTTAACAGGAAGTCGCTCTCACTTCAGCTCGAGAGACCTTCGAATTGCAGGTGGCTAGAACATCTAGGGAAATCCAGGCACTGCTGAATACGAATCTCCCACTACATTTTGGGGAACTGATTCACCAAATCTTTAATGCGTCTGATACTAAAGGCCTTGCAATTTTTTTTTAAATTGTGCGCTCCAGCCTTGTTTCATCTTTTCAAACTATTTTTGGAGTAATACCAGCCTTTATACATCTTGGGGGGGATATTAGCAACAAATGGCGATATTTATCGCTAACCGCGTTTAGCACAATTTTTTTTATCGCCGTCGAATGCCGGAATCTATCGCCGTGTTAGGGGCGTTTTAGCAACATGCCGCTAACAGGCGATAGCTTCCCTCTGCGGCGGAAATGGACGGCAATAGATTTAGTGTGATGGCGATAAAAAGCCTGACACTAGCGTAAAAAAAGTGGCGATGGGCCAATCAGCGACAGAATCGGATTGCTAATTGGGACCAGGCCTGCATTTCTCACGTTCAGCAGAAAAATGCACTACAAAAGGCCCGCTAAGCAGAAAAAAAAAGAAAATGGAAAATAGCAGAGGAGCCAGGGATGAAGCTGGGACCAGTGCAGAGGCCACAAACAACCCCACAAATACCCAGGAGGACCAGCAAGAGACCCATGTGAAGGCCAAAAGGAAGAGGAATCCCAAGTTCAGCCCGCAGCAAAACCAGGTCCTGATTGCGGAGGTGACTGAACACCAATAAGAACTGTTTGTCACCTCCACAGTGACACTGGCAAGAAAAAAAGAAACATGAAATATGGCAGGACATTGTGCCCAAGTTCAATGCCGTTGAAGAAAGGAGGAGGACAGTGGATGACTGCAAGAAGCGCTGGCATGATACTAAGCGCAAGACCAAGGAGAAACTAGCAGTCAACCTGAAAGCAGCAAAGCAGACTGGAGGTGGGAGTCCAGCGCCACAGGAGGAGCTGGATGAGTTGGAGGAGCAGGTGTCCCGAGTCATCAGTGAGGAGACGGTGGTCAGAGTTGCGGGCCAGGATACTGCTGAACGTGACCAGACACAACAACAACAGGGTGAGTAACAACCAGGGACTGGGGGGACGGGGGTGGATGGGCACAACGGCACTCATGTACAATTAAATACATTGCAGTGCATACCCACAATTACTGTGGATCATGTCCTGGATACCCTTGTCCATGGTGGCACAGACACATATCACCCTACTCAAACAATACATTGCAAGACACATATTGGCGGGCACACAGACTTGGAAATGTGCACAGAGAAGTAGGCCCAATATAGTCCAATATCAACATCAGACCACAAAATAAGTGCCACATCAAATGGCTAAGTGGCACATTAACTTGAGATGCGACAGTGTGGCAAAATGGCCCCCTTGCCTCATCACCACACATATACAAATTGTCTGCACAAGGATGCATCTCTCGCTGACGCCAAATTGAGGATGCACTGTGAATGTGACTGATCATGTGCACGAAGAGGCATGCCACCACCAATGTCAGCACACCTGTACCATTGTGCACGTGTGTCTGAGTCGTGTGCAAGGTTGTGTATGTGCAGTAAGGTCCACCTATATGCACATGCACCTTCCTACACACAACTCAGACACATGTGCACAATGTTGCAAGTGTGCTGACATTGGTGGTGGCATGCCTACTCGTGCACATGATCAGTCACATTCGCAGTGCATCCTCATTTTTCCGTCAGAGAGATGTGGCCATGTGCAGATGAATTGGATATGCGTGGTGATGATGCAAGGGGGAAATTCTGACATCCTCCCGCATTTCCAGGCAATGTGCCCCTTGCCTGTTCATGAGAGGCAGTCCTGTGTACACCAAGTGGGGAAGCATCTAGGGAGTCTGCATACCAGACACACATGCAATGTCACAACAAAGTGACCATGTAGGCCGCAGGATAAAAGATGCACATCCAAAAATGCACACAAACAGCAGACTTCACTCAAAGGGCGATGGAATACAATGAGCAGGGGGCTATGACTACAACACCACAGTACGTGGACAATGCAGATCAGGAATGTGTCACACAAATAAGTACTGCATGCCTTGTCTGCGTGACATACTCACAGAACCACAATGTGCCTGTAAAGCAGTATGACAACCAAAGTATGACAACTAACCCTGGGCGTAGTTCACGTAGTAGCACTACGCGTAGCTATGTGAAGTGCACTTCACACTATGCGAGCTACGCGTAGCACTACGCGAACTGGGTAGTGCGGTAGGAAATGCTGTTCGCAATGATTGCACAGTGCCGGATGCTTGTCCGCACTGTGCAATCATTGCAAGCGGCATCTTGCACAGTGCAAGCTGTCGTTTTCTGCCGCTCGAGTAGATTTGTACTCGAGCGGCAGTTTTCTCAACGCGGACTGGTAGTTTCTCATCGCGAGCGGTCACGAGCATACGCGACCACTCACAATGAGAAACCTGACCTCCCCGCGTTGAGAATCTCACTGGGAGGTTTATTTTCCATGCTCGCGATCGGCAACTTGATGTTGCTGATTGCGAACGAGGAAAAAGTCTCGCCGGGATGTCATTTTGCTCGCTCGCGGTCGCCAACTTGACGTTGAGGACCGCGAGGAAGCAAAAAATGCCCGCTACGCCACGCGTTTTTGCACTGTGCTACGTGCAATTCGCGTAGCGCGTAGTTGCGCAAACTACGCGAGCGTAGCGTAGTTTTCCGCCCAGGCCTAATGACAACAAGCACGGATAGCAAAGTTGCAACAATTAATGACCAAGGCCCAAATGGCACCCTCAACCCTTAGGTCAAATTGCACTCCTCCACCCCCAAGTGCACACATCTGCCATACAGAAAACAGCATTCCACATCAGTCCTGATGTGAGTTGCCCATCACACCATAATGTGCAATTAAACTTAAATGTCTGGTAAGTCAACTGTGTTAGCGAACAAATATGCAGTCAGTTAGTTATCACCCACACGCTAAGTCAGGCATTGAATACCAGAACCAGGACAGCATGTATCATCCATGTCAGCAGCTGCGTGGCACATACACAAACACACATCACACTGCCATTTGCATCTCTTGTGAGGGTGGCGGTGACAAGGCCTGAGCACCATAAATAGGCATTAGGAAATGCACATACATCAAATCATGGACCACTCACACACCACACGTGGGGTCAACCTTGAGGGTAATGGGTGTTGACACTGTCTGTTCAGACAGCAATAACAATAGAAACTCACGCTGCACCATACTCACAACGGGTAAGCCAACAGGAGGGCAGTAAGCAATGCATGCAAGATAAAACATGAAGGACAACATGCACAGAAGACTAATCACAATAGAAAAAGCTACCTGGATGCCCATGTGTACTACATAGTGCAGCACATGTTGAAACAGTAAGTAGGCTCTCGTTGCTAATGTGCCTAAAGGGTGCCCTCCTCACACATAACTAATCTTGCACAAAACACATGCACATGTGCAGTACCCTGCAAAGCTGCGTGTCCGTGAGCCACACTGACAAGGCAAGTGACAGTGCATGATGAATAGCATGCCTGCAGGTCCAACATATTAACATGGTGCAGGCCACCCCACTGAGGTGACTGAGTGTGGACTACATCCTTAAAGGAGCAGGTCACACTCTGACACATCCTCGTGTACATACAACCCCTGACGTAAACAAGACATTTGATGACAAACAATGCACAAGTCTCCCAAGCCAACTCTGACCAAAACCCATATTCTACCCAGCTTGCAACATCTCAGCATTGTAAATGCACAGAAGCGAAAGGCTCACTGCCTGAAAGGTATAACGTGCAGTAAAGCCCAAGCTGCAGGTGCCACCAGTACACAATGCAGTGCACACACATACACATCTGAGCTCATCAACATTGACTACTATGTGGTACAAACTGCATGACTCACATAAATGAACAGAGGACACAACTGGTGCCGCTTGTGTGTAGAAATAGTACAATCACATTTGTCATAGCTGTAAACTGTGAGATGACAATGTACAACAACAACATCACATCCGTGATGTCCTCACAATAATCACTATCCCGCAACAAATGGGCATCTCCTCAAAAATAGTCTGAATGTACACTGTCCTACAGTCTGCTTGTAAACTCATCCAAAGCATAATCATACATGAAACACACTGTTAAACTGTATCTCCCCTATCACACTGCAGAGGGAGAGACAGCTGACTAGCCCAACCTCACTGATGACGAGGATGATTACCCCACCATAAATCAGGATGAGCTTCAAAATCTGCTAGACTCCTTCAGCACATCACCTCCAGGAGCAGGGCAACCCAGCAGCATTGTGGCAACCCCACCCCCTGCACAAACCAACCAGCAGCAAGCACCTCCCACCACAGCTGGCTCCCAGGACCTCGAGGACCCACATCTGGCCTTCCAACGCCGTGTGCTAGAGGTCCAGCGGGAGATGGCTGAACAGGTGCGGGTGGGGTTTGAGAGGCTGGCGGACAAACTTGATGCCATACGTGGGTGTCTGAGTCCCATCCGGGACCACATACAGAAGATCACAGACACCCACAGCCCGCTCGATGCTCTCCAACGGTCCAAGGCTGACATTGCTGGAGTCATGATTCTGAGACAACAACTGTCTGGTCAGAGTGGCTCCAGCAATGTCAGCCAGGATTTCGGCAACATCCGTCAGATAATGGAGAGCATGGAGCGGATGCAGGCACAACAAATGGCTGCCAGGGCTGCACACCAGCGCGATGTAGCTGGAATATATCATGCCCTGCACCTGCTCATCACTGCATTGCTGCCCCAAGGTCTGGCACCGAATGAATGCTGCTGCTGCTTCTACATCCTCATCCCCTCCCCCTGATGTGTCAGTGCCTCACAGTGCTGCCCCCACTATACCACCACCCACATGTGAGGCACATGACAGATCAGAGGAGGAAGAGGAGGATGATAGTGCATTTGTGCTAAGGAGAAAGTGGTAGCATCCATCGATGCCAAAAGGCCTGTTTCTTCTTGGTGCAGGGCTTAGTATCATGCCACCGAACTTCATCTTCCACTGTCTTCCACTGTCCCCCGACAATCACCTTGGACCTCCACATGGACTGCCATATTATTTTTTCTTACCAATGACACTGCAATCAGCCTGCGGACTGAACTCTGCCTCTTCCCTTGGACTTGTTACCACCAAAGGACTCTGTCTGGCCCTCTAATGGGCATCTATGCAATGTGTGCTTGTATGGCCAAGCACTGGTCCAGTCTTCATCCTCTTACTGTAAATAAAAATCTTTAACTCACACAGATGTGTGTTGTCCATGACCAATCAAGTATAGAACTCTGCAAAAAGTGTATGGACACTGAATCCACCAGAAGGTACACCAAGGGAAATACGAGCAATGTACATGTTTTACCTGACACAGATAGGCAGTGAGATGACCGGGTTTGTGTGAACTAGCTGTGCCCTCATTGCTCCAAAACAACAAACTAGCAATATCCCAACCTAGCCCCACGTCCAGTAAGGAAATAGGCATGTGTGATAAAATGTCCAAGTCTGTTGCAGGCCACAAGTAGTGTCCACCTTAACAATTGCAAACAATTATCTCTTGGCATATCTACTCACACTCTATGGGGTGGACAAAGCCTGGTGTGATGGTGCGCATTGCATGTCACAACCCAAGATGGTGCACACCATAATCACATTGATGAAGACACGTAAGGGCACATGTCTACCATACACATATGGAACCACAATGTCTGTCTCAGTGAAGTAGAGTTGCCAATAGGGACTCACCCCAAAGTGCAAGGAGTCAATCAGCCCCTTCCTGTGGACAAAGAATGCATACCAAATTTTGACCCCTCTCATGCTGTGACCATTGTGAGCGTATCGGGCAATGTGTCTAGGGATGTGTGGTGAACTGCACTTAGCATATAGGCCGATGCAAGGCCAACATTTCAAGGGTGGCATCACTATGAGGCAATGCCAGAAGTAACAGCTGGGACAAGTGGCTATGACACTGTCACTACAGGGAGCAATGCAACATTTCCCCCCTTGTGTGCAGCAGAACAGTGTGCCCGCACCAAAACGTTAGCTGGGACAAAATCATAACTTGACAAACTAAGGGAGTCACAAAAGGCATTTAGGAGAAGTGAAGTCAGTATACCTAACTGTACTACTCCTAAATGACATTTGTGAATACCGTAAAATGTAAAGTCATTACTTACTCTCAGATGACTTTTGTGAATCTGGAACACTGTTGTGCCATGTGCCGTTCACAATTGACACACAAATTTACTAAATCATGCATGGCCAGGAGATTGAGCGTCAATGCACAGGAACATATAGTTCTAAGGAAGCTGACACACTGGTACTACGCAGCAAGTGTGCCAAGGTCTGTGCAATGTAGATGGACTCTGCATCAGGAGAATCTGATATGCAGGTGTGTGACAGAATCTGTGGTACCCGGCGCATACATCCATCCCCATGATGGATAACAGTAGCTAATTCGATTTCCTCTCAAAGCCATGTCCCTAGGTTGTGTTGGAAATGGGCAACAATGTGCTGTCCAACTCCGTGAGTCACACTTAAGATGTAGAACGTCACAAACGACTGTCCCTAGACTAGGCCGTAAATCCTACTTGCCACTCTGTCATCCATGCAAGTTCACTGTGCTCAGATCTAAGGTATCCTGGCACAATACATCCTGCTAAGTAACATGTCATGGCCAGACTTACACATTCCATGGATTGTCCAGTGATGGTATGATTTGCATACAAGGGAATAAGCCACACTCCCCAACATCATCCCTGACATAAGTGCAAGCAGAAATCCAAAATATTAAACATTTATTAGAACAGCAAAAAGAATGAACTACCCTAAACTAACACTGATCACTAGAACTACTACTGAAATCTAAAATAACTAGAAATGTCTTACTTACCTAAACTATCTACCCTAACTAATCCTAAACACGCAACAACATATTTTAGACATCAACCCCCCTCCCACGCTTAAGACACACCACAAGACAGGACAAAGACATCTAAGCTATACATAAACTAACTACACATGTAACCTACACAAAGATATATTTTTTTGTATATAATTATTTTTACAACAAATACATCAACCCCCCACCCAAAGGAAAAGGAAACTTAGCCCCAAATACTGCATAATAATACATATCTAAAAACTACATTAAAATCTAACACTAACTATACGCTACGCTAAAACTACACTACCTAACAATTAAAAGAACTAACCTAACACTACCTAATATCACAAGTTAAAACATTGGGGGAAGGGAGAAGAGGGGATGGGTCCAACATGTCCAGGCATCATGGCAGTCCAAGGTGTTTTTTCATGTCTGTTATATGTCTGTTCAGATCCGCCATTTCTCACCTGATCTCTGCCAGAAATACATTGTTGTCATGCAGGATCCTCCTGTCCCTCACTGTGAATGGCACCACCTGATCGATAGGTGCAGGTGGGTCTGTCCCTTGGGGGGGTGTGGCCGTAGGGGGATGGGACACCTGTCCAGGCTGGGACCCACCACTGACGCCAGAGGGGCCTGGGATGGCCTGTGTGCCAGTTGTTGCAAGCTCGGGCACCGCCTTCCATGTACCTTTTTTCCATTCATCCTGGTACCTCTTCGCCATGTTGCGGTACCCCCGAGTGCAGGAAGACCATCACCCACGCACTCATAACCAGCAGACTGGACTACGGCAATGCCCTCTACACCGGAATCAACAAAACCCTGCTACACAAGCTCCAAACCATACAAAACACCGCAGCCAGACTCGTCCTCGGAACCCCACGACACGAGCACATGACCCAGCACCTACGAGACCTCCACTGGCTCCCCATCGAAGAGAGTGACCCTCAAGCTTCTCACCCACCCCTACAAATCCCGCCACAACATTGGACCCAAATACTTCAACGAAAGAGTCTCCTTCCACGCACCCAAAAGGAACCTCTGCTCCTCCTACCTAGCCCTGGCAGAGACCCCACGCATCCGCAGAACCAGAGCAGGTGGAAGAGCCTTCTCCTACGTCACAGCAAAGACCTGGAACAAGCTCCCAGTCAACATCAGACGCTCCCCCACTCTGCACACCTTCAGGAAGTGCCTCAAGACCTGGCTATTCGCCTGATCCATAGAAGCACCACTCCACCTCCTCCCCCCACCCCCTCAGCACCTTGAGACCCTCACGGGTGAGTAGCGCGCTTTATAAGTCCCCTGATTGATTGATTTTGCCACCTTCTTGACATGCTTGAAGTGGTCTTTCCTCACCTGGAACGCATGTTATTCGGCTGGCGTCATGTTGTCTGTAAAATATCAACAATGGGAATATTGAGTCCTTTAGACTATGTCAATGTTCTCCATTCAAATCTGTAATACAAGATCACTTAAACATGGGAGCCTACACTCCAGCGTAACTATGTGAAGTCAGAGAGTGACCTGGGCAACGAAATGTTGAATCCTGGATCAGTGACTACATGCTGGGGAGGCTGACATGACAGTGCATGGCATGGGACATGTACTGTCACAACAAAATGAGACTGACGGTGTCAAACGATGGTGCCATGACATACCCGGACTGAGGGTGACATGTACAAGCAATCGGAGGAGGTAGGCATTAGCCCTCCGTGAGTAGCACCTCCCTCATCCACTCCTGTGACACAGTGCTGCATGATATGTACAATGCCCATGTGCAGCCCTGTGTGTCCCCCACCAACTGTGTACAGTTCATCAAGTCAGCGGCAACACAGGCACTCTTGCACAAGAGTGCAAGGGTGTCTGTGTGCAGGGGACTTGTTAATGTTTTGGAAGGTTACCCTACCTGCACAGGAGCAATACTGGGACAGCCCTACTCACACTTTCAACTATGCTGCATCATGCAGCACACATGGAAACCCGTTGTGTGGCTCAACGCTGACTTATACATGAGGCGCTGTCCCGCTCTCCACCACTACTACACAATATGTGAGGTGTTGCCGCTGAGAGGGGGAAACATTGTTTCCTCTAAATTGTCACTCATGCATGTCTTGTATCCGCTAATCTCACTCCGTAGTAAATCAAAATACTCAGGCCTTTACAACGCAAACTGTCACAATGCATTCCCCATTGTAACGGCACCCTGGAGTCATGATGCTTATAGTGTTGTTATGGGTAATGCTTTCTCACAGACAGCGTTGTAGAACCCTGCATTGTAAAATCTATGGCACAGCAATGAAGGCAGAGCTAAAGCATGCGTGGTAAATGCGTGCGGAGTAATGTTACCAATTGGGACAGAGGAGTTCCTATACCTGATCTAGAGTCAATCAGGGAATGCCCTCAAGGAGACAGCTTGTCAACACCATTGCAGTGGCCAAACATGCCAATGAGATTCATAGGGCCATCTTTGCTGTGTGTTTGGGGAACGTGCCATTGATATGCTTGGCTCAAAGATACGCACTACCACTTCTTTGAAGATGGTATGCAGCATACCTACAAATTCACAGTGCCGAACTGTGTCTGAGCACTTACGGACTGAAAAGCACTGCCTCCTTGTGCATCATCGGGCACACTTGCACAGTCATCTCAGTCAAGGATGTACATGCATTCCATGTCATCTGATAGTCATCAGCAACCCCACTTACATGTCTCCTCTCCTATCAGTGCGCTCTGCAATACACAGGCATGTGCTTTGGTGACAGAACCCATAGACCTAGGGGCATATTGACAAGGAAGTTGCGGAGACAGGCGTTAGCCTTCTTGGCTTAACGCCTCTCTCTGCCACTTAAGAAACGCAAGGCTGCACCATATTATCAAGGATATGGTGCAGACTTGCGTTTCCCCCTGTGATGGCGCTAAGTCTCACAACTTAGCGCCAACGCAGGCACCCTTGCACCAGAGTGCAAGGGTGTGTGTGTGCAGGGAGGTTTGTTTCTGTACAGGATGGTGCCCCTTCCTGCACATAATCAATCCTAGAATACCATGTTGTAACTTTCATGTGTGCTGCTTCTTGCAGCACCCAGGAAAGTTACAATATGGAATATTAAAAAATGTTTCTGTATGTACAGGAAGGGCCACCTTCCTGTACATATGCAAACCATATCATTTTGCTTTTTCCATGTGTGCTGCACAATGCATGGAAAAAGAAAAAATGATGAGAAAAAGCATTCACCCTCGTTTTGCAAAATTACAACCAGGATTTCACTGGTGTTAACTTGTGCGCTGCCACCTATCAACGTCGCCCTTGTACATAGGGGGCAGCGTCAAATACAATGGGTGTTGCTGTCGAACGCACACCGCAACACCCACTGCATGCCCCTTTCACGCTAAACACAGCGTGAAAGGGTGCCTTATTAACAAGGAAGCGTTAATACACGTGAAGTGGACTATTGCAGCCTCGGTCATGATGCGAGGCCCCTATCGCCAACACAACTTCACTGAAAGTGATGTTGTTTTGGCGATAGGGGCTTGATAATATGCACCTTAATTTCAATGTGTATCACTGACTGGGGATCGGCAAAGTTACAACTGTGAGACAAATGCATTGCTCCACCTTCACTTATCGATTTGTACACACTTCTGACTTCCACAATACATCATCACACTGTAGGCAAGGGACATGTGATACACACCCATACTGCATACTACAACGTTGATCATTTGACCCAGACATCCATGACACCGCACTATGCCAATATATGATGTCCAAACTCATCAGTGGCGTGTGGGTCCTCAAAGCTGTCGATGTCCCCCTATGTGATTGGTGGCCGACCATCTGTGAGACAACAAAATAAATGTGTTGGTATCAGACGTTAAATCATATGTGTCATATTCCACATACAAATCATCACCATATCTGGAAATGCTACGTAACTGTAGTGTTGCGTTTCATGTTGGCTACATGATTGGGTCCACTTTGACTGCCATTCACACCAGACCTGTGAATGCTGAGTCGGGACAAGCAAGACGATAATGCTAGCTAACATGCACATAATAGTAGTGTGAGACATCCACAAGGCCCCATTACTACATGCAACATGATGTTATACATGCTCTGTGTACGATTGCATCGCTGCAGATCGCACAAGGCAGTTTCTCAAATGTTGTTGTTGTATGACAATCTGGAGATGTCCGATTTCCTTTGACCATTTGTTCCTATCAAATACATTCTCACACAGTAACTATGTACAAGGCCAGCGTAGTTAACGTACCACAATTTATGAGGACAGCATTTTTACCCTACCTTTTGGCCAGCACACTGCTCCCATAAACAATGCCTTGAATTGTTCATGTCCAGTCATCCTTCCCGTACACAGACAATCTTTATCCTGCACGCAGTTTTTGTGCTAATGTGCCAGTTTTGGCACTACACTCCTAAGTGTTGCTCCAGCGCAGTGGGTAACACAGACTAGCACCCTATGCTTGTCAATATGATGCAGCGTTGTGTCTCGGATGTGCCAACATTAGGCGTGAACGCATTACGTCTCCCACCTCACTCAGCAACCTTTTTTCACTTTGACACCAGTGTCACACACGGCCTAATTTTTTTTAGTTACAGCATTCACGATTAAATGTGGAGTTTGTACTTACCACCCTGTAGGCCAGTCATGACTCCCGCGTAGTCAAGGAGGTCAGCTTCACGGGCTAGCAGATCCTGCCAGCGGTGCTTCCACTGGCGCACGGTACGGTCCACTCCAAAGAACCGGAGCATCTGCACCCGCACACGCTTCCACCTCATCTTCCGCACACTTACATTGTATCCTTGAAGGATACGGCCTCCCCTCTCCAACATCAAGGGCAGGTAGAATTTAACCATCCACAGGAAGCCCCCCAATGACCCCTCAGACATCCTGCCCTCCCTGCCCACAGCCGGCATCTCCCTGCACACCTGTGACCCCACAGCAAAAAAAATGAACCCTCAATAATATCCCCAACAACAACAGAGAAAGCTAAGTACCCCAAGACAAACACCCGACAAGATTGAGGACAGGAGACAAGAAAACACGTAAAAACCAGTACACAACACTTCACAGACACTATCAACAGGACACAGGACACAGGAACACTCTCCAAATCTCAAAACTGCAGCACACACCACCAAACACCTTCAACACTCCACAATCACCAGCAATGTGCTCAAAAGAGAAAGTGAAAGTGCAAAACACTACTCCTGTAGACAGGAAGCATGCAGACATCACTTCCTGTGTGTGTGCGGCCCGTTTTTGACGAAGCTGTGAAAATCTGCACGCAAATAGGCTCATGAGTAATATTTTGTATTGTACAATGTGTTGAGAGATGTATTTTTCCATCGAGCGTATGAAAAAAGCATTGCGTTATCGATTTAGGGGTCAGATCTTCACGCTAAGAGCAAGTTCATACACAGATGTACAGTCTTAGAGCAAAAATCATTTCAGAGCCCAATACCAACATGAAAAGCTTGTTTAGCACACAAATGACACCCTAAATATGATATTTCACCACAGATGACACCCTAAATTGCATCTTTCACCCCAGGTGACACCATAAATTGCTTATTTCACAACAAATCAATCAATCAATTAGGGGAATTGTAAGTGTGCTACTAACCCGTGGGGGTCACGAGGCGCTGGTGGGGGGGCTGCGCATATCTGTTAGCCAAAGAGCCAGGTCTTGAGGGGCTTCATGAAGGTCTTCAGGGAGGGGGCGTGTCTGATGTCTGACGGTAGCTCATTCCAGGTCTTGGCTGCAATGTGAGAGAAGGATCTTCCACCTGCTCTGGCTCTGTGGATGCAAGGTATTTCGGCCAGTGAGAGTTTTTTAAATTTGAGTTTTCTTTTGGGTACGTGGAAGTTGATTCTGTCATTTAGGTATTTGTGTCCATTGTTGTGCAGGCATTTGTAGGCGTGAGTGAGGATGTTGAAGCTGACTATTTTCTCCACTGTGAGCCAGTGGAGTCTTCGTAGGTGTTGGCTGATGTGTTCTTGCCAGGGGATGATGAGGATGAGTCTGGCGGCGATGTTCTGTAGTGTCTGGAGTTTGCAGAGTATGGACTTGTTGATGCCGGCATAGAGTGCATTTCCGTAGTACAGTCTGCTGGTGATGAGTGCGTGGGTGACTGTCTTCCTTGACTATGGGGGGATCCATTTGAAGGACTTGCAGAGGATGCGGAGTGTGTTAAAGCAGCTGTAGGTGACGGCGTTGACCTGTTGCTTCATGTTGAATGATGAGTCGAGTATGATGCAGAGGTTTTTGGCGTGGTCTGCGGGGGGAGGTGGTCTACTGAGGGCCGTCAGCCACCAGGTGTTGTCCCATGCTGAAGGGGTGGTTCCAAGGACGAGGTCTTCTGTCTTCTCAGCGTTGGACTTCAGGCAGCTGTTGCTCATCCAGACTGCGCAGTGTTGTATTCCTTTCTGGAAGTTGATTTTGGCGGTGGTGGGGTCTTTGGTGAGGTAGATGATGAGCTGGGTGTCCTCAGCGTAGGATAGGATGTTGAGGACGTGTTGTTGGACGATGGCTGCAAAGGGGGCCATGTAGATGTTGAAGAGGGTCGGGCTCAGTGATGACCCTTGTGGGACTCCGCAGGTGATTGTCGTGGGATCGGAGATGAAGGGTGGCAGTCTGATCCTTTGCCTTCTTACAGTGAGGAATGATCGGATCCAGTCCAGGGCTGTACCTTGTATGCCTGCGTTGTGTAGTCTGGTGACTAGTGTGCGGTGGGAGACGTTGTTGAAGGCTGCTGAAAGGTCGAGTAGGATGAGGTCTGCGTAGTGGCCTTGGTCCAGGAGGGTGTGGATGTCGTATGTTGCGGCAAGTAGGGCGGTCTCAGTGCTGTGGTTGCTTCAGAATCCGGATTGTGATGGGTCGAGGATGGCGTTCTCGTCGATGAATCGTGTCAGTTCCCTGTTGACTGTTTTCTCTGCGACTTTGGCTGCGAAGGTGAGGAGTGAAATGGGCCGGTAGTTATTGAGGTCGGTGGGGTCAGCTGTGTGCTTCTTCAGCAGGGGCCTGACTTCTGCGCACTTCCAGTCGTCTGTGAAGGTGCCTGTTTTGAAGGTGGTGTTGATGTTGCATTGTAGTTCGTGTGCGATGGCAGACGCGGCTCTGTGATAGATGTGAGGGGGCCAGGGGTCTGTGTGGGCCCCCGAGTGGATGCCTTTCATGCTGGAGGCGGTGTCTTCATCCGTGCCTGGTGTCCAGTTGGAGATGGTGGGCTAGTTGTTGTCTCAGGGGGGCGGGTGGGCCGGCTGTTGCGTCCGGTGTGTGGTCCACCAACTTGTCGTAGAGGTTTATGATCTTGAGGTGGAAGTAGGTTCCCAGCTTATTGCAGATGACACCCTAAAAAGCTTCTTTTACCCCATTTCACGCCCATGTTTCATCTTTTACCCCATTTCACTCCCATTTTTCATCTTTTACCCCATTTCACGCCCATTTTTCATCTTTTACCCCATTTCACACCCAATTTTCAGCTTTTACCCCATTTCACAGCCATTTTTCAGCTTTTACCCAATTTCACACCCTAAATTTCAAAATTTAACACAACGGACACACTCAAATAAATTGTTTACCACAAACGACACCCTACAATTCTGAATTTAGCACAGAGGACAACCAATAATTCATGAGTTACACAAAAGGACACGCAAAATATTAGATTTTGGTACCACAATTTACACCATGAAAACTCTACTTTTGCACAATTTACACACTAAAAAGCATCTCTGTACTGAGGAGACATTCCCACCATGAATTGACTATTGTGATATTATTTGCACTTATTGTGCAACATACACTTTTCAGAGTGATGTACTTATGCAGGAGAGTAACATGCAGACAGGGTATGTGTGTTGTGTTTTTTATTGGCACAAACCGTGATTGGGGTAATTTTGCACTGATGTACATTTGACGAGGACTGTCACAATGTGACGTGCTCAGTTGAAGAAATTGTTTATTATCCGGTTCCTTCGGGCAGTTCCTGCTGCATTAACTGTGGGGTGTGCTCCACCTGCCTCATGTTCATAATCATCCTGGTCATCGTCCGATGCAGCAGTCACTTGGATCCATGGGGCATTGGTGCGTACACATATATTGTGCAATACACAACATGCTATGATGATTTTGTTCACCATTTCGGGGCTGTACAGCAGTCTGCCACCTGTGATGTCCAGGCAACGGAAACATGACTTTAGCACGCCAAATGTGCGCTCCACAATGGACCGGGTGCGTCTGTGGGCCGCATTATATTGCCTCTGGGCCTGGGTGGTGGGGTTTCGGAGGGATGTCATCATCCACGGGCAGAGTGCATATCCTTCATCACCTGTAACATGTGATGGAGAGATGTGTCTATTATTGGTCATGCATGCTGTGTTGGTAGTGTTGATAGTTTTGTGGTGTGTGATTTGTGCTATTTTGGATTTCATGTTAGCCATGTGTCGCTTCTGACTATTTACCAGCATCAATGCTAATTACGCTACCTCGCAGTTGATCCTCCCTCCCCCGAGCCGATTTGATTGTGTGCGCTGCGCGGTTGCATCAGTGGCACTCCTACTGTGCAACAATGTCAAGGCCATCTGCGCATATCCGCAGGCCTAACACGAACACCAGCAGGCACCCTGACTCTCCTACCGTCTAGCAATAGCACTCATCTGCCCTCCTCGCAGTCAATGCCATGGGATTGCTTAAATGCCAATGGGCCAGACCAGACACGGCTCACGTTGAGTTCTGCTGCTGCCGCCAGACCTGCCCCACCGCACAACACATGCAGTTTCATGTCCAGACCTGCCACAAAGCAACACTCAGCAGCCCCCTCGCCTGCAGGGCCCACTGAGGGCAAGAATGCTTCACCCTCAACATCATCAGACGCCACGCCGTCCACTCCCTGGACTACGTACTCATTCCTGAGCGGAGCCTCCAACTCACATAACACGACTTCTCAAAATCCATTACACTCTGGGAAATGTTTGCTGACATCAGACTGTCCCAAATCTTCACCACACTGAGCCACAAGGCAGGGCACACCTTTGACACCTTCTTCGCATGTGTAAACTTCGTCCACTTCATCAACACCACTAAACGCACATGTAGTGACCACAAACGCATACACTTCCTCGTCAGTCAACCCCAAGCCACCCTAAACCACATCCGGAACAGCACAAAGTTAGTAGAGCTCAGTCACCGAGGAGATGCTACACACCACCATCAACAGCAATACCCACAACGCTGCAGTCAACACCAATAGCACTAGACCGTGATTTACAGACATGTATCTCCAACTGCGCATACACACTTGCCCCACTATGCAACTCCAACATACAGCATGCAATAAATGCCACCTCGGTCACCAACAACCTCAAAGTTGGCAGATGCATCTGCTGACACATGGAGAAGAACTGGTGCAAGATTGAGGATACCATTAGACATCACCACCTACAAGGACACCACGCTCATAATCTCCATCAACAATGCGCCCACACACCAAACTGGGCTTCCAGGAAGGATTGCTGTAAGTTGCAACATGGATGATCAACAGCTGGGGGGTGCTATACGCAGAAGGGACATGAGTCCTCATCCTCGTAACCAGCCCATCAGCATGTGACATCACATGGTGGGCCAACGGCTTCGTCAGCCCCCCCCAACTCTAGGTACCTAGGCACTGTATTTGACTACTCCCTCTCCATGAACCAACAGGTCTACGCAGTGGCCTGCAGCTGCTTCAACTGCCTCTGCATCCACCATGCAACCTTCCAATGGATCTCCCCATTGTCAGGTAAGACAGTCACCCACACAGTCATTGCCATCAGGCTGGACTACGGAAACACACTATATGCCCACATGGGCAGGTCTGCGCTCAGCTTAGTCCCGACTGTCCAGCACGACACCGACACACTGGGCCTTGTGTACATACTTTCCTTATGGATCGAGTCCCTCCGTCACATATACTTGGTTCCCACCTCTCCCCACATTTGCAAATAAGTGGCGGAGGGGCTAGTCCTTTTGGGATGGTTTGTCTACATAGCTAGCCACAGTTCCCACAGTTACTTGTGTTGTTGTGTCTGGTAAGTGGGCATGTTGATTGACATGTTGTATGTGAGATTGTAACATGTACATTCTCACAATTGTGAGTTGCATGAATGTGGAGTTGAGGCGTGTGGTGTGTTCAGTTAGTACTTACCAACAAGAACTGCATTTCCATATGTGCCATCCTGGAAGAGCTGGTTTAGGATGGACTGTCGGAAGATGTAGGAATCATGCACACTCCCTGGGAACTTGGCTATGACATTGGTGAACAATCCCAAGTGGTCCACTATTGCCTGCACATTCATAGAATGGGTGTGCTTTCTGTTGCGGTATATGTGTGCGCTGTCCACAGGGGGCACAAATAGGACATGTGTGCAGTCAATTGCCCCCAACACCGGCGGGAATCCGGCTATGGCGTGAAAGCCTTGCTTGGTCTCAATCTGTTCCTGCACAGTGTTGGGGAAGTGAAGGTGCTGGGGTATCAGGCTGAGTATGCCATCCAAGACAGTCGGGAGGAAGATTGAAAAGGCTGCCTGTGAAACTCCGCCGACTCTGGCCGTTGTTGGTTGAAAGGTCCCAGATGCCAACATGTGCAGCACAGCCAGCAGCTTTGTCTGCGGAGGGATGTTGGTTCTCCGCTGTGTTGGTGCCGTCAGCCTGTGGGCTATCAGGTTCAGGATGTGTTGGATGGATGTACTTTTGAGCCTGTAGTGGGCAATGACATCCTCTGTCGTTAGGTCTGCGAGGCTGAGACGTCTGCGCAGGGCCCGCAGTCTTCTTTGGCGCTGCCTTGGTGGTGGTCCTGGGGGAGGTGGCAGTGGCGGTGGTGGTTGTTGCCTTCGTGGTGCTCTAAGAATAGAATAGAATAGAATAGAAGATTTGTTATATAGCGCATGGCTCCCCGGGAGCATCCCAGCGCTGTAGTGGTTACTAGAGTTGGACAGGACTTCTACGGAAAGAGTCAGGTCTTTAGTTGTTTCCGGAACAATAAATGGTTGGATTCTCTACGCAGATGCAGCGGCAGGTTGTTCCATAGTTTTGAGGCATTATATGAGAAACGCCGGCCGCCACTTCTGGCCTTCTTAATCCTAGGCACCACTGCTAGGTACAGCTCGTCTGAGCGGAGACTTCTGTTGGCCTTATAAGGACAAATCATAGATTTAACAATAGGAGGTCCATTCCCTCCTAAAGACTTATGGGCAATGCAAAGGGCTTTAAAATGAATTCTCTCCTGCACCGGTAACCAGTGAAGGGCGCGTAGTGCCGGCTTTGCCGAGCAGCGATTATGGGTTCCCATGAGCAGTCTTGCAGCAGAATTTTGTACAATCTGCAGTTTTGTGGTGACTGCCTTTGGGGCGCCCAGATATAGGGCATTACCATAATCTAACCTAGAGAGGATGAGCGCCTGGACCAGTGTTTTTTTTTGCTTGGTGCGGCAGGCGGGGCACCACTTTGCGGATCATTCTTAACATGCCATAACATGAAGCAGCGGTCTTCCTGGCTTGGACTTTAAATGTGAGATCTTGATCCAACCAGACGCCCAGGCTTTTTATCTCAGTTTTTGGGGTAGGTACCGGGCCCATACAAACTGGCCACATGGTATTAGATTTGAAACTTAACTGGTTGCCAAGCAGTAAGAGCTCCGTTTTATCACCGTTGAGTTTTAAATGGGACAGGCTCATCCACTTAGTAACTTCCTCCAGACAAGCGTGGAGATCAGAGGGCGTATGGTCGGCCTTGGTCAATGACACCACCAACTGTGTGTCATCGGCAAATGTAACTATATGAATCCCAAAGGGGTAAATAATATCCGCCAGTGGAGACATATAGACATTAAAAAGAGTCGGGCTCAAGGATGAGCCCTGTGGAACTCCACACCTAAGGGGGATAGGTTTAGAAAAGATGTCACCTTCAAAAACCTGGAAGCACCTGTCCTCCAGAAAGGATTGGAGCCACGATAAAGCCTTACCAGACACTCCTATGCTCCTAAGACGGTGAGCCAGGGTACGGTGGTTCACCGTATCGAAGGCAGCACTTAAATCGAGGAGTATTATGGCAGCCGTACCGCCAGAATCGAGGATTTTTCTCGCTTCCTCCACCACCGCTAATAAGGCGGTCTCGGTGCCTTGGCGAGGGCGGAAGCCCGTTTGTGAGGGGTGGAGCAGGTTATTGGACTCAAGAAACGTGGAAAGTGTATGATTAACATGTTTCTCTGCGATTTTGCTAATTACCGGGAGGAGCGAACTAGGACGGTAATTGCCCAAATCTGCAGGGTCCAAGTTAGTTTTTTTTAGAAAAGCTTTTATCATTGCCCTTTTCCATTTGGGGTGACTATACCTAATGAGAGGGAGGCATTGATCAGGCTGGTCATAATGGGGGCAACTGTAAGTGCTACCAGTTTCAAAATGCTGGGTGGTGCAGGGTCTAGTGGTGACCCCGATTTGACAGAAGTTAAGGTGACTAGAAATGACTCCTGAGTCATCGGAATAAAGGCCTCCAGATGGTATTTATTTCCATGCTGACCCGCGGCGATCGGCTCAAGTGTATCATTCTCTCTTTGTGGGAGATGTTTGAGAATATTATGAACTTTGGTGGCAAAGTATTCCGCGAGTTCATTACAGCGGTATCCCGAAGGATCGGGTGCCGCTGGAGGATCAGGGACTTTGAGAAGCTTTTTGGCAATGAGAAAAGTCTCTCTGGAGGAGTTGGCTGCTGATGTAATCCTTTCCTCATAGTACGTGGCCTGGGCTCATTTTATTTCAGCCTTGTATGTTACGATAGCTGCCCTATATTCCTGTTTCTTAATATGTGAGAAATCTTTCCTCCATGTCCTCTCCAGTCTTTTGCATTGTTGTTTTAAAATGCGCAGCTCAGGGGAGAACCATGCAGATTTGTTATAACCCACTTTCTTCTGGATTGATTTCTTTGGGAGCACCGTGTTCAGTGACTCCTTAATCCAGTGTGTAAAGTTCTGATAGTCCGTGACTGGATTGAGTTCCATAATCGGTTTGGCGTTTTCCATTTCCTGGATCCACCCTTCCACAGGGAGTTTGGGCCAGGGACGGATTAGTATTCGAGTTGACTGGGTGTGCGAAACGGGGGTAGGTGGGGTCATTACAAACGGAATTTAAAAATGATCTGACCATGGGATGGGGATTGGGGCTTTACCTTTTAGTTCTGCCAGGTTAGAAAAAATTGGGTCAAGAAGCTGACCTTTGATGTGAGTTGCTTGGGAGACCTTCTGGTGTAGTTGACATGCCATCAGGTCTTGTGCTAATTCAATCACCGAAGATGCCGAGGGGTCATCAAAGTGAAGGTTAAAATCTCCAAGGAGAGTGAAATTAGCTGAGGAGCTAGCCAGAGTCATGACTGTGTCCAACAGAGATTTACCAAATTGGCCCATTGATCCAGGTGGACGATAGATCAGTATACCTGAGAATGACAATGAGGGAGTGAATTCCATTGAAAAATGAACATTCTCACAGTCTAGTAGCGGACTCTCTAGTACTCTACAGGTCAAATGATCTTTATAAATAATGGCAATACCACCGCCCACCCCTGTCGTTCTGTCTTTCCTCTGAATTAAGTATCCAGGCGGAAGTGATTGGACAATGTCCGGCTCTGAGCTGCCGGTGAGCCAGGTCTCCGTGAGAAACAGAACCTCAGGACCAGAGTCTTTTAACAACGTGAAGATCTCAGTTGTGTGCATGGGCAGGGATCTGCAATTGAGTAAGAGTAGTTTGTAGGAGGGCCCCACTGAGAGTGAGGGGAGATCTTGTGGGGTGAGTCTAAAACCACAATGTGAGCACTTGTCCTGTAGCTCCTCCAGGTCGATGGTATGAGTACACTTGGGGCCTGGGAATCTGTTTAACTGCTTCAACAATAAGCTGGGGTAGCAGAGCCTTTCTGGGGGCACAGACCCAAGGGTTCTGGCCCTTGGGCCCGGTCGGGCGCAGACGGACTTGCCTTTGCGTGCGTCCGCTGCGCGGTTGCGCCATCTGGCGTATTTGTATCATCAGCTGTGCGTCGGGTCCAGCCACTAGATCGCTGAATGATTAGTACCTCCATGGCGTCAGTGGGTCTTCAGATGGGGCTCTGCGCTAGTCTCCCTTATATACCTCCCTTTATCACCATTTTTAGACCAGCTTTTTTCTGGTCTTAAGTTCCTGCAGCTAAAGGGCCTTAGTGTGACTTTTTTTATCGCTTCGCGGGTCCGGGCCATCATTGGTAATAGTGCGATGTGGTGTTAGCGACATTTTTGAACACATTTTGAGAAGAAACGCCTAATTTGCATGTTATTAGTGATAACTATCGCTGGCATACATGGCAATGAAAAAAGCGGCTGCTATCGCCGGAAAGCTGTTGCTAACGCCTGTTAGCAACAGCTTGGTAATAGGGCGTTAAAAAAAGCCGCGTTAGCGGCACTTTCGTGCCGCTAACACAGCTATAAATGGCTTGCTAATATGCCCCTCTATTTTTTCCAGCGCTTTCGGTGGTTTTCCACTTATCCTATTATTGGCGTGTAGAGTGCTAGTACTTCTGCTCCTGTTACGCAATGGATGTCCATCCTGAGGTTCTGCACAGACCAGGCCTATTGCGACTGTACCGTGAACGGATGAGGCAGCTTTTTGTATGTCTGCCATTGGCAACACTGAGTGTGAGCTATAGGCTTACCTTTCGTTTTGCTTGCTTTACTTGCGTGCAACCTGTGTTCTACTGTTGATGGTGCCCGTTCTACTGGACCTTGGATATCTGTCTCTCCACAACATCAGGCGCTGACCCGGATTATGATCTGTTGGTGGGTCCCTTGTTGGCCCATGACCAGGAATGTTCAGGTGACGCCCGTCTGATGCGTGCAGCTGCACTTGGAGTGTTGGCATGTTGGAATACCTGTGAGGCAGCCCAGCACCTCTTGCAGGAAAGTTTAATTGAATATCAAGCAAGTTGCCCCATTTTTCTGCTGGATGCACTGGATTACGAGGAACATGAATGTTCATTCGCACTGCTAGATTGGATGGCATCTCTCTTTTTTCATAATGACAATGACCTCCTTTTAGAGCGCCTTGCGTTCCACGCTGCACATGATTTTTTTTTTTTTTTTATTTGACTAAACCTGCAAAAATTATTTTTTTAATTTGCCCCATTTGTTGATTGACTCTATTTTGAATGGGACATAATGCATTTTGGCTCTGTTATCTTTGGAACCTGTTTGTCTATGCACTACAACCTGGCCAAGGGTAGGGTGTCATGTGGTTACTAAGAGAAGTTATCGACATCTTTAAGTTAGCATGAGCCCGGTAGCCATGATGCTGCTTTTGCGCACGACTCTGCATGTCTATATTTTGCAAGACTTTGTTTATGCCTTTCACATGAGAACTCTCTGCTGTGCTCATTCTCTGCTTGTTCCTGGAGTTTCGTCTGAACATTGTGAGCAATGTCGATAAACACTGCATCTTGTTATTCTGTTCTGGTCAGGCCCTAGCACTTAGACAAAACATACCAACACAGCTGTTCTTGCTGGAGAATCATACTTTGATATTATGAGGATGCATGTTTAGGTAAGACACACTTGGAGAGGGACCTTTCCAGGGGGAAGAGCAACACGCACCTGTGATGTAGAAATACGATCTATGTCCCGAGGTATGGGATCTGCTGTCAAAGCCCAGAGATCTTCTATTATATAATAATACTTCTGCTTACCAAGGGTAGGGTGGTTAGGCCTTATAGTCCTTTATCCACTCTCTCCTTATAAAATGACATCTCCCTTTATGATATATGGCCTTGCTACAATGCTAACTGTATTGATATTATGCATTTTGCTGGTGGTGGTGGTTCGTATACTATATTTTAGAGCACAATAGTTAAAATAAATATTTTAAACTATTTACGTGTTTCTGTCAGATCTTATTGTGGACAAGTATGAGAATGTGAGCGAAAAGGTGTGTCTTGTTACCGCGATTCCTGAGAGATACGGGAGTGTTGTGTTCTGGGGTGTCTAATCATTGATTTCTCCATTTGTGAGTAGGAGAGCGAGTGAGACACAATAGCTAATCGGTCCTGCGTTCGTGGGCACTAACGTGGTGGGAAGGCTTAGCCCCAATACACTGAGGTCCCATTTTCCTGCGATAGTTCTGTGTATGTACAGAATCCCTGCAACAGTACTTCCCAAATAGACAAACCCCAGATGACACTAACTGCTAACGTCCTCCCACTGCTCAAATACAGAAACCCTCAGACTACATTAACTGCCTACATTCTCCCAGTGACCAAATACAGAAACCCCCAGATGCCACTAACTGTCTACAACCTCCCACTGACCAAACAGAGAAACCCCCAGACGACACTAACAGTCTACATCCTCCCACTGCCCAAATACAGAAACCCCCAGATGACACTAACTGCCTATGTCTTCCCTCCGCTCAAATACAGAAACCCCCAGACTACATCAACTGCCTACATCCTCCAAGCTACCAAATACAGAAACCTCCAGATGACACTAACTGCCTAGATCCTCCCATGTTGTGTAGTTCCTATAGTACCCCTGCAGGACCTGCGCATTTGAATAACATAAACCGTGGGCTTGGTGTTAGACTGACTCTGTGCACCCCCACCGTATATGTTAGCCGAATTTGCATTAGCTAGCTCACAGTGCCACTAGAATCTCCTCCCTTCGGGGAGAGATTAGTTTCTTGCAACCTTAGACCATGACAACCCTAATTCCTCAGAATCGTGGAAACAATATACTTCTTTTCGCTCAGTCACTCGTGCTTACTTATTCGGTTTGTCTCAGAGAGTTACACAGAATAAACAGTCTGGGTGTTTCAATAAGTGTTGGAAGCCGGAGTCCCCGTCCCGCACCACTGTCACCAAATGCGAGACCCGGGACTCCTCACTCAACGCTAGGCCAAGTAAGGACACCGTTTGAGATAGCCCTGCTCACCCCCTTAGTAGCTTGGCACTAGCAGCCAGGCCTATCTCCAAGGCACGAGTGTACAGTATGTGCAACCACACCCACAACAACCCACTGGTGACACCACAAATGGACTCCACACGAGTTTGATAAAACGAGTATAAACTTTATGTAAAAAGATATACGATCAGACCACACGATACATAAGCCAACATGTAATAAAGGGTAATATTCGTTCCGGCTGGCTGGTAGGTTCAAATCCCAACCACTGCTTTCAAAATGCTATGCTGGTCGAAATGCCAGAATCACACACGTTGCAATGGACAAACAATAGTGTGCTGCGTAACGATACAATCCTGTGCTGGGCAAAGGAGAAATAATACAATGCGTAACGATACACCCCGGTACCTGGCAATGGGAGAAATAATGCAATGCGTACTGCTACAATCATGTACTGCGCAATGAAGGAATAATGCAATGCGTCACACTCCAATCACGTACTTTGCAATGAAGAAATAAGGCAATGCGCGCCGCTACAATCATGTACTTTGCAATGAAGGAATAATGCAATGAGTATCTACAATCATGTACTTTGCAATGAAGAAATAATGCAATGCGGGCCGCTACAATCGTGTACTTTGCATTGGAGAAATAATGCAATGCGTAGCGCTACAATCGTGTACTTCGTTATGCAGAAATAATGTCAGGCGTCATAAGACAGTCCGGCAGTTCGTTAGCAGCAATATTGGCAATGTGTATTACGACAGTCAGCCTCTTCGATAACAGTTGCCCCCCCCCACGTATCAACGATGACATAAAGTACAGCTTCTCACTCTGGCCCCAGTACTGCCACTCCTGAACGCAGTACGGGCCCCAATATGAGTTGAAGCAAAGGCTCACGTCGCCAGAAGGACTGAGAGGCCAAGAGAGTGTCCCTCCGAGCCCGCGCCGCTCCCAGGCAGTGATCCACGTTACCTGGGGGCGCGACCCCACTCTCCTCTCCTCCTTCAGCGAACTGGGCCTTCCGTGTAGAACTTTCTCAATGGGCCTCAGCGGCTCGGCCTGGCAGCTCAGCTCCTCCGGGGCTGCCGGTCTGGGCCGCGACTGTTAGGAAGGTCTCAGGCGGCCGCAGGGCACACGTACCCCACGCCCCTGAAATTACGTTACTCCGGGTGCCCGTTCACCACAGCACCCTCTGGGTCTCCTCTGGCACAAAGCCACACACACAACGCTGATGGGACTTCACGTCGACTCCGAGTGCACGTTCACCAGGCACTCCTTCCTGCGGTCTCAGTTGGCACCAAGACACGCACACCGCACTGCAGAGACTCACTTTCTTCTGGTGCACACAATGATCAGCTGATCACCTCCACAGTCACAGGTTGCACCAAAGCACGCACACTGCTTCACTGAGACTTACTCCAACTCCGGTGCCCCGATATCCAGGCGCTCTTCACCAACGCCTTCGGCCGCACCCTGACACGCTCACTGTGTCCGAGCCTCACTTCTCCTCCGGTGCACTCGATGACCAGGCGCTCTTCACCAGTGCCTCCGGTGCACCCCGACACGCACCCTGCGCATCCGAGACTCACTCCACTTCCGATGCACACGTTGACCAGGCGCTCCTCAACAACGCCTCCTGTGCACCACGACCCGCACCCTGCGCGTCCGAGACTCCCTTCACCTCCGATGCACCCGCTGACCAGGCGCTCTTCACCAGCGCCTGCGGTGCACAACGACATGCACCCTGCGCATCCGAGTCTCACATCACCTCCGATGCACACGCTGACCAGGCGCTCTTCACCAACGCCTGCTGTGCACCACGACATGCACCCATCACGTCCGAGACTCACTTCACCTTCGGTGCACACGTTGACCAGGCACTCTTCACCAATGTCTCCTGTGCACCACGACATGCACCCATCGTGTCCGAGTCTCACTTCTCCTCCGTGTGTCCAAGATCACAGGGCACACCTTCCGAGGGTCTCAAGCTGCCACAACACGCGCCCACCACATCGCTTGAAACTTCTCCAGAAACTTTTATGTTCCTGTGTTTTCAAACAGGGAGCCAGCTCACCTCGGGCCCTTGGGGTAACAAGACACAGCACAAAGCACAGTCTTCTTCAAGCAGGGGGACCCAGCGCACAAAGCACAGTCCCAACAGCCTCTTCCTTGGTTAAAACAGCAAACTGCAGACCAGCCCCAGATCACGAAGCAAGGGTTGGTCCTTCCCAGCAGTCTCTTCAGTTGTTCCTTCCTTAGCAGAGGTTCCTCTTGACCACGAAATGGGTCCAAGCCTTTTCAGTCTCAATCCATTTCTATTCCAACGTTCAGGGGTCTCAGCTCTCATAGTTATAGCCCTAAATGTCTTTGAAGTTCGTTGTGCTCAGGGGTCCCTGACCCCTGCCTAAATCAGTTCTGGGTCTCTCCCTCCCAGTGTCACCTTTCTCCCTTTGATACTGGGGGTCTGGATCCTTAATCACTCAGCAGGAGACGGGTCAATTGTTTTATAGCAGCAACTCAGGCCTCTTCACCTCCTGGGGCTTCTCCTCGCCTACTCTCCAGATGCAGGTCAGCCTGGTGCCATCTCAACCCCTCCCTGGGTCAAGACCTCCCCCCAGCACCTCTCCCCTCACAGAGCCAGACAGTCAATCCACATTCAGCAGAGACACACAGAAATGCTTAAAGCACAAAACTCAGCCACTTTCTAAAAGCGTGGCTCCTGAACACACAGTGACAAAACCCCTTTCATAGATAGATGTGTTAAGACGCTGGGAGTTCATTCATACTAAACTTCTCCTCTCCATTTTAAACTTATGGGAAACTAGGCTAACAAACACAATACCCAGTCTCCCCCATTCTGTCCTATGGGCAGGATGGCCTTTCACCAGTGAAAAACGAAATGGAGTGTTTTTCACTGTCAGGACATAACATACACCTCAGTATATGTCCTGCCTTTTACTTACACTGCACCCTGCCCAGGGGTTACCCGGGGCCTAACACAGGGGTGCCCACTGTGTACGCAAAAGGGAAAGTAAGGCCTGACAAGTGGTTGCACTTGTCAGGACAACATGCTAACTTAGCAAACTGCGTGCAGGCCCTACACTGCAGGCCTGAGTTCCCTTCTCCGCGCACCTTTGCATTACTAGCCCTGGTACACACAGTGCACATCACTAGGGACTTTACTAGTAAGGCAACATACCAATCATAGCCAACCAATTACCATTACACTTTACACAGGGAACACTGGTACTTTGACACTGATCAGCAGTGGCAAAGTACCCAAAGCATCTAAATTGGCAACTCTATGTCAGGAAAACGGTCTAGGGGAAAGCAAAAAGTTTAGGGAACTTTAGCCAAAAAGGCTAAGTCCTACACAACCCCCTCCCAGCCAAAAGCCAGGGTAGACCAATCATTACCTTGATGGACTTCCCAGCTTCAGGCGATAGAACCAGGACGCAGGCCCTCTACCAGAGGGACACCCTCCTGTTCCACGCCTTCCTGACCCCAGGGGTCTTCTTGATCACTACTCCCTGAGCCAACAATGCTGTTCCATGGATCCCTCCCGGCCAGGGGACCCCTCCAGGAGTGCTGGTCCCATGCCAACCCCACCCTGAAGTGGTACCCTGGGAAGGCCCATCGGTGAGGATACTACCTCCAGTCATCCTGCTCTCCAGGTTAAAAGTGGGTTTACCCTGGTCACTTCTAGGGGACCCAGTCCCACTGGCTGGACACTGTCCCACGGGGGTTCCCACTGGGGAACACAACCCTCTTTTATCCTTCCATTTATTTTTCTGGGCCTGCCACTTAGGAATGGCACCCACAAACTTCAGGACGGCAGGAGCTCTGGCTACAGACTCCCCACGCCCTCCTGAAGCTAGGTGTCCTTCCTCACACCTATGGCAAGTAGGCACTAGGCCTCCACCCGGGGGCTCTCCTACGGCCCCCCCCAGCTTCCTTGGTGGTGCTGCTGATCCCTGGGGGTGCTGCTTACTCTTCCTCCCCCTCTTTTGAGGCAAGGGGCTAGCCAGAAACCCCTCCTCACTACTCTGGGATCTCCTTGCGCCACTTGGCCCTTCTTCCCTCTCTGGGGCCTTTTCAGGCCCCTGGATCCATGACCAGGGGTCCGGTTCTCGTGTAGGCTCCTGGGAATAAAGGAGTCCACACCTTAACCCGGGGTGGCGCAATCCTGGAAAATAATTTCTGAGCCTAGGCTCCACTGGGGCCAAATTGGACAACCCCTCCAAATCATTTACCATGCTAACCACTACCCAATCTTCCAGTGCACACTTGTACTCATCCACACTTGGCACTGGCTGTGCGCTGCCACCATTCGAACTGGACTCTGCTTGTTTACCCTTAACATCCAGTTCCCTCATGCTTAACTCATGAGCGAAGAGAATCCGTTTCTCTTCCAACGCGAGAGCGTTCCTGCTCTCCTCTGCTTGAGTTTTAAGTTTTAACACCTCCAACTCATGCAGTCTGACCCTTTGGTTTTCCTCCAACTCATGCAGTCTGACCCTTTGGTTTTCCTCCAACTCCTCTGGTGAATAACTCCTCCCTGAATGGCTAATACCAGCCCCTGCGGCTGGTCCCTCCACTGGCAAATCCTGTGGACCAAATCCATTCCCTGGGTCATCCTCATCCACCTCAACATCACCCGCCTCCTGAGCCTCTTTGGCTTCCCACCAGGCCCTCAAGGCCACTTGCAGCTCCTCCTTCTTGGCGCTACCCTTCATGGGACATCCCAAAGCTTTGCAGAATTTCCTCAATTGATCAACCTTGTAGGTAAACAATGCCTCAATGTTAAACTCTAATTCTGCAGCCGCAGCCTCACCGGCTATCTGGGTCCCCTCCTGAGACATAATTAGTGGCTTAAAGGTTACTCAACAATATAACCAACAATTCAAAACAATATGTTGTTGCGTCGTGGTCTGCGATCAATTTCATGATGTACACCAATTACTGTGAGTGGTTTTGCACACACGCGTTTCAATTACGTTAGGATCGTATCCCACCGCTCTGCCGCCAAATGTTGGAAGCCGGAGTCCCCGTCCCGCACCACTGTCAGCAAATGCGAGTCCCGGGACTCCTCACTCAACGCTAGGCCAAGTAAGGACACCGTTTGAGATAGCCCTGCTCACCCCCTTAGTAGCTTGGCATGACAGCCAGGCCTATCTCCAAGGCACGAGTGTACAGTATGTGCAACCACACCCACAACAACCCACTGGTGACACCACAAATGGACTCCACACGAGTTTGATAAAACGAGTATAAACTTTATGTAAAAAGATATACGATCAGACCACACGATACATAAGCCAACATGTATAAAGGGTAATATTCGTTCCGGCTGGCTGGTAGGTTCAAATCCCAACCACTGCTTTCAAAATGCTATGCTGGTCGAAATGCCAGAATCACACACGTTGCAATGGACAAACAATAGTGTGCTGCGTAACGATACAATCCTATGCTGGGCAAAGGAGAAATAATACAATGCGTAACGATACACCCCGGTACCTGGCAATGGGAGAAATAATGCAATGCGTACTGCTACAATCATGTACTGCGCAATGAAGGAATAATGCAATGCGTCACACTCCAATCACGTACTTTGCAATGAAGAAATAAGGCAATGCGCGCCGCTACAATCATGTACTTTGCAATGAAGGAATAATGCAATGAGTAGCTACAATCATGTACTTTGCAATGAAGAAATAATGCAATGCGGGCCGCTACAATCGTGTACTTTGCAATGGAGAAATAATGCAATGCGTAGCGCTACAATCGTGTACTTCGTTATGCAGAAATAATGTCAGGCGTCATAAGACAGTCCGGCAGTTCGTTAGCAGCAATATTGGCAATGTGTATTACGACAGTCAGCCTCTTCGATAACAGTTGCCCCCCATACAAACCATACGAAGCAACTAGAGTCTTCAGGGTATAAATACACCACATCTTACCCCGGTAAGACAGAGGGAACCGAGACTTCCATGCTGACACACTGACCAGAGACGCTGAGGCTCCTGCATGCAGTCGCTCCAGCTGACAGCGTTCTAACACAGCCCTTTGCTGGGTGTCCAACTCGAGACCAGGACGGGGTCCCACATTCTCTCTATTCAGGTATGGGGGTTCGACTAAATCCTAGAAGGATTCTTGGCTCTTAGGCTTTTAGACCTACACATATGCTAGGTACACTCAGGTACATCTAGTTAGGCATCGTAGGAGTACGCGCACTTTCATAATGCTTTTTATCTTCATGTATGTATTCATGATTATTGCAATATGGTAGAACTATTCTATCCCTTCACTTTTATCGTACTGCTGATAATATATCTCTGCTATTGTCTGCTGATTGCCGCAGCACATATATTTTACACTAGAATAACAACTGTTCAATAAATACTTATTGAAACGCCCAGACTGTTTATTCTGTGTAACTCTCTGAGACAAACCGAATAAGTAAGCACGAGTGACTGAGCGAAAGGTAGTACATTGTTTCCACGATTCTGAGGAATTTGGGTTGTCATGATCTAAGGTTGCCAGAAACTAATCTCTCCCCGATAAGAGGAGATTCTAGTGGCACTGTGAGCTAGCTAATGTGAATCCGGCTAACATACGCGGTGAGGGTGCACAGAGTCAGTCTGCCACCAAGCCCAAAGTTTATGTTATCCAAACGCGCAGGTCCTGCAGGTGTACTATAGGAACTACACGACATGGCGCCACCAACATTGGTTGGGTACTTATTTAACAGTGAAATCTGAGTTGTTCAGTCGTGCTATTCTCAGAGAACCTACTCACAAAACCCCACACATGTCTGTAGTGGGTGGGCACAAACTCCGCCACAGCTGAGTAGTACAAGAATACTATTTATTGCCTGTTGGTTAATCAAGCTTGAAGGACATTTAGTTCCTAAAAATTGTGCATAACACCTCATCTTAGTTCCTTGTGAACACTTCTTCCTCTGAACATGCCTGGTTCAGGGGATGAGAGAGTTGACCTGATCCTTTTAGAAGGAGGAGAAGATCCTGAGGATGCAATACAGATTGCACCAAAATTCAGAAGGACAGTCACCCTAAGACTATTAGAAAATGGTTTACAAGCGGGGGTGGCATGGTAGTTTTCGTGATTGAGGCACACAAATCAAACAAAACAGAGGTGTTCTATTCATGGGTTACATTCCCAGCAGCAAATGCCATAACAAAGACATTTCACTACTATTTGAGAGGAGATGCACCACATGAATATGCCCTGTTTGAGGACATAGAGATTCCACTCACTTACCAGGAAAATTATTACTGGTTTAATGGCACCCTACCCCACGTACGAGGAAGAGTAAGATTAGGCCCGCTCGGAGGAGACGGGGCCACATGGCCAATACTAGCGGCTTACACACCGCATCCTGACATTGGAACAATGCCACAGCCAGAATTACTCATACAACACAGAGATTTAATTAAAATCTACAGAAACCTGACACAATTTGTCATGAGGACTTTAACAATCCAACCTGCACCAGGTGCAGCAACTAGTACTCCAGCTCAGGGTACAGGAAATAAAATTACTCCTCAAACATTACACGCGGTAATGGGCAAGATGCCCACAAAACGCAAACAAATCCCATTCTGGATAGCTCAGAAAATAACTCAGCTTGAGGCAGTATTCCTGAATACTACCACCTATGATAAACACAGAATTCTAACAATCTGCTTGCCCATGGGGATCACACCACAAGTAGAGGATTGCACCTCTTGGGGTTCAGTCTTTGCTGCCATATATACCAGAACACATGGTATCCCGTCAATAGCAGTAGTACCTGACGTATTGAGACAGATATAAAATGAGTATGGAGCAGAACCTGCCCTTAACTTAGGGATGAAGTTACTAAATAACTTTGACCAGGTATCAGCCATAATACTAGCTAACATTAAGGGGGAAGTGGCTTCAGTGGCGATCCGCCAATGCCTAAGGGAGTTCGGTCCAATAGATCAACAACACGAACTACCCAAAATTATTGAAACTGCATATGCAGAACTAGGAAGAGACAGCTTAGGTGGGAAAGCATTAAAAACACAACTGGTGGGCAGTCCTGAAAAGGACACTACAAAGCAGACACCTACTTCTTCTAAGAAGAAGTGGGAAAATAAAAAACAACAAAAGTCTAAAGACAGCAGATCTCAATCCTGAGGCAGGTCTCCTCAACAGGAGCCCTCTGAAAGGAGGTATAACCTCAGGAATAGGGATAATATTAAAAAACCTGACAGGTATCAGGATACTGATACTCGTTCCTCTCGTTCCTTTCAGGGTTCATCAAAAAACTCTGAGAGGGAAGGACGGTCAGAGGAGCGTACAAAGTCCAGAGACACGCAACGCGCTGCTGACTACGCACCTAAAAAGAAGATAAACAAAAACAGAAACCTCAGTTCAAAAAGAAGAAGGTAGCAGGTCTCAAGATCAGACATGCCCAGAATTCTGAGGACACAGCTTCTGAATGGGGAATGGGCTCTGACGATGCTAGACAGCGCGGCAGAAGTAACGATAGCTCGCCAGAACCTGAAGGAATTTCTGGTGACAGCGGAGTTGAGTGAGTATATCACGGTGGAAGCACCTGATACTCGGGTAAGTGTCCCACATAAGTTACATGAGATAACACTCCGGATGGAGGGGGACAAAGCCAGAAAAATTAAAGGTCTCTTTTGGAAAAATCTTTCATCTATTTATGACATTCTATTAGCAGAACAAGACTGGCCGCCAGCATTCGTCATGGAATGCCCTAGGGGAGAAACGATCATTTTTCCAGCATTTTTCGACCTCGTTCCCATACATTTAAAACATGCATATGCGCAGGAGTGGGCGGTTGCCCTAGCTCCAGCTTTGTATAAAAATCATGTTGGTTGGGATGAGGATTCAACCCACCACGTGATCCTGTTAAAAGTTTCCCCAAATGCTCAAAGGCAATGCCCTATAAAGCAGGAAGCTAAAAAAACAAGTCAGGGAGATCCTAGATCAACTTGAATACCAGGGGGTGATAGAAAATTGCACTTCACCTATGAACAACCCTTTTTTCTCCCTAGCCATACCTGACAACACATATCGTCTAGTTTTAGATTACAGACATTTAAACACTTGCACAAAGACATTTGCAGTTCAAAATGCACACAGTGCCGCATTAATGAATAACATTGTGCGCAAAAAAAACAAAACAACACTTAATATCTCAAATGGATTTTTCTGCCAAAATATAGCGACTGAAAGCAGGTATCTGACCGCATTCAGTGCGTTAGGGTCCCAGCGACAATTTTGTCGACTAGCCCAAGGGTATAAAAATAGCCCCGGGGTGTTTTCAGCAAGAGTAACAGAGTTACTCCAAAATTTGGATGAAGAAGCATTGTCCTATGTGGATGATATTTATCTGACGGACGATGACTCACCGAGGCACTTGACCAGGGTGAGCACCATTATTATGGGATTCGCCTCTGAGGGCTATAAATTTAATTTCAAAAAATCAAAAATTGCCCACCTCAATGTCCTATTTTTAGGATATGAGCTGTCAAGTGAAGGAAAAAGCCTAGCAGCTAACTTTTTAGAAAAGTGTGCCCTGCTCCAACCTCCAAAATCATTAAAGAATTTACAATCAATTCTGGCATTCCTAAATTTTCAGTCGAACATACATTTTGGATTACGCAGAAAGAGTAAAACCTTTCTACGACTTAATAAAACCTGATTTTTCTGTCAGACAATGGACACAGGAACATACAAACATCCTGCGTTCCCTACAGGAAGACATGATAGCTTCTAAACATTTACAGATACGCGTAAACGTATGCAGCGTAGTGATCCGAGTAATAGCGGGTCAATGCGGGTACACTTATTTGACTTTCAATGAAGGCGAAACAGTACCAATCGCATACAAATCACACCTGTACACAAACGCAGAGATGCGTTTCACTTCAATAGAAAAAATCCTGACAGCAGTGCAGACCGCTGTAGCAAGAGAAAGAGCTCGGGCTCAGGGTAAACGTATAATTGTTGTGACCCCAGTACCAGCTTTAGAAGCTTTTACAAAAGCTAGCATTCCAAATGCGAAAGCCTTACATCCAAGATGGATACAATGGGCTAATTCTCTTACTGCAACGGATGTTGAATACAGATTTGATCAAAGTTTAAAAACACAAGCAGTTCTGCAATACGAACAAGAATATCCTCTACCGAATGAGATCTTGCCTCTAGATCAGTATGAATACATTATTTACACCGATGGTTCTGCTCAACCGGCCATAGGGAGTAAGCAAGCTTACAGCGCGGCGTGTGCAATCGTTAAAGGTCGCATGCGCTATGGAAAGTTCCATCCCAGTAGCACTAAAACGCAATCTCTAGGAGACTGCACGGCTCAGTTGGCAGAGTTAAAAGCACTGATACTGGCACTTATAAATACGGAACACAAATTCCCCACACTAATTGTGTGTGATCCCTTTTACTGTGTACAGTCGTACAATGAATATTTACATCATTGGGAACAAAACAGGTTCAAAGATGCAAAAGGTGGCACAATTAAGCATAAAATGCTATGGGAACAGGTAGTGGAGTTGAGAAACGAACTACCAAGGGCTCACGTGATACATACACTGAGTCATCAGCGTGATGGCGTTCACGTTGAAGGGAATTCATTGGCTGATGAAGCCGCAAAGGGGGCTGTACGCACAGCCGCCGTAGCTGTAGTTACTCGTTCAAAAACGAGAGTAGACGGCGAGATTATGGTAGCTGTCAATGCTTCACGCAAAGGCAGCACAGCAGTACCTAAATAATTTCCACTCAAGTACTCCTACAAGTTAGATGCACAAAACATTCCATATGCTCAGATTCCTGGAGTGGGGGATAGAGTAATACCAAATATGGATCGTAGGTTAGGCTTAATTGTGGCAGCACACGAAGGGAAAGGTTCTGTACATAAGGGACAGAGGGAGACAGTTTCTTCGTTGAACCAACGCTACTGGTGGCCCGTGATGAGAAGGCAGATTAGAGACTATGTCTGGAACTGCGACATCTGCAAGCAGATTGAAGGGTCCACCGCAACACGTCCAGCACAGATACCATTATTAGACAGCATTAGATTGTCCGTTCGTGTGCTCATGTTTCCTCAAGGACTAGCCTCAGCGCTCGGCTGACGCTCGAACTGTTATAAAAGATTTGCGAGTCTATATCGGCACATACGCAGTTGGCACGTTACATTCTGACCGTGGTCCGACGTTTAGCTCTCGGGCTTACAAAGAGGCCATGGAAGGAATGGGCGTAGTATTGCGGTACTCCTCGCCATACCATCCCGAGGGAAATTCTGTTGTGGAGAGGAAAAACCGGGACTTAAAGCTTAAAGCAATCTTTAACAGCTAGGGTATTAGGCAAGGGCGGTAGATGGGTCGATCACCTTTATGTGGTACAACGAGCGATTAACAATCAGCCAAGAAGCTCTCTAGGGGTTGTCACTCCTTACGAGGTCCTATTTGGGACAAGAATGTGGGTACCTGATCTTGATTGTCAAGGCACAGTGGCGGATGAAAAACCATTTGATATCCATGATCGTTTGGCTGTTTTACAGGAACTAAAGGAATCCAGGACACAACAAAGTAACGTGCTCCAGAAACAGTCCGCCACTGAGGAAGTCAAGGAAGTAACGGCAAGACCTGTCTGGATCCCAAAGGTCGGGGATCTGGTCAGAGAGAAGATTGCTGACAAGAAATAATTTGGGCCATCCTACAGAAAGCCTGTACCGGTCCTAGCAATCCAAGGTACAAGAACTGTACTTCTGCCTCCTCTTGCCGGGAAAAAGGAGAAAAGATTTGTCTCAATTGACTTAATCAAACCACACTATATGGCCGATACTAAACAGTAGGCCATGTGGACTCCACAGTAGCAGACGCCCTCCTCTCGCTACAATACAAGAAGTCCAAACAGAAAGACTCATCACGTTTGAAGAACCACCTGTACGGAATGAAGGACTAAGCAACAATGCTATGGAACTCGTTCCACTTCAACAAGAAATTCATCTTCAAAATGAAAATCAACTTAACACCCAAGTTGCAATCAGACCGACTACAGACATCTACGCCAAGAGCAAAATCCGATTTCAACAAATCCCGATGCAATTCCAACAATTGATCGGACTGCTTCTGGCTATTTCATGAACTTTGATATGTTTTCACTGGATCCAAGCGAGCCGGAAACGATGCCAGCCAAAAAATCACACAAACAGAAACTCACTGACTTTTTGAACTTCTTTAGAAAGGTTTACCTGGTGTCACCTTGGATTGAACTATGGTATATCACTGGGATTTTCTTTTTTCTTTTCTGGCTAGGTTTAATAATAACTTTTAGTATGCTTATTAATGGACGATACCTCCAGCAGAGCTCGACAGCCCAAAGAGTCAATTTGATTTTAAAACCACACCAGTCTTCACATCGTGAACCAAGAGACTTGTCTTCAGTGAACATCACAGCAGTTCCTATACCGGACGGTATAGTATGGGACAAAATTGATTATGATATATTCGGTCCGACTGAACTTTTAAAGCTTAAACATGTATTTAAAATGTCTTTAAGTGATATCATTACCTCCAGTACATTATCTGATGATTGGGACACTGAAACTGTAAATGCTATGATGTCTGATTTAGAAAAAACGGCCGCATTTCCGAACAATGAAATGTTAGAAGATATTTCAGACTATGATACATTGTACTGTTACCAACATTATGGTCATCATTTCTTGCATAAATCTATAACACCTAGAAACATATTTGAATACCACCAGTGGGAACACTGCCCAACTCCTCCTAAAGGTAGTTCGCAAACTTTTGCACAGAAATTCACATACTTTTCAGGGTTCAACACATCTGACCCAAAGTCATTTTACTACAAAGTGGCAAAAACATCAGCACAGAAAATTATATTAACTAACACCAAACAGATTTACTCTGCTTCCTTTATGGGCCAGTTGTCTACACAGGGTTTCGACCTATGGAAGGACACTATAGATTTAAAATCAATCTGGGGTTCTAGGGACTGGCAAGTCCAGGGGAAAGAAGCGCTATTTAGAGCATGCCTCATTCCACAGCAGATTATATTTCTGAATGAAACTGTGCAACAGACATCCTGTCTTGGACTAGCCAGGAATAAGGAAATGAACTCAACCCGGTTTCCTACACCATCACAGATGGGTGGGGGGCAGAATTCAACTACACAAGGGGTAGGATTAGATGACATTCTCCGGTACAACAGATCAGATCCTGATTGGACGAAATGGCTGATTTGGCCCATTGACACAAACATCTGTCAACAGAGATTTATGAATACAACCGAAGGGTTTAGTATCCATAGGCCAGATACATGCTATGTACAGAGACAACACCCAGGGGTAGTGACATCCTATAGTGTTGGGAAGTTGTGCCTTGATTGTCTAGAGACCTCAACATTCACAGAAGTAAAACATCACTTGACCTTACTCACACCTGATGTAGACCTTAGGGATTTTTTACTAGGCCCAAGGAATACACGTCAGAAACATTTCATATACGCTGGCATTTATGCCTACTATAATGAAAACTGGAAAATATCCATTCCCAACAGGAGGCCGCAGAAAGAATACGGGAACTAGACTGTATTAACCTAGAGAAGGCATTAGCTGTAGTGGATAATGGGTTAACAACTTTAACCTCCAGGATTTACTCCTTAGGCAACATTGTGTCTTCAGCAATCAACATATTAGAACAAGATCTGGCCTTGTTACAACACGGGCAATCTCAGCTACGTTCTATTATGATGCTAAGCTGGACGCTGCAATCTTTGCGTGCAGGCTACGTGCTGTGGCGTTTTATAAACACCACGTCTCTGTTTTCAGAATACAATCTAACTGATAAACAGACAGAAATGGCACAAAGGGGAGCCAAATATACAATGCTGCATTTTGAGAAACTGGAAAGGTTACCATTCACTGTAGCCGAATCTCCATCAACAGAATGGCTAAGTCATGGCCAAATCACTCTGCCGGTCACTACTTTTCAGTTTCAATATTGCCTTGAGCAAAGGCAGGCAGGCAAATATGAAAAGATGGGTAAGGGTTACATTAAGGAAACTTGGGAGTTACCATATAGATACCGATGCCGGAATGGGGATCGAGAAGTGTATCTGAGTGGTACAAACTGCAAGAACGCTTTAAGCGGTTCTCTCATGTGTCAGGATATTTCACTACACGGAGCCTGTAATGGTTCAGTAGCAAACCTATCGTGTCACATGACAGGGACTCCAGCGGCCATAAACACGCCGGTTTTCCAGCTGCTCTTGAATGGCAGTTACTTGATGCTAAATGATCAAGGTTGCTGTGGGATGCTTCCGGGCGTCGCCTATCTGGTCACTGTTAACTCCAGGATTACTTGCTGTATACAAGTATTGTTTCCGCCACAGAACACAGTCAGGGAGGTGCCGCTATGGCCTTCACTGAACGTTTCTTTCATACAATTTGATACTCTTTTACAGCAACCCCTGCCCTTAACCTCCGCTCGAGAAACCTATGAACTTCAAGTTGCAAGGACCTCGACTGAGATACAGGCGCTTATATGTACAAACTGCCCCTTTCATTTCATAGAAATGGTGGGACGTATCTTTAATATGTCTGACACGAGCGGTATTGTACACCTATTTAAGACCATATGGTCAGGACTGTTAAGCACCTTTCAGACAGTCCTCGGAGTAATCCCAAATTGTATACATTACGTGTTGGGAAGCGTATTTGGAGGACTCCCGCTTATCCTATTGCTGGTTGCAGGGGTCCTATTCGTAATACTACTGCTAAGCAATGGATGGCCCAATTCCTGAGGGAATGGCGAACATGCTCCTGGAGCGGAAATACCGTGAACGCATGGTACAACTTCTGGGCATTTCTTGCCTGCGAGAACTCAATGCCTCCTGGTTTCTATCCTTTCGACCAGTCTGGGTAGACTGCATCTAACCTGTTCTTCGATGCCTGCTTTGCGGAGAAGAATGCACGTTGGATCGTTGTCTAACGTTTCCATCAGATGCGCCTCCGGACACGGATGCAATGCTGGACCCCCTAAAGGCCCATGCTCTGCGTTGTCCCCAGCGTCTTCCGATTCTGATGAACACATTCCTTGAGAATCCACAGGTGCCGTTTGCTCCTGCTGGGTTAGGTGACTCCTCCTCAGGCACCCAGGTAACAACTGCCGCACAAGCTGCCGCAGCACCGACTGTTGGCAGTGCTACATACCATCTATGTGAGATTGACGTTCTCTGTGAGGCGTTGGATTTGTCGTCTGCAGTAGCTAACACCAATAATGTTGTGTTTCCAAGCCAGGACCCCTAATCTCAAATTGGCTCATCGCGTCCTGGGAAATAATTTGGCTTCTCCACTCGTTTTCATAATAAACGAGCAAATTTGAAACATTTCCTAAATTGACACTTTCGCTTGAGAAAAGCATGGCCTTCTTCAGCTTTGAGTGAAGCAACGTATATAGAGAAACAAAATAAACATTTCTTTTTTAGTGGCAATTGGAAATAGCTGAATTGTAAAATTTTTGATTTTTTTTTTTAACAATTTTAAAACCTTGGGGCATATTAGCAATGCCTGGCGATAATTATCGCAAAGCGAAATTAGCGCTTGGATAATTATCGCCAGGCATCGCCGGTTTCTATCGCGGAGTTAGCGTGCAATCAGCAATGCTAATCTCCAAAGCGATAGAAACCTTGAAGAGCTAGTGTGAATATCGCCTGAAAACAGGCGATATTCACACTGTTCCCCAGTTCTGCTTGCTGATAGTGCGAGGGGACTTAGCCATGTAATCCACCTCTCATTGGATTACATGGCTAAGTCAGGGTGGGACCAGGTGTTAGCAAACCAGCGCTAAACGTGTTTAGCGCTGGTTCGCTAATCACCGCCCCTGCCTCGCTGATAGGCGTTAAGCGACCTCAGCGACTGTTTCCAGTCGCTGTTAGGTGGGGAACGCCTACTTTGCATGCCATTAGCGATAAATATCGCTGGCATGCAAAGCGACACTCAACCCGGTCGCTATCGCCTACAAGCTGTCGCTAACAGCAGTTAGCGACAGCTTGTTGATAAGGCGATAATATTATCGCCGCTTTAGCGGGAAAAAGTCCCGCTAAAGTGGCGATAATCGCCTTGCTAATATGCCCCATGTTTTTACTTGCTTTTAAAATGTTTTTAAATTGTCCAGATTTTAAGTATGGTCATTGTCATCCTATTCGGAAGAGGACTGGGTGTTATGTCCCGTATAGAGGCCCTAATGTAGACCCGTTCATACATGCCCTAAAATGGACATATTCGTATTTGCCCTAATACGGTCATATTCGTACTTGCCCTATTATGGTTAAATCCGCATATGCCCTATTGCGGTCATAACTGTACATGTCCTATTATAGTCATGATTCCTTATATAGGCATGATCTTTCACCTACATTGGTCCTCGCTAGTACACAACGAGCTCTGAGGGCTGAACGTTATCTAGTCTGTGGTTTTGAATACAGCAGCGTTTTCCCCAAACACAGGCCCGCACTGTACTCATCAATTATGCATGGCTCTCTAGGAATACACCACCTGCATAATATGTATGTACAAAGTTCACCCCTGACGTCTTCCTCACGTCTAACAAGAGCCAATACAAACCATACGAAGCAACTAGAGTCTTCAGGGTATAAATACAGCACATCTTACCCCGGTAAGACAGAGGGAACCGAGACTTCCATGCTGACACACTGACCAGAGACGCTGAGGATCCTGCATGCAGTCGCTCCAGCTGACAGCGGTCTAACACAGCCCTTGCGGGATGTCCAACTTGAGACCAGGACAGGGTACCACACTCTCTCTATTCAGGTATGGGGGTTCGACTAAATCCTAGAAGGATTCTTGGCTCTTAGGCTTTTAGACCTACACATATGCTAGGTACGCTCCGGTACATCTAGTTAGGCATCGTAGGAGTACGCACACTTTTCATAATGCTTTTTATATTCATGTATGTATTCATGATTATTGCAATATGGTAGAACTGTTCTATCCCTTTGCTTTTATCGGACTGCTGATAATATATCTCTGCTATTGTCTGCTGATTGCCGCAGCACATATATTTTACACTAGAATGACAACTGTTCAATAAATACTTATTGAAACGCCCAGACTGTTTATTCTGTGTAACTCTCTGAGACAAACCGAATAAGTAAGCACGAGTGACTGAGCGAAAGGTAGTACATTGTTTCCACGATTCTGAGGAATTTGGGTTGTCATGATCTAAGGTTGCCAGAAACTAATCTCTCCCCGATAAGAGGAGATTCTAGTGGCACTGTGAGCTAGCTAATGTAAATCCGGCTAACATACGTTGTTGGGGTGCACAGAGTCAGTCTGCCACCAAGCCCACAGTTTATGTTATCCAAACGCGCAGGTCCTGCATGGGTACTATAGGAACTACACAACACCCCGACGCGCTCACCGTGTCCGAGCCTCACTTCTCCTCCGGTGCACTCGTTGACCAGGTGCTCTTCACCAGCACCTCCGGTGCACCCCGACACGCACCCTGCGCGTCCGAGACTCACTCCACTTCCGATGCACACGTTGACCAGGCGCTCCTCACCAACGCCTCCTGTGCACCACGACACGCACCCTGCGTGTCCGAGACTCCCTTCACCTCCGATGCACCCGCTGACCAGGCGCTCCTCACCAGCGCCTGCGGTGCACCATGACACGCACCCTGCACGTCCGAGTCTCACGTCACCTCCGATGCACACGCTGACCAGGCGCTCTTCACCAATACCTGCTGTGCACCACGACACGCACACAGCGCGTACGAGACTCACTTCACCTTCGGTGCACACGTTGACCAGGCGCTCTTCACCAACGCCTCCTGTGCACCACGACCCGCACCCAGCGCGTCCGAGTCTCAATTCTCCTCTGTGTGTCCAAGATCACAGGGCACACCTTCCGAGGGTCTCAAGCTGCCACAACACGCACCCACCGTGTTGCTTGGAACTTCTCCAGAAACTGTTATGTTCCTGTGTTTCCAAACAGGGAGCCAGCTCACCTCGGGCCCTTGGGGTAACAAGACATAGCACAAAGTGCAGTCTTCTTCAAACAGGGGGACCCAGCGCACATAACACAGTCCCAACAGCCTCTTCCTTGGTTAAAACAGCAAACTGCAGACCAGCCCCAGATCACGAAGCAAGGGTTGGTCCTTCCCAGCAGTCTCTTCAGTTGTTCCTTCCTTAGCAGAAGTTCCTCTTGACCACGAAATGGGTCCATGCCTTTTCAGTCTCAATCCATTTCTATTCCAACGTTCAGGGGTCTCAGCTCTCATAGTTATACCCCTAAATGTCTTTGAAGTTCGTTGTGCTCAGGGGTCCCTGACCCCTGCCTAAATCAGTTCTGGGTGTCTCCCTCCCAGTGTCACCTTTCTCCCTTTGATACTGGGGGTCTGGATCCCACGCCGCGGCTGGAGCAAAGTCACCGAAGACCAACTACGGGCAACCCCCGCTCTCAGCCCTCCCTCCGACCCATCCAACACCGACGACGCTGCCTGCAACCTCAGACGATGGATGGACGACTGTGCCAACACCCTCGCCCCGCTGAAAAAACTCACCTACAGTGACACCACCAAAAGATCCAGCTGGTTCACCTCGGAACTCCTAGCTTCCAAGCGTACCTGCCGGAAACTAGAGAAGAAATGGCACAGTGATAAGACACCGGACAGCCACGCAGCCCACAAAGACGCCATCCGTAACCACCACCACCTCATCAAGTCCGCCAAGAGAATCTCCTTCAAAGACCGCCTCGACAACAATGGACACAACTGCAAGGAGCTTTTCAACATCGTGAAGGAACTCTCCAACCCCAGCTCCAACACCAACGACATCCCGCCGTCGCAACCCCTGTGCGATTCCTCGCCACCTTCTTCCACCGCAAGATCGCCGACATCCACGACAGCTTCAACACCCAGACAGCCCCAACTAAGATCGATGCACCAGACCCGCCGCACACCATCGACCATGACCCCCTGCCAGCCTGGGCCAGCGTAAACATCGAGGACACCATCAAGACCATGAGCACAATACACTCCGGCTCCCCGTCAGACCCTTTCCCGCACCACATCTTCAACAAAGCCAGCAGCTCCATCGCACCCCACCTGTGCAACATCATCAATCTCTCCTTCGAGACCGCAACCTTCCCAGAGAGCTGGAAACACTCAGAGATCAACGCCCTACTCAAAAAACCCAAGGCGGACCCGAGAGACCTCAAGAACTTCCAGCCCATCTCCCTGCTTCCGTTCCCAGCCAAGGTCATCGAGAAGATCATCAACAAACAGCTAACCCGATACCTCGAAGAAAACAGCATCCTGGACCCATCCCAATCGGGGTTCCGCAGCAACCACAGCACTGAGACTGCCCTCATCGCCGCCACCGACGACATCAGGATCCTGCTGGACAACGGTGAGACCGCAGCCCTCATCCTGCTGGACCTCTCCGCCGCCTTCGACACTGTCTGCCACTGCACTCTACGCGCACGCCTCCACGACGCAGGGATCCGAGACAAGGCCCTGGAATGGGTCACCTCCTTCCTCGCCGGCAGAACCCGAGAGTCCGCCTCCCACCATTCCGATCCGAAGCCTCCGAGATCATCTGCGGCGTACCTCAGGGATCGTCCCTCAGCCCAACACTGTTCAACATCTACATGGCCCCGCTCGCACGCATCGCCAGACAGCACAACCTCAACATAATCTCCTACGCCGACGACACTCAACTGATCCTCTCCCTCACCAAGGACCCCCTCGCCGCCAAATCCAACCTCCATGAAGGAATGAAGGCCGTCGCCGATTGGATGAAGATCAGCCGACTAAAACTGAACACGGAGAAGACAGAGGTCCTCATCCTTGGCTCCAACCCCTCAGCCTGGGACGACTCCTGGTGGCCAACGACGCTGGGAGCAGTCCCAACACCCACCGACCACGCATGCACCCTGGGAGTCATCCTCGACTCAACGCTCTCCATGGCCAAGCAAGTCAACGCAGTCTCATCCTCCTGCTTCAACACCCTCCGCATGCTTCGCAAGATCTACAGGTGGATCCCGACAGATACAAGAAGAACAGTCACCCAGGCCCTCGTCAGTAGCAGACTTGACTATGGGAACGCCCTCTACGCGGGAGCCCCGGCCAAGCTCATCAAGCGACTGCAACGCATACAAAACGCCTCCGCACGCCTGATCCTCGATGTACCACGCCACAGCCACATCACCCCCCACCTGAGGAACCTGCACTGGCTCCCCGTCGACAGGAGAATCTCCTTCAAACTCCTCATCCACGCACACAAGGCACTCCACAAGACTGGCCCAGCCTACCTCAACAGACGACTCCTCTTCTACGTCCCCAACCGCCAACTCCGCTCCGCCGACCTCTCCCTCGCCACCTTCCCTCGCATTTGAAGAACTACCACCGGCGGCAGATCCTTCTCCCACCTCGCCGCCAAGACCTGGAACACCCTTCCACTAAGCCTACGATAGACCCAAGACCTGCTGACCTTCAGGAGGCTACTCAAGACCTGGTTGTTCGACCAGTAGCAGCACCCCCCCACCTTTTTCTTTCTCCCCAGCGCCTTGAGACCCTCGCGGGTAAGTAGTGCGCTTTACAAATTCTGTGATTGATTGATTGATTGATCCTTAATCACTCAGCAGGAGATGGGTCAATTGTTTTATAGCCGCAAACCAGGCCTCTTCACCTCCCTACTTTTCCTCGCCTACTCTCCAGACGCAGGTCAGTCTGGTGCCATCTCAACCCCTCCCTGGGTCAAGACCTCCCCCAGCTCCTCTCCCCTCTCAGATCCAGACAGTCAATCCACATTCAGCAGAAACACACAGAAATGCTTAAAGCACAAAACTCAGCCACTTTCTAAAAGCGTGGCTTCTGAACACACAGTGACAAAACCACTTACATAGAAAGATGTGTTATGACGCTGTGAGTTCATATATATTAAACTTCACCTCTCCATTTTAAACTTATGGGAAACTAGGCTAACAAACACAATACCCAGTCTCCCCCATTCTGTCCTATGGGCAGGATGGCCTTTCACCAGTGAAAAACGAAATGGAGTGTTTTTCACTGTCACGACATAACACACACCTCAGTATATGTCCTGCCTTTACTTACACTGCACCCTGCCCAGGGGTTACCCGGGGCCTACTACAGGGGTGCCCACTGTGTACGCAAAAGGGAAAGTAAGGCCTGACAAGTGGTTGCACTTGTCAGGACAACATGCTAACTTAGCAAACTGCGTGCAGGCCATACACTGCAGGCCTGAGTTCCCTTCTCCGCACACCTTTGCATTACTAGCCCTGGCACACACAATGCACATCACTAGGGACTTTACTAGTAAGGCAACATACCAATCATGGCCAACCAATTACCATTACACTTTACACAGGGAACACTGGTACTTTGACACTGATCAACAGTGGCAAAGTACCAAAACTCTATGTCAGGAAAACAGTCTAGGGGGAAAGCAAAAAGTTTAGGGAACTTTAGCCAAAAAGGCCAAGTCCTACAATAAGCATTTATTGAACAGTTGTTATTCTAGTGTAAAATATATGTGCTGCAGCAACCAGCAGACAATAGCAGTGCTATATTATCAGCAGTACGATAAAAGTGAAGGGATAGAATAGTTCTACCATATAGCAATAATCATGAATACATACATGAAGATAAAAAGCATTATGAAAGTGCGCGTACTCCTACGATGCCTAACTAGATGTACCTGAGTGTACCTAGCATATGTGTAGGTCTAAAAGCCTAAGAGCCAAGAATCCCTCTAGGATTTAGTTGAACCCTATTACCTGAATAGTGAGAGTATGGGACCTCGTCCTGGTCTCGAGTTGGACACCCCGCAAGGGCTGTGTTAGACCGCTGTCAGCTGGAGTGACTGCATGTAGGAGCCTCAGCGTCTCTGGTCAGTATGTCAGCATGGAAGTCTCGGTTCCCTCTATCTTACCGTGGCAAGATGTGGTGTATTTATACCCTAGAGTATCTTGTCCCTCAGTATGGTTTGTATTGGTCTTTGTTAGACATGAGGAAGACATTAGGGGTGAACTTTGTACATACATATTAACCGGGAGATGTAGCTGGTGAATGCTCATGCATAATTTATGAGTACATTGTAGGCCTGTGCTCGGGAAAAACCCTGCAGTGTTCCCACCACAGACTAGATAACGTTCAACCCTCAGAGTTCGTTGTGTAGGGAACTAATGTAGGTGAAAGATCATGCCTATTTTAGGGCATAGGAGATCATGACTATAATAGGGCATAGACGATTATGACCAAAATAGGGCATATACGATTATGACCATATTAGGGCATATGCAAATATGACCATATATGGCATATATGGACGTGTCTATATTAGGGCCTCTATATGAAACATAACACCCACTGGCCAAATATAAAAAAAACCCAGACAACACTAAGTGCCTACATTCACCCACTGCCCGAATACACCAACTCCCAGATGACACTTACTGACGACAGCCTGCGACTGCCAAAACACACAAACCCCCAGGCAAAACTGCCTACATCGTCCCAATGCCCAAATACACAAACCCCAAGACAACACTAACTACCCTACATCCTTACAATGCCCCAGTACACAAACCCCCAGACAACACTAACAGCCTAGATTTTCCTGCTGCCTGAATACAAAAACACCCAGATGACACTAACTACATACATTCTCCCACTGCCCAATCACAGAAACCCCCAGACGACACTAACTGTCTACATCCTCCCACTGCCCAAATACAGAAACCTCCAGATAACACTAACTGCTTACATCCTCCCACTGCCCGAATACACTAACCTCCAGGCCACACTAACTGCCTACATCCTCCCACTGCCCGAATACACAAACCTCAGAATACACTGACTGCCTACATCCTCCCAATGCCTGAATACACAAACACCCAGATGACAATAATTGCAGACATTTTTCCACTGTCCGAATACACAACCCCCAGATGACACTAACTGCTGACATCCTCGCACTTCCTGAATACACAAACCCCCAGATGACAGTAACTACCTACATCCTCCCACTGCCCAAATGCAAAAATCCCCAGACTACATTAACTGCCTACATTCTCCCAGTGACAAAATTCACAAACCCCCAGACAACACTAACTGCCTATATCCTCTAACTGCCCGAATACACAAACCCCAGGTGACACTAAGTGCCTACATCCTCCAACTGCCCAAACAAAGAAACCCACAGATGACACTAACTGTCTACATCCTCCCACTGCCCAAATAATGAAACCCCCAGACTACATTAACTGCCTACATCCTCCCAGTGACCAAATACACAAACTTCAAGACTACACTAAGTGCCACCATACTCCCACTGCCCGAACACAAAAATCCACAGATGACACTAATTATCTACATCCTCCCACTGCCTAAATACACAAATCCCCAGATGATACCAGCTGCCTCCATCCTCCCACTAACCAAATACACAAATCCCCAGATGATACCAGCGGCTACATCCTCCCACTTCCCGAATACACAAACCACTAGACGACACTAACTGCAGATATATTTGCACTGCCCGAATTCACAACGCCCACACGACACTAACTGCTGACATCCTCGTACTTCCTGAATACACAAACTCCCAGATGACACTAACTACCTACATCCTCCCACTGCCCAAACATAGAAACCTCCAAATAACATTAACTGTCTACATCCTCCCAGTGACAAAATACAGAAACCCCTGGATGACATTAACTGCCTACATCCACCCACTGCCCAAATACAGAGACCCCCAGAAGACAATAACTGATTATATCCTCCCCCTGCCCAAATACAGAAACCCCCAGATGACACTAACTGCCTACATCCTCCCCCTGCCAGAATACACAAACTCCCATATGCCACTAACTGCTGACATCCTGCGGCTGCCCAAAAAACGCAAACCCCCAGACGACACTAACTGCCTACATCCTCCCACTGCCCGAATACACAAACTACCTGATGATTGCAACTTTTAACATCCTCCCACTGCCTAATTATACAAACCTTCAGACTACACTAACTACCTATATCGTCCCACTGCTCCAATACACAAACCTCGGACTACACTGACTGCCTACATCCTCCCAGTGCTCGAATACGCAAACCCTCAGACGACACTAACTGCGGACATCTTTCACTGTCCAAATACACAAACCCCAGTTGACACTAACTACAGACATCCTTGTACTTCCCAGATACACAAACCCCCAGATGACGCTAATGGCCTACATCCTCCCACTGCCCTAACACAGAAACCCCCAGAAGACACTAACAGTCTACAAACTCCCACTGCCCAAAAACAGAAACCCTCAGATGATACTAACTGCCTACATCCTTCCACTGCCCAAATACAGAAACCCCCAAAATACATTAGCTGCCTACATCCTCCCACTGCCCAAACACAGAAACACCCAGATGACACTAACAGTCTACATCCTCCCACTGCCCGAATACACAAACTCCCAGGTGACATTTACTGCTGACATCCTGCGACTGCCAAAACACACAATCAACCAGACAACACTGCCTACATCGACCCTCTGCCAAAATACAGAAAACCCAAGACAACACCAACTGTTTATAACCTACCAATACCCAAATACAGAATACCCCAAATGAAACTAACTCTTTTCATCCTCCCACAGCCCCAGTACACAAACCCCCAGACAACACTAACTGCCTAGATCCGCCCACTGCCTGAATACACAAACCCCAGACGACACTAACTTCCTACATCCTCTCACTGCCCAAACACAGAAACACCCAGATGACACTAACTGTCTACATCCTCCCACTGCCAAAATACAGAAACCCCCAGATAACGTAACTGCCTACATCCTCCCCCTGCCTGAATACACAAAATCCCATAAGACGCTAACTGCCGACATCCTGAGACTGCCCAAACAAGCAAACCCCCAGACAACACTAAATGCCTACATCCTCCCACTGCCCAATCACAGAAATCCCCAGATGACAATAACTGTTTACGCCCTCCAACTGCCCAAATACACAAACCTCCAGACTACACTAACTACCAACATCCTCCCACTGCTCGAATACACAAACCTCAGACTACACTGACTGCCTATATCCTCCCACTGCTCGAATTCACAAACCCCCAGTCGACACTAACTGCAGACATCTTTCACGGTCCAAATACACAAATCCCAGATGACACTAACTGCAGACATCCTCATACTTCCCGAATACAGAAACACCCAGACAACATTAACTGCCTACATGCTCCCACTGCCCAAAAACAGAAACCCCAAGACGACACTGACAATCTACATCCTCCCACAGCCCAAATACAGAAACCTCCAGATGACACTAACTGCCTAGATCCTCCAACAGCCCAAATAGAAAACTCCCCAGACGACAATAACTGCTTACATCCACCCACTGGCTGAATACACAAACTCCCAGATGACTCTAACTGCCAACATCCTGAGTCTGCCAAAACATACAAACCTCCGGATGACACTAACTACCTACATCCTCCCTCTGCCCGAATACACAAACCCCCAGATGACACTAACTGCCTACATCCTCCCACAATCTGAATACAAATAACCCCCAGTCTACACTCTCTGCATACATCTCCATCTGCCCAAATACACAAATCCCCAGATAACACTAATTGCTTACATCCTCCCACTGCCCGAATACACTAACCTCCAGGCCACACTAACTGCCTATATCCTCCCACTGCCCGAATACACAAACCTCAGAATACACTGACTGCCTACATCCTCCCACTGTCCGAATACACAACCCCCAGATGACACTAACTGCTGACATCCTCGCACTTCCTGAATACACAAACCCCCAGATGACATTAGCTGCCTACATCCTCCCACTGCCCAAACGCAGAAACACCCAGATGACACTAACAGTCTACATCCTCCCACTGCCCGAATACACAAACTCCCAGGTGACATTTACTGCTGACATCCTGCGACTGCCAAAACACACAATCAACCAGACAACACTGCCTACATCGACCCTCTGCCAAAATACAGAAAACCCAAGACAACACCAACTGTTTATAACCTACCAATACCCAAATACAGAATACCCCAAATGAAACTAACTCTTTTCATCCTCCCACAGCCCCAGTACACAAACCCCCAGACAACACTAACTGCCTAGATCCGCCCACTGCCTGAATACACAAACCCCAGACGACACTAACTTCCTACATCCTCTCACTGCCAAAATACAGAAACCCCCAGATAACATAACTGCCTACATCCTCCCCCTGCCTGAATACACAAAATCCCATAAGACGCTAACTGCCGACATCCTGAGACTGCCCAAACAAGCAAACCCCCAGACAACACTAAATGCCTACATCCTCCCACTGCCCAATCACAGAAATCCCCAGATGACAATAACTGTTTACGCCCTCCAACTGCCCAAATACACAAACCTCCAGACTACACTAACTACCAACATCCTCCCACTGCTCGAATACACAAACCTCAGACTACACTGACTGCCTATATCCTCCCACTGCTCGAATTCACAAACCCCCAGTCGACACTAACTGCAGACATCTTTCACGGTCCAAATACACAAATCCCAGATGACACTAACTGCAGACATCCTCATACTTCCCGAATACAGAAACCCCCAGACAACATTAACTGCCTACATGCTCCCACTGCCCAAAAACAGAAACCCCAAGACGACACTGACAATCTACATCCTCCCACAGCCCAAATACAGAAACCTCCAGATGACACTAACTGCCTAGATCCTCCAACAGCCCAAATAGAAAACTCCCCAGGCGACAATAACTGCTTACATCCACCCACTGGCTGAATACACAAACTCCCAGATGACACTAACTGCCAACATCCTGAGTCTGCCAAAACATACAAACCTCCGGATGACACTAACTACCTACATCCTCCCTCTGCCCGAATACACAAACCCCCAGATGACACTAACTGCCTACATCCTCCCACAATCTGAATACAAATAACCCCCAGTCTACACTCTCTCCATACATCTCCATCTGCCCAAATACACAAATCCCCAGATAACACTAATTGCTTACATCCTCCCACTGCCCAAATACACTAACCTCCAGGCCACACTAACTGCCTACATCCTCCCACTGCCCGAATACACAAACCTCAGAATACACTGACTGCCTACATCCTCCCACTGTCCGAATACACAACCCCCAGATGACACTAACTGCTGACATCCTCGCACTTCCTGAATACACAAACCCCCAGATGACATTAGCTGCCTACATCCTCCCACTGCCCAAACACAGAAACACCCAGATGACACTAACAGTCTACATCCTCCCACTGCCCGAATACACAAACTCCCAGGTGACATTTACTGCTGACATCCTGCGACTGCCAAAACACACAATCAACCAGACAACACTGCCTACATCGACCCTCTGCCAAAATACAGAAAACCCAAGACAACACCAACTGTTTATAACCTACCAATACCCAAATACAGAATACCCCAAATGAAACTAACTATTTTCATCCTCCCACAGCCCCAGTACACAAACACCCAGACAACACTAACTGCCTAGAATCCGCCCACTGCCTGAATACACAAACCCCAGACGACACTAACTTCCTACATCCTCTCACTGCCCAAACACAGAAACACCCAGATGACACTAACTGTCTACATCCTCCCACTGCCAAAATACAGAAACCCCCAGATAAGGTAACTGCCTACATCCTCCCCCTGCCTGAATACACAAAATCCCATAAGACGCTAACTGCCGACATCCTGAGACTGCCCAAACAAGCAAACCCCCAGACAACACTAAATGCCTACATCCTCCCACTGCCCAATCACAGAAATCCCCAGATGACAATAACTGTTTACGCCCTCCAACTGCCCAAATACACAAACCTCCAGACTACACTAACTACCAACATCCTCCCACTGCTCGAATACACAAACCTCAGACTACACTGACTGCCTATATCCTCCCACTGCTCGAATACACAAACCCCCAGACGACACTAACTGCAGACATCTTTCACGGTCCAAATACACAAATCCCAGATGACACTAACTGCAGACATCCTCATACTTCCCGAATACAGAAACCCCCAGACAACATTAACTGCCTACATGCTCCCACTGCCCAAAAACAGAAACCCCAAGACGACACTGACAATCTACATCCTCCCACAGCCCAAATACAGAAACCTCCAGATGACACTAACTGCCTAGATCCTCCAACAGCCCAAATAGAAAACTCCCCAGACGACAATAACTGCTTACATCCACCCACGGGATGAATAGACAAACTCCCAGATGACACTAACTGCCAACATCCAGAGTCTGCCAAAACATACAAACCTCCGGATGACACTAACTAACTACATCCTCCCTCTGCCCGAAAACACAAACCCCCAGATGACACTAACTGCCTACATCCTCCCACAAACTGAATACAAATAACCCCCAGTCTACACTCTCTGCATACATCTCCATCTGCCCAAATACACAAATCCCCAGATAACACTAATTGCTTACATCCTCCCACTGCCCAAATACACTAACCTCCAGGCCACACTAACTGCCTACATCCTCCCACTGCCCGAATACACAAACCTCAGAATACACTGACTGCCTACATCCTCCCACTGTCCGAATACACAACCCCCAGATGACACTAACTGCTGACATCCTCGCACTTCCTGAATACACAAACCCCCAGATGACAGTAACTACCTACATCCTCCCACTGCCCAAAGGCAGGAATCCCCAGACTACATTAACTGCCTACATTCTCCCAGTTACCAAATACACAAACCCCCAGACAACACTAACTGCCTATATCCTCTAACTGTCCGAATACACAAACCCCCAAGTGACACTAAGTGCCTACATCCTCCCACTGCCCAAACAAAGAAACCCACAGATGACACTAACTGTCTACATCCTCCCACTGCCCAAATAATGAAACCCCCAGACCACATTAACTGCCTACATCCTCCCAGTGACCAAATACACAAACTTCAAGACTACACTAAGTGCCACCATACTCCCACTGCCCGAACACAAAAACCCACAGATGACACTAATTATATACATCCCCCAACTGCCTAAATACACAAATCTCCATATGATACCAGCTGCCTCCATTCTCCCACTAACCAAATGCACAAATCCCCAGATGATACCAGCTGCTACATCCTCCCACTACCCGAATACACAAATCACTAGACGACACTAACTGCAGACATCTTTGCACTGCCCGAATACACAACACCCACACAACACTGACTGCGACATCCTCGTACTTCCTGAATATACAAACTCCCAGATGACACTAACTGCCTACATCCTCCCACTGCCCAAACATAGAAACCTCCAAATAACATTAACTGTCTACATCCTCCCAGTGACCAAATACAGAAACCCCTGGATGACAATAACTACCTACATCCATCCACTGTCCAAATACAGAGACCCCCAGAAGACACTAACTGCTTAGATCTTCCCCCTGCCCAAATACCTTGAGACTAAACTAACTACCTATATCCTCCCACTGCTCCAATACACAAGCCTTGGACTACACTGACTGCCTACATCCTCAAAGTGCTCGAATACGCAAACCCCCAGATGACACTAATTGCGGACATTTTTCCACTGTCCGAATACACAACCCCCAGATGACACTAACTGCTGACATCCTCGCACTTCCTGAATACACAAACTCCCAGATGACAGTAACTACCTACATCCTCCCACTGCCCAAAGGCAGAAATCCCCAGACTACATTAACTGCTTACATTCTCCCAGTGACCAAATACACAAACCCCCAGACAACACTAACTGCCTATATCCTCTAACTGTCCGAATACACAAACCCCCAGGTGATACTAAGTGCCTACATCCTCCCACTGCCCAAACAAAGAAACCCACAGATGACACTAACTGTCTACATCCTCCCACTGCCCAAATAATGAAACCCCCAGACCACATTAACTGCCTACATCCTCCCAGTGACCAAATACACAAACTTCAAGACTACACTAAGTGCCACCATACTCCCCCTGCCCGAACACAAAAACCCACAGATGACACTAATTATCTACATCCCCCAACTGCCTAAATACACAAATCTCCATATGATACCAGCTGCCTCCATCCTCCCACTAACTAAATACACAAATCCCCAGATGATACCAGCTGCTACATCCTCCCACTACCCGAATACACAAACCACTAGACGACACTAACTGCAGACATCTTTGCACTGCCCGAATACACAACGCCCACACAACACTGACTGCGACATCCTCGTGCTTCCTGAATATACAAACTCCCAGATGACACTAACTGCCTACATCCTCCCACTGCCCAAACATAGAAACCTCCAAATAACATTAACTGTCTACATCCTCCCAGTGACCAAATACAGAAACCCCTGGATGACATTAACTTCCTACATCCACCCACTGCCCAAATACAGAGACCCCCAGAAGACACAAACTGCTTAGATCCTCCCCCTGCCCAAATACCTCCAGACTACACTAACTACCTATATCCTCCCACTGCTCCAATACACAAACCTCGGACTACACTGACTGCCTTCATCCTCCCAGTGCTCGAACACGCAAACCCCCAGATGACACTAACTACAGACATCCTCGTACTTCCCAAATACACAAACCCCCAGATAGACGCTAATGGCCTACATCCTCCCACTGCCCTAACACAGAAACCCCCAGACGACACTAACAGTCTACAATCTCCCACTGCCCAAATACAGAAACCCCCAGATGACACTAACTGCCTACATACTTCCACTGCCCAAATACAGAAACCCCCAAAATACATTAGCTGCCTACATCCTCCCACTGCCCAAACACAGAAACACCCAGATGACACTAACAGTCTACGTCCTCCCACTGCCCAAATACAAAACCTCCCAGATGACACTAACTGCCTACATCCACCCACTGCCCGAATACACAAACTCCCAGGTGACACTTACTGCTGACATCCTGCGACTGCCAAAACACACAATCCACCAGACGACACTGCCTACATCGTCCCTCTGCCAAAATACAGAAAACCCAAGACAACACCAACTGTTTATAACCTCCCAATACCCAAATACAGAAAACCCCAAATTAAACTAACTGTTTTCATCCTCCCACAGCCCGAGTACACAAACCCCCAGACAACACTAACTGCCTAGATCCGCCCACTGCCTGAATACACAAACCCCAGACGACACTAACTTCCTACATCCTCTCACTGCCCAAACACAGAAACACCCAGATGACACTAACTGTCTACATCCTCCAACTGCCAAAATACAGAAACCCCCAGATAACATAACTACCTACATCCTCCCCCTGCTGAAATACAGAAACCCCCAGACAACACTAACTGCCTACATCCTCCCCCTGCCCGAATACACAAAATCCCATATGACGCTAATTGCCGACATCCTGAGACTGCCCAAACAAGCAAACCCCCAGATGACACTAACTGCCTAGATCCGCCCACTGCCTGAATACACAAACCCCAGACGACACTAACTTCCTACATCCTCTCACTGCCCAATCACAGAAACCCCCAGATGACAATAACTGTTTACGTCCTCCAACTGCCCGAATATACAAACCCCCAGATGATAGCAACTGTTAACATCCTCCCACTGCCCAAATACACAAACCCCTAGACGACACTAACTGCGGACATCATTCACTGTCCAAATACACAAATCCCAGATGACACTAATGGCAGACATCCTCGTACTTCCGAATACACAAACCCCCAGATGACATTAACTGCTTCCATTCTCCCAGTGACCAAATACAGAAATCCCCAGACAACATTAACTGCCTACATGCTCCCACTGCCCAAACACAGAAACCCCAAGACGACACTGACAATCTACATCCTCCCACAGCCCAAATACAGAAACCTCCAGATGACACTAACTGCCTAGATCCTCCAGCAGCCCAAATAGAAAACTCCCCAGACGACAATAATTGCCTACATCCACCCATTGCCCGAATACACAAACTCCCAGATGACACTTACTGCTGACATCCTGCAACTGCCAAAACACACAATCCACCAGAAGACACTGCCTACATTGTCCCTCTGCCAAAATACAGAAAACCCAGGCCGACACTAACTGTTTATAACCTCCCAATACCCATATACAGAAACCCCCAAATGAAACTAACTGTTTACATCCTCCCACTGCCCCAGTACACAAACCTCCAGACAACACTAACTGTCTAGATCCTCCCACTGCCCAAATACACAAACCCCCAGGCGACAATAACTGCCTACATCCTCTCACTGCCCAAACACAGAAACACCCAGATGACACTAACTGTCTACATTCTCCCACTGCCCAAATACAGAAACCCCCAGATAACGCTAACTACCTACATCCTCCCTCTGCTCGAATACACAAACCTCAGACTACACTGAATGCCTACATCCTCCTACTGCATGAATACACCAACCCATTCGATGACGCTAACTACAGACATCTTTCACTGTCCAAATATACAAACCCCAGATGACCCTTACTGCTGACAATCTCGTACTTCCCGAATACACAAACCCTCAGATGACACTAACTGCCTACATCCTTCCACTTCCCAAATGCAGAAACACCCAGACTACATTAACTGCCTACATCTTCCTAGTGACCAAATACAGAAACCTCCAGATGACCCTAACAGCTTATATCCTCCCACTGCCCAAATACACAAACTCCCAGATGACACTAACTGCCCACATCCTGCGTCTGCCAAAACACACAAGCCTCCAGACGACACTAACTGCGTACATCTTCCCTCTGCCCGAATACAAAAAACCCCGGATGAAAATAACTGTTTATGTCCTCCAACTGCCCGAATATACAAACCCCCAGATGATAGCAACTGTTAACATCCTCCCACTACCCAAATACACAAACCTCCAGACTACACTAACTGCCTACATCCTCCCAATGCTCGAATACACAAACCTCAGACTACACTCCCAGATGTCACTTACTGCCGACATCCTGTGACTGCCAAAACACACAAACCCCCACACGACACTGCCTAACATCGTCCCTGTGCCAGAATACAGAAACCCCCAGACAACACTAACTGTCTACATCCTCCCACTGCCCAAATACAGACACCTCCAGATAACACTAACTGCCTATATTCACTCACTGCCCGAATACACAAACCTCCAGACCACACTAACTGCCTAGATCCTCCCACTTCCCTAATGCAGAAACTCCCAGATGACATTAACTGCCAACATCCTGAATCTGCCAAAACATACAAACCTCCGGATGACACCAACTGCCTACATCCTCCCTCTGCCCGAATACACAAACACACAGATGACACTAACTGCCTACATCCTCCCACAGTCCGAATACAAATAACCCCCAGTCTACACACTCTGCATACATCTCCATCTGCCCAAATACACAAATCCCCAGAAGACACTAACAGCCTACATTCTTCCTCTGCACAAATACACAAATACCCACATGACACTAACTGCTGACATACTCCGTCTGCCCGTATATACAAACCTCCAGCCGACACTAACTGCCTAGATCCTCCCACTGCCCAAATACAGAAACCCCCACAACACTAACTTCCTACATCCTCGCTCTGCCCAAATACACTAACCCCCAGATTACACTAACTGCCTACATCCTCCTACTGCTCGAATACACAAACCTCAGACTACACTGACTGCCTACATCCTCCTACTGCCTGAATACACAAACCCCCAGATGACACTAACTGCCTACATCCTCCCACTGCTCAAATGCAGAAACCCTCAGACTACATTAACTGCCTACATCCTCCCTCTGCCCCAATACACAAACCCACAGACAACACTAGCTGCCTACATCCTCCCACTGCCTGAATACACAAACCCCGAGATGACACAAACTGCCTACATGCCCCCACTGCCCAAATACAGAGACCCCTGATGACACTAACTAACTACATCCTCCCCCTGCCCAAATACAGAAACCCCCAGACTACATTAACTGCCCTCATCCTCCAAGTTACCAAATACAGAAACCTCCAGATGATACTAACTGCCTAAATCCTCTACTGCCCGATGACAAAAAAAACAGACAACACTAAATGCCTACATCCACCCACTGCCCGAATACACAAACTCCCATGTGACACTTACTGCCGACATCCTGCGACTGTCAAAACACATAAACCCCAGACGACACTGCCTACATCGTCCCTCTGCCAAAATACAGAAACCCTCAGATGACACTAACTGTCTACATCCTCCCACTGCCCAAATACAGAAACCTCCAGATAACACGAACTGCCTAGATCCTCCCACTGCCTGAAAAACACAAACCCCCAGATGACACCACTAACTACCTACATCCTACTACTGCCCACACACCGAAACCCCCAGACGACACAAACTGTCTACATCCTCCCATTGCCCAAATACACAAACCCCAGACTACACTAACTGCCTCCATCCTCCCATTGCCCGAATACACAAGCCTTCAGACGGTACTAACTGCCTACATCCTCCCACTGCCCAAATACAGAAACCCCCAGACAACACTAACTGCTTACATCCTCACACTGCCCCAATTCCAAACCACCATACTATGCTAACTGATTAAATCCTTCCACTGCACCAATACGTAAATCGCTGTATAATAACTAAGGGCCCGATTCACAAAAGTAATCTGAGACAAAATCCTAACTTTACGACTTTTGGTATTCGGGCATTTAGGAGTAGTAAAGTTAGGATTTTGTCTCAGATAACTTAAGTTTGGTCTTAAGTTTAACTTAAGTAAAACTTAAGTTTAACTGAGACAAAATCCTAACTTAATTACTACTCCTAAATGCCTTTGTGAATACCAAAATTCATTAAGTTAGGATTTTTCTCCGATTACTTTGTGAATCGGGCCCCTTGTGCCTATATCTTCTCACTGCCCAATTGCACAGACCCCCAGATGACACTATCAGCCTACATCCTCCTGCTGCCAGAATGCACAAGCTCCCAGGCACCATTTACTGCCTACATCCTCCCAACTGCCCAAATACAAGAACCCCTGGATGACACTAACTGCCTACATCCTCCCACTGCCCGAACACACAAAGCCCCAGACTACACTTACTGCTTACATCCCCCCTTTGCCGAAATACACAAATCCCCAGATAACGCTGACAGCCTACATTCTCCCTCTGCCCGAATACACAAACTCCCAGATGACACTAACTGCTGACATCCTGTGACAGGCAAAATACAAAAACTGCCAGATGACACTGTCTAGATCCTCCCACTGCCCAAATACAGACACCTCCAGGCGACACTAACTATCTACATCTTCCCACTACCCAAATGCATAAACCCCCAGATGACACTAACTGCCTACATCCTCCCACGACCCGAATAAACAAACTCCCAGATGACACTAACTGCCGACATCCTCCGACTGCCCAAATACACAAACCCCCAGAAGACACTAACTGCCTACATCCTCCCACTGCCTGAATACACAAACCCTCAGATGACACTGTCTACATCCTCGCACTGCCCTAATATGCAAACCCCAGATGATACCAGCTGTCTACATCCTTACACCAACCGAATACACAAACCCCCAGACGTCACTAACTGCCTAGATCCTCCCACTGCCCAAATACAGAAACCCCCACGACACTAACTGCCTACATCCTCGCTCTGCCCAAATACACTAACCCCCAGATGACACTAACTGCCTACATCCTCCTACTGCTCGAATACACAAACCTCAGACTACACTGACTGCCTACATCCTCCTACTGCCTGAATACACAAACCCCCAGATGACACTAACTGCCTACAACCTCCCACTGCTCAAATGCAGAAACCCTCAGACTACATTAACTGCCTACATCCTCCCTCTGCCCCAATACACAAACCCACAGACAACACTAGCTGCCTACATCCTCCCATGCCTGAATACACAAACCCCCAGATGACACAAACTGCCTACATGCCCCCACTGCCCAAATACAGAGACCCCCTGATGACACTAACTAACTACATCCTCCCCCTACCCAAATACAGAAACCCCCAGACTACATTAACTGCCCTCATCCTCCAAGTTACCAAATACAGAAACCTCCAGATGATACTAACTGCCTAAATCCTCTACTGCCCGATGACAAAAAAAAACAGACAACACTAAATGCCTACATCCACCCACTGCCCGAATACACAAACTCCCATGTGACACTTACTGCCGACATCCTGCGACTGTCAAAACACATAAACCCCCAGACGTCACTAACTGCCTACATCCTTCCACTGCTCGAATACGCAAACTTCAGACTACACTGACTTCCCACATCCTCCCACTGCCTGGATACACAAGCCATCAGACGACACTAACTGCTTACATCCTCCCACTGCCCAAATACACAAACCCCAGGATGACAATAACTGTTTACATGCCCCTACTGCCCGAATACACAAACCCCCAGATGACACTAACTGCCTATATTACCCCATGCCCGAATACACAAACCGCAGATGACACAAACTGCATCCTACCGCTGCATGAACACACAAAACCCCAGACAACACTAACTGTCTACATCTTCCCACTGCCCGCATACACAAACCCCAGATGACACAAACTGCCCACATCCTCCCCCTGCCCAAAGACAGAAACCCCCAGATGACAGTAACTGCCTAAATCCTCCCACTGCACATACAAACAAAGCCACAGATAACAGTAACAGCCGACATTTTCCCTCTGCCCAAATACACATAAACCAAGACTACACTAACTGCCTACATCTTACTATTGCCTGAATACACAAGCCCCAATACAACGCTAACTGCCTACATCCTCCCACTGCCCAAATACAGAAACCACCAGAATACACTAACTGCCTACATCCTCCCACAGCCTGAATACACAAACCCTCAGATGACACTGTCTACATCCTCGCACTGCCCTAATATGCAAACCCCAGATGATACCAGCTGTCTACATCCTTCCACCAACCGAATACACAAACCCCCAGATGTCACTAACTGCCTACATCCTTCCACTGCTCGAATACGCAAACCTCAGACTACACTGACTTCCCACATCCTCCCACTGCCTGGATACACACGCCATCAGACGACACTAACTGCTTACATCCTCCCACTGCCCAAATACACAAACCCCGGGATGACACTAACTAACCTACTTTCTCCCTCTGTCCGAATACACAAACTACCAGATGACACTAACTGCTGACATCCTTCAACTGCCCAAATACAGAAACCCACAGATTAAACTAACTGCCTATGTCATCCCACTGCCCTAATATACAAACCCCCAGACAACACTATCTGTTTACATCCTCCCACTGCCCCAATACACAAACCCCCAGACAACACTATCTGTTTACATCCTCCCACTGCCCCAATACACAAAACCTCAAATGACACAAACTCCTTACATCCTCCCACTGCCCAAATACAGAAACCGCCAGACGACACTGACAGTCTACAACCTCCCATTTCCCAATTGCAGAAACCCCCAGATGACACTAGCTGCCTACATCCTCCCACTGCCCGAATACACGAATATCCAGGCAACACTAATGCCACCATCCTCCCACTGCTCGAATACACAAACCCCCAGATGACACTAACTGCCTAACTCCTCCCACTGCCCAAATAAATTCACAAACCCCTAGATGATAACAGCTGCCTACATTCTCCCACTGCCCAAATGCATAAACCCCTAGACAACACTAACTGCCTATATCCTCCCACTGCTCGAGTACACAAACTCCTAGACTACACTAACTGCCAACATCCTCCCAGTGACCAAATACAGAAACCCCTTGATGACACTAACTGCTTACATCCTCCCACTGCCCAAATACATAAACCCCCAGGCGACACTAACTACCTACATCCTCTCACTGTCTGAATGCACGAACTCCCAGATGACACTAACTGCCGATATCCTGCGACTACCCAAACACACAAACCCCCAAACGACTCTGACAGCCTACATCCTCCCACAGCCCGAATACACAAACCCCCAGATCACACTAACTGCCTACATCCTCCCACTGCCCGAATACACAAATCCCAGACAACACTAACTGTTGACATCCTCCCACTGCCCGAATGCACAAGCTCCCAAACTACAGTAACTGCCTACATCCTCCCACTGCCCGAATACACAAATCCCAGACAACACTAACTGTTGACATCCCCCACTGCCCGAATACACAAACTTCAGATGACACTAACTGTCGTCATCCTCCCACTGCCCGAATGCACAAGCTCCCAAACTACAGTAACTGCCTACATCCTCCTACTGCCCAAATACATAAATCCCCAGATGACAATAACTGTTTGCATGCTCCTACTGCCTGAATACACAAACCCCCCGATGACACTAACTGCCTATATTATCCCACTGCCCGAATACACAAACCGCAGATGACACAAACTGCATCCTACCGCTGCATGAACACACAAAACCCCAAACAACACTAACTGTCTACATCTTCCCTCTGCCCGCATACACAAACCCCAGATGACACAAACTGCCCACATCCTCCCCCTGCCCAAAGACAGAAACCCCCAGATGACAGTAACTGCCTAAATCCTCCCACTGCACAAACAAACAAAGCCCCAGACAACAGTAACAGCCGACATTTTCCCTCTGCCCAAATACACATAAACCAAGACTACACTAACTGCCTACATCTTACTATTGCCTGAATACACAAGCCCCAATACAACGCTAACTGCCTACATCCTCCCACTGGCCAAATACAGAAACCACCAGAATACACTAACTGCCTACATCCTCCCACTGCCTGAATACACAAACCCTCAGATTACACTGTCTACATCCTCGCACTGCCCTAATATGCAAACCCCAGATGATACCAGCTGTCTACATCCTTCCACCAACCGAATACACAAACCCCCAGACGTCACTAACTGCCTACATCCTTCCACTGCTCGAATACGCAAACCTCAGACTACACTGACTTCCCACATCCTCCCACTGCCTGGATACACAAGCCATCAGACGACACTAACTGCTTACATCCTCCCACTGCCCAAATACACAAACCCCGGGATGACACTAACTAACCTACTTTCTCCCTCTGTCCGAATACACAAACTACCAGATGACACTAACTGCTGACATCCTTCAACTGCCCAAATACAGAAACCCACAGATTAAACTAACTGCCTATGTCATCCCACTGCTCTAATATACAAACCCCCAGACAACACTATCTGTTTATATCCTCCCACTGCCCCAATACACAAACCCCCAGCCAACACTATCTGTTTACATCCTCCCACTGCCCCAATACACAAAACCTCAAATGACACAAACTCCTTACATCCTCCCACTGCCCAAATACAGAAACCGCCAGATGACACTGACAGTCTACAACCTCCCATTGCCCAATTGCAGAAACCCCCAGATGACACTAGCTGCCTACATCCTCCCACTGCCCGAATACACGAACATCCAGGCAACACTAATGCCACCATCCTCCCACTGCTCGAATTCACAAACCCCCAGATGACACTAACTGCCTAACTCCTCCCACTGCCCAAATAAATTCACAAACCCCTAGATGGTAACAGCTGCCTACATTCTCCCACTGCCCAAATACATAAACCCCTAGACAACACTAACTGCCTATATCCTCCCACTGCTCGAGTACACAAACTCCTAGACTACACTAACTGCCAACATCCTCCCAGTGACCAAATACAGAAACCCCTTGATGACACTAACTGTTTACATCCTCCCACTGCCCAAATACATAAACCCCCAGACGACACTAATTACCTACATCCTCCCACTGTCTGAATGCACGAACTCCCAGATGACACTAACTGCCGATATCCTGCGACTACCCAAACACACAAACCCCCAAACGACTCTGACAGCCTACATCCTCCCACAGCCCGAATACACAAACCCCCAGATCACACTAACTGCCTACATCCTCCCACTGCCCGAATACACAAATCCCAGACAACACTAACTGTTGACATCCCCCACTGCCCGAATACACAAACTTCAGATGACACAAACTGTCGTCATCCTCCCACTGCCCGAATGCACAAGCTCCCAAACTACAGTAACTGCCTACATCCTCCTACTGCCCAAATACATAAACCCCCAGATGACAATAACTGTTTACATGCCCCTACTGCCCGAATACACAAACCCCCAGATGACACTAACTGCCTATATTATCCCACTGCCCGAATACACAAACCGCAGATGACACAAAATGCATCCTACCGCTGCATGAACACACAAAACCCCAGACAACACTAACTGTCTACATCTTCCCACTGCCCGCATACACAAACCCCAGATGACACAAACTGCCCACATCCTCCCCCTGCCCAAAGACAGAAACCCCCAGATGACTGTAACTGCCTAAATCCTCCCACTGCACAAACAAACAAAGCCCCAGACAACAGTAACAGCTGACATTTTCCCTCTGCCCAAATACACATAAACCAAGACTACACTAACTGCCTACATCTTACTATTGCCTGAATACACAAGCCCCAATACAACGCTAACTGCCTACATCCTCCCACTGCCCAAATACAGAAACCACCAGAATACACTAACTGGCTACATCCTCCCACTGCCCAAATACAGAAACCTCCAGACAACACTAACTGCTTACATCCTCCCACTGCCACAATACCAAACCCCCATACTATGCTAACTGCTTAAATCCTTCCACTGCCCCAATACCTTAATCCCCAGATAATAACTAAGTGCCTATATCCTCTCACTGCTCAAACACAGAAACCACCAGATGATCCTATCTGCCTACATCCTCCTGCTGCCAGAAAGCACACGCTCCCAGACAACCCTTACTACCTACATCCTCCCACTGCCCGAATATACAAACCCCCAGATGACACTAACTGCCTACATAATAGTCCAGCCCGAATACACAAACCCCCCTGACTACACTAACTTCTTACATCCTCCCTCTGCCCAAATACCCTAATCCCCAGATGACACTAACAGCCTACATCCTTCCACTGCCCAAATTCACAAACCTCCAGACTACTCTGTCACCATCCTCCCACTGCCCGAATACACAAACCTGAAGATGACACTAACTGCCTACATCCTCTCACTGCCCAAATACGCAGCCCTCCATGTGACACTAACTTCCTACATTGTCCTACTGCCTGAATACACAAACCCCAGATGACACAAACTGCATCCTCCCACTGCCCGAATACACAAACCCCAGATGATACTAACTGCCCACATCATCCCTCTGCCCGAAAACACAAACCCCCAGACTACACTAACTGCCTACATCCTCCCACTGTCCGACTACAGAAACCCTAGTCAACATTATTTGTTGACATCCTCCCACTGCCCTAATACACAAAATCCCAGATGATATTAACTACTTGCATCCTCCTATTGCCCAAATACCCAAACCCCCAGACAACACTAAAAGCCTACAACCTTCCACTGCTCAAATATGCAAACCGCGAGACTACACTAACGACTGACATTCTCCCACTGCCCAAATACACAAACCCACAGACGACACTAACAGTTGACATCCTCCCACTGACCGAATACACAAACCCCCAGACAACAATCCCTGCCTACATCCTCCCACTGCCCGAATGCACAAACCCCCAAACGACACGAATTGCCTACATCATCCCATCGTCCAAATACACAAACCCCCAGACAACACTAACTGCCGACATCCTCCCACTGCCCAAATACAGAAACCAACCCTAGAATTTCACCAGACTCACAGTGAGAAGCTTTTTCTGAGCCGAATAGCGCATTGTGATGCACACACAGCATCAGCGAAAACTCTCCAAACACAAACAAGTTTTTTGAGTAAGCCTGAAACTGCGGATAGACAGAGCAGCAAGGTGTCCTGGCATGGATTTACAAAGAGGAGGCTTGGTTGTGGGACAGTCTTGTCCCTGTTTATTGAGTCCACCAACGGTAGAGGCAACAACCACGACAGCATAACTCTATTTTCAATTAAGATTTCCATGTATATCTGAAACTGCCATTAAGTGAGGTTTTTGCTGTATGGGTATATGTTAATGGTCTGTGATTAGCATTCCCCACTCTGTAGGTACATCCAGTGGCAGCTCCTCTGCAATGGCGTTGGAGCGTCGCCCCACTGCCTGGCGCAGAGCCAGCTTGTGCATGGAGGGACGGGGCATGGGAGGTGGGAGGAGGAGCTCTTGGACACTCCCTAAGTATTCATATGTGTTTGGTCAGCAGTCTCTGGCCGACCAAAACACACATGCCAACTTCGGTTTCTCCACCCCGTCTGCATTCAGCAGCCGGACTGGAGAAACCCCACAGACTCCATGACCTGAGCGGAACTTCTTTCCTACCCGCTCAGGCCAATCCCTCACTGCTTTGCAGCATGGGCATTGGATGGGAGTCTGTCCCAGGGGCTGCTGTGACCAGGAAGAGGACAGCAGGAGAGACGCTACCCGGTAGGCGGCTGGCAGCGTCAGGTAAGTTTTTTATTTATTATTATTTTTAACATGTCCCTGTCCCCCACCTCCCTGCACACTCGACCCCAGCGCTACACCCACCTGCCCCACCACCCATTGTTAATGGCGTCTGCCATTGGGTACATCTCAGACATTCAGAACATATACGCCAAGGAGGCGCTCACTGAATCTCTCAAGTGATTAAACCTTCCAGGTGTGGGGGTGCTGCCTACTCCTGCAGCCCGCAGTCTTACAGTCTGATCAGCCATATACCACTCCAGGGCAGCGCCAAAGCCAAATCGGGGGGCGAGGAGTCAGTTCAGTCAGTTAGGAAAAGGGCTCTTTTACCTGTCCGGCTAGTGTTCCTCTGCCCTAAGGCGGAAGCAGAGTGAAGGGGCCGAAACACTGTCACTCACACTCAGTAGCCAATTGATGAAGTGGGCTGTATCAGTGACGAATGTTCCATGCTGTTGTGGGCGGATGTAACATGTAATTGGAATTAAAATAGACCAATGGATGAAGAGAACTAACTGAGAAATTTTTGGGGAAAAACAAAAGGTCTTCGTTAATGCCAGACGTAAACAAATAGCAAAAAAGCAAGACAAAGCATGTCATCAAACAGCAAAAAAATAGGAGAACAGTTTTTGTAAATAAAAATGCAAATGTATCCGAGCGCTGGGAAGTCAGTATCTGGGTAGCCACACGCTTTACAAGAAATGGTATAGTAAAAATAATAATGTGCAATGGTGTTGGTAATAGGAGAGTAAAAATTAGCAAACTGAAGAACTATAAATACAGCACTAAACCTACACCAGAAATAAAAAGATGCAAAACCTCAGGCCTCTAATATATATTCACCAAAACAAAATGTGCGTGAATCACTGTGGAGTGTGGTCAGTGCACAATGGCCTGTTTCAAACCGCCTAGAAGGAGAGTGGTGTGGTTAGGGAGCTGTCTTTTACTTACTCCATCCTACAGTGAAGAAGAGGGTGACACAGAGCAGCAGAACCCTGAACCTGGCACCGCCCATCCTCCTGGACTCTTCCATCCTCTGGGCCTGAAAGAATGCATGGGGGGCACACTTTATCAGTAGTAGAACACTCTGCAAATCAATATCACGTGTCACCCAATATCCGCTTCTTACAAATTATTCTGACATGTTCTTCAAAACTCACAACCAGCCAAGTCCAAATCTTCAAAAAATAAAAATAAATGTGTGAACAGAAAATTGAGGAAAACCTAAGAAATCTACAGACACAACCAATAATATATGCATTAATGTTTAAAAAAATAAATAAAAATAAACTGCATTCACTCTGCTATTTACTTTTAATGTTCCTGAAAGTCTAGAAAACAAGTTAATTCAAACATGTAAAACGTCTGTTTTCCTCCCACATATCTCCTCAGCCCCTAGTGGATCCTTATGTTAATGTATCTTCTGCTATCACATCTCTCTTCAGCCCCTGCGAGTGTCCTTATGTGAATGTCTGCTCTCCTCTCACATCTCTCTTCAACCCCCTGCGAGTGTCCTTATGTTAATGTCTGTTCTCTCACATCACTCTTCAGTCCCCCGTGAGTGTCTTTATGTTAATGTCTGTTCTACTCTCACATCTCTCTTCAAGACGCTGCGAGTGTCCTTATGTAAATGGCTGTTCTCCTATCACATCTCTCGTCAGCCCCCTATGCGTGTCCTTATGTTAATGTCTGTTCTACTCTCACATCACTTTTCAGCCCCCTGTGAGTGTGTTATTTTAATGTCTGCCCTCCTCTCACATCTCTTTTCAGCCCCCTGTGAGTCACCTTATGTTAATGCCTTTTCTCCTCTCACATCTCTCTTCAGCCCACTGTGATTGTCCTTATGTTAATGTCTGTTCTCCTCTCATAACTCTCTTCAGCTCTCTGTGACTGTCCTAATGTTAATCTCTGTTCTTCCTGTACATCTCTCTTCAGTCACTTGTGTGCATCTTTATGTTAATGTCTGCTCTCCTCTCACATCTCTCTTCAACCCCATGAGAGTGTCCTTATGTGAATATCTGTTCCCTCACATCACTCTTCAGCCCCCTGTGAGTGTCCTTATGTTAATGTCTGTTCTCCTCTCACATCTCTCTTCAGCCCCCTGTGTGCGTCTTTATGTTAACGTCTGCTCTCCTCTCACATCTCTCTTCAGCCCCCTGTGAGTGTCCTTATGTTAATGTCTGTTCTCCTCTCACATCTCTCTTCAGCCCTTCCATGTGTCCTTATGTTAATGTCTGTTCTCCTCTCACATCTCTCTTCAGCCCCTGTCTGTGTCCTTATGTTAATGTCTGTTCACCCCTCACTTCACTCTTCAGCCCGTGAGTGTCCTTATGTTAATGTCTGTTCTCCTCTCACATCTCTCTTCAGCCTCCTGTCTGTGTCCTTATGTTAATGTCTGTTCTCCTCTCACATCTCTCTTCAAACCACTGTAAGTGTCTTAATTAATGTCTGTTCCTCTCACATCTCTCTTCAGCCCCCTGCTAGTGTCCTTATGTTAATGTCTGTTCTCTTTTCACATCTCTCATCATCCTCCTGTGTGTGTCCTTATGTTAATGTCTGTTCTCCTCTCACATCTCTCCTCAGGCCCCTGTGTGTGTCATTATGTTAATATCTGTTCTCCTCTAACATCTCTCTTTAGCCCCCCGTGTGTGTCCTTATGTTAATGTCTGTTCTCCTCTCATATCTCTCTTCAGCCCCCTGCGAGTGTCCTTATGTTAATGTTTGCTCTCCTCTCACATCTCTTTTCAGCCCACTGTGAGTCTCCTTATGTAAATGTTTGTTCTCCTCTCATATCTCTTTTCAGCTCTCTGTGACTGTTCTAATGTTAATCTTTGTTCTTCCAGTACATCTCTCTTCAGCCCCTTTTGTGCGTCTTTATGTTAAAGTCTGTCCTCCTATCAAATCTCTCTTCAGCCCCATGTGATTGTCCTTATGTTAATGTCTGTTCTTCTCTCCCATCTCTCTTCAGCCCCTGTGTGTGTCCTTATGTTAATGTCTGTTCTCCTCTCACATCTCTTTTCAGCCGCCTTTGAGTCCTTAAGTTAATGTCTGTTCTCCTCTCACATCTCTCTTCAGCCCCTGTCTGTGTCCTTATGTTAATGTCTGTTCACCCCTCACATCTCTCTTCAGCCCCTGTGAGTGTATTTATGTTAATGTCTTCTCTCATCTCACATCTCTCTTCAGCCCCGTGAGTGTCCTTATGTTAATGTCTGTTCTCCTCTCATATCTCTCTTCAGCCCCATGTGTGTCCTCATGTTAATATCTGTTCTCCTCTCACATCTCTCTTCAGCATCCTGTCTGTGTCCTTATGTTAATGTTTGTTCTCCTCTCACATCTCTCTTCAGACCACTGTAAGTGTCCTTAATTAATGTCTGTTCCTCTCACATCTCTTTTCAGCCCCCTCTGAGTGTCCTTATATTTCAAAATGTGTTTTATTGAAATTTTCTCAAAGAGTGCGACAAAAGCATTACACATGCAACATTAATCAAAAATATCATTCGCCCAGATATACAGTTCGCTCATGAAAGTTACAGTTTTCCCACCAGGTCCGAGGCGAATGAACTTTAATACATAACACAGCTTCGTCATAACATGTTGCATTCCGTCAATGTTTTCATATAATTATCTACCCACCCGAGAGAGTAACAGGAAAAGGAAACTTAATTATACTTAAGTAAAAAAGGAAATAAACAGAACTGAGATGTCATGGTGCAAATTAGAAAAAAAGAAGTGAGTGCGAGGATTGGGAAGTCGCAGCCTCTGCCCAGGTGTACGGCGCACCCTTCAGAGATCCCCTCGATGTGAAGTGATTAGATAAGGAACAAATTGAGGGCCCTAAGTCTTGGATTGCAAGCCATCAAAGGAAGCCCCTCTGATAGGTAGCTGACCAGTGGAGACCAATTGTAATCAAAACCTTTCCTAGAGTCTTCTATTATATCAGTCATGCGTGCCAAAGCCCTCCACAATCGTGCATGCCATTGGGTTAAGGATGGGGCCTCTTGCTTCTTCCAAGCCGCGGCAACTGCCATTTTGGCGGCCTCCAAGCAGAGCCACATCACTGATTTATCGCCCTGTGTCTGTCTTCTCAAATTTGGCTTGCGAACCCCCAGCAGAACCTGTTCCATGCACCTGGAAATAGGATAGCCTAAGATAAGTTTGATTTGGGATAGAATCTCCTTCCAAAAAGGATTAATGATGGGGCAGTCCCACCAAATATGTCTGAAATCGCCTAACAATCCGCATCCCCTCCAGCACCTATCTGATGAACCCGGGTAAATCGTGTGTAGTTTCTGAGGGTACAAGTACCAATTGTACATGATTTTATAGTGTGCTTCCCTAAGATACATGGAACGGTTGAATTTCACTATGTCCCTACCTAAATGCTCCCAGTGCTTATCCTCCAAAGGGGCATCTACGAGAGCATTCCAAAAACGTTTGAAACGCGGCGTCGTCCTGGGACTCATCGATTGGATGAGAGCATACAGATAAGAGATACACCCCTTGGAGGAGGCCCCAGACTGAGCGAATTTCTCGATAGGGAACAGCTCCCCTGCCACACCAAGGGCTGCTGCACCCAGTGTTTCAGCTGCAAGTAGCGGTATTCTTCTTTGTTAGATAATGCAAATTGTTTCTTGCATTCCTGAAAAGTGAGGAGTCAAATAAGTGAGAGATCATGTGGCAACTGCCCTCCCTCCAGGCCTTGAAGGGACCTTCTTGTAGAGCGGGGGGAATGCAGCGTTAAAATATATAGGCGTGTGAGGGGAGGGAAAGGTCGTAAGGTGCAATCTGGCAGTGAGGAAATCCCAGACCGAAAGTGTGGGGGACATAGGCGTGCTAATGTAGGCATTGAGTGGTCTGTCTTGCTTGGGTTTAAGGAGGAGATCCCAGATAGTATGCCCAGTTATCTGTCTGTTTATGTGAAGCCAATGCTTCTCCGAAGCCCGCAGCAACCATTCCGTAATCACTCGCATTTGCGCCGCTCGATAGTAGGACTGAAAGTCCGGAAATGCTAGACCACCCTCTTTGCACGGTCTAATAAGCAACTTAAAAGGAAGTCGTGCCCTTTTCCCCTGCCAAATGAATTTGGTCAGCATATGCCGCAGTTCCCTAAATAGACCTCCCTCCACTGGAATAGGCAACCCTTGAAAAAGATATAGTAAGCGGGGGGAGAACATTCATCTTAATGGCATTAATCCTGCCTAACCAGGTGATGTAAGCCGCACTCCATTTGCCCAGATCGATCTTTAGTTGTCGCAGGAGGGGGGGGGGAGTTAGCCTGGTACAGATCCTGCACCTGTGGGGTAAGCTTAACCCTTAAGTAGGTGATCTCCTTAGTGGAGCAGCGGAAAGGAGACACCTCCTCGACCTTCCGCCAATCGTCTTTGGGTATTGTCAAGTTCAATAGAAAGGACTTTGTTAGGTTGACCGTAAAACCTGCCACCCCTTCGAACGACTCCAACTCAGCCTGGATGTCCGGGAGGGAGACAAGGGGATCTGACACTGGAAGAAGCACGTCATCAGCGAACAGTGATATCTTGTGGTCATCCGTGCCAAAAAGCAATCCCCGGATCTCCTGATTTCCTCTAATCCTGTGGGCCAGGGGTTCGATGCTCAAGGCAAAAAGGAGGGGAGATAAAGGACAGCCCTGTCTCGTCCCGCGAGTCAGGTAAAAGGGGGAGGTAGCAACTCCGTTGACAATAACCGGAGAGCTAGGAGAATGATAGTTAGCGTGAATCATCCCTATAAAGGATTCATTGAAGCCAAAGTGCTGGAGCACTTTAAATAAGAAAGTCCATTCCACGCGATCGAACGCTTTCTCCGCGTCTAGCGAGAGAAGCGCTGTTGGGATGTTTTTCTTGCGAGCCTTTTCAATAATGTGGATGATACGCCGCAAGTTATCGTGGGTTTGTCGCCCCTTAATAAAATCGGACTGATCCGGATCTATGAGAGCGGGGAGAATTGTTTTGAGATGAGTAGCCAGGATTTTGGAGTAGATTTTTGCATCCAGCTTCAGAAGAGCAATCGGGCGGTAAGAAGAGCAGAGTGAGGGATCCTTTCCAGGTTTAGGCAGTACTGCCACAATTGCTTCTCCAATGGAAGGAGTGACTTGTTGCTCAGAAGCTATGAGATTAAATAATATAGTTAGGAAGGTGACGAGCTCCGGTGCAAAAGTACGATAGAAATGAGCTGAGAAGCCATCTGGCCCTGGAGCTTTCTGGAGTTTAAGGTAGTCAATCGCCTTCTGCACTTCTTCAGCGGATATGGGTTTCGCCAACTCTTCATTGGAGCGAGCCCCTACCTGAGTGAGGTCTAGGGGGTCCAAGTACCCCGAAGGGTCATACGTCCCCGGAAGCTCCGAGGTGTAAAGGGTTCTATAAAAGTCCTTGAAGGCTCTTGCCTTCCCCTCCTCCAACCTGTGAGAAACCCCTGTCTCATCGACTATTTGTTTGATGTATTGGCGTTCCTGTTTGGCCCATAGTTGGCGCGCCAACAAGGAGTCCACCTTATTCCCACTCTCATAACCCCTGGAGTGTAAACGTAAGATGGATTTTTCTGCTCTGTCAGTGTAAATAGCCTGTAGTTTCCCCTTTAGGGCCGTGACTTTCCGTAGAGCCAGGGCTGAGGGGTTGGCCTTATGGGCCTGTTCTGCAGCCGTAAGTTCTCGTTCTAGTTGGAGGCGCTCCACACATTGTTGAGAGCGCAAAGTAGTAGCCAATTCAATGCACTTGCCTCGGATCACAGCCTTGAGAGTGTCCCAGGTAGTGGCATGAGAGGTATCCTCAGGGTCATTCAGCTCGAGAAACTCCCTAATGGTCTTCCGGAGTTCATCACGGAGAAGTCTGTCCCTGCATAAGAAGTTGGGGAAGTACCAACGAGCATGTTTGGGGCGTGGGCTTGGCCAAGTGATCGTCATCTCCAGGGGGGCATGGTCCGACAGGCAGATTGGGTGGAATTGAGATTGCAGTACAGAGGGGAGCAGGGATTGACTCAGGAAAATGTGGTCGATACGGGAATATGTTCTATGGGAGTGCGAGAAGAACGAGTAATCCCGCGTCGTGGGATTGGCGTCCCTCCATACGTCCCCCAACCCCATGAGCTGAAGCTGTGAACGCAGCGCCTTCCCAAATGCCCCTCCAGGAGCCCTGTGTGCGTGTGTCGTGTCCCTATCCAGATCCCAGACTAAATTTAAGTCCCCCTAAAGTAGTATGTCCCCCTGGGCAAAGGCCCCCAGAGTCGTGAGGAAGGAAAGAATGAAATCCTGTTGACCTGTGTTAGGAGCATAGAGCACTGCAAACGTGCATTGGCGGCCTCTGAGATCCCCCTTAACCATAATGAACCTCCCGCTTTTGTCTGTTTTAGTGTCCTGAGCTTGGAAGGGAACCCCCGCGTGAAACATCAGTGCCACCCCGTTTTGTTTCGAGGAGTGTGAAGATCGAAATATGAGGGGATAAGCTTTGTGGCGCAGTCGCTGTTCATCGGACTTTTTGAGGTGTGTTTCCTGAAGAGCTGCTATTTGTACATTGTGATCAAGCATATACTTCCAGAATCGCTGGCGCTTGTTAGGGGAATACAGTCCTCGAGCATTCCAAGAAACCACTCTAACCGCCATGTGCACTTAAAAGGGAATGCCGTCCTAGTGGGAAAGGGCTTCGCTGAAAAGACCATTTTGCCACCCCCTCCACCTACCCTGCCCATAACCAATAAAAATAAGGGCACCATGACATCTAACTGAATTAGAAAACCCAAACAAATACTTAAAATGAGTGTGTAGAATCTCCCTCATAGAGGGAAATCCCTGAACCAGAATACACTCGGGGAACATTACCATTTCCATTCCCCCAGCCCTTGTCATAGCATAGAACAAGGCATACGTTGCTTAGAAAAACTATTTCCCCCAACTGAGTAACCGGTAACATTGGCGCTTAGGCCCTTGCAGTGGGTGGTCTCAATGAAGTCCCCTAGGTGTAACTCCAGTGTTCGGTAGTTTGCAAGACCTCGGCCACTACCACCCTCCACCCCGACTTCCCCCGCCACAGCGTAAATGAAAACGTCCCCCTGACCTGACACCACAGATACAGTGTTCTCACAAGATGTCCGTGCCAGGCGCTGGGATTAAGGCATCAAGTATCGTCCAGGCAACCAGGCCCCAGCCAGGTACGAAATATGCAAGTCCTCTGCCCCACCCAATTCTTCAATTCTTCGACATGTCCTTCCCTTGGGTGGATAGGAGGGGAAGGGGAGAGTAGCCCCTTCAGGACTGCAGTGATCTCAACCAGAGGGACCTCCGGGCGACCGCCCCTCCAATGAAGGACCTCTCGGGCCCCCCGGTCATTGGAATCAGGCCGGTGGCTTCGTATTTCTCCTGCTCACTCTATGCCATTGACCTCCGGCGAGCCGATCAGGCTGACCCCTCCCATCTGGGTCCACTGAGGATGTAGGGAGATTCAAACCCAGCACTTCTGCTGCCTCCGAGAGATCCACACAGTGGTGCTGTTTGTTGTGCCATTGGAAAGCTATCCCAAAGGGGTAAGTCCATCGGTATCTGGTTTTCATCTCCCGCAGATGGTCGGTGACTGGACGGAACTGTTGGCGCCGCTGGAGCGTGGCTTGAGTGACATCTTGGTAGAGCGTGCAGGTGGCATTTTGGAAGGTGATCGTGTCTGCCGCCCTCGCCTTCTGCAGGACCAATTCCTTGAGTTTAAAGGAGCTGAACTTCACCAGGACGTCTCTTGGCTGCCGAGTCTCCCCCTGCAGGCGTGGTCCGACTCTGTGCACTCTCTCCAGCCGCACCTCAGGGCCGTCCTCCCCCAGAACTGAGGAGAAGAGGCCCACCATGAACGCCTCCAGGTCCGGCCCCTCGAAATCCTCCACCAGGCCTCAGACTTGTATGTTGTCGCGATGAGAACGGTTTTCCAAGTCCTCGCACTTGAGTAGCGTATCACGCAATTGGCCACGCAGCTCCACAGATCCTTATTCCAAGGACTTAATTCTGTCTGACACCTCCTGGTGCCTTGCTTCGAGATCGAGGGTACGCGTGCCCACGGAGTCGACATCTGCTTGCACAGCAACCAATTTCTCTCTCACCTCGGAGCCGAATGTCTCAAAGGAGGCCTCCATGTCTGCTTTAATGTCTGCTCTGAGTTCCGTTCACAGCTCCTGCTTGAATTCTCGTAGGGAAGCCATAAGATCGTCCCTGGTCAGCGCCATGGCCACCGGTCATGGAGTCGTCTCTCCGTCTATTGCCCCTGTACCGGCCGATGCAAAGTAGTTAGAGACCTTATTGTTGTTAGACTTTTTGGGTGGCATAGGGGGGACCTCCGCCCGGCCAGCACTTGGCCGTCCCGTCAGGTGCGTTAAATCAGTGTTCCTTAATTATCCGCAGGTAATGGGCCCCCCAATCACTCCGCCAATGCTGGGCCTCTCCTCACCTCCAATCACCCATCCAGATTCAGGCCACTCCGGGCAGCTAGCTGAGCATCGCCCGAGGAGCAGAACAGCTATCCTATAGGCCAGGTGGTGTCGCCGTATGTCTGCTAAGGCTCTCTCTATCGGGCCACTGTAGCGGCATCACGACCCATGGAGCAAGCACCACGCGGTATCAGTATGCTGGCATAGGACACCTCCACGGCAGCCATGTTAGGGTCAGGCAACGACAGGGGACATCTCTCTGGGAGGAATTGCGGTTCCAGATCTGCCTCCAACTGCACCACACCTGAATACCTGGAGCTGCACAGTCCGCAACAGGGAGGAAGTCGTTCAGCTCACCAGGGAGCACCCAAGGATCACAAGATCATCAGAGGTGGGGTAGCGCCGTCAGATAAGGATCCGTGGTAGGTTGCTAAAGAGCATCTACTGTGCCGTGCCGAGGTGGGCTCGAAACAGGAGGGGAACTCGCCAGGCCGCGGGAAGGCCACTAGAATCCGGGCCTCTCCCCCTGGGGGATCACAATTTCGCCGCCGCGGCCGCCCGCCATCTTAGGAGCTGCTGCGTTCGGGCAAACAACCCTGTGTTTCTTCCTTGGAACAATAAGGGGGTCGCCGCTGCCAGCTGGGCTTCCCCAAAGGTAGGCTCGCCAGAGACCTCCGGGATGTGCTAGCGGGAGGTAGGACGCGCGGTGCCCGCAGCCCCTAACCTGAAATAGGAGCCCGGGTGGCCGCCATTTCCTCGGCTGTGCGTCCCTTCGCCCGTCGGGACCTCTTCGTCTTCGTGTCGGGGTCTTCAAAGAGGCAGAACAGCTCCCCGAAGTCACCGCAGCCCCAGCATTGCCGATATTTGCTTTTTGTGCTGCTGAAGGCGCCTTCACTCTTGGTTTCAGCAGGGCCTTGGAAGGAGCCGATCGGAATCACGTCCGATCGGCCATGTTGTTTGGCCACGCCCCACTCGAGTGTCCTTACATTAATGTATGTTCTCCTCTCACATCTCTCATCAGTCCCTTGAGTGCCCTTATGTTAATGCCTGTTCTCCTCTCACATCTCTCGTCAGCCCCCTGTGTGTGTCCTTATCTTAATGTCTGTTCTCCTCTCATATCTCTCCTCAGGCCCCTGTGTGTGTCCTTATATTAATATCTGTTCTCCTCTAACATCTCTCTTTAGTCTCTTCTGTGTGTCCTTATGTTAATGTCTGTTCTCCTCTCACATCTCTACTCGGGCCCCTGTGCATATCCATATGTTAATGCCTTTTCTCCTCTCTTATCTCTCGTCAGCTCTCTGTGACTGTCCTAACGTTAATCTCTGTTCTTCCCATACATCTCTCCTCAGCCCCTTGGTGTGCATCTTTATGTTAATTTCTGCTCTCCTCCCACATCTCTCTTCAACCCCCTGAGAGTGTCCTTATGTTAATGTCTGTTCTCCTCTCACATCTCTACTCAGGCCCCTGTGCGTATCCATATGTTAATACCTTTTCTCCTCTCACATCTCTCTTCAGCCCACTGTGAGTGTCCTTATGTTAATGTCTGTTCCCCACTCATATCTCTCTTCAGCTCTCTGTGACTGTCCTAATGTTAATCTCTGTTGTTCCCGTACATCTCTCTTCAGCCCCTTGTGTGCATCTTTATGTTAATGTCTGTTCACCCCTCACATCTCTCTTCAGTCAGTGAGTGTCCTTATGTTAATGACTGCTCTCATCTAACATCTCTCTTCAGCCCCCTGTGATTGTCCTTATGGTAATGTCTGTTCTCCTATCACATCTCTCTTCAACCCCCTGTGAGTGTCCTTATGGTAATGTCTGTTCTCCTCTGACATCTCCTTTCAGCCCACTGTGAGTGTTCTTGTGTTAATGTCTGTTCCCCTCTCATATCTCTCTTCAGCTGTCTGTAACAGTCCTAATGTTAATCTCTGTTCTTCCTGTACATCTCTCTTCAGCCCCTTGTGTGTCTTTATGTTAATGTCTGTTCATCCCTCAAATCTCTCTTCGTCCCCGTGAGTGTCCTTATGTTAATGTCTGCTCTCATCTCTCTTTAGCCCCCTATGTGTGTCTTTATGTTAATGTCTGTTCTCCTCTCAACATCTCTATTCAGCCCCCCGTGTGTGTCCTCATGTTAATGGCTGTTCCCCTCTCACATCTCTCTTCAGCCCCCTGTAATTGTGCTTATGTTAATGTCTGTTCTCCTGCTCACATCTCCCTTCAGCCCCCTGTGTGTGTCCTTTTGTTAATGTCTGTTTTCCTCTCAGATCTCACGTCAGCCCCCTGCGAGTGTCCTTATTTTAATGTCTGTTCTACTCTCACATCTCTCTTCAAGACGCTGCGAGTGTCCTTATGTTAATGTCTGTTGTCCTCTCACATCTCTCTTCAGCCCTCTGTGAGTGTCCTTATGTAAATGTCTGTTCTCCTATCACATCTCTCGTCAACCCCCTATGCATGTCCTTATGTTAATGTCTGTTCTACTCTCACATCACTATTCAGCCTCCTTGAGTGTGTTATTTTAATGTTTGCCCTCCTCTCACATCTCTTTTCAGCCCCCTGTGAGTTACCTTATGTTAATGTCTGCTCTCCTCTCATAACTCTCTTTAGCTCTCTGTGACTGTCCTAATGTTAGTCTCTGTTCTTCCTGTACATCTTTCTCCAGTCACTTGTGTGCGTCTTTATGTTAATGTCTGCTCTCCTCTCACATCTCTCTTCAACCCCATGAGAGTGTCCTTATGTGAATATATGTTCTCTCACATCACTCTTCAGCCCCCTGTGAGTGTCCTTATGTTAATGTCTGTTCTACTCTACCACCTCTCTTCAGACCTCTGTGAGTGTCCTTATGTTAATGTCTGTTCTCCTCTCACATCTCCCTTCATCCTGCTGCGAGTGTCCTTATGTTAATGTCTGCTCTCCTCTCACATCTCTTTTTACCCCCCTGTGAGTCACCTTATGTTAATGCCTTTTCTCCTCTCAAATCTCTCTTCAGCCCCTTGTGTGCGTATTTATGTTAATGTCTGCTCTCCTCTCACATCTCTCTTTAGCCCCCTGTGAGTGTCCTTATGCTAATGTCTGTTCTCCTCTCACATCTCTCTTCAGCCCCTGCATGTGTCCTTATGTTAATGTCTGTTCCCCTCTCATATCTCTCTTCAGCTCTCTGTGACTGTCCTAATGTTAATCTTTGTTCTTCCCGTATATCTCTCTTCAGCCCCTTTTGTGCGTCTTTATGTTGAAGACTGTTCTTCTATCAAATCTCTCTTCAGCCCCATGTGATTGTCCTTATGTTAATGTCTGTTCTCCTCTCCCATCTCTCTTCAGCCCCCTGTGTGTGTCCTTATGTAAATGTCTTCTATCATCTCACATCTCTCTTCAGCCCCGTGAGTGTTCTTATGTTAATATCTGCTCTCCTCTCACATCTCTCTTCAGTCTCCTGTCTATGTCCTTATGTTAATGTCTGTTCTCCTCTCACATCTCTCTTCAAACCACTGTAAGTGTCCTTAATTAATGTCTGTTCCTCTCACATCTCTCTTCAGCCCCCTGCTAGTGTCCTTATGTTAATGTCTGTTCTCTTTTCACATCTCTCATCAGCCCCTTTTGAGTTCCCTTATGTTAATGTCTGTTCTCCTCTCACATCTCTCATCATCCCCCTGTGTGTGTCCTTATGCTAATATCTGTTCGCTCTCACATCTCTCCTCTGGCCCCTGTGTGTGTCCTTATGTTAATATCTGTTCTCCTCTCACATCTCTCTTTAGCCCACTGTGAGTCTCCTTATGTAAATGTTTGTTCTTCTCTCATATCTCTTTTCAGCTCTCTGTGACTGTCCTAATGTTAATCTTTGTTCTTCCAGTACATCTCTCTTCAGCCCCTTTTGTGCATCTTTATGTTAAAGTCTGTTCTCCTATCAAATCTCTCTTCAGCCCCATGTGATTGTCCTTATGTTAATTTCTGTTCTTCTCTCCCATCTCTCTTCAGCCCCCTGTGCGTGTCCTTATGTTAATGTCTGTTCTCCTCTCACATCTCTTTTCAGCCCCCTTTGAGTCCTTAAGTTAATGTCTGTTCTCCTCTCACATCTCTCTTCAGCCCCTGTATGTGTCCTTATGTTAATGTATGTTCACCCCTCACATCTCTCTTCAGCCCCTGTGAGTGTCCTTATGTTAATGTCTTCTCTCATCTCACATCTCTCTTCAGCCCAGTGAGTGTCTTTATGTTAATGTCTGTTCTCCTCGCACATCTCTCTTCAGCATCCTGTCTGTGTCCTTAGGTTAATGTTTGTTCTCCTCTCACATCTCTCTTCAGACCACTGTAAGTGTCCTTAATTAATGTCTGTTCCTCTCACATCTCTCTTCAGCCCCCTTTGAGTCCTTATTTTACTTTCTGTTCTCCTCTCATATCTCTCTTCAGCCCCCTGTGAGTGTCCTTATGTTCATGTCTGTTCTCCTCTCACATCTCTCTTCAGCCCCCTGCGAGTGTCCTTATGTTAATGTTTGCTCTCCTCTCACATTTCTTATCATCCCACTATGAGTCTCCTTATGTAAATGTTTGTTCTCCTCTCATATCTCTTTTCAGCTCTCTGTGACTGTCCTAATGTTAATCTTTGTTCTTCCAGTACATCTCTCTTCAGCCCCTTTTGTGCATCTTTATGTTAAAGTCTGTTCTCCTATCAAATCTCTCTTCAGCCCCAAGTGATTGTCCTCATGTTAATGTCTGTTCATCTCTCCCATCTCTCTTCAGCCCCCTGTGTGTGTCCTTATGTTAATGTCTGTTCTCCTCTCACATCTCTTTTCAGCCCCCTTTGAGTCCTTAAGTTAATGTCTGTTCTCCTCTCACATCTCTCTTCAGCCCCTGTATGTGTCCTTATGTTAATGTCTTCTCTCAACTCACATCTCTCTTCAGCCCTGTGAGTGTCCTTATGTTAATGTCTGTTCTCCTCTCCTATCTCTCTTCAGCCCCCTGTGTGTGTCCTTATGTTAATGTTTGTTCTCCTCTCACATATAATGTCTGTTCTCCTCTCACATCTCTCGTCAGCCCCCTGTGTGTGTCCCTATGTTAATGTCTGTTCTCCTCTCTCATCTCTCTTCAGCCCCGTGCGAGTATCCTTATGTTAATGTCTATTCCCCTCTCACATCTCTTTTCAGCTCTCTGTGACTGTCCTAACGTTAATCTCTGTTCTTCCCATACATCTGTCTTCAGCCCCTTGTGTGCGTCTTTATGTTAATGTGTTCTCTCCTCCCACATCTCTCTTCAACCCCCTGTGATTGTCCTTATGTTAATGTCTGTTCTCCTATCACATCTCTCTTCAAACCCCTGCGAGTGTCCTTATGGTAATATCTGTTCCCCTCTTATATCTCTCTTCAGCTCTCTGTAACTGTCCTAATGTTAATCTCTGTTCTTCCTGTACATCTCTCTTCAGCCCCTTGTAAGTGTCTTTATGTTAATGTCTGTTCATCCCTCACATCTCTCTTCATCCCTGTGAGAGTCCTTATGTTAATATCTGCTCTCATCTCAGATCCCTCTTTAGCCCCCTGTGAGCATCCTTATGATACTGTCTGTTCTCCTCAGACACCTCTCTTCAGCCCCCTCTCTGTGTCCTTATGTTAATGACAGTTCTCCTCTCAACATCTCTATTCAGCCCCCTGTGTGTGTCCTTATTTTAATGTCTGTTCTCCTCTCATATCTCTCTTCAGCCCTGTGAGTGTCCTTCTGTTAATGTCTGTTCTCCTCTCACATCTCTCTTCAGCCCCATGAGTGTCCTTCTGTTAATGGCTGTTCTCCTCTCACATTTCTCGTCATCCCCCTGTGAGTGTCCTTATGTTAATGTCTGTTCTTCTCTCACATCTCTCTTCAGCCCCTGTGAGTGTCTGTATGTTAATGTCTGTTCTCCTGCTCACATCTCCCTTCAGCCCCCTGTGAGTGTCCTTATGTTAATGTCTGTTTTCCTCTCACATCTCTATTCAGCCCCCTGTCTGTGTCCTTATGTTAATGTCTGTTCTCCTTTCCATCTCTCTTCAGCTCCCCGTAAGTGTCCTTAATTAATGTCTGTTCCTCTCACATCTCTTTTCAGCCTCCTGTGATTGTCCATATGTTAATGTCTGTTCTCCTATCACATCTCTCTTCAGCCCCTTGTGTGCGTCTTTTCGTTAATGTCTGTTTACCCCTCACATCTCTCTTCAGCCTTTTGTGAGTGTCCTTATGTTAATGATTGCTCTCATCTCAAATCTCTCTTCAGCCCTGTGAGTTTTCTTATGTTACTGTCTGTTCTCCTCCCACATCTTTCTTCAACCCCTGTGAGCGTCCTTATGTTAATGTCTGTTCCCCTCTCATATCTCTCTTCAGCTCTCTGTGACTGTCCTAATGTTAATCTCTGTTCTACCCGTACATCTCTCTTCAGCCCCTTGTGTGCATCTTTATGTTAATGTCTGCTCTCATCTCACATCTTTCTTCAGTCCCTGTGAGTGTCCTTATGTTAATGTCTGCACTGATCTCACATCTCTCTTCAGCCCCCTGAAAGTGTCCTTATGTTAATGTCTGTTCTCCTGCTCACATCTCCCTTCAGCCCCCTGTGGGTGTCCTTATGTTAATGTCTGTTTTCCTCTCACATCTCTATTCAGCCCCCTGTCTGTGTCCTTATGTTAATGTCTGTTCTCCTTTCCATCTCTCTTCAGCTCCCCGTAAGTGTCCTTAATTAATGTCTGTTCCTCTCACATCTCTTTTCAGCCTCCTGTGATTGTCCATATGTTAATGTCTGTTCTCCTATCACATCTCTCTTCAGCCCCTTGTGTGCGTCTTTTCGTTAATGTCTGTTTACCCCTCACATCTCTCTTCAGCCTTTTGTGAGTGTCCTTATGTTAATGATGGCTCTCATCTCAAATCTCTCTTCAGCCCTGTGAGTTTTCTTATGTTACTGTCTGTTCTCCTCCCACATCTTTCTTCAACCCCCTGTGAGCGTCCTTATGTTAATGTCTGTTCCCCTCTCATATCTCTCTTCAGCTCTCTGTGACTGTCCTAATGTTAATCTCTGTTCTACCCGTACATCTCTCTTCAGCCCCTTGTGTGCATCTTTATGTTAATGTCTGCTCTCATCTCACATCTTTCTTCAGTCCCTGTGAGTGTCCTTATGTTAATGTCTGCACTGATCTCACATCTCTCTTCAGCCCCTGAAAGTGTCCTTATGTTAATGTCTGTTCTCCTGCTCACATCTCCCTTCAGCCCCCTGTGAGTGTCCTTATGTTAATGTCTGTTTTCCTCTCACATCTCTATTCAGCCCCCTGTCTGTGTCCTTATGTTAATGTCTGTTCTCCTTTCCATCTCTCTTCAGCTCCCCGTAAGTGTCCTTAATTAATGTCTGTTCCTCTAACATCTCTTTTCAGCCTCCTGTGATTGTCCATATGTTAATGTCTGTTCTCCTATCACATCTCTCTTCAGCCCCTTGTGTGCGTCTTTTCGTTAATGTCTGTTTACCCCTCACATCTCTCTTCAGCCTTTTGTGAGTGTCCTTATGTTAATGATTGCTCTCATCTCAAATCTCTCTTCAGCCCTGTGAGTTTTCTTATGTTACTGTCTGTTCTCCTCCCACATCTTTCTTCAACCCCCTGTGAGCGTCCTTATGTTAATGTCTGTTCCCCTCTCATATCTCTCTTCAGCTCTCTGTGACTGTCCTAATGTTAATCTCTGTTCTACCCGTACATCTCTCTTCAGCCCCTTGTGTGCATCTTTATGTTAATGTCTGCTCTCATCTCACATCTTTCTTCAGTCCCTGTGAGTGTCCTTATGTTAATGTCTGCACTGATCTCACATCTCTCTTCAGCCCCCTGAAAGTGTCCTTATGTTAATGTCTGTTCTCCTGCTCACATCTCCCTTCAGCCCCCTGTGAGTGTCCTTATGTTAATGTCTGTTTTCCTCTCACATCTCTATTCAGCCCCCTGTCTGTGTCCTTATGTTAATGTCTGTTCTCCTTTCCATCTCTCTTCAGCTCCCCGTAAGTGTCCTTAATTAATGTCTGTTCCTCTCACATCTCTTTTCAGCCTCCTGTGATTGTCCATATGTTAATGTCTGTTCTCCTATCACATCTCTCTTCAGCCCCTTGTGTGCGTCTTTTCGTTAATGTCTGTTTACCCCTCACATCTCTCTTCAGCCTTTTGTGAGTGTCCTTATGTTAATGATTGCTCTCATCTCAAATCTCTCTTCAGCCCTGTGAGTTTTCTTATGTTACTGTCTGTTCTCCTCCCACATCTTTCTTCAACCCCCTGTGAGCGTCCTTATGTTAATGTCTGTTCCCCTCTCATATCTCTCTTCAGCTCTCTGTGACTGTCCTAATGTTAATCTCTGTTCTACCCGTACATCTCTCTTCAGCCCCTTGTGTGCATCTTTATGTTAATGTCTGCTCTCATCTCACATCTTTCTTCAGTCCCTGTGAGTGTCCTTACTCCTTATGTTAATGTCTGCACTGATCTCACATCTCTCTTCAGCCCCCTGAAAGTGTCCTTATGTTAATGTCTGTTCTCCTGCTCACATCTCCCTTCAGCCCCCTGTGTGTGTCCTTATGTTAATGTCTGTTTTCCTCTCACATCTCTATTCAGCCCCCTGTCTGTGTCCTTATGTTAATGTCTGTTCTCCTTTCCATCTCTCTTCAGCTCCCCGTAAGTGTCCTTAATTAATGTCTGTTCCTCTCACATCTCTTTTCAGCCTCCTGTGATTGTCCATATGTTAATGTCTGTTCTCCTATCACATCTCTCTTCAGCCCCTTGTGTGCGTCTTTTCGTTAATGTCTGTTTACCCCTCACATCTCTCTTCAGCCTTTTGTGAGTGTCCTTATGTTAATGATTGCTCTCATCTCAAATCTCTCTTCAGCCCTGTGAGTTTTCTTATGTTACTGTCTGTTCTCCTCCCACATCTTTCTTCAACCCCCTGTGAGCGTCCTTATGTTAATGTCTGTTCCCCTCTCATATCTCTCTTCAGCTCTCTGTGACTGTCCTAATGTTAATCTCTGTTCTACCCAGTACATCTCTCTTCAGCCCCTTGTGTGCATCTTTATGTTAATGTCTGCTCTCATCTCACATCTTTCTTCAGTCCCTGTGAGTGTCCTTATGTTAATGTCTGCACTGATCTCACATCTCTCTTCAGCCCCTGAAAGTGTCCTTATGTTAATGTCTGTTCTCCTCTCACATCTCTCTTCAGCCCCCTGTGAGTGTCTTTATGTTAATGTCTGTTCTCCTATAACCTCTCTCTTCAGCCCCCTGGGAGTGTCCTTATGTTAATGTCTGTTCTCCTTTCCATCTCTCTTCAGCTCCCCGTAAGTGTCCTTAATTAATGTCTGTTCCTCTCACATCTCTTTTCAGCCTCCTGTGATTGTCCATATGTTAATGTCTGTTCTCCTATCACATCTCTCTTCAGCCCCTTGTGTGCGTCTTTTCGTTAATGTCTGTTTACCCCTCACATCTCTCTTCAGCCTTTTGTGAGTGTCCTTATGTTAATGATTGCTCTCATCTCAAATCTCTCTTCAGCCCTGTGAGTTTTCTTATGTTACTGTCTGTTCTCCTCCCACATCTTTCTTCAACCCCCTGTGAGCGTCCTTATGTTAATGTCTGTTCCCCTCTCATATCTCTCTTCAGCTCTCTGTGACTGTCCTAATGTTAATCTCTGTTCTACCCGTACATCTCTCTTCAGCCCCTTGTGTGCATCTTTATGTTAATGTCTGCTCTCATCTCACATCTTTCTTCAGTCCCTGTGAGTGTCCTTATGTTAATGTCTGCACTGATCTCACATCTCTCTTCAGCCCCCTGAAAGTGTCCTTATGTTAATGTCTGTTCTCCTCTCACATCTCTCTTCAGCCCCCTGTGAGTGTCTTTATGTTAATGTCTGTTCTCCTATAACCTCTCTCTTCAGCCCCCTGGGAGTGTCTTTATGTTAATGTCTCTTCTCCTCTAAATCTCTCTTCAGCCTCCTCATTGTAGGAAAGTAGGATCTGCTTCTTATGGTTACCTCCACTTTTGCTTCATGTGATACAGTTTTTGACTAGTCTTACTGGGAGCCTGCTAAGCAGGACCCCAGTCTATCTGCTTTTTCCCTAAACTGCTATGTCATGTACTTAGGTACACTCCAGATTGGATACTGGGGTACCCTTTTCAGTCCCTAGCATATGGTACCCAGGTACCCAGGGTATAGGCATGCCAGAGGCCTCCCATGGGCTGAACATGTATTATGCCACCCCTGAGAGGCCATGCAAAATGGAACTACAGGCCAGCCATTGCAGCTTGTGTAAGTTGGTGCATGCCTGACTTACTTAAGATATAGGTTTACTATTTCTAAGGGTCACTACACTTAAAACCTATAAGTCACCCCTATAGCAGGATTTAACAATCCTGAAGGCAGGGTGCTTGGTTCTAAGTGAGAGGGTGCCACTGCATGAGCAGGACACCCATGTAGCCTACGGAGTCCATTCTCCCGGGTTGTTAGTGCTGCAGCCATTTACGACATAAAGAGTGGCATTATGCGACTGCGTGATGACCAACTCTAAAACAGCTGAAAGTAACCCTTTCGTGTTTGGTGTCAAACATTGTGGGATCATACCCCCATACCAGTTACCCCCACACCCGTAACTGATGTGGGAGGTATGATTCCACCCCTCAGATTACAAGCTTTGTGAGGTCCCTGGTGTTCCCGGTACCAGCCTTCTAGTCCTGGGCAGCCCAAAATGTGTGCTGCCAACCAGAGACACATTTCTGCCCTCCTGCTGCTGAGCCAAGCTTGAGCAGGGGAAGGAAGATCAATAGGCATCCTGTCACAGGGAGGTGTGACCACCTCCCAGACAGGATTTAGTGTATTAGGCCTGGGTGGGTCCGCTTCCCAGCAGCTAAAAGTCTGCATGAGGGGCACATTTGGTGTCCCTGTGCATAGTCCAGTTCAAACCAGTCATGGGAGCTGTTGTCTCCTGCTCTGGCGCGAAACTGGACAAAGGACATGGGAGTAACCTCCCCACTGTGCTGGGCATCACTGCAGATGAGTTTGCTGTGACCAGGTCACAGGCCAAGCTGGCTAAAACTGAACAGGCCCTGGATCATGGAACAATGGACCAAGGGCTCTCCAAGAGAAAGAACAGGAGGGGTAAGGCTATGTCTTCCCCCCAGACTCAGTGTGAGGATCAGTCTCTTGGGGGAGATGATCTCAGTCCCTGTGAAGGAACTGTCTCAGATAAACTGGAACCTGATCAGGTTGAGTTCTTGGGGACAGGGGGCCCTTCCAGGGCAGACTTGAGTTTGGAGCAGAAAACCTGGCCCTCTCTTGAACCCCTCAGACAGCAAGCTGCTGCTGAGGCTGCTGGGAGTGTCAGTGGATCCCACAGGATCTATTGGGATGAGGGACTCCTGTACTCAGAGGGTAGAGACCCCAAGCCTGGTGCCACCAGGAGGTTGGTCATACCTATAAAGTTTAGGGGCTTCCTACTCACCTTGGCACATGACATTCCCTTAGCAGGGCACCTAGGTCAAAGTAAGACTTGGGACAGGCTTGTCCCTCACTTTCACTGGCCTCCCATGTCAGAGGACACAAAGGAGTTTTGGTCACTCCTGTACTACCTGTCAAGCCAGAGGTAAGTCAGGTGGTGCCACACAGGCCCCCCTCATACCACTACCTGTGATGGGGGTTCCCTTTGAGAGGGTTGGGATTGATATCATTGATCTCATGCACCCTCCAACAGCATCTGGACACAGTTCCATTCTATTGGTGGTGGACCATGCCACTAGGTATCCAGAGGCAATACCCCTTAGAACCACCACAGCTCCTGTGGTGGCCAGGGCCCTCCTCGGAATCTTTTCCAGAGTGGGTTTCCCTAAGGAGGTCTTAACTGACAGACGAACAAACTTCATGTCAAGTTATATTACTGCAATGTGGAAGGAGTGTGGAGTGAACTACAAGTTCACCACACCCTATCACCCACAATGCAATGGGTTAGTTGAAAAGTTCAACAAAACCCTCAAGGGCATGATCATGGGCCTCCCAGAAAAGCTTAGGCAAAAATGGGATGTCCTGTTTCCCTGCCTTCTCAGAGAGGTCCCACAGAAGGGGGTTGTCTACAGCCTTTTGAACTTCTGTTTGGGCATCCAGTTAGGGGTCCCTTGTGTTTGATGAAAGAAGGATGGGAGTTACCCCTCAAGCCTCCTAAACAAGAGATAGTGGACTATGTACTTGGTCTCCGCTCCAGGATGGCTGAGTTCATGAAGAAGGCCAGCTAAAACTTTGAGGCAAGTCAAGAATTGCAAAAAGTTTGGCATGACCAAAAGGCTGTTCTGACTGTTTATCAGCCAGGGCAGAAGGTGTGGATGTTGGAGCCTGTGGCCCCAGCAGCTCTCCAAGAAAAATGGAGTGGACCCCATACCATTCTTGAGCAGAAGGGAGAGGTCACCTACTTGGTGGACTTTGGTACTCCCAGGAGCCCCCACAGGGTGCTCCATGTGAACAGGCTCAAGCCATACATTGACAGGGCTGACATGGGCTTTCTCATGGCAACTGATGAGGGACAGGAGGAAGAGATTGATCCACTCCCTGACCTCCTCTCACAGAACCCTGATGATGGATCAGTTGATGGTGTAGTCTTGGCTGACAGCCTCACTGGTCAGCAGCAGATTGATTGTAGGAAAGTCCTCAATCGATACAGGCATTTGTTTTCTCTGACACCCAGTCAAACCACCTGGTGTACCCATGAAGTGGACAAAGGTAAGAGTCTACCTGTCAAGAATAAAATCTATAGGCAGCCTGACCATGTCAGAGATTGCATCAGGACAGATGTCCAAAAGATGCTAGAACTGGGAGTGATTGAGCCCTCAGACAGCCCTTGGGCTAGCCCAGTAGTACTGGTACCTAAACCTCACACCCAGCGTGATAAGAGAGAGATGAGATTTTGTGTGGACTACAGGGGACTCAATGCAGTCACTAGGACTGATGCTCACCCAATTCCTAGGGCAGATGAACGTATTGATACTCTGGCCTCAGTCAAGTATCTAAGTACATTTGACCTGACTGCTGGCTATTGGCAAATCAGACTAGCTGAGGATGACAAACCAAAAACAGCATTTTCAACCCTAGTGGGCATTATCAATTTATTGTGATGCCCTTTGGTTTGAAGAATGCACCTGCCACATTCCAAAGGCTGGTGAACAAAGTCCTTACAGGCCTGGAAGCCTATAGTGCAGCATATCTTGATGTTATAGCTGTCTTTAGCTCTACCTGGGAGGATCACCTGGTCCAGCTGAAGAATGTTTTGGAGGCTCTGCAGAGAGCAGGCCTCACTATCAAGGCTACTAAGTGCCAGATAGGGCAGAGCAAGGTTGCGTACCTGGGCCACCTTGTGGGTGGAGGCCAAGTTCAACCATTACAGAGCAAAATCCAGACCATAATGAACTGGGTTGATCCAACTACCCAGACTCAGGTCAGAGTTGTTTTGGGCCTGACTGGGTACTACAGGAGATTTGTTAAAGGATATGGGTCTATAGAGACTCCCTTGAATGATCTCACATCAAAGAGAATGCCCAAGAAGGTTCAGTGGACAGTTAGTTGTCAGAAGGCATTTGATGATCTCAAGCAGACCATGTGCACTGCCCCCATTCTGCAAAGTCCTGACTACTCCAAGCAATTTATTGTCCAAACAGATGCATCTGAGTTGGGGGTAGGGGCTGTGCTGTCACAAGTTAATGCAGAGGGTCAGGCTCAACCAGTAGCTTTTATCAGCAGAAGGTTGACACCCAGAGAGAAACGTTGGTCAGCTATAGAGAGGGAAGCTTTGCTGTGGTCTGGGCCCTGAAGAAGTTGAGGCCATACCTGTTTGGCACTCACTTCATTGTGCAGACAGACCATAAGCCCCTCCTATGGCTAAAACAGATGAACGGTGAAAACTTAAAACTTTTGAGGTAGTCCATTTCCCTACAGGGGATGAACTATAAAGTGGAACATAGGCCTGGGAGTAACCATGCCAATGCAGATGGACTCTCCAGATATTTCCACTTAGAAAATGAAGACTCAACTGGGCAAGGTTAGAATCATCTCCTTATGTTTGGGGGGGTTGTGTAGGAAAGTAGGATCTGCTTCTTATGGTTACCCCCACTTTTTGCTTCATGTGATACTGTTTTTTGACTAGTCTGACTGGAAGCCTGCTAAGCAGAACCCCAGTCTATCTGCTTTCTCCCTTAACTGTTATGTCATGTACTTAGGTACACTCCAGATTGGATACTGGGGTACCCTTGTCAGTCCCTAGTATATGGTACCCAGGTACTCAGGGCCTAGGTACCCCGGAGGCCTCCCATCACATCTCTCTTCAGCCCCCTGTGAGTGTCTTTATGTTAATGTCTCTTCTCTACTCACATCTCTTTTCAGCCCCCTGATTGTGTCCTTATGATACTGTCTGTTCTCCTCTTGAATCTCTCTTCAGCCCCTGTAAGTGTCCTTAATTAATGTCTGTTACTCTCACACCTCTTTTCAGCCCCCTGTGATTGTCCTTATGTTAATGTCTGTTCTCATATCACATCTCTCTCCAGCCCCCTGCGAGTGTCCTTATGTTAATGTCTGTTCTCCTCTCACGTCTCTCATCAGCCCCTTGTGAGTACCCTTATGTTAATGTCTGTTCTCCTCTCACATTTCTCCTCAGGCCCCTGTGTGTATCCTTATGTTAATATCTGTTCTCTAACATCTCTCTTCAGCCATCTGTAAGTGTCCTTATGTTAATGTCTGTTCTCTCGCCTCATTCTTCAGCCCCCTGCGAGTGTCCTTATGTTAATCTCTGCGCTCCTCTCACATCGCTCTTCAACTCCCTGCGAGTGTCCTTATGTTAATGTCTGTTCCCCTCTCATATCTCTTTTCAGCCTCCTGTGATTGTCCATATGTTAATGTCTGTTCTCCTATCACATCTCTCTTCAGCCCCTTGTGTGCGTCTTTAGGTTAATGTCTGTTCACCCTCACATCTCTCTTCAGCCCCTGTGAGTGTCCTTATGTTAATGACTGCTCTCATCTCACATCTCTGTTCAGCCCTGTGAGTGTCCTTATGTTAATGTCTGCTCTCATCTCACATCTCTCTTCAGCCCTCTGTGAGTGTCTTTATGTTAATGTCTGTTCTCCTATCACACCTCTTTTCAGCCCCCTGTGAGTGTCTTTATGTTAATGTCTCTTCTCCTCTAACATCTCTCTTCAGCCCCCTGATTGTGTCATTGTAGGAAAGTAGGATCTGCTTCTTATGGTTACCCCCACGTTTTGCTTCATGTGATACTGTTTTTGACTAGTCTGACTGGGAGCCTGCTAAGCAGGTCCCCAGTCTCTCTGCTTTCTCCCTAAACTGTTATGTCATGTACTTAGGTACACTCCAGATTGGATACTGGGGTACCCTTGTCAGTCCCTAGTATATGGTACCCAGGTACCCAGGGCATAGGTACCCCAGAGGCCTCCCATGGGCTGAAGCATGTATTATGCCACCCATGAGAGGCCATGCAAAATGGAACTACAGGCCTGCCATTGCAACCTGTGTAAGTTGGTGCATGCACTACTTACTTAAGATATAGGTTTACTATGTCTAAGGGTCACTACACTTAAAACATATAATTCATCCCTATAACAGGCCTTAACAATCCTGGAGGCAGGGTGCTTGGTTCTAAGTGAGAGGGTACCACTGCATGAGCAGGACACCCCTGCAGCCCACGGAGTCCATTCTCCCAGGATGTTAGTGCTGCTGCAATTTATGACATATAGAGTGGCATAATGCAACCGTTTGATGACCAACTCTAAAACGGCTGAAAGTAACCCTATTGTGTTTGGTGTCAAATATTGTGGAATCATACCCCCACACCGGTAACCGGTGTGGGAGGTATGATTCCACCCCTCAGAAACGAGCTTTGTGAGGTCCCTGGTGTTACCGGTACCAGGCTTCTATTCCCGGGCAGCCCAAAATGGTTGCTGCCAACCAGAGACACATTTCTGCCCTCCTACTGCTGAGTCAAGCTCGAGCAGGGGAAGGAAGAATAATAGGCATCCTGTCACAGGGAGGTGTGACCACCTCCCAGACAGGATTTAGTGTATTAGGCCTGGATGGGTGCGCTTGCCAGCAACCGAAAGTCTGCATGAGGGGCACATTTGGTGTCCCTGTGCATAGTCCAGTTCAAACCAGTCCTGGGTGCTGTTGGCTCCTACTCTGGTGCGAAACTGAACAAAGGACATGGGAGTAACCTCCCCACTGTCCAGAACCTCCCCTGGGAGGGTCCCCTGAATCTGTCCAACCCTCTCCCGTGGGTACAAAAGGGCTTACCTGGCTGTAGGACCCTAGATTTGACGTGGGCAAGATTCTGAACAAGAAACCACTGACCTTCGACCGTCTGGACACTCTGGACTTCGCTGGTCTTCGTTTGGTCCTGACTTCATCTCCCACTCTGTCCAAAGTATCGTATGTGCCCGTGCACCATGCAGGCACCGTGCAGGACCTGTGGAGCATCAAGGACAATTTAAGATATCTTCCTTGGAGTGAAGGATTCACTCCCCTGCAACTGTTGGCACCACATCTCAACTGATCAGTCTGCTGCTCCTGGGCTCCTACGGACTCCAAAGGATCCAGCAACACAGGATGTGGGTTTTCAAATCCCTCGAGGTCCGAGCTACCCTCTCACCAAGTTTGAGGCCAGAATCCCTTGTGGGGGCTGCAATACCCATACCCCTGTGCACCGCGTACTTTTGCAAATGCATATGCTTGTTGGCGTTTCTCGAACAAGTGCACTGGGCTCTCAGTAGCCCCAACCTCTGGCACCATTTCCTACAAAGAACTCCGGCCTCCTCACACCGAGTGCTCCACGGGCTGCTGCTTTGTGAAACTGCTTGAGGTCCCCTCATGACTCCTGTGCAGGTCCCCTCATGACTCCTGTGCCTCCGGCCTGTGGGTCCTCTTGAGGGTCAACACTGCTTTTCTTGGGCTCTCCTAGTTGCTCCAGGCTTGCCCTGACTCCCCTGTGTTTGGTGAGTCTCCTGGACCTTGCTGGTCTGAACCGTAACCTTTCTTGACCTTCTGCGTGGGTTGCCTCTGCCAAGGCTTGTTGGTGCTTCAGCCGGACACCGACCCCTCAGCACTCAACATCCTTTGTGGGACAGCTTGCATCCGGCTCCTGGTTGTCCTCAACATCTCCTGGTCCCTGTGGCTGCTGAGTCAAGAATCCCCTCAACGCACCTGAAGCAGCCAATATCGGTGGGCATTCGTCTACCGAGCTCCTGGTCACTCCTGAGTGACCCAGACTCTGTCCCCTCTGCTTTCAGGTACTCTTCAACAAGAATTCACCTTTGGATTCCATCGGACACTTTTCTCCTTCCCAGCAGTGGCTCTTCTTCGAAGTCCTCCATAGAGATCGACGGTGGTTTCCGACGCTAATTCAGACCTATGCACCCAGCTTCCCTGGGATAGGTAACTCTGGTACTATGGTATCCATGGGTTGGGTGGCTCTCGAACCTCCCAACTTCCACGGAGTTTCTTCGAAGTCCACTTAGAAGGGTCCTTAAACTTTAAAACTGCAACCGCGACTCTCCCATAGAATTGTACGGCGCACGCGGACGTGTTCCCACACTGCACTCGTCCTCCGTGGGGTCCCTACTTACTCACCTTGGGTGGTTCCTTGGGGTCCCAGCGATTCTCCATCCTCTAGACCAGAGTTCTTCAATCTGTGGGGCGCGCCCCCCAGGGGGGGCGCGCCACCATCCCAGGGGGGGCGCGCGCTCCACCCGAAAATCTTACCTTTGTTGTCTTGTTTTTCATCTGTCCCACGTCGCAAGTTATCACCCATTTCAAATGGGGATTTTTGATTGGGTGCTGCTCCGGCTTTCTCCAATCAGCACGCAGGAACGTCACCAGTGACGTTCCACCAATGAGGGGACAGCAGCTGAGATTGCAGGAAGTGCCGCGAATTTGCGGGCATAAAGCTCCTGCTTTCTACTTTTGCTGACTTTTCTTCCTGGTTTCCTGTGAAGGCTTCCCTACATGTTCCCGTCGCCTCGCTGTGAAGGACTGCTGAAATCTGCACAGGTAAGAGGGCTTTCTCGAGGTCTGGGGGTGGGGGAATGTTGGGCTGATGTTCGGCCGTAACGGAGGTTTGGAGGAGGGGAAATCGATGGGGCACGACGTGCCCATGCTTCTGCAATTTCACGGGGTTAATTCCTAATGCTTCAGCTGTAGTGGGAGGCAAGGAGTCTCCTCTGCTAAAACCGAAAGCGAACGAACGATTCGGTTTTAGCAGAGGAGACTCCTTGCCTCCCACTGCAGCTGAAGCATTTCAGCTGTTGGAATTTAACCCCGTCCAAGGAGGATGTAACTTTCAGTGAAAGTGCTTGGGGTATGTTTGGGCATTAACCCACTTCACGCTTTACCAGCTGCAGGATCGTATTTGCAAATGTGGTTTATGGACGGTTCCTTAAAATGCTGCAGGACTCTTTTTAGTAGAATGGCCACGTAGCACAGACAGGGGTATTTGTTTTTTTCACGCCCATTACTACAATGTGTTGTGCCTATATAGACAATGTAGCCTAGGCTATTTGAATATTGATATGTAGATGCGCTTCTGCTCCTACAGCAGAAACATTGATTGAGTGCTGAATTGGGACAATGAGGCTGTTATGAAGTGGGGTGTAAAGTGATTTTCGGAGGCAGTGCTTCCTCCCAGCTCTTCGATTGTTTGGATGTTTAGAGATGTCAATGCTAGTGTCATGTCATAGCAGCTGAGATTGCAGGAAGTGCCGCGAAATTTGCGGGCATAAAGCTTCTGCATGTTACTTTTGCTGCCTTTTCTTCCTGGTTTCCTGTGGAGGCAAGAGGGCTTTTTCAAAGTCGGGGGAGAGGGGGATATTGGGCGAAGGTTCGGCTGTAACGGAGGGAGGGGAAATCCATGGGCCACGATGTGCACATGCTTATGCAATTTCAAGTGGTTAAATTCCTACTTCTGAAATGTTACAGCTGCAGTGGTAAGCACAGAGTCTCCTCTGCTAAAACCGAAAGCGTGTTCGTGCGCTTTCAGTTTTAGCAGAGGAGAATCCCTGCCTCCCACTGCAGCTGAAGCATTTCAGCTGTAGGAATTTAACCCCGTCCTGGGAGGATTAGCTTTTCCCACAAAGGAGACAAAGTTTCTTTTAGAATTATACAGGCAGTAAAGTATCTATTAGCATCCTAAACTGTATTGTACTGGTAATTATATAATGCTTGTTTGCTTACTGTGAGGGCTGAAGTACTTTTGGGGGTTATGAGATATTCCTAGTCACTTGTCTTCAGAGGTACCTTTAGGGCAGCAGCCCCTGGGTCTGCACAGAGAAGCTAATTACACCATTTCAAACCTGTTTGTAAATATTTCGGGAATGTTTAACTTTCTCTAAAATACTCCCGTACTGGAGTTCAACAATTACATAGGCCTCCCAGGCAATTGTGTGGAATGTTGCACTTGGGCTGCATTTAGAAGAGCAAAGCAGCCAAGCTGGAAAATACGTAGTTTCTTTTAGAATTATACAGGCGGGCAGCAACACCCACAGGGCTAGAAGGGCTTCAAGTTGCCAAAAGAAAAATGCCAGCCATGTGTTGTATGAACACCCTGCAAATTGCTTGTCTTGGCACTAAATACGGGTTATAAATAAAGAAGTATATATTCATTTGTAATGTGACTTTTCTGTCTTTCTTCCCTTTCAGTCATGGATCTTTCAGGCAGCCCTAGAACACAATTTAAAGTGCTTTCTATTTATATTTGCTATTCGAAGTATGCACAGATAAGTGCTGAAAATACAGCTTTAGGTGACTGCTTATTTTTGTACCGCCTGGGATATCAAAATAAGGTGCTGGCAACCCCAATCCTAAAACTGGAAGTTTGTTGTAGGATCAGTACGTTATTTATTTCCTCCACCCTCGATCCCTGGTTAATGCCTTAATACCAATAGTTTAACTTATATGTGAAATCCTACGCCGCCGTCAATAACATGCTGACATACTTCAAGTGCCTGGGCATGCACCCTACATTCAGACAACACACTCCTCATTTTCACCCTTCCTTTCACGCTCACCCTGCACTCACAGGGATCACAATGCCCTCACACTGTTCCCCATGCACTCACCATTCACCCGCTCACTCTGCACTCACAGTGATCACTCTGCACTCACAATGCACTTGCGCTGTTCACCCTGCAGTCACACGAGCACACTACTCACCCTGTACTCATGTGACACTTCACTCACCTGTCCCCCTCACTGCTCACTCTGCAATCTCACTCCAATAAGCCTATCACTAACCATACATTCATTTGTCCCACTCTGCACTTACATCCGCTCCCAAATTCATACGGTCACCTCACTCACCCTGCAGTCACTACTCTTACCCTACTCTCTCACTGTAGCATGGCTCACCGTGCACTAACATGGGCACTCCTGCCACCCACACAGCGCAGAGGGTTAATGTGCCTGCTACAAAAACGTGTACTATGCAGATCAAAGAACTGAGTGTGAGTAAACTATGAGTAGCGCTATAAAAATATGAAATGTTTGTCAGAAAGGTGCTATAGAGAGATGAGGTGCATTGTTGGTGAGTGGTAGTGAGGGAATTTATGGAGGAGGAGGAAACTGGGGCGGGGGCGCCAAAAGAGACTGTTGCACGGTGTACAACCAGTGCTATGGCCAGCCCTGGCTTGGAGTGTTAGCCCCCTCTGAAGTTCGGGTCTAGTTGCGCCCCTGCACACAAGTATGGGCATGTCGTGTCCCATCAAGGTTTTTGACCTAAATTACAAAAGGACACCTTTACATGCACTGCAATCCAGCCTTTCAGGGGGCACCTTGATAGAGACACCTCTGTTTTTGCCCTGATGGCCTGGAATAATTCCTAAACAGATTCTTGTAAATACAGTTTTTTATTTTTTGCCATTTCTTTTTAATGTGAGTGATGTGCGAGAGTCTATTACTATTTGCAGAGAAATGTGTTTGTTTCATGCAACAACCATAAAGTTTATTTTAGATCAAAACGGGTCCTCGCATACGAGAAATTGGAGGATATCACAGATATTATTCGCTGTAAAATTAGTGGGCTGCTGCTGTGTTACAACAGTGAAAACACACATCACTATCTCTGAATATTAGATGTAACACTTTTAGAATTTCGACCATAGTGTCTGTGCACCATTAGTAGCCTGGTTAAAGAGGGTATGGCAGAGCTGAAAGTGAATCATAAACTCAAAGCTGTTCTGAGCAGGGGCCCCCAAAATAGTTTTGGCCTACGGCCCCCAAAATCCTTAACATGTCCCTGTCACCACAAAGTATGTCAGACAGCATTGCTCTGAAGTAAAATAGGCAACATCATGAATTTTTTTATTAGTTCTATTTATTTAAACATAAGCCCGACGTGTCCTAAACCCCCACTGCTTCAGGCAAGCAACTTATCGTACCACTAAGGAATTCTCAATGAGGTGTTCGCTCAGTGCCCTCTCTGTGGACTTTGACGTTTGTCATCAGATCCATAACTGGTTGGTGGGCAATTATTCCATTAACTCTGCCTTAAACGTTTGTTAATGATTTCTAGAGAAGAATTGTTCCTTGTGTACCAGCTCTGAGCTACGGAGTGCTTAAACTCTGATAACACTGTCTCCTTACAGACACTCAAACGTTTACATGTGTACACATTCTGTCAAACAAACACATAATAGTGCACGTGTGCGTACAAACACAGCTATCACTAGCAGCCTTGAAAATGCTACAGAAGTTGGAGATTCAAAGCATCATACACACATTATTGTACTTAGTATGATTCCACTTTGAAGATTGATTTGGGCTGAAAAAGCATACTTACAATTCAAATTTCTGGCATTTTTAGGCTTTGTTTACATATAATGCTAACTCTTCATAGCTACCTGGGTGTGTAGGACGTTGGATGTCTAAAATCGAAGCGGAGAGAATGTGGTTTTATACTCCGAGCTGGTGACGTACCTGTGGAGTCAGGTTTGAATCCTGGCCTTGGCGCTACATCCTGTGATCTAAGACAAAATAATTTAATTTATCCGTGCGTAATGTAATAAATCTGACCCTGTGTATTGTAACTGGTGCTCATTTAAAGTGTTCCAGTGCCCGGGAACCGAGTTTGCACAATGTAAAACTGTGAAAAGATATTATTTATAAAGAAATTATTGGCACTAATTTTTCCCAATATATCTAGGTGGTGTCTTAACCAATGGAGTCTTAGCTTTGGCATAGGAAAGATTTATATTTTTAATACAAATTTAAAAAAGGTACAGAGGGGCGGTACGGAGTATCCCAGGAGCCCTCCTTGTTCTGTTCCAGATGCCATTCAGCTGCACATGTTGTATGAACCCTTTTTGATGCAGTAGAATAAGTTATTTTTCCCAGTGCTTTTTTCCCTGGCCGTACGTCTGTAATATTGCAAAGGTCTATGAGCAAAGGCCGGGCCTCCATGAAAATTATGCGTCCGTACTTAAACAGTCCAAAAACCACAATTAAGACCTCTGAAGTAAAAACTTTGTGCTTACAGGAGAGTGGGTGTATTGTGTATGGGGGGATATTGAAGTGAAGGAGCCTCAAGGAAGTACATGCAAGGTCAATTTAACAAACTTGAAAGAATGTAAAGCTACTGTGGCCCTGCCAGAAATCACATTTTTAACTTGCAGATCATGGCCATCTTACCAGCCATCAGGACTTCAACTAATAACTTGCAGATCATGGCGTGTTTTATTTGCCCTTAAGATAAGGCAGCAAGTAACTTCTAGGCATGTCATTCACTCCCTTGCCCATCACTATGATTCTGATCTCGGGAGCTTTCATGGCGTCTCATGCAAAACATACTGAGAACATGCAAGTAATATTTCTTAAACGTTTTCTCTTCATTGCAAGGGAAAAAGCTACTTGATCGCTAGGCCGAGGACTCCTATTCAAGCAGAAGAAACATCTGAGGAAGTGAATAAGAAGGTACGCATTTGTTTTTGAGTGATGGGTGAAGGGGCAGTGCTGAAGTTTGCCCTCACTAACCTTTGAACAAGTAACTTGCAGAGCCTCATCGGTGGTATACAGCATATACAAACTGCAGCAATTTTGGGAGCACCTACTTAAAGCCTGGATGAGCTGGAATTACTTTTTATCCACTTACCACAGAATGATTCGTTTATCCAAAATTATTTTATTTAAAACATAAGATTTTTTTTTTTTTTGAAACTACAAAGTTAAAAACCTGCTGTACCTCATGCAGCTTCAAATTTTGTATCTTAGGTTAAGCAAGCATTTGATATGGATCGTTTTCTGCTCCCAAAAGATGGTAGAGTGCTCAAGCGAAAGGCTGAAACAGAAACAGATGGAGAGAGAAAAGCTGCAAAAACAAGGAAATATGATGCCTCCTATTTGGACTTTGGGTTCACCTGCATTGTTGTTAGTGGAGAAAGCAGACCACAGTGTGTGGTTTGTGGTGTGATCTTGGCTAACGACAGCTTGAAGCCAACCAAACTAAGGCGTCACTTTGAAACAAAACATGGGTCTCTAGCAGGAAAAACAGAGATTTTTTTGTCAGGAAGTTGCAAGAGATAACTCAGCAGAAAGAAGCGGTGAAACATGTGGCAAATACTCCTGCAAATGCATTAAAAGCATCATACCAAGTAGCATACCACATTGCCAAAAACAAAAGGCCCTTTGTAGATGGAGAAAAGGTGATTCTCCCAGCATTGCTCGACGTAGCTAGGACAATGCTTGGTGAAAAAGCAGCAGAGAAGTTCAAAAGTATACCCATCTCAGACACAACAGTTTGCCGCCGCATCTCTGACATGTCAGAAGATATCCAGGTACAGCTCATAGCCCGGTTGAAATCAAGTTTGTTTGCTTTGCAGCTGGATGAAGCAACTGATGTGTCAAAGGATGCCCATTTAATTGCTTATGTTCGTTACTGTTATGAAAAGCTAGTATTAGAAGATTTTTTATTTTGCAAGCCAATAAAGGGGCGGGCAACAGGATCCGATTTGTTTGCCATTATCAATGACTTCCTGAATATCCATGGCTTAAAATGGGAAAACTGTGTTGGAATCTGCACAGATGGTGCTCCTTCAATGTGTGGTGCAAGGGCTGGCCTAAAAGCTAACGTACTGAAAGTGGCTCCACATATTCTGTGGACCCACTGTATGATACACCGGGAAGCCCTTGCTGTTCGTAATATGGACAGCGAACTAGAGGATGTGCTGAATTCTGCTATAAAAATAGTAAATTTTATAAAGACCCATCCCACAAGAGCTCGTCTATTTGCAATTTTATGTGCAGAAATGGGAGCTGAGCATGATGGCTTGCTGTTTCATACAGAAGTGCGGTGGTTATCCCGGGGGAAAGTGCTGTCTCGCATCTTTGAATTAAGGAATGAAGTACGGCAGTTTCTTCTGTGTTTGGACCCCTGCAAAGCAGAACAACTATGCAATTCCCGCTGGCTTGTGCTTCTAGCATACCTTGCTGACATTTTTGAGAAATTAAATTCCCTGAATCTGTCTCTGCAAGGAGCTGACATGACTTCTTTTACCATGAATAAAAGAATAACTGCATTCAAGAAGAAGCTTGAATTATGGAGAAGACTAGTTGAAGATGGCTTGTTTGAGCAGTTTGCATGTTTAGTAGATGCTCTTGCGGAGACTGAATATGAACTTCCAAGTGTTGCTGAAATAATAAAAATCACCTGACGTCTCTCAGGGACAGTTTGCAAAGGTATTTTCCTGAGGACAACGATCACTTGAATGACTGGGTCTTTCAACCATTTCTGGCAGAGGTGGCAAGCCATCTCCCGATTCGTATGCAGGAAGAACTGATTGATCTCCAAAGTGACCGCACTCTGCAGATGCATTTCAGCAAAGTCTCACTGGGAGAGTTTTGGCTGAAAATGTCTGCAGAATATTCAGCTTTGAGAGAAACTGCTATCAAAACTCTCTTGCCTTTCAGCTCGTCCTATTTATGTGAGATTGGGTTCTCAGCACTTGCGGTGTTAAAGACTAAGTACCGTTCAAGACTGGATGTGGAGCACAACCTGAGGATGGCAGTAGCAAAAATCCATCCACAGATTGACCGTCTCTGTGGCGAAAAACAGGCACACCCGTCACATTAATGGTGGTGTTATTATCAATCTGTCGTGTAAAACAAAGCATCCTAGTAAAAACAATTTGCGCACATTTTATCTTGGAAAAATGTGTTTTGAGATGTGTAATAAGCCTCTGTCATTTAACCACACCCACTCACAAACCTACAGTTAACTAAACTCTTATTGCGTTGAACATTATTTGCCGGATATGGCCCGGGATATGTGGGTGGCGGTCAATTATGTAGTGTACCAGATTCCAAAAATTTCTGTCAGGTAGTGGGGGGCCCGACATTTCAAAAAATTCAGCTGGGGGGCTCAACCTACAAAAGTTTGAAGACCTCTGCTCTAGACACTGTCTGGACTCGGGTTGTGATTCTTATACCACTATTTTAGTATATGGTTTGGTCTCCACCTGGAGCCCACTGTGTGCTAATTACTATTGTTTCTGTGCTACAGAATTGTGTGCTTTGAGAGTATGTTCGTGTAGAAGATACTGTGTCGTACTTAGAGTGTGTTATATTAATAAATACATATTTTTATAACTACTGTGTGGTTCTCCTTTCAATTAACCAATACTATAAGGTTGCATTCTGGTAAAACAAGCTGCTTAACATTCCTTCAAGACTAAGCCTGAAGGCTGCTCTCCACAACTACCACTTGGATAGCTTTCTAAGGTTATCTTTGACCTCTTAATTCACCATAAGGGTTGTTTGGAATGGTACAGGGTGCCCACTTTGATTAGTGGACAGCATATACCAGGCCAACTTCTCACAGTCATTATGTTAATGTCTGTTCGCCTCTCATATCTCTCTTTAGCCCCCTGTGTGTGTCTTTATGTTAATGTCTCTTCTCCTCCAACATCTCTCCTGGGGTTCTATTGGAATTCCATAACGCATATTAGCAAGCCCATTATCGCCGTTTTAGCGGCAGTTTCCTGCCGCTAAAACAGCGATAATTTTAACGTGGGTCTTGCTAATATGCCCCCTTGTACTCCAGTTAAGGAACCAGAGAGTGCGGAACATGCTACATGTTAATGCTGACATGCATGGCTTTACACTGACCTTCTGTGCAAATTGAACAGTCCCTCCCCTCCCCCTCCCACACCAAACCCCAAATAGATTGTGCATAAACTGCCCCCTAACAAACCCAAAGTGAGTCCCACGACTTTTGCGTGGAGACCACAACAGGGAGCACTCCCTTGGGGCATGACTATACCAGCTTACAACCCTGCCTAGTGGCTGGGTGGGTGCATTCTAATTATGTGAGCTAAGAGACGCAATATCCTCCCAAGGGAAAACCGGAGCAGCATCGGCATCGCGCCCCATGGTGATTTACAACCACATTTGCAGTTAGAGCCTGAGATACACAGTTTTCTTTCAGTGGCAGTACGTGTTTTCTCCCCAGTGATATGAAGGGCGTGGCTATCTTTATTATTCTATATCGCTGAATCTAGTGTCCGAGGGGGCATCTGCTGTCCCCTCGCTGGCTTTTTCTTTTGACCTCCAACATATTTTACGAATATCGTAGCAGATTTGGCATCTGTGAAGTAGTGTGTCGAGCCCTCAAGCGACACCTTCAGGTTGGCCAGATATAACAAGGCATATGGAATTTCCGCTTCTCGAAGAATCTGCTTGTTCGGCATGAACTCGCGTCTGGCTGCCTGGACCATTGGGGTGAAGTCCGGAAACATGGAGATGTTATTGCCCTTAAAGTTGATGCACCCTCTCTCTCTGGCGAGCCGTAGAATAGTATCCAGGTAGCGGTAGTTTAGTATGCGTGCAAGGATGGGTCTCGGCGTTGATCCCACCAGAGGCCTAGGGCCCAATGGCGATGTGCTCTTTCAACAATGAACATCGTTGACAGTTCTGGGCCGAATAGCTCCCGCAGCAGCTCCTCAACAAAAGTTTCCATTTTGTCAATGGCTGTTGACTCAGGAATTCCTGTGATACGGAGGTTATTCCTACCTGACCGGGCTTCTAAATCGTCATTTTTGGCCCTTATAATGTTTAACACCCTGTCCATTTGGAGTAACTGCTCCTTGGTCTCTACTTGGAATTTATGTATTTCTGTAGATCGGTTATCCAGTTGTTCCAGTCGAGACTCATGAGTATCCCCTTGCTTTTTCACCTGATCAAGTTGGGAGGTTAGAATGTCAAGCTTGGTGTCTATAGTTTTCAGGCTAGACTTCATGTCCAGCAAGAATGCACGGAGGTCATCGCTGCTTCCCATCACACCGTCGCGTGTGCTAGGCTCAGAGTCAGTGTTTGCATCATTCTCGGCATGCCTGGTGAGCCGCTTGCTTTCAAAATGGAGTTTCGATTGTTTAGTGTTGTGTTTACCCATCTCGACTCTGTTAGCAATGGATAGCTCAGCTGGGCACCAATAGTCACTGAACACAGCCCCACAACCAGTTTACCACACCGGTCCCAAACTCGTTCCTTGCGGCACCTCTGTCTCCCACCACATACCTGAAACGGGGGGCGAATCTTCTATCTCAAGGCTAACACTGGTGCTAGGGGGTAGCCAGGCACCTCTTGGGTTCGCCCCACAGAATCAGTGAGTCCGGATGCACCACTGTATTGCAGACCTAGTCACAGCTTTACTCCACCAGACCCCCGACCAACTCTGGGAATGCTCAGAGACTCAGCGTCACCTACATGTGTTCCAACTGCCCCCAGCAGGCCTCAGCAGCGCAAGCAGTTCCCCAGTCTCCGCCATAGGTCCGGAGCTATTGAGGAATGCCAACAAGCAAGCACAGTAAGCCCTCAGGTCCTTAGTATACCACAGCTCCCACAGCAGGCAGCAGCAGAGGGCAGTCTCAGCGCGGGGCCACAATGTCTCCATGCACAGTCCACCCTGCAGCGGGCCCCTATCATCCCCTCATGTGTCCTCCGTGCCCTGGTTACTTTTGCGTCTGCACGTAGGCCTCGTCGCGGCTCCAACTTGCCCAACTTAAGATGGCGGCCGCAAGTTTTACGCGGATGGGCCCACCTTGGCCTCGTGGTCAGCTAGTGGTTTATTTTGTTGGTGTTGCGGTAAGCGCGGTTCACCTGCAGCTCATTTGTCCTCCTACAGGTCTAGTCACTGCCGCCCTCAGCTACACCAGCGCTGGCACGGAGTCAGAGTCACCGAACACCAGGGACGACGCTCATCCGCCTCTCAGCACCCGGTAAGCGACCCCTCACCACCTCGCTTTGCCTTACAGCCGATTAAACTTGTCGCGGGGCACACCGGGGGAGACAATGTTTACGGTCGCACTCGGTCGTGTCACAGGACTCAACCACGCCAGGCCGATCCACCAGCAGGCCCGCATCTCTCTGCCTCGCCACAAGGCCCCGGCCGCCGCTCAAGTTCTCGGCTGGACTGCAGCTCTGTTTCCAGGCTCCTTGCTTCGTCAAGCGCGTTAGACGGTCTACGCCTCTGCCGCCACCAATATCCGATCTTCTTAGATCGCATTGTGCTCTCAGTCATGCAGGATTATGTAGGATTGTGATTGCGGCCAGCAGAGCCCTTTCAGTGAGCAGCCATCTTGCTGCTCGGCAAGCCATGCCCCCGTCTGTGTCCTTATGTTAATGTCTGTTCTCCTCTAACATCTCTCTTCACCCCCAAGTCTGTGTCTTTATGTTAATGTCTGTTCTCCTCTCACATCTCTCTTCAGCCCCCTGTGTGTGTCCTTATGTTAATGTCTGTTCTCCTCTCACATCTCTCTTCAGCCCCTGTGTGTGTACTTATGTTATATGTCTTTTCCTCTCTCGCATCTCTCTTCAGCCCCCTCTGAGTGTCTTTATGTTAATGTCTGTTCTCCTATCACATCTCTCTTCAGCCCCATGTGGTTGTCCTTATGCTAATGGCTTTTCTCCTATCACATCTCTCTTCAGCCCTCTGTGTGTGTCTTTATGTTAATATCTCTTCTCCTCTCACATCTCTCTTCAGCCCCTGTGATTATACTTATGTTAATGTCTGTTCTCTCACATCACTCTTCAGCCCCCTGTGAGTGTCCTTATGTTAATGTCTGTTCTCCTCTTACATCTCTCTTCACTCCCCTGCAAGTGTCATTATCTAATGTCTGTTCTCCTCTCACATCTCTCATCAGCCCCTTGTGAATGCCCTTATGTTAATGTCTGTTCACTTCTCACATCCCTCTTTAGCCCCGTGTGTGTCCTCATGTTAATATCTCTTCTCCTCTCACATCTCTCGTCAGTCCCCTGTGTGTGTCCTTATGTTAATGTCTCTTCTCTTCTCACATCTCTCGTCAGCCCCCTGTGTGTGTCCTTATGTTAATGTCTGTTCTCCTCTCCCATCTCTCTTCAGCTGCAGTGTCTGTGCTGGCTCAGGCTGGCACTGCAGGTACAGCTGGAATGAGGGAGAGCGGGTTGGCCCGGGCAATAATGCAAGAAAGCATTGGTAAATGCATTAGATTTCTTAGTCCCGGGGGTCCGTACTGCAGTGTCAGAGCTGGCTCAGGCTGGCACTTTAGGTACAGACTGGCATGAGGGAGAGCGGGTTCAACCTGTGCAACAATGCAAACAAGCATTGGTAAAATCATTAGGTTTCTTAGTCTCGGAGTGTCTGTACTGCAGTATCAGTGCAGGCTCAGGCTGGCACTTCAGGTACACACAGGCATGAGGGAGAGTGGGGTTGGCCCGAGCAACAATGCAAGCAAGCATTGGTAAATGCATTAGGTTTCATACAGGCACATGCATCAAGGTAGGATTTTACGAGTCCTTAATTGCGATTATTAAGGAATCACAATTAAGGACTCGCAAAAGCCTATGCATGTAGGAATCGCTATAAAAATAGCGATTCCTACACATTCCTTATTTGCGACTCGCAAATTGCGAGTCGCAAATAAGGAATGGCTTCCCATTCATTCCTATGGGCCTACAGGCCCATAGGAATGAATGGGAAATTGCATGCGCAATTTGCGAGTACCAATTGGGGGGTCTATACTGCAGTGTCAGCGCTGGCTCAGGCTGCTAACATTTTTAATGGGATGTTCACGACAGGGATCTTTCCTAACATAGGGAAAAATGCTTCTATTCTTCCACTTCTCAAGAAGCCTAACCTGGACCCAGATAACCCGGCGGACTACGGTCCTATCTCTCGACTGCCTTTCCCTGCCAAAATCGTAGAAAAATTAATAAATACTCAACTGACGCAATTCATTCAGTCAAATCATTTATTGGACCCACAGAATTTGGCTTCAGGGCCGTAAATAGCACAACAGCTGCATTAATAAAAGCTACTGATGATTTAAGAACCATCCTGGATAGAGGAGGCTCAGCAGTCCTTATTCTTCTCGACTTATCGGCAGCCTTCGATACAGTGGACCGTTCCACTCTGATCTCTCGCTTTAAACAGCCCGGTATTAACAACAAAGCTTTTGCTGATGCAGTAAAATTTCACATCCAAGCCTTTCTCTCTTCCTTTGAGGGTTCCACAGGGGTCCTCACTCAGCCCCTTACTTTTCAACATCTATGTAACAGAATTAGCATCTCTTATTAGATCTTTTGGTCTTTCACCCACATCGTACGCTGACGATACACAAATCATTGTGTCACATTCCGACAATGTCCAGCTTTACAACTGTATGGAGCTGTAAGTAAATGGATGGGCAAACACTGCCTTAAATTAAACTCGGACAAAACTGAGGTCATTCTTATTGGTAACAGACCACAATTCTGTAACCCTAACTGTTGGCCCTCTGATCTAGGAGCAGTCCCTTCACCCATTCCAAAAGTAAACAAGCATTTGCAATGCAGTAGGTCTCGCATTTGTAAGAGTTTGAGCTATTGGCATTATAAATGACAATGCCTTTTATTTATGTGTTTTAAAAACCTGCAAGCAGTGTGTAAACACGCACTTTGTACATAGTCATAACTGCCCTTCTTTTACTGCCAGCCTTGCTTCTCGTAAGCAAGGACTGTAAGTACAAAGTGCGTATTTACACACCGTTTGCAAGTTTTCAAAACACATAAATAAAAGATATTGCCATTTACAATGCCAATAGCTCAAACTCTCGCAAATACGAGATCTATTGCATTGCAAATGCTTGTTCTTATAGCAGTCACATGCACATCCCACCATTTATGCAGATCTAGCCTGCGATCATACAGACAAAGGATGCAGGCTTCAACTTGAAAATCATTAGGACAAGGCTGGCTGCATCAAGGCTCCAACAAGTAGGACAATAGAGAGCTGTGAGACCACAGCAGTAGTAGAAGCATGCTATGCTAATGACAGATTAAATTAACAATTATACTTTCATTTTCGTAGAACCTGAAAAACAAGACAACTTTCCTCAGCAATTTTATGGCAGTTCAAGCCTCTCCCATTGCCTCTCTGTGACCCACCCTTCAGACCTGCATCAGGGCTTTAACTCACTATATACAGCTTAAGTTAAATGACTGTGAACTGCAGGATTGAAAGAAATCTCTCCAGTAGGTACTTGAACCCACTTAGTTGTTTAAATGTCTAGAAAAAGGTGGAAATCAAATAATGTTCATTGAACTATTTTCATGGTTATACAATTGTAAAACATTTGCCCAGCCGGTGGTCACTCCTGTGACTTCTGAGGGCAATTGTTCAAATTATGAAGTTTGCTTTGCATGCTCGTTTCAAAAATCTAAAGGTGTATTTAATTTGCAATTTTTTTCCTGAAATTATATGTATCATGTGAAATACATTTCGCTGGTACATCAATGAACTTTTCTCTAGGAATATCCCTTACACAAAAAAGCCACTGTGAGGCAGGAGGCTCATTCGACGTGAAAATGTTTCTCTGGGTAATTTTCTTTTACTTGAACAAGTATCACACAGAAAAAAACATGCAAGGTCTCCTTTCACTCAAAAATGTTTACTTTTCACAATAATATAAATTCTGGTATTATGCAACTTCACAGTGGTGTAATAGAAATGTTCACAGTCCTATCAAACCGAGTGAATTTCTAGCTATCCTCTGGAACTGTTCTGTGGGACCAACGTGGTAACTTATAATACATCTGTCTAATAGTATCATTCCAAAACATGGGCTGCTTCATTGTGCCTTAAGAGACAACATCACAGGACAGTTACTGCTCAGGGTACCTTTAGAAACTGCACAATAAAAGAATAACAACTTGTTTGTGTAGAATGAGAACACAATCATCTAATGTAAGCCACATGTCTTGATAAGATTATACAGCTCTGAATGGACTTGTAAGGCCTTCCCAAGACTGTACGTTGATTTATTTACACCACAACAGCACTGAGGTAGCCTATAGCAGCCCTAGAATAGGAGCCTGACATATTTAGATCAAACAGACAAGGGTGAGTCATAGCTGTGCACAGATAGAGGTTTACTCAGACACAGGCAAACCTGGTCAGCAATAACTGTTTGTTAAAGTTAATCCAGGCACACACATCCTTGGACAACAGCAACATCGGGCATGTTCGTTTTCAGAGTTTCTTCTGAGACCTTTGTTTTATATAAGGCTTAAAGTCTACCCTTTGGATTGTAATTTCGTGAATTGAGTGGTTTCTCTGGTGAGTGGTTTCTCTGGTGAGTGTTTTCTCTGTGGAGGAGTCACAATATTTCTGTCCTGATAGGAAGAAAATTGCATTTTATTTTGGCCTCTTTCCATTATGTTGAATTACAAAAAAACGACTTCTCAGCAAACTGTGGGCAGAGAATGTGTTTTCTGAGGAAAAATAAAAGCTGTGTGTAGTATTGTGTAGCACCAAATGCACAAATTCAAATGTTTAGTTGCTTTGCTGCGCAAAATGTTCTCCCCTTCTACACTTGAAAAACAGTTTAGAATAGGTGGGTCTTATTCCAAATGGGCGTTAACATTGCGATCTTGACTTTCTTTGTTTAATCAAAAGAAAACGCAGATTGTTCAGATGAATGACAGATATCAGCGTCATAACTCGTTTCATGAACTGCAGTTTCATCTTTCCCCGTCGCATCTCTGACGTGGCAGTGCTGCGCCAACGTAAAGACGCATTTACAAGTCTGCACCATTGGGCGCTGAAGACGAACTGCATAATATTGCACATGTGTCTGATGCGTTTCACTGGACCATGCATCTGGGAGCCAGACCGATCAATCACAGGGCATAGTTTGCATATTGATAGCTGCAGCTGGAAGGCCTCGTTTGCCACAAATGCACGTCTTATTTCACAGGCTTCTGGCGCACACAACTGTCTTGCTTATTTAGCTGCGTGTTATCATTTTACGTGTGTTTTGAGCGTGCAATGAAAAGGAGAAATTGGAAAGTTTTTGAAAGCTCTCAGTTAAGTCATTGTTTTTATTGACCCTACAAAACCTATAACCCTAACTTCCCATATATTGTTCCTAGCCTAGCGGCCTGAAGTAACCGAAGGGCGACATTCAGCGCTACACAAAGACTCCAGATGAATATTAATTTCAATAAGTAAACAAATAAAACGCTAGTGAATTTATTTTATATTTTATGCAAAGTTTGCCTCCCATTCACATGGGTAGCGTCAGGCATGAGGTGTCACGGCAGCATTTTTCAACACTGTCCATTGATTATTTTGGGAGCAGAGCAAGTGTTTGATGAAACGTACATAGCAGTGGTTTCCTTTCACCTAGTCTTGAATGCTCGCACAGCAGCTACAAATAAAATGGGAAATTAACACCTGCCTTAATTTCCTGTGCTACTGATAGCATGTAGTAATATCACATGCCATTTCTGCACAAAGTGTGGTGCGTTTACTTACCTCAGGTGTACTGGCATCTCTCTCTACACAACAATAAGGGAACATATGCTTCTTGTGAAAGACGACTGAGGAAGGGGCGGCGGCGTTGATGCTTAAATGTGCGCAGTACTGAGAAGCATTGTGCTTGCAATATTGCATGTTTTAATGAATGAAAAATAGACTTTTTGAATGTTTGCGTTTTGTAATAGAGGTGTTCCCGTTAGTAGTGTCAGTAAGAACGTCCTCGTTTACAAGGATACCAGAGACGTCTGATCAGAAACAAACTTGAACATTTTGCATGGTGCACACATTTGTGCTCATACATGAGTTGTATGTATATAGCGCTCACCACCCCTGCCGAGGCATTGCTATTTACAATCTTTTTTTTGCGAGATTCGTTTACTTTGAAGCTTCTCTGAGCTATTAGCGTGACCTGCCTCGAAGCGCTATATGCTGCATGAATCCACTAGTTGCGTTTTTTTGGCGCTGGAGGAACCTCCCACGCAGGGCCTCTGCCCGCGAGAGGTGCTGCAGCTGTAAAGGGATCAATGGCAATAGATTTCTCCGTTTCAAATTATGCCAGCAGAAGCATAATAAGCAAAGCAATTCCTTTCATGAAGGAAAGGGGGCAGTACCACCGGCTGTTACTAGGTGTCGCTGGGACACCTAGAAAAGAAATTCTAGGGACACCTAGTAACAGCCTGTGGTATTGCACCCTTTCCTTTGTGAAAGGAATATCTTTTCTTATTATGCTACTGCTGGCATAATTTGAAACGAGAAAAATTGCATCTGCAACGCCAATAGCTCACATTTCGAGTAATGTGAGAACTATTGCATTCCAAATGTTTCTTTTCTGAGCAGCCTCCTGTGTGGTTTCAACTGTAAAGAGGTAATTGAGGCAGGAAGCAAAGAACAAATATTGAATTTTCAGAATCTAATTTAAAAGGTTAGACCAAGTAAAAGGAAACAAGCAGCAACGACTGAAGAATTAATAAAACAAGCATTTGCAATGCAATCGGTCTCGCCTTTGTGACCTTATAGATATTTATCCATGCAGCCATAGAATAAATAAAATCAATAACAATAAAAATAGCTAATTAAACCATACTGATGAAAACATTAATTGTGGATTTCTGCTTCAGCAAAGGATACTCTTACCACAAGACTGTAGAGTACCAATACTATTGACTTCAGAAAGATGTCCTGACAGGATTCCAACCTGTGCCCTAACTGTTAAAACAGGTTATAATGGGAAACAGATCATAACAGGACACCTGTGACATGCAGATTACACCTTAGGTAGTGAGCACTTAGCTTTTTTGCCAATGGACCATTTGGAATACAATGGCCCTCTATGTTGGGGCTCACACTTCCAACTGCTAAAATCATGCAGTTGGTTTCTTATGGATTATTTTTATTTAGCATCAAGTGGACTTTGGTAATTTCAAAATCTCACTGGTAACTTGTAAGTTATTGAAGTCTATCCACTCTTCACTGATCCCGTATCTATTAACACACCTTAGACCAATATTCTTACTTTGCTACATCTTCATTGTTGTTTTAAAACGATCAACAGTGAACGTTTGCATTTCTAGTAAATATTGCAATAAGTGCATTTGAAAGGTCAATCTATGTTCGTCAATTCTTTGTAGCATTTCATTCTATAGAGAATGGTCTTATACTAAGTAAGGCAAACAGTAAATATGATGTAAAACTTAGAGTTTGGTCAGAGTGGCTATAAAAATAACACACAGTTACATTCCATTTAACTCTTCACACAAAAAGATGCCTCAAATGAGGTAGAGAGTGACAGTCCTTATTAAAGTTTTAATTTAGGGAATGAATATATGCATGTGGCATGTTCCACCTGCCGATCTAAATCCACACTGATCAATCATTCAGCAATAATTAGTACAGGCCCTGTGAGCAACTGTCGCCATTTGCAAAAGTAATGAACAACATATCTCAGTATGCGCAGGAGGTTTTATTAAGGGGACAGTGCCTGAGGAAGGGCAGGTGGGGCATTTACATTGCAGGGTGTAGCACGTGGCCGTGGAGGTTCTGTAATGTAAACCCCTCGTCCTTCCTCCCTCCCTGACCCTATTCTGCCCCGAACCCTCTCTGTGACCAAAGGCCTTAGTGTAAAGGTGAAGTAGCCTAGCAAGAGCGCACAGTACTTGCACTTTCAATCTCAGTGGCCATAGACAACAGAGGGGAAGAGGGGGCTTCGTTTTGGGCGCATCAATAACATTTGCTGGTTAAATAAAACAAGTGCTAGTAAGTTGAAAGTGCTGCCACTGCCAAGAAATGAAACTCTGCCACCCACTAGTGTTTTAAATTAATCATGCTCCCGGTGGGCCAAGAGCCCCCCCACCCCCACTCCTTTGATTGATATAGTCAATGATCACTTCCCGGGCAGCCCACACATTCATTCGAATAAAAGTGGAACAACTCATTCAGAAAAATAAAAACTCCAGTGCTTGTTAGCAAAGGAGTAGGTTCATCGCGCCACTAAATCTGCAAATGCTCACATTTATTTTACTCTCATTCCACTGAAGACGCCAATCATATGGTCAGTAACTGCAATAATAGTGGCTTCAGCCTCAAAACATGGGGGATGGATTGATAGAGAGGGACGAGGGAAGGGCAAAGGGGTGGGTGGGTGGGGTCGATGGATATGGATTCAGATACACTGAACGAAACATGCTCTGCTAGTTGGGCAGGCGCTGAAAAGAATTGTGTGCAACCTGCTTGTCATAGGTTGGAATCGTTGCAGTGCCTGGCCTGCCTTTCATGCCTCTGGGGTCGATCGCATTGTTATGACACAAATACCTAACAAAAAAGCACCGGAGGATGAATCAATTGGTGCTATGCCCGAAGTAAAGAAAGGTAGGGCATAAGAACAGGTGGGTAGATTATTTTATAACATATACATTCTGCAATATTCTGGATACAATGCTGACGTGTTTGAGCTACCGTGTTCCGTCAGCTCACTGCAGACAGGGAGCAGGCTGTGCAAGGAATTTTAACAATTTCCTTTCTAGCTTCTAGCTTAATCGTCCGAAAAATATAACCCACTTCCTTGCTTCTTGGACCTTTGGCCCTACGACAAACCCCCACCCATCATGATTTCCAGGGCTTTAAGTGGGATACAAAAACTGGTGGTGTGAAAGCGGGGTGTCTGATGTAATGAAGGGCGTGGCTTAACACATAAGCTAAAAATCTGTGCTTAGCATAGTGTCGCACCCGACTGGTATTTTGCTGCTTCTGTCATTGCATCCAGATATATAATACAACAAGTAACATTACATCTACAACAATCCATGACTATTGGCTTTGTCAATGGTTATTAGTGGCATATGCTAGATAAGCAACAACTATGGCTTCGTTGTATAGAACATAAAAATGCTTCTGTTTTGAAAGGGAGTCTCTTTGAAGTTACATCAAAGGCAGTGCTGCGGAGTTGAGGTTTTTTTCCACCGAAGATGAGAGCGAAAATGGGGAGTTCGATAGGGACCCGTCTGAGCACCTGCTTTTCAGAACTGCCGGTGCTTAGCGCCGGCAGGACCCAGCCCATTTAAAGCCCTGATGGTTTCACAGATCGTCCTCTCCCTTTCCACAGACAGCTTCGGTGTGTCATATTACTGCAAGCAGCGCTACATTGCTTCCTGCCTCGGTTGGCACTACAGAATTACCAACACTCACACAAACTGGCAACATCCATACTAGGAGTCCTGAATTATGATGACAGCGTCCCCATTGGAAAAGTATTGTTTGATCTTGGGCAAATTACTTGATCTCCCTCTGCTCCAATCCACTTATCTGAAAACAATGAACACGTCCAATGCGACTTAACACCAGTAAATTGTGAATAAGTGGGCTGTTCTATTTAGCCCAAAGGCCAACACATCTAACGATGGTTTTATTGGCTGTAGTAGAAAGGTGTACAGCGTCCCCCAATATTAGGCGTATCGCCAGAGAGTCTGCGGAGGAGGGGCTGCGGCCCGTCCACCACCTCCTCGCTCATCAGTGCTGCCCTCGTCCATCACAGAGGATATCCGTTTACAAACAGTCACTCTTGTCATCACACCCACTTCCATTCTTACTTTTAATATTTTGGAATGCCACTGACGCGACCGATGCAGCTGGAAATATAGGGGCATATTATCAAGGAATAGCGATATTTATCGCTAACCGCGCTTAGCGCGACTTTGGTTAACGCCGCCTATCGCTGGAAAATATCGCTGAGATAACACCCTATTAACAAGGTTTATCTCCATAGCGATAACATTTCCAGCGATAGCGGCAAAATGTGAGAATATCGCTGGAAAAGCAGCGATATTCTCGCATTATCGCTAAGGTGGATTCAGCATTAGAATCCACCTCCTATACTTTAAACAGGTAAGTCATCCTCACTAGCAGGTGATAAAATCTAGCGATAAACGCGCTTGGCGCAAATTATTTTATCGCTTCGCCTGCCTTGCTAATAGGGGTAGTGGTGTTAGCGACTGTTTTCAGTCGCTTTTAGTAGGGAACGCCTTCCTTGCATGTCATTAGCGATAATTATCGCTGACATGCAAGGCGATGTGAATCCCGGCCGCTAACGCCTAAAAGCTGTCGCTAACGCCTGTTAGCGACAGCTTGCTAATAGGGCGATAAAAATATCGCCGCTTTAGCGGCAAAAAGTGCCGCTAAAGCGGCGATAAAGCCCTTGATAATATGCCCCCATAGATCTTTGGGATTAAGCGCTTGCTGAGAAATCTGTACATAACCCCATTTCACAGGCCTGAATGCCGACTGGGCAGGCTCACGCTTTCATCTTTCAGAGGCTGATACAATGAACACCTGCACTTCGCAACCGCAAACGGGTACTCTAAATAGTGAGTACCGTCACTTGCATTTATCCATTTAGAGCACTCAGTAACTCCCTTTTCACTGAGCCAGGTAGCGCTAAAGCTCTGGTCTCAGGCGCTATGTATGTGACATATGACGGCTCTCTTGCGCATGATGGAGGACTGCTCCTTCCCTGTGTAGGCATCAACTTTGGAGCCCATGGTGAGCCGAGGACACCCCTCACGTGGAATAAATATCCTGTCCACAGATGAAGTTAGAGGGTATACCCACCTCTGTTTGCTGTAAAGTGTGCAGCTCGGCTGAGGCAAAAGCAGTGGGAGCGTCAGAGAAGTTTAATTTGACGAGTGTTTGTTTGTGCAGAGGGTCCAAAAGACATACATAGACCCAATTATTTCTAATTGTTTTATTTCTACACTATCAGCAAAGCTTGGGAATGCCTCTGGAAAGGAGACAGAGTGGAGCTGCAAAACAGCATGAAGAGGAGAGATAGAAGCAAGGTCGGCGTAGGGCCACGATTGTACAGCGGGATATAGACAACGTAATAAACAAGTGACTGCAGAATTAAAATGAGAAAGGCTGCACCGCTGCAACAGTGGAAATGTATTCAAAAGCCCGGGAATTTGTCCACTCTTCCGTGTATCCCCACTCTCCTCCCCCGCCCATAGCGCACACCGGTACACGTCCTCCCCTGCAGCTCTCCACCCCGGCCTACACCCTTGCTGACCACCCTCCCACTCCGTAAAGCCCCCGTGCACTAACATCCGTGACTCACCCTCCAGCAGCCGGGTGATGAGACTGTCCACGTTTAGTTCTCCTTCCACCATTTTTGGGCTCTCAACCCTGTTTCCGGGTCTCCCTCCGCACCAAACGAAAAATAGCGGCAGAGTAGCGCTAGCGTGCAGGATCAATCTCCACCTGAAACAAGACTTCCGGAGCAACCGAGAGTTCTCTTCCGGTACACTAAGGCTTCGTCAGGCACTACTTTAAAACAAGCATTTGCAATGCAATACGACTCGCATTTACGCGAGACGTATTGCATTACAAATGGGACTGCGGGCATTTAAAAAAGCAAGAACGGGAGTGGAGGGGATGATGGGGGCGCGAAGTGACGAACTGCGGGAGGGGGCAGGGAGGGGACATAGGGCATAAAATAATGTTTGAGTAAAGGGGCCAATAGCCTCGGATGTGCACAAATTACGCCATGGCCGTCAGGAGGAGGGACTAACGAGTGGAAAACCAATCAGAAGACAGCATTTAAAATTGAAGCCAATGAAAAATATGAAAAACATAGACGGAAAGTGGGCGGAGCTTCCCCCACAATACTGTATACAGCATCTCTCGACGAGACAGCGCATGCGCTGCCTAGCCGAGACCTAAAAAGGAAGTTCTCCCAAATAGTATATGCTACCAGTACAAAACAGGAGCCTGCAAAGAAGAATGACGCTGGAATGAGCCAACGGTAATCAGGAGGTGGGAATAGAGTGCTTTTATTGATGACAGCAGGTCTTGCAGACAGCTCGAGCTAGTCCTAATAGATGATAACTTAAATTTTAGCAAACACATTAACTCAGTTATTTCGACAAGTTTCAACACCCTTAGAATCATCAGGAAAATCCTACTTTTTATACCCCTAATTCAAGGAAAACAGTCATTGCACTGTTAATCCTACCAAATTGGACTACTGTAATGGACTATACTTAAATCTCCAAAAGCGATACTCGAAAAACTGCAGAGTGTCCAGAACGAGGCTGCTAGACTTCTTCTTGAGCTTCCAAAATTCCAGTCAGTTTCCTCAGCCATCAAGGGACTCCTCTGGCGTTCAGTAGGCAGATCGAATTAAATGCCGGGCACTTTGCCTTACCTAAAAAGCTCTTGATGACTCAGGCCCCATCCATCTCAAACAGTACCTAACATGGTGTGCACCCTGCAGGGATTTACGATCTAAAAGCTCCATGATGGTCATCCGCACCAGACTCAAAAGACTCAAATGGGGGTAGTTGCTTTGCCTCAGAAGCCTCTAAACTCTGGAACAGCTTGCCTATAACATCAGAGCAGCTCCCACCCTGCTGATCTTTAGGAAACTGCTTAAAACATGGCTTCTTTAATATCTAGTCTTCTCCTCAGCTCTGTGTTTGTTATGCTGAATCAGCGCCAAGACATCCCACTGTATTTGTGCGCTTTAGAAATGTATTAACATAACATGACAAACAGCGACAGACTGGCATGAGGGAGAGTGGGGCCGGCCAGGGCAACAATGCAAACAAGCATTGGTAAATGTATTAGGTTTCTTAGTCTCGGAGGGTCCGTACTGCAATGCCAGTGCTGGCTCAGGCTGGCACTTTAGGTACAGACTGGCATGAGGGACAGCGGGGTCGGCCTGAGCAACAATGCAAAAAGATCAGAATTCAAATCAAGCTCACTTACTTGCTCTTCCGTCAGGCAAGAAAAATTTCTCCTGGTTTCTCCTCCTCCAGGTGCATTCAGCTCCGATCTCCTACCAGTCCCCAGCCCACATAGCAGCACACAGAAGACTCCGACTCGTTTTTCTACTCCTGGTGGGAGGGACAGAGGGAAGGACTGGGCAGCTTTGCCAAAGATTAATGACTGTTCAGTTAAAACCGAGCTGACATTCTGCTCTTTTGACTCAGGTAATATATTGCTGGCTACTCTCATTTCATGTGCCCAAGAGCACACTGCAACCTCCTGTCACTTCTTCCTTGAAAAAAACTGGACTCAAGCAGGAGTAGAATAAACGAAAGTAAAACACTCAACATGCTCTGACCTGGCTGCCTGATCTGGAAGGAGGCTACACTTTGGCCAGAGCCTGCCATTCACGATGACCAACAGCAGTTTCTGGGTAGAATACAGAGGTCACTGACACACCCACTCTTTCATCGCCTTGATAGGCCTGCCCCGCCCCTGGCTCTTTAGGTGAAATGCCTGCACCACCAATACCACCACCATCACCACCACCAATACCACCACCAACACCACCACCAATACCACCACTACCACAATACCACCACCACCACCCCATCAATACCACCACCTCCACCACCCAACAATACCACAACAACCACCACAAATACCACCACCACCAACACCAATACCACTGCCAATACCACCACCAATACCACCAATACCACCACCACCAATATCAACACCACAAATACCACCAATACCACCACCACCAATACCACAACCACCAATACCACTACCACCAATACCACCGCTACCAATACCACCACCAATACCACCACCACCAATACCACCACCAATACCACCACCACCAATACAACCACCACCACAAATACCACCACACCACCCCATCAATATCACCACCTCCACTACCACCAATACCACCACCAATACTACCACCAATACCACCACCACCAATACCACCACCACCAATACCACCACCACCACCAATACCACCAACACCAACACCACTACCAATACCACCACCACCAAAACCACAACCACTAATACCACCACCACCACCAATACCACCACTACCAATAAAACCACCAATACCACCACCAATACCACCACCACCAATACCACCACCACCAATACCACAACCACCAATACCACCACCACCAATACCACCACCACCACAAATACCACCACCACCACCCCCATCCATATCACCACCTCCACTACCACCAATACCACCACCAATACTACCACCAATACCACCACCACCACCACCAATACCAATACCACTACCACTACCAATACCACCACCACCAATACCACAACCACTAATACCACCACCACCAATACCACCACCACCAATAAAACCACCAATACCACCACCAATACCACCACTAATACAACCACAACCAACACCAACACCACCACCACCAATACCACACCCACCAATATCACCACCACCAATAACACCACCACCAATCCAATACCAATACCACCACCAATACCACTGCCAATACCAATACCACCACCACCAATGCCACCACCACCACTAATAACATTACCAGCAATACGGCCACCAATACCACCACCACCAATACCACCAACACCACCAATACCACCACCTACACCACCACCAATACCACCACCACCACCAATATCACCACCACCAATACCACCACAACCACCAATGCCACCAATACTACCAATACCACCACCACCAATATCACCACCACCTCTACCGCCACCAATACCACCACCACCAATACCACCACCACCATTACCACCACCAATATCACCAATACCACCACTCCCACCAATACCACCACCACCAACACCCCCACCATCAATACCACCACCAATACCACCAATACCACCAATACCACCACCCCATCAATACCACCACCTCCACCACCCATCAATAGCACCACCACAAACACCACCAACAGCAATACCACCGCCAATACCACCACCAATACCACCAATACCACCACCACCAATACCACCACCACCAATATCACCACCACCCATACCACCACCAATACCACCACCATCAATACCACAATCACCAATACCACTACCACCAATACCACTGAAACCAATACCACCACCACCAATACCACCAATACACCACCAATAGTACCACCAATACCATCACCACCAATACCACTACCACCAACACCACCACCAATACCACAACCACTAATACCACCACCACCACCAATACCACCACCGCCAATACCACCACCAATACCACCACCAATACCACCACCACCAATACCACCACCAATACCACAACCTCAGCATTTCTCGATCATTTGTAATAGCAGGGGCACTGTACGAGGCCTGAGCTGCAGCCAAGACCATCCCTCCCTCCCTCCATGCCTGCCATAAAGCACAGCCCGCCCCTGCACCAGGAGGTGAAGCCAGGGCCTTACTACAGCTGGAGTGTTTTTTATTAGGCCAAAGATAGCAATGACATTACGCAATGCCACAGTGCACGCTCAAATTACAAAGAGGGCACAAAATAGCCCCCTCCCGCTCTTCCTCCTGAGCCACGACAGTGTAATCACAGAGCGAAAGGTGTTGGAGCGCTTTGTTAGTGTTTATAGCTCGGATCATATGTAACTCTCACTTCACATTTTGCGCCTGTGGAATTTACAATACTTACACATCTTCTTCAATGCTCTATTTATCACTACTATGAAGACGTCACAGGCCGGTCTCTTCCTCTGATATTTACAATCTAACAAGTGGTCGAGAAGGGTCCTTTATTGCAATGCAATAGGGCTTGCATTTATGAAAGTTTAAACTATTAGTATTGTAAATGACAATGCCTTGTATTTATGTTTTATAACACAAAAAACAATAAATAAAAAGCACTGTCATTTACAATGCCAATAGCTCAAACTCACATCAATGTGAGACCTATTGCATTGCAAATGCTTGTTTGATACTTGTCGGCCCTATTTGAAGGCCCATCTGACAGATTGGCCATTTGGGTAGTGAAATAGCGTGTTATAATGTTAACCGTTTTATTTGTTGTGAATTGCGATTGTAATGTTCTATTTCTCCTTTTTATTCTAGTTCAAGGCTTTTGCTCTTTTGACTGATGTTCCAGGTTGCGGTTTCATCACTGGTGGTTCTACAGTTTATGTAGTTGCATGTGTTTGGTAAGAGAACAGTTTTTGTGCTATTTACTCTATATGAGTTTCATTTCCATGCATGCATGAGGTTTTTGTACATGGTGTAATAATAGCAGTATGTTTAGCTTCTGTTTTATTGAGTGTGAAAATCTTTTTGCATTTGTGCTTGATGTGTATTTTGTTGTCTTGTGAGTACTTGGTTTTGTTTTTTCTTTCTAGTGGGATATCGTTGGTTATTGCTGTGTCTTTGCAGAGTAGGTGCTGGTGTGTGTAGCTGTCTCTGGTAAGTAAGTCATATAAATTTTGAGTATATAGATCTTTGTGATAAAGCCACACTTCGTTTATTACTTATTTTGCAGTGTTGCTTGTTGTTGACTTGTTTGTGAAGTCTCCTTTCTTAGAAAGGATTATGGTGAGCCACAGGATTACTGCTCAGCAGATTGTTGGTATGCTTTTTGAGCCTTCCTCTGACCATGGTTCAGAGACTGACTCTGCATCTGAGGCAGAGGAGGGAGTGGAAGATTCTGGCAGTGAGTTTTCTGTCCACGAGGAATCATCGGATGATGAAGCCACTCTTAGAGCAGATGAAGGGCCTGTTTTAGAGGAGAACATTGATGTGCCGATAGTGCAGCAAGAGGCATCTGGGCTGCAGCCTGGGGCTGCAAGGCTTCCCATTGGAAGAGCTGACCTCTGGGTTGCCCCAGGAATGGTGCAGCCAGCATTGCCTGACTTTACTGGTGTCCCAGGATGTAGAGTGGATACTGAAAACCTTTTGCCTATAAATTTGTTTCAGTTGTTTATGGATTATGTATTTTGGCGTAGATTGTTGAGCAGACTAATTTGTATACTGAACAATATTTGAGGGACTGCAGTGCCAGACTTAGGCCCCAATCTAGAGCTACCCGGTGGACTCCCACAAATCTGGTAGAGTTGAAAAAGTTCTTCGGTTTAACTTTTTGATGGGCTTGATAAGGAAGCCATCGATGTCTTCATATTGGTCTACTAGTCCCTTGATGGCAACAGCTATATTTATGGCAATCATGTCATGATCTGTATTTGCTTCTGCTTCGGATGCTGCATTTTGTCGATAATGGTTTAGCATTGCCACTAGATCACTCTGATTGTGACTGTCTTTTTAATTTCCAGCCTGTCATTTATCACTTTGTAGATCGATTTTCTGAGATCTTTGCTCCAGGGAAAGAAATTGCTGTATATGAGTCTTTGGTCTTGTTTAAGGGCTGCTTCGTTTTTAGGCAGTACATTCCTAGCAAGAAGGCATGCTATGGAATTTTAGATGTATATGCTGCGTGACAGTAGGACTAGATATGTGTCTAATTTCAGGGTGTACACTGGTAGAATTCCAGGATTGACCCCCTGGTTGTCCGTCCACTTTTGGAGTGAGAGAGAAAATTGTGTGGGAACTTGGTAGAGGACTTTTTTACAAAGGTCACTATTTATATGTAGATAACATCTACACTGGCATGCAGTTGTTAAGGGAATTGGCCAAAGTGGACACTGTTGTTGCGGCACAATCATCTCTAATCGTAAAGGTTTCCTGAAAGAACTTGTTTGTCAAAAGCTTGAGCGGGGACAGTGCAGGGCGATGCGTAGTGAGGAACTTCTAGCTGTGAAGTTTGCAGACAGGAGAGACTGACTACCATCCATGTGTACATTTTAGACTGTAATAGGCACATGGGTGGTGTTGATAGAGTAGATCAAAGGTTGGAACCTTACACTGCTCTTCAAAAGGCATACATTTGGTATAAGAAGTGGGCTATCCACCATTTTCACTTGGCAACCTTTAATGCTTTTGTTGTATTTAAGGATTGTTCTCCTGAGTCAACCATGACTTTTGTTAAGTTTCAGGAGTCTGTGATAGGCAGCTTTGTTGTAGTGGAACAGGCAAGTGTTCCTAGAGTTGGAGTGGTGGAGGATGTGGCTAGATTGAAAGAACGCCACTTTCCTGATCACATTCCTTCCGCACCCATAAAAGACTTTCCCCGTAGGAGATGTAAAGTCTGTTGGCGAAGAGCAACGCGGATGGATACTCGTATGTACTGCCCTGAGTGTCCTTCTAACCCTGCACTGTGTGTGCCTGCCTGTTTTAGAATGTGCCACAAGCAAAATAATTTTTGGGAGCATCCATGAGTTGTAACGTGAACTGCCTGGTTTGTATTGTTTTATATTTTTTGTTCAGTTTCAAGGTTGGCATTAGTTCAATGTCCTTAGTTTCAGCTTTTGTGTTTGCAGTTTTCTATCTACTTACAATTTGTGTTTTCTTTTTTGTATTAAAAAAACCTAAATGTGATGGAGGTGTGTGTAGACTGGCACTTGGCTGGCGGTGTGGGTGGACTTGTGCTTGGCTGACGGTGTGCATGGACTGGCGCTTGGCTGGTGGTTTGCGTGCAGTGGCGTTTGGCTGGCAGTGTGCGTGGACTGGCGCTTGGCTGGCAGTGTGTGTGGACTGGCGCTTGGCTGGCGGTGTGTGCGGCTGGCGCTTGGCTGGCAGTGTGCGCGGTCTGGTGCTTAGCTGGCGGTGTGCATGGACTGGTGCTTAGCTGGCGATGTGCGTGGACTGGCGCTTGGCTGGCGGTGTGCATGGGCTAGTGCTTGGTTGGTGGTATGCGTGTACTGGCTCTTGGCTGGCGGTGTGCGTTGACTGGCGCTTGGCTGGCGGTGAGCGTGGACTGGCACTTGGCTGGTGGTCGGCATGGACTGGTGCTTGGCTGGCGGTGTTTGTGGACTGGCGTTTGGCTGGCAGTGTCCGTGGACTGGTGCTTGGCTGGCAGTGTGCGTGGACTGACTCTTGGCTGGCGGTGTGCGTGGACTGGTGCTTGGCTGACGGTGTGCATGGACTGGTACTTGGCTTGTGGTGTGCGTAGACAGGCACTTGGCTGGCGGTGTGTGAGTAGTGACTCGCTGCTGGTCACTAAACACACTGGTAGCCAAATGCCAGTCCACACAATCTGTCAGCCGGTGTGGTTGCTGTGTCATGCATGTGGGCATGTGAAAGTGATGGGCCCTTGAATGGCGCTGTCTGCTAATGTGAGTGTTGTAATGTGTTGGGTCTGCGGCTGGCAGTGTGAATAGTTCTTGTATGTGTCACACGTATGAAAGGTGTATGAATGGCCTGTAAGGAGGTTGGTGCCCTGTTGTGGCTTTACAGCTCACGAGCTGTGAGTCATTGGTTCAGCATCTTGCCCTTTCAATTATTAACAGTGCATTTCATTTTTGTGAAATCTCTTGTTAATAAAATTTTGTATACTGAACCATTACTCACGCTTGTGCCAAATCCAACCAGTATGTGTGTTCTTGAGGAATAGATGGTGTGCAGTAATATTTGTCTTTTCTGTCTTTCTCTAGCAAAGTATACATTGTCCCTTTTTGAGAATGTTGTAATGTGTTGGTTCCGTGTCTGATGGTATGAATGGTCTTGTGTGTATCACATATGAAAGGTGTGTGAATGGCCTGTAACGCGGTTGGGGCCTTGAAGCGGCTTTACAGCTGACAAGCTGTGAGACACTGGCTCAGTTTTTTGTTATTTCAAATATTAACAGTGCATTGCATTTTTGTGAAATCTCTTGTTGATAAAATTTTATATACTGAACCATCACTCATCCTCATGCCAAATCCAACCAGAATGTGTGTGTGCTTGAGGAATAGATGGTTGTGCAGTGATAATTGTCTTTTCTGTCTTTCTCTGCCAAGGTGTACATTCTGTCTAGGAAAATCCTACCAACTCTAGATATTTTTATAAACTAAACACCCAGGGGAGTACATGGTGATGTCACTCTCGTGGATCCCAACAAGTTATCTCACCCACGATGTCCTGCAAACCTCAAAATGTGACTGTCACATTTTCCTTGCATTACTGTGCCATAATTTTCACGCTTCATAAAGAAAGAACAAATTTCCTACAACCCAGCATTTCCCCAAGTCTCCTGATAAAAATGGTACCTCACTTGTGTGGGTGGGCCACATACACGTGGCAGGGAAGGGCCCAAAACGTATTGTGGAGACATCAAAATCACCTATCACAAATCGACCTCGTTTTGCAAGGGGGTCATCTGCGTTTTTGTCCCGGGCACAGCGGCCATCTAGGGAAACCTACCTAACCAGACATTTCTGAAAACTAGACAGCAGGGGAGTCCAGGGAGGTGTGGGTTGCATTGATCCCCCAATGTTTTCCTACCCAGAATCCCCTGCCAACCTGCGAGGTACCATTTTCATCGTGAGACTTTGGGGAATGCGGGGTGGGTGTAATTTTGTGGATCCACGCAGATTGCAGAACTTTCTATCACAGAAATGTGAGGATAATGTGTTTATTTTTACAAATTTTGAGGCTTGCAAGGCATTCTAGGTAACAGAACCTGGTGAGAGCCAGGCAAGTCACCCCATCCTGGATTTCCTTGGGTGTCTAGTTTTCAAACATGTATAGGTTTGCTAGGTTTTCCTAGGTGCCGACAGAGCTAGGGTTCGAAATCCACAGCTAGACACATTGCAAAAAAAGGGTCCGTTTTCCCTGGAAAAATGTGATGGGTCCACTTTGCGTTTTGGGCCGTTTCCTGTTGCGTGCACTAGGCCTACCCACACAAGTGAGGTACTATTTTTTTCAGGAGACTTTGGGGAATGCTGGGTGGATGGAAGTTTGTGGATCCACACAGATTCCAGAACTTTCCATCACAGAATGTTTTTTTCACAAAGTTTGAGGTTTGCAAGAGATTCTGGGTAACAGAACCTGGTGAGAGCCACACAAGTCACCCCATCCTGGATTTCCCTGGGTGTCTAGTTTTAAAAAATGTATAGGTTTGCTAGGTTTTCCTAGGTGGCGACAGAGCTAGGGTTCGAAATCCACAGCTAGGCACATTGCAATAAAAGGGTCAGTTTTCCACTGGAAAAATATGATGGGTCCACATTGCATTTTGGGCAGTTTCCTGTTGCGGGCATTAGGCCTACCTACACAAGTGAGGTACCATTTTTATTGGAAGACTTTGGGGAATTCTGGCTGGGTGGAAGTTTGTGAATCCATGCAGAAAAGAAGTCATTTTGAAAAATGACCTCTAATTCACATGCTTGTATGGGTACTCACAATTTCGGAGATGGGTAAATAACCACTGCTTCTAAACTTTATATTTTGTTTCTATTTCAGAAATATATAATTTCCTTGGTACCTTTTTTTCACTCTTTATATTTGCTATATACCTGGTACACAATTAAAAACCATTGCAAGAAGCAGCTCAGTTATTGGCTCTGGGTTCCTCGGGTTCTTGGTGAACCTACAAGTCTTATATATCCCCGCAACCAGAAGGGTTCAGCAGAAGGTTACAGTATATTTCTTTAAAAATCTGTCCTACTTAGAAGAAGTTACAGGTGAAAAGGCTGTTTTTTTTAACTCAATTTCAATATTTTTATTTTCAACTAGTAGTTTCTATAAAAAAACTTTGAAGGCTCTACACAATGACCCCTTGCTGAATTCAGAAGTTTTTCTACTTTTCAAAAATGTACAGCTTTCCAGGATCTATTATTGCTTTCATACCCATTTGTTGCACTAACTGGAAGGAGGTGAAAGCACAAAAAATAGAAAAAATAGGCTATGTCCCAGTAAAATGCCAAAACTATGTGAAAAACTTTGGTTTTCTGACAAAAGTCTGCCTGTCCCTGAAAGCTGAGAAGATGGTGATTTCATCCCCACACACTCTTTGTTGATGCCATTTGCAAGTTTCCTTTCCTTGCTGCCAAGCAAACTAATTTGTTGGAAATAATATGTGGTGGTGGGTGAGGCCAGTGAGTAAAGTGGGAGTAAGTGCATGATTTCATGTCAATTTTTGCAAATGGGATGCGCTATGACGAATGTGCCAAATACAATCTACGTAACCCGTTCCTTTACCTGTAATGCAGTGCATCGTTTTCTCCAATATCTACTTTCAGCATACAGGATAATAATATCCGCATTTCCTACGTCAGGTGTGTGACCTAGTATCTTATTTATTATTTATCAGCTTCTTTAAAGTTAGGGTAGAATGAGAAAGGCATTTGGAGAAGAGCAGGGCCATTGGAATTAAAAATAGATAATTCTCAACTGCAGCAGCAGCAGCTGCAGACAGTAGCAAAATACCCGACGTGCTGATTAACAGAGAGCACACAACTTGTACACCATAGTGCAGAATGCCTTACTAATTAATGAGACGTAATTCATTTTTCCACTCAAAGTGTCCATTTAGTTACTTGAAAAGCCTTTGGAAGAAAAAAAAAAAATCTCTGTTTATTTTAATTCGGTGATATTCTTATTAGGGATGGGTGCGCTACTCCGCTCCGTGGGCGGAGTTTGTGGAATTTCATGGCTCTGCGGTCTGCTGGCAAGCACGGCGTTCAGCAAAAAACTATGACTTCACCATGTGACAGTGTTTGCCCCCGCCGCACCCCTAGTAATTGCTATAGATGGTTCTGGAGGTGACACACAGCAGCAGCCATGCATTACACGGTATCTTCCTGTTCACATGATGCCTGACCCTTGCTGCTATGTGGGAAGTCATAGATTAAAATGCACATCCATTACCACCCATGCCAGTCCTGAAATGCTGCATTTGGGGAGTTGATGTTTTGCAGCCGCGACAAGCAGGGGGCCAGCAGCCTTCTGGCACTCCCAAGCCAGATCTCTCTGCTGGGAATTACTCTTCGCAGGACAGCTGGTCCCATGTGAGCTGCTCCGTGTGTGCACCTCTCCACCCCTGCTCTGCTGCAGGAGTGGGGCAGCAAGGAGAGGGTACTTACGCACTCACCTTCCTCTTGCTCTTCCTCACACTGGGGTGGTTCTAGTTAAGGGAAGAGCTGCCAGAAATAGCTGACCCTCAGCCAGGCACCAGTGCAGACAGTCCTCTTTAGCCTCGAGCCTCCTGGCCATTCTATCTCCGGTGCCACCATCAACTGAAAACAACAGCTGCCACCCCCTCCTGCCCTGACAGGCCATTATGCAACGCATCCTGCAGTGGCTGGATGCTATGGAAAATCGGATTGTCAGGACGGAGCAGAGCCTTGACCATGGATAATGCCCTCTTCTACTTCTTTTTTAATTTTTTGTTTTGGTAGGAGGGACTTGTTGTGGGTGGGAAGGGAGTTGGGACCAGGTTTTTTTATTTGTTGGACATTTCAAATTTTTGGACACTGGTGGTTGGGTCAATTTGTTTGGGGAGAGGGGTGGGCCTGTTGTGGGTGGGTTTGCTTGTAATAAAAGTGAAGGTAAAAATGAATATAGTTTATCACAATTTATGCCTGAAGTAGTTTTTTGTGTTTACTTTTACTTTACACTACTGCCTTTAGTTTTTATGCAGCCTGTTTAAGTGCTTGTAAGAGTGTATTTTACCACTTAGTGATAGAGTCATACTTCTTTAACTATCTTGACTATTAGGGGGGATGCTGACATGTCCTATATTGTCTACAACAACCTACTAAATGATTACTTGCAGTAGCAGTTAGTTACTTACTTACTAACTTAACTAGTTATCTTCACTCCATAGTTATCTTACTTGAATATATATGAAACAATAACAGGGAAGGCATCACAACTTTACAAGCGGGGTCCCACTTCCACCAGGTGAGCTCCAACTGTAGGATTAATAGGAAGGATTATCCATTGTAGGCATCTAAATGGAAATGAAAACACTGAGTTAGTGGGTTATATCAAAGCTTTGCAAAGAATTGAGACCAGACTATTACATGATGACACAACAAGATTTCCTGATAATGATCAAATGACAAAAATAGCAACAGTAGTAACTTGAGTAATGGGGAGCTACTGGTTACAAAATCCGCGAGTCATAAACAATGACCTCAAAGTCTGGAGTGAACAAGCTTAGATAGGTGTTTACATTTACACAACACAACAAGACCCCTGAATGATGATGCTGGTGTTTTTTGTTCTATATCTAAAATATAGATCACTTATTCAGTTTTATGCGTCGGTGGGTAAATGCTTAGAAGATCTTGCAGTGAGTTGGTGTTGCTTTCCGCAGATCCGTCCCACTAAGTGGGTGATCCATTGATGGTGTAAATTAAGGCACACCTCAAAAAAACACAGAGCCCGGGGGAAGAGGGTTAGGGCTGTGATGAATGGATGGGAAAAGAGATTTGGGGAAAGGTTTGACAAAAGAAAACACTACACAAGAACAACATTTATATAGGCAATGAGCAGCATTTCATTCATCATCAATCTGTTGTGGAAGGAAACAAAGGAATGAGTGTGAAATGGTACAGTTCAATACATTGTAAACAGTCTTTCTACCCCTGAGACCCAATATATCAGATACCTGCATTCTCCACTGGAATGTCCATCACTAGTGGGTGCCTGTCTGGACTGGTCCGGTAGATAGGCAGGAGTGTTGAGCTCAGCTTTTGCTTTTTGTTCATGCAGGGGACTAGAAAGCCTACGGATTGAAAAACAGAAACTGTATTTTAGAGTCAAGGAGAAGGACTGAAGGAAGGTAAGCTTCGTGAGGAATGTACCTAGAAGACTCAGAGGCAGAGCAAAAAAAACAAGAGAGGGTCTCAGAGTTTCACTTTTGCCGTTTGCCACCAGTGCAACACACACACACATACACACACACACACACAAAGGAGCAGAATTCACAAATCAACGTACCTCTCTCCATTCCGCATAGCTGAGTGCTAGGCCTCAGACTCATGGTTTCCCTTTGAAGGTGATAACTTCTTGCTTCTAGCTGTTGATGAGGAAGTCACACCCTGAGTACTTCCATGCTCCTCCTGACTCTGAGTAACTCTGTTATGTTTCCTTGAAACTAGCCTAGTTTATTATGCATGAGGATTCTTAGCATCATTTCTTAATCTCCTGTACATGACGTAAATAACAGGATTAACATACTCTGTATAAAAGTCATCCCTATCTTCATCCTCGGGCGACAGGGCTACTTTGCATAATTACAATTATTGATTTAGGCATCTACATAATCGTACTCACAACATATCGATTGTGGTAGAACCCCTGAGGTTACCTTTTTGGAATAAAAGAACCGCACCTTCACTAGGTAAGCAGAGGAGGTGCTTCTACGCTGATACTGACACGGAGGTCCCTGCACGCTGAGGCTTCAAAATACAGCAGTCTCACATCCCTTGCGAGGTCCTTCATTCTCTCCCATCAGGTAATGGGATTGGCTCTTTCCTAGGGTATTCTTGGCTTCACACCCACATACATGCTAGGTACATTAAGGTACACTTAGGTGAGGTACGCCAAGTAGGAGTATGTTGAGATTACTGTTTTTACATATGCCTGCATATATTTGTTGCTTAGCACCATGGCACCATGGCAGAAGCTCTGTTAGTGCTTGTAACCTCTTACATTTGCTTCTATCTATTGATTTTCGCAGCAAACATGTTTTATACTAGAATAGCACTGGTTCAATAAATGCTTATTGAAAAAGTCCCCAACGTTTATTCTTTGTATCTCTCTGAGACTAAGTGAGCACGATTGACTGAGCGAAAAGTACTGTACTGTTTCCACGATCCCTGAAGGGTCAAGGGTTGTCATGTTCAATGGTTGCCAGAAATGATTCATTCCTTGATAGGGTTCGGGGGCTCATAGTGGCACTGTGAGCTAGCTGGTCTACAGGCTAACTAAAGTGACCATCCTGGTCTCTGAAGAACCAGAAAAATGAGACAATGCTACAAGTAAATCTGGCTAAGTGTGAAAGGGCCAATCACCTCCAGGAAAAAATGATCGCCCACCATTCAGGCCCCAGACATTGCAAATCAACTCAAGCAAGTTCCCAAATCACAGTTCAACACCCTCTCTCACTGTCTGCCACCACATTAATCATCAATCATCATTCACAATCACTCAATAATCACTTGTTCGTGCAATGGTTACCTGTTCCAATCCAAGCAAGATGGTAGGTACACTATCTCCCCTTTGATGCAAGCAACAGATTCGAATTTGGCAGTCTTGTAAATCAAATGATCATCTGGTAGCAGCCCTCCTAGGTGATGAAAAACTGAAGGATCATAGGAGTGGACAGTACAGGTTAGTTTTCACTAAGTACGTTTGTAAAGGCCAATCACCTCAAGGGAAAAAAATTATCACCCATCATTCAGGCCCCAAACATTGCAAATAATCTCAAGCAAGTTCCCAAATCACAGTTCAGCATCTACTCTTACTGTCTGCCACCAACTGAATCATCACTCATCTCTCACACAATCACTCACTCACCATTGCAATAGTTGTAGTTACCTCTTCCAATCCAAGCACGTGTAGGTAAGGTGGTAGGTAAACAATTCATCTCTGACGCAGGTAAAACATTGGAATTTGGTATTGCCACTCTTGTAAATCAACGATTTGGGGGCAGCCCTGCTAGTGCTAAGTGATGCAACAAAGGATAGGCATGCAAGAGGGGAATTAAAATCGGGGGAGGTATAGCTATTATTTTTAAGAAATCTTTCACCTGTAAATTTGATAGTTTACCCTTCCAGGGCTGCGAGGCTGGCCATTTTAGACTTATTTTAACCCCCCAATTTACTTTTTCTGGAATTTTGGCCACCGGGGCCTGCAGGGGCCTGGGCTGCGTCTTTTTCGGGTCAAGTTCTGCCATATCTTGTAGGCGCTACTAATTTTACCATATTGGGTGATCTCAATTTGCATCTTGAAGAAATAACCTGTGCCACTAGTGCGACATTCATCTCAGACTTTGCTGCGGTTAATCTGTTGCTCTATAATTCGGGACCCACGCATGTGGCGGGCCATCTACTTGACCCCATTTTCTCGAACCTGCACAATATTTACTGCTCCCCAACTTTGCCTGTACTGTGGTCTGATCACTTTCTAGTTGGCTTCCAAGTCTCTGTTCACTCTCGCGATCCTCCTCCAACTATCTCTGGTCTTACAGCCAAATCGAGGAAGTGGGGAAAATTGAACACTGATGCGTTCAATATTATGTTATCTAAAACTTCCCCAACAGTTGGCCTTTCATTTGCAGACGATGTTGCTGCTGTCCAAAGCTGGATTTTTAACTCCGTAGAGGTCTGCCTTCCTCTATCTGCTACCAAGGCTAACAACCATTGTCCGCCTGCCCCTTGCTTTACAGAGATCTTAAAAGCGGAAAAAAGCAAATGCAAAAACTTGGAGAGGCGTTGGAGAATGACATATGCTCTAGAGGCCAAATCAATCTACAAAATGGCTCTAAGGGCTTATCATACACTTTGCAAGTCTGCACGCTCTGATTATGTGACTTCAGTTATGTCCAGAGCACATAATAATTCTAAGCAATTATTTAAGCTTGTAAAAAATCTGTCAAGGGCTGACTGCCTGACTGCTGCGCCTGATTTGAGCGCCCCACATTGTGAGGAGCTTGCTACTTTCTTTTTGAGGAAAGTTGAATTAATTTATGACTCATTTCAGGAATCTACGCCTAATAATGCTTCACAGCATACCGGAAATTCCCTTTTTCCGACTAATGAGGAGCCCGCACAACCTGACTTGCTTGATAAACATTCTGATAACCTTGACTGCTGGACACCCTTAGACATTGATTCCTTCAGGCGAATATTGGGCAGCCTGAAATCTGGCTCCCCTAGAGATCCCATCCCTGTTACTGTGCTTCAGAAATTTGCACCATCATCCTTGATCTTGATCATGGAGCTGCTTAATGCCTCTTTAGCAGAGGCTATTGTTCCATCTATTTGGAAACACGCAATGGTTTTGCCGTTGTTAAAGAAGGCCACTGCTGACCCCATGCAATTATCTAATTTTAGGCCCATTTCCCTCCTTCCTGCGTTTTCCAAGATTTTGGAAAAGCATGTCAATTCACAATTGACATCTTTTGTGACCTCCCAAAATTTCCTCCATGGCTCTCAATCAGGCTTCAGAGCGGGCTTTTCCACTGAAACCGCTTTGCTCGGGGTCACAGATATGGTGTGCCAGCAAGTTGACGCGGGTGGTACTCTTGGACCTAAGTGCCGCATTTGACACTGTATCACATTCTGTGCTATTGCAGGCGCTGCAATTACTGGGAGTGACTGATAAAGCACTTAAGTGGCTTGCTGACTTCCTGACTAATCGAACGTTTCAGGTTTTCTCGCCGATAGCATGTTCCGAGATTCATAATTCCCCTTATGGGGTTCCCCAAGGCTCTATCCTCAGCCCATTACTATTTAACATTTATGTTAGACCCATGGCGAGCATTGCTGAGGAAGCAGGGTTGTCCCTTTTCTCATATGCTGATGACACCCAGATTGTGTTCTCCCTCTCTGCAGATGGAGCTCTCAATCCTTCCTTACTTCAGGCCGGTTTGAGGAATATCGCAGGTTGGATGCATACCAACCTGTTGAAACTTAACGGCGAGAAAACAGAAGTGCTGATTGTGGGCCGAAATAAAGACCTGTGGGGCCCCCAGCACTGGCCCACTGAAATGGGTCCTTTGCCCCAGCCTAAAAATCAAGTTCAAAACCTGGGTGTCTTAATTGATGACCAACTGTCCATGAAGCAGCAAGCAGTGAGAGTAGCCTCGACTTGCTTCACAATCCTTAGATGGCTAAAAAAAATCTTATGGATGTTGCCTTCCTCTACCTAACGTATGGTGGTCCAGGCTCTTATCACCTCAAGACTGGACTACAGCAACATCTTGTATCAGGGTGCCACCAAGGAGGTGTTACACAAGCTACAGCTAGCGCAGAATGCTGCTGCGAGGCTGCTTTTCAAGATACCTAAAACTGCTTCCAGTTCACTTCGGGATCTTCATTGGCTCAGGATTGAAAGCCGCATTAAGTTTAAGGCACTGAGTCTTATGTTTAAGATAAAATCTGGAAAGGCACCTCCTTACTTGAAGACTCTTGTTCATCCTTATGTGCCATCTCGTGCTCTGCGTTTAGTCACCCAGGCCAAGTTTATTGTTCCTAGGACGAGACTAGTGCGCATGGGCGATCGTTTTTTCTCCCATCTGGGCCCCTCCTTATGGAACTCCCTTCCGATTGATCTTCTAATTGAACCTTCGTATGAGAACTTCCGAAGGGGCTTAAAAACCTGGCTATTCAACATGTAGATCCCTTCTGTCTGCGTTGGCTCCTTTCAGGCGGCGCCGGGAAACCCTAGGGTAGCTGTGCGCCTTATAAAATTAAAATAACATAACATAACATAAAGGGGGGGCAGGCATTGTTTCCAATGTCTTCGAGGAATTGTGGAGGCATCTTAAATGCACACTGTTCTAACTACAATCCGGCAACATATGTGACTAAAAAAAGGTGGGGCAGCATAAATCTGCACAAACAAAATAATGTTCCACTAGATACTTTTTTTTTTTGTTGCAAAAAAAGTTCAATGAGAAATAATTAAAAAGTTCTACGGAGACACTTGCATACTCAGTCTGGGAAGTAGAGTTCATCCTCAAACTCAGGTGGTTCACCCAGAAGTTAGTCAGCTAACACATTTGATTATGACCAATCATCCTCCTCATGTGCTGTTTTAGGAATGGTGTAATTTTGTGGTAATAAATGTTGGTTCATTTTGATCATAGCCAATCTACACATTTTGAGGTGAGAAACTGGTCCTTCTCACTGTTACAACTGCACCAGCTGCACTGAACATATGCTTAGCAGACACACTGGCTTCAGCACACAGCAAAAGCCAGATACTTTATTGCCAGTCTGCTAAGCTCTGGCCATTGGCGCATCTTCCCATACCAATACATCAATGGGTTTTGATGCACATAGACCTCTTTTGGATCATCCATATACTACTGGAACATCCTGTGGATGGTCAATGGTGCTACCACTTGCTCAGCCTCTTTTGCCATCGCCTCTGCACTAGACATGCCAATCGAAACCAATACAATTCAGAGGTTGTTTCAGTCTCTTCTGTTGCTGTTGTTGTCCGTGTTTTGGTTGATGGTGTTGTTGGCTGCTGTGAGACAAGACTGCCCTCTCTGGAGGTTGAAGAAGGCACCCCCGAACTGCGGGGTAGGACCCTAAGTTCCAGCTGTTCTTCTTCCAGGTCTCTGGCTTGCTCAACAATCCACCTCTTATAATCCCCTTCAGAAAAGGGAATGAAATTTGGCAGAATTATTTTGTACCTTGGATCAAGTAGTGTGGCACAGATGTCCTGTTTGGATGATGTGATGTCATTTTACAGCCTTCCATTTCAAGCCAAGCAATTGAATAAGCTCTCAACAAGGCATGCGCTTCTGTGTTTTCATTCACACATGTGAGGGCGAACCTTGCAGATACCTTCTTTACCTGGTCCTGTAGCAGATGCAACAACGGCATAGCTTATCTATTGTACTGTCCTCCTTGCTAAATTCCTGTGTGAAAACCTCAAAAGAGAGTAGCATCTGTGTCAAGCATTTCACTAGTCCCCATTTGTCTGCATTCATGGTCATAGCTTTCCAAACGGTATCTCCTCCTCTTTGATTGACATAGTAATTGATCTGCTTGTACTGCTCAAACAGACATTGCAACATGTAAAAAGTCAAGTTCCAATGTGTTGGTACCTTCTGTATAAGGCCTTTAACTAGTGCTCTATTAGTACGCTGAACAATCCACAGCTGTATCTGGGCTTTAAAAATGGTTGAAATGAGTGCAGATTCTTCTTCAGGTGGTCAGTATGTCGATGACTATGTCTTCTTTTTTTAGAAAATCTTGCACCATCAGGTTGATGCAATGGACCAAACACGGGACCTTGAAATAGCCACCATCTGACATGGCCTTGGCTATGTTACTGTCATTGTCCGTGGCAACAAATCCAATTCTGAGACCTCGCAACCATTCATATACCTTGCTGTTAAATTCGTCCAAGATGTTTACGGCTGTATGAGATTTTTCCATGGTGAACATGGCCACTGTTGCGTGCTTCTGAACGCTCCTAAAACGTTCTCTAGGGCCAAGACCTGCAGATATCTTTTGCTTTACCCGCATATGTAATCATTCACCTGACAACTGGTCCACATGTCTGTCGTCAGGAAGATAGTGTGAACAGCGCTTTGCTGCAAAGCTTGTCCAACCAACTGCACCACATTGTGATGCAGCACTGGAACAGCATCTCTAGCAAAATAGGTCTGACTTGGAACCTTCCATTTCGGGCAGATGGCTGCCACAAATTCTAAGAATCCCACTCCTTCTACAAAAGAAAAAGGGAGGAGGTCTAGTGCTAACATTTTTGCCAGCTTCCCATTGTACAAACGTGAAATTGGGTGATTGCAGTTGTAGGGCCCCTCCTGCCTAGACATGACCGTAATAGTAGCCTGGATTTTTTCTTTTCTTGGGCCACTGACACAGGTGACTTTTGGGAAATAGGTAGTGGTAGACTCAATGTGTGTCTTGGTAGGGCAGTCACTGTATGCCGTGGTGTCTCAATCTCACTCTTAGTCTTCTTGTGCCATTGTGTAGCCACTGGTTCTGCTGGCGCACTGCTGGGGAAAGGTCTACTTTGCATGAGGATATCACACTTTTCTTCCACATCATCACCTCCCACAATGATTGGACCTGTAGCTGATGTTCTCCTCACGACCATAACCATGTTCAGTAATGTTTTTAAGGTGCTCCTCCCACTTGATTGTGTGGTGTTTTTTTCCATATGGGTCGTTTGGCCTCCAGTCAGATAATTTGTACCAGGCTTACCTCGACCAACATTTGTGTGGCAAATGCTGTATACTGCAATGTGCTCCCCCTCTTTTCTAACCATAAAATAATGCCCAAACTTGGGGGAAATATTTTTTTATTGTGCCACTGTCAATGGCTGGAGAAGAACTGGAGGTAGGTAGGCATCTCATTGATTGCCGCTCTGCAGTGAATACTTCTCCTGAGGTGGGGGCAGTGCAGGTCTCAGCTGGGGCTTTGCAAATATGGGGGCAAATATGGAGGCTGGTAGTGGCACATCCTTGTAAGCAGGTTGAATAGCAATGCCAGAGTTCTCTGTGTCACCTTTCACAATGACTGCCTTGTTGTGGTCATTCTCCTCATCATCCCCTTCCATAAGTCTAAGGCTTTCAGGAACTTTTCTTTTCCCTTGCTGCTCCTCTTGTCTCTTGCACTCTGCTGGGGTCCACTCCATGTCCCTATCATCATCATCAGAAGTGGTGCTTGGAGAAGATGGTGGAGTAGTACCCTTCCTTTTCCTTTCTGGAGATCTGGAAGCCAATGATTCTAAAAAAGGAGGTTCTTGCTCGAAAGGAAGGTCAACCTCTAGCTGTCCTCCAACATATATATACTATTGCTGGCTGTGGCTGCTGCCCACTTTGCTCTGTTACCTGAAAGGATTGTGTACTACTTTGAGAAAGGGACAAATCTAATTCAGTGTCACTGCTCGTCGGCATCATCAAGATTACAGTTGCCGTCTCACTGACAAACACTGTTTTTGGCTTAGGTTGAGGTGCTGCAGGCACTCGACGTGGTGGTCCAAAAAAGATTTGAGGTGACATGCCACTGATGGGAAGCTGCTTCTTCTCATTGACCATTTTCTTGGAAGCCTCTTTCTTTGGGGCCATCTTAAAGCTCTCAGTTGGCAGTTGCACTAAGCTGCAGAAGCGGAAGAGATTGGAGAACTGACGTTTTACTGCACAGGCCTTCTGTTTGGCAGTACTGTGAGTGGTGTCTCTTCTCTTGTGTACCTAAAAGCAAACAAGCATGTAAAACATTTAGGGGCCGATTCCGATCTCGGCCGGTAGTGCTCCGAATCGGATTCGGATTCACCGGATCCGATTCGGAGCCCTGTTTCCCGACCGAATCGTACGCGGGTCCGACCGAGCGAGTACGATGCAAGCACCCGCGAAATCGCCGACCGACTCGAACGCGGCTTCAACACGCTCCGACCGACTCGCATGGACACGACTCGCACCGCGCTATGGAGACGTTTCCCGGCCGGGTAAGTAAGATGCGCACCGCGAGCAGTCCGACCGACTCGCGCCGTCCGGCTCGAAAAAGCTGTTGGAGCCGGACTTTGGGGGTCCGCGTCGGACCCCCCTGTACACGTAGGTGCGCGAGTCGCACACAGGGGGGACCCATGGGTCCCCCCTACCTGTGCATGTACGCCGCGATGCGCATGGACACGTACACGCTGTATGGGGCGCCCTTGTCCGCCTCGCACCCATTGAGTCAATGGGAGCCCGCGTACGCGTTGTACGACAGGCTCCCATTGAGTCCGATGGCATGCGTGCGCATCGTACTCGTTCGGTCGGACTGCTAGGGTCCGATTCGGTCGGAATTCTCTCCGGGTCCAGCTCGGTCAGAGAGATTTCCAGCCGGAATCGGAATCGGCCCCTTAGTGTGAAACGTGGCATTGTTTGCAGTTTGATTTAGTACAGACAAAGGCAAAATTAGTGTAGTTGTCTACTTAGGTAATAATAACCACTTTAAAGTCACCATACCAAAAAATGTAATTCCCATCAGAATAACAAAAAATATACAGAATGATAGAGCTCTTTCCTTTATGTCCAAATATTCTAAAGGAGACACCTGTTGCACTCAGGGAAGTGCATGGGTAAATGGAATAGTAATCTTTTGAAAAAATTGAGGTTAGTGTGCGCCTATGGCAGGCAATGTGGTCCAGGCGGAAATGGAATAATCATGATTACACAAATGGATGATGCTGATGAGTCTAAAGGGCACCGCAGCCAGGGTGTCCACAAAAAAATTGAATTATATATCAAAAACTGAACGCTGTTGTGCGGCCGTGCACCTATGGTGATGGATGGATTGATGATCGATCGACTGACGCAAAATGGGAAAAAATATACAATTTAAAAAAAAGAAAAAAAGTAAGTTAAAAAAAATAATAAAAATCCAAATTAAAAAATGACAACTAAATAAACCACTAAATAAATAAATAAAAAAGTCTATGTTAATTCTTCTTACAAAATTAAAATTAAAAATGTTTAAATTAAAATTAAAAATAATTACATTTGAAAATTAGGGGGGATGGCATATACCTAGGGCGCTGCACTGACTACTGTTATGATTCGTAAGGTACCCCAATATAGGCCTGGGTAGTCACCTAACCTTTCACCTACATTTACTGTACCATTGTAAAACATAACAGGTATGTGCTGACCTTTTACCTAGTTAGGTGCTGCATAAATGTTGTGTGGTTTTCTCCAAAAACTAGCCTCATTTATTATGCATGAGGTTTCTCAGAATCACAGCAGGCGTACCATCTTATGCATCTCCTGCATAATAACTATGTATGAGGGTCATCCCTATCGTCATCCTCGGGTGACATGACACAGCAAATTAGAACCCCTGAGGGTACCTTTTTGGGTATATAAGAACCATATCTTTGCTGGGACAGAGAGTGGAGAAATACTTCCATGCTGACACGCTGACACGAGATGCTGAGGTTCCTGCACGCAGACACTCCATTAGCAGTGGTCTGACATCCCTTGCGGGGTGTCCATCTCGAGACCAAGACGGGGTGCTTCATTCTCTCACATCAGGTAATGGGGTTGGCTTTCTCCTAGGGGGATTCTTGACTCGACACCTACATACATACTAGGTACATTTAGGTACATCTAGTCAGGGTTAGCATCGTAGGAGGACGCAGTGTTACTGTCACGTGTCTATATGCCTGCATATATTCATTGTTCTAGCACTATGGTAGAATTCTACCATCTATTTACTCTGTTGATGCTTATGACAACATATATCTGTTTCTGTCTTATGGTTGTTGCAGCTCACATATTTTACACTAGAATGAAGCTAGTTAAATAAATGCTTATTGAAAACGTCCCCATCGTTTATTCTGTGTATCTTTCCGAGACAAAGTGAGCACGAGTGACTGAGCGAAAAGTACTGCACTGTTTCCACGATCCCTGAGGGGATGGGTTATCATGTTTGATAGTTGATGGAAACTATTGGCTCTTTGGGAAGAGGAGTTCATAGTGGCACTGTGAGCTAGCTGGTATACACAGACGAACATATCTGGTGGGCGTGTCTGGAATCAGTCTGGACACCACTTCCACAGCTTATGTTGTCTCTAAACACGCAGATCCTATATAGAGTTATAGGAACTACACAACATGGCGCCCAAAGTTGGTTTGGTTCATATTTAATGGTCAAATCTGAGTAGTTCAGTCGTGTTTTCTCAGAGACCCCTACTCACATTATCCCATAGACGTCTGGAGTGGGGAGGGAAAAATCTGCTGCAGCTGAGTAAGCATATACTATGTATTGTCTGTAGGTTTATTCAAGCTTGAAGGATACTAGTTCCCTATTGTGCATAAAACCTTATCTCATTTTCCTTGAAACTCTTTCAACAATATCTGTTGAAGAGAGTGCTGCGCCAGCATTACGTGCGAATGCAAAGGGGGAAGGGGAGCCGGAAGGTGCTATAAACATTTCAGAAAATGTCAGAACTGAACTCACTTTAAAACTTGCAAAGTTTGGAGTCCCAGCATTAGGTGGGACCTCAACATTTGTGATTGAGGCACATGAGTCATTCAGAACAGAGGTATTCTATTCATGGGTAAAATTCCCACCTGCAGATGTACGCACAAATACATTTCATTCTTACACCCGGGACGAAACACCGGATGAATACTGTCTGTACGAGGACATTGAAGTTCTGCTCATTTACCAGGAGCCTATAAAGGCCTCCTCCTACACACAACAGATAAAGTAAGACTCAGTCCACTCAGCAGAGACGGAGCGACTTGGCCACTCCTAGCGGCTAACACACCGCATCCAGACGTTGACACATTGCCAATAGCAGACATACGTCCACTTCACAAAGAAATAATAACACATTACAGAAACTTGACACAGTTCGTTTTGAGAACACTCACACTTCAACCAACTAAAATTACCACAACAGGTCAACTTCAAGGGACTGCAACTAAAATCAACCCACAAACGCTGAACGCGGTTATGGGAAGAATGCCCACTAAACGTGAGCAAATGTAATTTTGGATAGCACAGAAAATGGCATAATTAGAGGCAGGGGGGCATATTAGCAAGAAGAGGCGATAATTATCGCCAATCCCATTAAGCGTGAATTTTTTTATCGCCGCCGATTGCCAGAATCTATCGCTGCATTAGCGGCGTATCAGCAACACGTCGCTAACAGGCGATAGCTACCTTTTCCGGCGGAAAGGGACGGCGATAGATTCAGCGTGACGGCGATTAAAAATGCACGCTAATGTGAAAAAAGTCGCGATGGGCCAATCAGCGACAGAATCCGCACGCTAATCGTCACCAGGCTTGCAATTAACGCGTTCAGCGGGAAAAATGCACTATAAAAGGCCAGCCAAGCAGGAAAAAAAAAAAAGTGAAAATACCAGAGGAGCAATGGAAGAAGAAGCTGGGACCAGTGCAGAGGCCAGAAACAACCCCCCAAATACCCAGGAGGACCAGGCAGAGACCCATGTGAAGGCCAAGAGGAGGAGGAATCCTAAGTTCAGCCCACTGGAAAACCAGGTCCTGGTTGCGGAGGTGACACAACACCAACAAGAAATGTTTGTCAGCTCCACAGTGACATTGGCAAGGAAAAAAGATATATGGCAGGACATTGTGCCCAAGGTGAATGCTGTTGGAGAGAGGAGGAGGACAGTGGATGAGTGCAAGAAGCGCTGGCACGATGCAAAGACCAAAACCAAGAAAAAACTAGGAGCCAACCTTAAAGCAGCGAGGCACACTGGAGGTGGCAGTCCAGCTCCACAGGAGGAGCTGGATGAGTTGGAGGAGCAGGTGTCCCGAATCATCAGTGAGGAGACTGTTGTTGGAGTAGCGGGCCAGGACAGTGCTGAATGTGAAGAGACACAACAACACCGGGGTGAGCATCAACCAGGGACAGGGGGAAGGGGGTGGATGGGCCCAGTGGCACCCATGTACAATCAAATGAATTGAAGTGCATACCCACATGTACTGTGGAACATGTCCTGGATACCCCTGTCCATGGTGGCATAGGGACATATCACCATCCTCAAACAACACATTGCACCACACACAGGGTCATAAGATCAAGAATGACGCTAACATCATCGTCGCTTCAGAGGCAGGAAACTGCCGCTAAAGCGGCGCTAAGGGGCCTGAGAATATGACCCATAGAATTCCAATAGCAGGCCAGGTTCACACCAGAACCTGGGGCCATATTAGCAAGAACGGCGATAAAATTATCGCCGCATTAGCGGCAGGAAACTGCCGCTAAAGCGTCGATAAGGGGCATGATAATATGCGCCATAGAATTCCTATAGAAGCCCAGGTTAGATGTGTAGGACATCTAACCTGGGCTTCTATTGGAATTCTATAGCGCATATTATCAAGCCCCTAATCGCAGTGTCCTGCCGCTAAAGCGGGGATAATTCCATTGCCGTTCTTGCTATTATGGCCCCTGGACTTCTTTTGGAATTCAATAGGGCATATCATCAAGCCCCTTATCGCCGCTCTTGCAGCAGTTTCCTGACCCTAAAGCCGCACAAATGTAATCTCCTTACTTTTAAAAAATGGCCATAGATGGCTTAAGTTTCACACTGCCACTTGTTTGGTAACATGCCCCTGTCTGGACAGACAGCCACAACAATTGAAACACACTAAGAACCACACTCACAACGGGTCTCCCAAACGGAGGGCACACAGCAATGCATGCCAGAAAAAACATGATGGACGACATGCACACCAGACAAATCACAACAGACAAAGCCACATGGATGTCCATGTGTACCACATAGGGCAGCACATGTTGAAACAGCAAGTAAGCTCTCCTTGCTAATGTGCCTAATGTGTGCCACAATCACGCAGAAACATACCTTCACTAACAACACGCACATGTGCAGTACCCTGCAATCTTGCGTGTCTGTGAGCCACACTGACAAGGCAAGTGACAGTGCCTGATGAATAGCATGCCTGCCGGCCCTACGTATTTACATGTATCAGGCCAAATCACTGAGGTGGCTGAGTGTGGACTACACCCTGAAACATGGAAGTCACACTCTGACACATCCTTGTGTACATACAACCCCTGACGTAAAGAAGAAAATCCAAGTCAAACAATGCCCAACGCACACAACTCTGACCAAGACTCACATACCACCCATTTTGCCACAGCACCTCATCGTAAATGCACAGAACTCAAAAGCTCACACCTGAAAGGTATGATGGGCAGTGAAACAAAGCTGTAGGTTCCACCAGCACACAATGCAGTGCATACACAGACCGATCTGACCCAACCAACAATGACTACTCTGTGTGCAAAAGTGCATTACTCACACAAATGAACAGAGGACACAAATTGGGATGCCTGTGTGTAGATATTGTCCCATGACTTCAGTCATATCTGGAAACTGTGGGCCATATTATCAAGATCGGCGCAAACATTATCGCCGCTTCAGCGGCAGTTTCCTGCCGCTAAAGCGGCGATAAGGGGCTTGATAATATGCCCTGGAGAATTCCAATAGAAGCCCAGGTTCTGGTGTCAAGGACATCAATCCTGGGCTGCTATTGGAATTCACTAGGGCATATCATCAAGCCCCTTATCGCCGCTTTAGCGCCGGAAACTGCTGCTAAAGCGGCGATAATGTTTGCGCCGATCTTGATAATATGGCCCTGTGGGCTCATAATGTACTACTACAACTTCACGTACGCAACGTCCTCAATATCATAAACCATCCTGCAACAAATAGGCATCTCCTCAAACACAGTATGAATTGACACTGTCCTGCTGTCTGCTAGTCCAATCATCCAAAGCACGATTGTACATGACAAACACTGCTAAACTGTATCTCCCCTATCACATTTCAGAGGGAGAGACAGCACCTCCTGGACAGCAGCCTGGCCACACCTTCACTGATGACGGTGATGGTTACCACACCATCGATGAGGAAGCCCTGCAATGTCTGCTAGACTGCATCAACACCCCACCTCCAGGAGCAGGGCAACCCAGCAGCATTGCGCCAACCCCACCCCTGCACAAACCAGCCAGCAGCAGGCACCTCCCGCCACAGCTACCTCCCAGGACCCCGAGGCCACAACCCTGGCCTTCCAATGCTGTGTTGTAGAGCTCCAGCGGGAGGTTGCGGAACAGGTGCGGGTGGGGTTTGAGCACCTGGCAGACAAACTTGAGGCCATACGTGGGTTTCTCAGTCCCATCAGGGACCACATGCAGAAGATCACGGACACCCACAGCCCCTTCAATGCCCTCCAACGGTCCATGGCTGACATTGCTGGAGTCATGATTCAGAGACAACAATCACTGTCTGCTCAGAGTGGCTCCAGTAGTGTCAGCCAGGATCTGGCCAGCATCAGTCGGATAATGGAGAGCATGGAGCGGGTGCAGGCCCAAGACATGGCTGCCAGGGCTACCCACAGGCGTGAGGTTGCTGGGATCTATCATGCCCTGCACCAGCTCATCGCCTCATTGCTGCCCCAAGGTTTGGCGCAGATGCCTGCTGCTGCTGCTGCCTCCACATCCTCAGCTCCACCACCTGATGTGTCAGTGCCTCACAGTGCTGCACCCACAATACCACCACCCACATGTGAGGCACATGACACATCAGATGATGTAGATGAGGATGATAGTGCATTTTTGCTACTGAGAAGGAGGTAGCATCCATCTGTGCCAAAAGGCAAGTTTCCTCCTTGGTGCCGTGCTCAGTATCATGCCACGGCTAAACATCTTGCACTGTCTTCCACTGTCCCCCGGAAATCACCTTGGACCCCCACATTGACTGCCATATCACTCTTTTCCTTGCCAATGCCACTGCAATCAGCCTGTGGACTGAACAATGCCTCTTCCCTTGGACCTGTTACCATCAAATGACTCTGTCTGGCCCTCCAACGGGCATCCATGCAATGTGGGCATGTATGGCCAAGCACTGGTCCAGTATTCTTCCCCTGAATGTAAATAAAAAGGATTTACTCACACAAATGTGTGTGGTTCTTGAACAATCAAGTATCGAAGTATGTAAAAAGTGTTTGGACACTGAATCACCCAGAAGGTACACCAAGGGAAATACGAGCTATGTACATGTTTAACCTGATACAGAAATGAAGTGAGATGGGGCTGTATGTGTGAACTGGCGGTGCCCCCATTGCACTAATAAAACGATATAGCAACACACCAACCGAGCCCAAATTCCCATCTTGTAAAGTCAGGGATCTGTAAATGTCCAAGTCCGTTGCTGGCCACGGGTTGTGTCCTCCTCAACACTTGTAAACTGAAATGTTGTGTCACATCCACTCACACATGACGTGGTGGACAAACCCTGTTAAGATGGTGCACATTGCACGTCACATTCCAAGAGTCAGGAGAACATATCCATACTGATGAAGACACGGAAGGGCACATGTCCACCATACACATACGGAACCACAATGTCTGGATCAATGAAGTAGAGTGGCACATAGGGGCCCACACCGATGTGCAAGCCGTCTGTCTGCCCGTCCCTGTTGCCAAACAATGTAAGCCCAAATATTACCCCTCTCATGCTGTGACCACTGTGAGCGTATCGGGCAATGTGTGTAGGGATGTATGTGGCACTGCACTCAGCATATAGTCAGATGCACTGACAACATTTCAAGGGCGGCATCAGCATGAGTCAATGGCAGGAGTAACAGCTGGAACAGGTCTCCATTGCACTGGCACTACAGGGAGCTATGCAACATTTCCCCCTTGTGTGCATCTGAACAGTGTGCCGCCACCCAAATGTCATACTGGAGAAAGTCTAAACCTGACTAGTCTAGTGAGTCACTTAAGCCATGTAGGAGATGTAAACTCTGTGGAGCAAAATACACTACCCCCACAATCACCTTGTGAGTAACGTCAATTGTGAAGTCAACACTTACAATCAGAATACTTTTGTGATTCAGGATACTGCTGTGCCATGTCCTGTACACAATGCACACAGAGTACTGAAAAATCATGGATGGACCTGAGAGTGACCGGACATGTATTGGAACATATCTTGCAAAGGAAGCGGCCACACTGGCACCACGCAGCAAGTGTAGCTATGTCTGTGCAATGTAGATGGACTCTGTGCCAGGAGCATCTGACATGCGGGTGTGTGACGGAATCTCTTGAACCATGCGCATCCTTCCATCTCCATGATGGATAACAGTAGCTCACTGTTTTCACTTGCCATGGCATCTTATTTGGTGAAGTGCATAATGGGCTACATGTGCAGTCCAAATCCGTGAGTCACACAGTAGATGCTGAACGTAACAGACGACTGTCCCTATATTAGGAAGTGAACCCAATTTTACTCCCTGTCATCCATGCAAGCTCAGTGTGCTCACATCTAAGGTATCCGGACACAATCCATTCTGCCAGCTTACATGTCATGAGCATACTTAGCAATTTGAATGGATAGTCCAGTCAGGGCAAAAGTTGCATACAATGGCATGAGCCACACTCCACAACCTCATCCCTGACATAAGTGCAAGCAGATATCAAAAGTATCAAAATATTTATTTTAACAGTATAAATAACTAAGGGGCATATCAGCAACAGACGGCGATAAATATCGCAAAGCGCGCTTAGCGCTTTTATATTTATCGCCGTCCATCGCTGGAATTTATCGCCCGGTTAGCGCGTTATCAACAACGCGTTACTCCAGGGCGATAATATTCCAGCGCTAACCAGGGAAATGGGCCAACATCGCTGGGAAACCAGCGATGTTGCACTCAAAGCGGAGATAGCATTGGTGATACGACCCTGTGGTCGTATCACCATAATCCACCTCCCATGTTGTGAATGCCTTAGTCAGGAATTTAACAGACATTAAATTCCTGCGTTAAGGCAGAGTTAGCGCGATGATTATTATCGCTAAGGCTCTTTGCTAATATCGCGAAGCTGCCTTAGCGATAATTTCCCATGTAGTTTTCCCAGCCACGCCTACTTAGCATCTCATTAGCGATGTTTATCGCTGAGGTGCCAGGCGTTGGGAATTCGGCAGCTAACATGCGCTTATACATGTTAGCGCCACCTTGTTTATAGGGCGATAGGAATATCGCCGCTTTAGCGGCCAAAAGTGCTGCTAAAGTGGCGATAATGCCCTTGATGATATGCCCCCATGTGATCTAAACCTACACTTATCACTAAAAAACACTACTCACATCTAATCTAACTAATGAAATCTAACTTCCCTAAACTATCTACCCTAACTAATCCTAAACACGCAACAACACATCCTAGACATCAACCCCCCTCCCACCCTTAAGGCACATCACAAGACGGGACTAAGACATCTAAGCTATACATAAACTAACTACACATGTAACCTACACAAAGATATATTTTTTTGTTTTTTGTTTTTAATATTTTTTTTATGAACAGTAAAAACAACAACCCACACCCAAAGGAAAAGGAAACTTATCCCCAAATATGGATGAACAATTAAAATCTAATACCTACCTAAATAGCTAACACTAACTAAATTCTACACTAAAACTACACTACCTAACAAATAATTTACTAACCTAACACTACATGAACGAGGTAGCGAACATGGGGGGGGCAGGAGAGGGGGATGGTGTCCAGCAGGTCCACCCATCATGGCAGTCCCAGGTGTTGGTGAATGTCCATGACCCGTCTGTTCACATCTGAGATTTGCTGCTGTATTGCTGCCAGCGAAACCACAATGTCCTGCAGTGTCCTCTGGTCCCGCAAGGTGAAATGGACCACCTGATCCCCATTTGCCGATGTGACAGTGCCTTGGGTTGGGGTGGTGCGGTAGGGGAGGTGCCACCTGTTGTGACTGGGACACACCACTGACGCCTGATGGTCCGGGGGGGGCTGTGTGGCATCCGTGGCATGCTCTGGTACCGCCTTCCACGTGCCCTTTCGACATTCGTCACGGTACCTCCTGGACATGTTGCGGTACCCTTTTGCCACCTTTTTTACATGCCCGTAATGCTCCTTACGCACCTCAAAGGCATGGATCTGGCCTGGCGTCATGTTGTCTGTAAAACATACACAAAGCCAAATAAGAGTCTGGTACACATTTACATTCTTGTCTGTGCACTTGTGCAATACAAGATCAACTTAACAGGCTAGCCTACACCACAGCATAACCATATGAAGTCAGCAAGTGACCTGGACAATGGCATGTAGAAGCATGGATCAGTGATACATGCTGGGGAGACTGACATTACAGTGCATGACATGGTACATGCACTGTCACTCACAAATTAGCCTGACCGTGCCCAATGATTCTGCCATTACATACACGGGCAGAGTGTGACATGTACAAGCATATTGAGTAGGTAAGCATCATCCCCCTGTGAGTAGCACCATCCTCATCCTCGATCAATCTGGGGTTCATTAAGCGCACTACCTACCCGTGAGGGTCCCAAGGCCCTGGGGTGGGGGGGATCAGCACCGGATCAGTTGAAGATCCAGGTCTTGAGGTCCGTCCTCAACATGTGTAGGGTTGTGGAGTGTATGATGCTCACTGGGAGAATGTTCCAGGTCTTGGCCGTGGTGTAGGATAATGCCCACTCTCCTGTTCTGTTTCTGCGGATGCGGAGTACCCCTGCCAGGGCGAGGTTGGCGTAGCCGAGGTTCCACTTGGGTATGTGGAAGGATACTCTCTTGTTGTGGTATGTGGGTCCAATATTGTTGAGCGGTTTGTAGGTGTGGGTGAGGAGTTTGAAGGTGACCCGCTTCTCGTCGGGGATCCAGTGGAGGTCTTGAAGGTGTTGCTTACTGTGCTTGTGACGTGGTGTCCCGAGGACGAGTCTGGCTGCGGCGTTCAGGACGCTCTGTAGCTTGTGTTGAAGGGTTCAGTTGTTCCAAGCGTATAGTGCTTTGCCGTCGGCGAGACTGCTGGTTATGAGTGCGTGGGTGACGGTCCTTCTGCAGTCGGGGGGTTCCATTTGAAGTGCTTTAGGAGGATGCGTAGTCACCTGAAGCTGGTGGAGGCAACAGCGTAGATCTTGCGGTTCATGGAGAGGGAGGAGTGGAGGATGATGCTGAGGTGTGGTGCGTGGTCAGTGTGGGTGGGTGGGTTTCTGAGGGCGGGGGGCCACCAGATGTTGTCACGGCGGAGGTGCAGGTTCCAAGGATGAGGACCTTGCTCTTCTCAGAGTTGAGTTTCAAACAGCTGTCTTACATCCAGGCTGCTACATTCCCCATTCCTTCCTGGAAACAGAGTTTGGTGTCTTTGGGCTCCTTAATGCGTGAGAGGATGAGCTGGTGGTCGTCTGCGTAGGATACAATGCTGAGCCCATGCTGTCTGACGATGGCGGTGAGGTTGGACATGTAGATGTTGAATAGCGTGGGTCTGAGCAGAATCCTTGGGCTTTTGCAAACTGATGTATGGCGTTGATCACTTCCTTGGCGTTGTTCGTGTTGGGCGGGCTTTCGTCTGTTAAGAAGGTCAGTTTGATGTCCATTATGCGCTGGTGGTATTCCTTCAGGGCGCTCCTGTGGTTGATCCGACTGTCCTTGCTTTACTTGTTTTGCAAGGTTTCCCTAGTCGTCTACAGGAGCCCCTGGCTTCTTGTGGTTCTGTGTTGAACCAGGCGGCCTTCAGTGGGTGTTGTTTGGCAGGGTGGCATAGGGGTTTGAGCTTGTCAGCGCAGCTGGAGATCCTGCAGTGCAAATCATTGTCAGCGGTGTTGTTGTCGGTCGTGGCGCTGGGGGTGTCTTGGGGGAGGGTGGTGTTGAGGAGTTGCTCTACAAGCTTGATCAAGTTCTTCCATGGTGGGAGCGGTGGGGACTTGTGTGTGGTGGTGGTGTTGAAGGTGAAATGGACGTAGTGATGTTCCGTCCAGGTGGGCTGGGTGGTGTGGCTGAAACGGATGTTTGTCCCTCCCGCAGGGATTGGCTGGAGGGTGTATCCAGCTTTGTGTGTGGGCGTGTTGACCAGCATTTTCAGTCCAAGTTTGGCGAGGTTGTCTAGGGGAGTGCTGGCGTAGGTGTCGTGGCAGTTGTTGAGGTGTACATTCAGGTCCCCGAGTAGAATGTAGTCTGTGGAGTAGATGGCATGGGTTGCGGAGAGCTTGGCGATGGTAGTTGCGGCCTGGTTGCGAGGTCCCGGTGGTCTGTTGAAGAGGGTGCCGCACAGCTTGGTCCTGGGGCTGGTCTGGATGTGGAAGTGGAGGTGTCCTGTGTTTGAGTGGGGGTCAATCGTGCTGGATGTGGATGGCCAGAGGGGCTTCATGTGTGCGATGGCGAGTCCTCCTCCTGGCTGGTGGGGGTGGTCCTTTCTCTGGATCTTGTAGCCTCGGGGATGGCCAGTGGCGATGTCGGGGCCGGAGGTGGCATTGCTCCACCTTTCGGTGAAGAAGGCAACGTTGGCCATGACCTCTACGGCGTGTCTGTGCAGGGAGCACACGTTGGTGATAATGCAAGTCAGGTATTCGGCTGCGTGTGCGTCGGGCGGTCCTCCGGTGTTTGCGTTGGTATTGTCGATGCTGGAAGATCTGTGGCAGAGTCTGCACGGGAACTCTCCATGGGTTGTGTTTGGCGAGGTTCTTTGGGAGTCGGTGTGTGTCCTCCTGCTATGAGTGCTTGGAGTGTGGAAGAGTTGTATCTGCGCAGTCACAGGGATCCGGGGTTCATGGCGCTGTCCGCGGTCGGGTTGCAGACGGGCCTGGCTCAGGCGTGCGCTGTGCGTTACCGCTGCGCAACGGTGCTGTGCCGCCATAATGTGGGGGAGGAGGGATGGAAGAGTGGCTGGGAGGCGGGAGCTGGGCGATCATGGGAGGGTTCACGGGTGAAAGCGGCTGCGGGAAAGGGGGTGAAACGCCCGGCTAAACGTAGGGAAGCAAAGTTTGGATGACCAACAACAGTGAGGCAAGTATAAGGAGATCAAACCCCAGGCAGGCACAATAAAGCTAATGAGAAGTCACACAGTGAAGAAAACAAAATATCAGTCAAAAAAATTAATGGCTCTCACAGTCCTGTGACACATGCCTGCATGACAGGTACACTGCCCATGTGCAGGCATGTGTGGGCTCAAACACATGTGTGTGGTTCATCACGACTATGCCAACACAGGCAATCTAGCAGCAGAGTGCAAGGCCGTCTGCGAGCAGGGAGGTCTATTCATGTGTAGAGAGGACTTACTTCTGGCATATCTACTGACCTGAAATGACAATTTGTGACTTTCATGTGTGTCGCTTTGTGCGGCACACATGAGAGATACATTGTGGAAGAATGAGGTATGTAAATGTATGTGCTGGAAGGGCCACCCTGCTGTGCTCATACACACCATGTCAATGTTCAAATCCCATGTGGGCTGCACAAAGCAGGTCACGGGTACAAATCATACATGAGGAGCAAAAAGCATGTCTGCTCATTAGCCAAGAATACTACAGGGAGGTGATTGTTGTAGATTTGTGCGCTGCAAACTATGATTTCCACACCCGGGGCTCGGGCCAGCCTCTGATGCAATGGGTTTTGCCGTGTTACGCCAAACACAAGCCACAATGCACGCCCCATTCACCCTCAACACAGCGTGGCAGTGTACCTCATTGACAAGTAAGCGTTGATACACGTGGAATTTCTTAACGCTGCTTAGATCATGATGCTAGGCCCCTATTAACGACGCTACTTTGATGACACTCACGTTGACTGAGTGTATTGGCTGGAGGATGAGCACCTCACTTTCAATGTGTGTCACTGGCTGGTGATGGGCAAGTCACAACTGTAAGACAGATGCATTTGTCCAGAGTCACTTACCGATTGGTGCACGCTGCTGACTTCCACACTACATCGTCACACGGTAGGCAAGGTAGCTGTGATACACACCCATACGTCATTCAGCAATGAACATCATGTGAACCAGACATCCATGCCACTGCAACATGCTAGTCAATTAAGTTCAAACTCACCAGTGGCGTGTGTTTCCTCAAAGCTGTCGATGTCCCCCTGTGTGATTGGCGGACGTCCATCTGTGAGACAAGTGAAGAAATATGTATGTGTATCAGCCTGGAAATCATATGTGTCGTATTCCTCATACCAATCAGCTACATGACAGCATACGCGACATTACTGTAGTGTGGCATTGCAGGTTGACTACACAGTACATGATTGTGTCAACTTTGATTGCCATTGACACCAGACCTGTGACAGCAGAGCTTTTGGACTGACAAGACTGCTATGCTTGCTTCCATGACCATAATCGTTGAGGCAGTCAGCCACAAGGCACCATTACTCCATGCATCATGATGTTCTACATGCACTTTCTACAATTGAGTAGCTGCAGGTTGCAGCAAACTGTTACACAGGGGTTGTTTGTCTATGACAATCTGGAGATGTACACTTTCCTTTGTCCATTTATCGCCATCAAATACATTTCCACGCAGAAACTATGTCCAAAGGGCAATGTAGCCAACAAGACACAAATCATGATGCCAGCTTAGTGACACTAGCTTTTGACCATCACACAGCTCACATGGACAAATCTATGGCTAGTTAATGTACTCTCACACATGTCAGTCACAAACATTGATCTGCCTGCAAGCACATTATTTTACTGTGTGCCTGCAATGGCAGAACAGTGCTGAGTGTTGGAACAGCGCAGTGGATGACACAGACTTGCAACAAATGCTTGACATTGTGACATTGTGATGTGTCGTTTCAGCTCTGATGTGCCAACAATATGCACAGACGCTCAAACAACATCCATCTCTCACCATGTCAGCGGTGGCCCACGCGTTGTTATTTTCATTCATCACACTCTATGCAAACTGATGTGGATTTTGTACTTACCACCCTGTAGGCCTGTCATTACTCCCACATAGTCCAGGAGGTCTGCCTCACGTGCCAGCATGTCCTGCCATTGGTGCTTCCATTGGCGCACGCTGCAGTCGACTCCAAAGCACCGTAGCATTTGCACCCGCACACGCTCCCACCTGATCTTCCGCACTGTCACATTGTACCCCTGCAGGATACGGCCTCCCCTCTCCAACATCAGTGGCAGATAATATTTAATTAGCCACAGGAACCCCCCCAGAGCCCCCTCGGACATCCTGCCCTCCCTGCCCACAGCCGGCATCTCCCTAACCGCTTGGCTGTGGCAGGAATTCCAGCCAGGTGCTGGACATTCCAATCGCGGGCGTGGTCGTGACGGCACCACGCCGTCATGAGCACAGCTCAACCGTGACTCATGACGGCGTGGTGCCGTCATGAGCATCGAAGAGGCTAAACACCTGTGACCCCAATGAACAAAAAGAAAACCCTCTTAACTTACCCCAACAACTATTAAATTACACTACCCCAAGACAGACACCCGACAAAATATGGCACAGGAGACTATGTAACACACTTATTAAGTACACAACACTTCACAGAGACTAGACACAGGAAACAGCAACACTCTATACTGTAGCACACACCACCAACACACCTCCAGCACTCTCAACATTCACCAGCAATGTGCTCAAAAGGGAAAGTGAAAGAGCAGAACACTACTCCAGTAGACAGGAAGCATGCAGACATCACTTCCTGTCTGTTTGCGGCCCGTTTTTGAGTTAGCGGCGAAAATCTGCACTCAAAGAGTCGCAAGGGTGTCCTTTAAATGTGGAAAAGTGTCGCGAGATGTATTTAGACATAGGGCGTGAGTGAAAAGAGAGAAATATTATCGCTTTGTCGTGTTAGCGGCAAAATCTGCACGCTAACAGCAAATCAATACAGTGATGCACTGTCTTAGTGCAAAAATCATGTCAGAGTACTGTAACAATATGTGGAAGTTGGTTGTCACTAACTTTACACCATGCAAATGATGTTTCACAACACGTCACCCTAACTGGCTATTTTCTACACATGTCACACCATATTTGCATAGTTCACAAGTGAGCCATCACTCAGTCATGCATTCTTTGAGTGTGCTACTCACCCGTGGGGTACACATGACATAGGGGCATCACTTTCAGTCCGCTTCCAGTTGTCTGGGTACCTGCATGTGTTTAAGCTGATGTTAATGTTGCATAGTGGGTTGTGTGCGATGGTAGATGTGGGTCTCTGCTAGATGTGAGGGAGCCAGGGGTCTGTGTGGGGCCCCAAATGGTTGTCTTTCCGAGTGGAGGAGGTGTCTTCACCCATGCCTGGTGTCCATTTGGAGATGGCGTTCTGTTTGTTGTGTCAGTGGTGGTTGTGGTGCATCTGCGTCAATGTACTGGTCCACATACTTGTTGTTGAGCTTGTTGATCTGGACGTGGTCATGGCTTCCAGGCTACTAGCTACTGACACACAGATAAGTGTTTTGTACCCCATTGCATGCCCTATTTTCATAATTTCCCCAATTGCACGCCCTATTTTCATGATTTGCCCCATTTCACGCCCTATTTTCATGATTTGCCCCATTTCACGCCCTATTTTCTTATTTTGCCCCATTGCATGCCCTATTTTCATAATTTGCCCCATTTCACGCCCTATTTTCATGATTTGCCCCATTGCACGCCCTATTTTCATATTTTACCCCATTGCACGCCCTATTTTCATTATTTGCCCCATTTCATGCCCTATTTTCATATTTTACCCCATTGCACGCCCTATTTTCACAATTTTCGCCCATTTCACGCCCTATTTTTATAATTTGCCCCATTTCACGCCCTATTTTCATAATTTACCCCATTGCACGCCCTATATTCATATTTTGCCCCATTGCACCAACTATTTTCTGATTTTACACCATTGCACGCCCTATTAGCATTTATTTGGACATTGCATGCCCTCTTTGCATCTTTTACCCCATTGCATGCCAACAACTGGCATCTCTTACCCCATTGCACACCAACAGCTTAATCTTTTAGCCCATTGCACGCACTATTTGCATCTTTTACCCTATTTCACGGCCTAATTTTTTAGAGTTTCACACTACGTACACACTCCTTAGTATCATTAGGTATCCCATCAGTTGACAGTCTTTTACTTAAGTTCGAATCTCATCATTCTTCGTTTATATGTGCTCTGCTCTATAGACCTCCACTCCATATGCCCACATTTCCGCAGAAATTGGGCAATGCTATTGCAGAATTGGTTATCAACCACGCTAGAATTCTGATAATTGGAGATTTTAACTACTGGCCTAATGATGCACGGGAAAGCCCCTGCTCTGTTGAATTCACCTACCTTCTAACGGGGATGAACTACACCCAGCATATAAAGGTAGCCACCCACATAAAGGGGCACACTCTAGACCAGGTTTGGACATCTAACCTGGAAATCTTTCACCTACGGATTTCCCCTTGTACATGGTCGGACCATCATCTTATTACCTTTTCTATTTCGAGTATTCCTCCTACTATAGCCCCTCCTCCAGGTAATATAATGGCCAGAAACTGGAGCCGGATGGACACCATAGAATTTTGCTCCTTACTAACCGCCTCAGTCCCCACTGCCCAGATGGAATCCCCCCACATCCAGGCGGAAAAAATCAACGCCTGGTTGGAATCTGCCAGCAACAGTACAGCCCCCTTGAAGAAAATTAAAAATAGGTGTCCTTTAAATGTGGAAAAGTGTCGCGCGATGTATTTAGACATAGGGCTTGTGTGAAAAGAGAGAAATATTATCGCTTTGTCGTGTTAGCGGCAAAATCTGCACGCTAACAGCAAATCAATACAGTGATGCACTGTCTTAGTGCAAAAATCATGTCAGAGTACTGTAACAATATGTGGAAGTTGGTTGTCACTCACTTTACACCATGCAAATGATGTTTCACAACACGTCACCCTAACTGGCTATATTCTACACATGTCACACCATATTTGCATAGTTCACAAGTGAGCCATCACTCAGTCATACATTCTTTGAGTGTGCTACTCACCCGTGGGGTACACATGACATAGGGGCATCACTTTCAGTCCGCTTCCAGTTGTCTGGGTACCTGCATGTGTTTAAGCTGATGTTAATGTTGCATAGTGGGTTGTGTGCGATGGTAGATGTGGGTCTCTGCTAGATGTGAGGGAGCCAGGGGTCTGTGTGGGGCCCCAAATGGTTGTCTTTCCGAGTGGAGGAGGTGTCTTCACCCATGCCTGGTGTCCATTTGGAGATGGCGTTCTGTTTGTTGTTTCAGTGGTGGTTGTGGTGCGTCTGCGTCAATGTACTGGTCCACATACTTGTTGTTGAGCTTGTTGATCTGGACGTGGTCATGGCTTCCAGGCTACTAGCTACTGACACACAGATAAGTGTTTTGTACCCCATTGCACGCCCTATTTTCATAATTTCCCCAATTGCACGCCCTATTTTCATGATTTGCCCCATTTCACGCCCTATTTTCATGATTTGCCCCATTTCACGCCCTATTTTCTTATTTTGCCCCATTGCACGCCCTATTTTCATAATTTGCCCCATTTCATGCCCTATTTTCATGATTTGCCCCATTGCACGCCCTATTTTCATATTTTACCCCATTGCACGCCCTATTTTCATTATTTGCCCCATTTCATGCCCTATTTTCATATTTTACCCCATTTCACGCCCTATTTTCATAATTTGCCCCATTTCACACCCTATTTTCATAATTTGCCCCATTTCACGCCCTATTTTCATAATTTACCCCATTGCACGCCCTATATTCATATTTTGCCCCATTGCACCAACTATTTTCTGATTTTACACCATTGCACGCCCTATTAGCATTTATTTGGACATTGCATGCCCTCTTTGCATCTTTTACCCCATTGCATGCCAACAACTGGCATCTCTTACCCCATTGCACACCAACAGCTTAATCTTTTAGCCCATTGCACGCACTATTTGCATCTTTTACCCAATTTCACGGCCTAATTTTTAGAGTTTCACACTACGTACACACTCCTTAGTATCATTAGGTATCCCATCAGTTGACAGTCTTTTACTTAAGTTCAAATCTCATCATTCTTCGTTTATATGTGCTCTACTCTATAGACCTCCACTCCATATGCCCACATTTCCGCAGTTATTGGGCAATGCTATTGCAGAATTGGTTATCAACCACGCTAGAATTCTGATAATTGGTGATTTTAACTACTGGCCTAATGATGCACGGGAAAGTCCCTGCTCTGTTGAATTCACCTACCTTCTAACGGGGATGAACTACACCCAGCATATAAAGGTAGCCACCCACATAAAGGGGCACACTCTAGACCAGGTTTGAACATCTAACCTGGAAATCTTTCACCTACGGATTTCCCCTTGTACATGGTCGGACCATCATCTTCTTACCTTTTCTATTCCAAGTATTCCTCCTACTATAGCCCCTCCTCCAGGTAATATCATGGCCAGAAACTGGAGCCGGATGGACACCATAGAATTTTGCTCCTTACTAACCGTCTCAGTCCCCACTGCCCAGAGGGAATCCCCCCACATCCAGGCGGAAAAAATCAACGCCTGGTTGGAATCTGCCAGCAACAGTACAGCCCCCTTGAAGAAAATTAAAAATAGGTGTCCTTTAAATGTGGAAAAGTGTAGCGCGATGTATTTAGACATAGGGCGTGTGTGAAAAGAGAGAAATATTATCGCTTTGTCGTGTTAGCGGCAAAATCTGCACGCTAACAGCAAATCAATACAGTGATGCACTGTCTTAGTGCAAAAATCATGTCAGAGTACTGTAACAATATGTGGAAGTGGGTTGTCACTCACTTTTCACCATGTAAATGATGTTTCACAACACATGTCACCCTAACTGGCTATATTCTACACATGTCACACCATATTTGCATAGTTCACAAGTGAGCCATCACTCAGTCATGCATTCTTTGAGTGTGCTACTCAGCCGTGGGGTACACATGACATAGGGGCATCACTTTCAGTCCGTTTCCAGTTGTCTGGGTACCTGCATGTGTTTAAGCTGATGTTAATGTTGCATTGTGGGTTGTGTGCGATGGTAAATGTGGGTCTCTGCTAGATGTGAGGGAGCCAGGGGTCTGTGTGGGGCCCCAAATGGTTTTCTTTCCGAGTGGAGGAGGTGTCTTCACCCATGCCTGGTGTCCATTTGGAGATGGCGTTCTGTTTGTTGTGTCAGTGGTGGTTGTGGTGCGTCTGCGTCAATGTACTGGTCCACATACTTGTTGTTGAGCTTGTTGATCTGGACGTGGTCATGGCTTCCAGGCTACTAGTTACTGACACACAGATAAGTGTTTTGTACCCCATTGCACGCCCTATTTTCATAATTTCCCCCATTGCATGCCCTATTTTCATAATTTGCCCCATTTCAAGCCCTATTTTCATGATTTGCCCCATTTCACGCCCTATTTTCATATTTTACCCCATTGCACGCCCTATTTTCATAATTTGCCCCATTTCATGCCCTATTTTCATGATTTGCCCCATTGCACGCCCTATTTTCATATTTTACCCCATTTCACGCCCTATTTTCATAATTTGCCCCATTTCACGCCCTATTTTCATAATTTACCCCATTGCACACCCTATATTCATATTTTGCCCCATTGCACCACCTATTTTCTGGTTTTACACCATTGCACGCCCTATTAGCATTTATTTGGACATTGCATGCCCTCTTTGCATCGTTTTACCCCATTGCATGCCAACAACTGGCATCTCTTACCCCATTGCACACCAACAGCTTAATCTTTTAGCCCATTGCACGCACTATTTGCATCTTTTACCCAATTTCACGGCCTAATTTTTTAGAGTTTCACACTACGTACACACTCCTTAGTATCATTAGGTATCCCATCAGTTGACAGTCTTTTACTTAAGTTCGAATCTCATCATTCTTCGTTTATATGTGCTCTACTCTATAGACCTCCACTCCATATGCCCACATTTCCGCAGTTATTGGGCAATGCTATTGCAGAATTGGTTATCAACCACGCTAGAATTCTGATAATTGGTGATTTTAACTACTGGCCTAATGATGCACGGGAAAACCCCTGCTCTGTTGAATTCACCTACCTTCTAACGGGGATGAACTACACCCAGCATATAAAGGTAGCCACCCACATAAAGGGGCACACTCTAGACCAGGTTTGGACATCTAACCTGGAAATCTTTCACCTACGGATTTCCCCTTGTACATGGTCGGACCATCATCTTATTACCTTTTCTATTCCGAGTATTCCACCTACTATAGCCCCTCCTCCAGGTAATATCATGGCCATAAACTGGAGCCGGATGGACACCATAGAATTTTGCTCCTTACTAACCGCCTCAGCCCCCACTGCCCAGAGGGAATCCCCCCACATCCAGGCGGAAAAAATCAACGCCTGGTTGGAATCTGCCAGCAACAGTACAGCCCCCTTGAAGAAAATTAAAAATAGGTGTCCTTTAAATGTGGAAAAGTGTTGCGCGATGTATTTAGACATAGGGCGTGTGTGAAAAGAGAGAAATATTATCGCTTTGTCGTGTTAGCGGCAAAATCTGCACGCTAACAGCAAATCAATACAGTGATGCACTGTCTAAGTGCAAAAATCATGTCAGAGTACTGTAACAATATGTGGAAGTGGGTTGTCACTCACTTTACACCATGTAAATGATGTTTCACAACACATGTCACCCTAACTGGCTATATTCTACACATGTCACACCATATTTGCATAGTTCACAAGTGAGCCATCACTCAGTCATGCATTCTTTGAGTGTGCTACTCAGCCGTGGGGTACACATGACATAGGGGCATCACTTTCAGTCCGTTTCCAGTTGTCTGGGTACCTGCATGTGTTTAAGCTGATGTTAATGTTGCATAGTGGGTTGTGTGCGATGGTAAATGTGGGTCTCTGCTAGATGTGAGGGAGCCAGGGGTCTGTGTGGGGCCCCAAATGGTTTTCTTTCCGAGTGGAGGAGGTGTCTTCACCCATGCCTGGTGTCCATTTGGAGATGGCGTTCTGTTTGTTGTGTCAGTGGTGGTTGTGGTGCGTCTGTGTCAATGTACTGGTCCACATACTTGTTGTTGAGCTTGTTGATCTGGACGTGGTCATGGCTTCCAGGCTACTAGCTACTGACACACAGATAAGTGTTTTGTACCCCATTGCACGCCCTATTTTCATAATTTCCCCCATTGCACGCCCTATTTTCATAATTTGCCCCATTTCACGCCCTATTTTCATGATTTGCCCCATTTTACGCCCTATTTTCATATTTTGCCCGATTGCACGCCCTATTTTATAATTTGCCCCATTTCACGCCCTATTTTCATGATTTGCCCCATTGCACGCCCTATTTTCATATTTTACCCCATTGCACACCCTATTTTCATTATTTGCCCCATTTCATGCCCTATTTTCATATTTTACCCCATTTCACGCCCTATTTTCATAATTTGCCCCATTTCACACCCTATTTTCATAATTTGCCCCATTTCACGCCCTATTTTCATAATTTACCCCATTGCACGCCCTATATTCATTCTTTGCCCCATTGCACCAACTATTTTCTGATTTTACACCATTGCACGCCCTATTAGCATTTATTTGGACATTGCATGCCCTCTTTGCATCTTTTACCCCATTGCATGCCAACAACTGGCATCTCTTACCCCATTGCACACCAACAGCTTAATCTTTTAGCCCATTGGACGCACTATTTGCATCTTTTACCCCATTTCACGGCCTAATTTTTTAGAGATTTCACTCTACGTACACACTCCTTAGTATCATTAGGTATCCCATCAGTTGACAGTCTTTTACTTAAGTTCGAATCTCATCATTCTTCGTTTATATGTGCTCTACTCTATAGACCTCCACTCCATATGCCCACATTTCCGCAGTTATTGGGCAATGCTATTGCCAAATTGGTTATCAACCACGCTAGAATTCTGATAATTGGTGATTTTAACTACTGGCCTAATGATGCACGGGAAAGCCCCTGCTCTGTTGAATTCACCGACCTTCTAATGGGGATGAACTACACCCAGCATATAAAGGTAGCCACCCACATAAAGGGGCACACTCTAGACCAGGTTTGGACATCTAACCTGGAAATCTTTCACCTACGGATTTCCCCTTGTACATGGTCGGACCATCATCTTATTACCTTTTCTATTCCGAGTATTCCTCCTACTATAGCCCCTCCTCCAGGTAATATCATGGCCAGAAACTGGAGCCGGATGGACACCATAGAATTTTGCTCCTTACTAACCGCCTCAGTCCCCACTGCCCACAGGGAATCCCCCCACATCCAGGCGGAAAAAATCAATGCCTGGTTGGAATCTGCCAGCGACAGTACAGCCCCCTTGAAGAACATTAAAAATAGAAGGCCCCGTGATGCCCAACGCTGGTTCTCTGACAACCTTAAAACGAAGAAACTGGCTCTGCGACAAGCTGAACGCAAGTGGAGACAAGATTATTGCCCTAACAAAAAGGCCACCTTCGTATCTGCACTTAGAGACTACAAAAGCGCTATCCTCAAGACCAAAGAAGAATACTTTTCCTCAAAAATGTTAAAATCTACCAACAAGGCCAAGGACATCTTCTCCATAGTAGATGAACTTGTCAAACCAGATCGTGTCACTGCTAAACCCGCCCCATCACAATCTTTATGCAATTCTCTTAACACATTCTTCATCGAAAAAATTACCATCAATAAATCCAGTATCCCCGAGGCCTCCTTACCCTCGGACACTCTGTGTTCACACACCAACCCCTATCATCTTGATCAAATTCCCCACATCACCCAAGATGCTTTCTTTGCCCTACTTAAAAAGGTCTCCCCCGGGTCCCCCACGGACTGCTGTCCCCCCCATATCTTTCGGGAAGTCTTTCTACACTGTCCAGACCCCCCTCTATCGCTTCTAAATAGCTCCCTCGCCCAAGGCATTGTCCCTAATCTATTTAAAAGTGCGGAAGTTGTACCCATCCTGAAAAAAACATGTGCTGACCCTTCGACACCTAGTAACTATCGTCCCATATCTCTGCTGCCTTACCTGGGCAAAATTCTAGAAGCCCATGTTGCTAACTGTCTTAGCGCCTTTGTAGAGCGATCTCACTACCCGGACTCACATCAAGCAGGTGTCAGACCTGCACATTCCACCGAGTCAGTCATTTTGGCAGCCCTCGACGAATTAAGAAGGGGGGTCGACCAGAGCACCACTCAAGCCCTGGTGCTCCTGGATTTGTCGGCCGCATTTGACACGGTCGACCACCATCTTCTGATCGACCGTGTCGGCTGTGCCGGGATCCAGGGTCTATCGTTGAAGTGGATCACCTCTTTCCTCAGCAATCGCTTTCAAGCAGTTCGCCTTGCCAGCTTTTCCGCTGAGAAAAGAAGACTGACATGCGGGGTCCCTCAGGGCTCGACCCTTTCTCCCCTCCTTTTTAGGTCTCGCCTAGGCAGCGCATGCGCTGTCTTGACGAGAGATGCTGTATACACTATAGTGGGGGAAGCTCCGCCCACTTTCCGCCCATCTTTGTCACTGGCTTAGGTCAGTAAATGCTGGCTTCCCATTGGTTTAAGGCTAGTTAGTCCCGCCTCATGACGATTATATCGTCATTTGTATCCTTCCAAGGCTAGTGGCCCCTTTACTCCCCGCACTTTCTTCTGGTGCTGTAGCCTAATCACAACGGCAGGCAAGCGATGAAGTGCTCTCTTCCTGGCCGGTGTTCCATCGTTTCCAGCTCCCCGTCTGTAAGCGCTTTCCCGGTGTGTGTGCGCGGTGCGTGGAGGTCGGTGTGCGGTAACATCAGACCGGTGCAGGAGGTCGGCGTGTGTGTGTTGTAAATTCAGACCAGTGCGTGGAGGTCGGTGTGTGGTAAGAGATGTTGCGGGTAGACCGGTGTGCGTAGGTAGAGCAGCGTGCGATAACTTCAGACGCACCTCACATGCAGCCCCAGGCAGCTGCAGAGCCCCCTCCGCCCGCAGACCTCCCCCCTCCCGCCGGCTGCCTCGCCTGGTAACAGCACCGGGCCCTCTCCCGCACACACGGCCAATAATGACAGCGCGGGCCTGGCGGACGCGAAATCCATTTTCCCCACGCCGTTTTATCTCTGGGCGCTGCGGCGGGACATTATGATGACCTAAATGTAAACTGGGAGCAGATCGATGCACCGTGCGCCCCGCCGGGCCGACACACGCATCCGCTGCTGAAATAAAGGCACCGGCTGCACACGGGTCTCGCTGGCACCAAGGGTGCTTGTAGTAAAAGGCTGTACATTGTGAGCCCGTTCAACGAAACATAGCTGAAACTTGCACTTTTTGGTTATTGATATGGTGCCTAATGCTGCGCATTCAGTCTGTTTGCAACTTCTACGAGAGCCGAGACTTGGGAAAATAAGTACGCTTGTGCCCAGGCAGCTCTCGTGATGTGGCGGGCAGTAAATCCTGTGGAAATTTTAATATTGTGGACATACTTTAGCAGCGCTGCGCCCGTTTTATGAGCGCCGCGCTGGTTTTAATTTCATTCTTGTGTCTCTTCCCCGCTCCTCCCTCCCATTCTCTGCTCTTCCTCCCTCCCCCTCAATCATTCACGTGCTCCAGCTAGGTCAAGGCTTTAAACAAACCACAGAAGTATGGTTTGGCAACCAGAAGCCTGGCAGAGCTGCTGCAAAAAGCGTGCAAACAGCTGAAGGTGTATACCTTTTAAATTTTGCCACTATGGACAATGCAGTCACACTATTCCTTCTGTTGTGTGCCAGAAGCGCCCTCATGTTTAGTTCTTTCCTTCAACCGACCATCGACTTTCAACTTAGCCTTCTTCCATATTTTCAACTAGTTCATAGTATCGTTCCTAGGATATTCTAGTCAAGTATTCGGGAGTTCTCCGGAAGGAGGTACAGTGTCAGGTTCATACGCACACCTAATAGGGAGCACACATTGTATACAGTGTTGCTATTTCCACCAAGTGTGTCACGCCGCTTTACACACCTAATACCATAACAACTATTCTGGCAAGCATATTCTCTTGTGTTTACACTTCTAATGTGTGGTGTTCCACACAGCTCTTAAATCGTATTGCTCTGCAACTACACAATATTACTGCACCTTTGTTGTGGCAAACACACCCGGTAGAAGTAATGTTTAAGACTTGAATCCAGAAGAAAAGCCCACAAGCAATGCACAGAGATATACAACCGAGGCGACTTCAATATCGCTTATCAGATAACAATCTTCACATTTGTTCACATATTCCTCAATATGCACATCACCGATAATACTTCCTCAACAATTTTTTAGTGGTTGATATGCCAGGGTGCAACTATGTGGTATATCAATCAATGTACTTTTCAAACATTCTGGAGAGAAAATCAAATCTAGTCTGGTAATCATGCAGCTCTCAAATTATTCTGCATTTACAAAATGCTGATTGCTTTCGGACACAAAATATTTTTCTCCATTATAAATCTGAAATCCAGGTATCCTCAGGTTAGCCTGTCTGTGGAATTTTAAGATCTAACCTTATGGTAATTGCACTGTTGATTTTTTGTGTGGGAAGCATAGGTATTTGGAAAAGTATCTTATAGTAACAGAATAATAAGTTAGTTGTTATGGTCAACGGATGTTATCATTCCTTATAACATAGTTCTTTTATGCTACTTTAAGATAGTGCTTTGTATAGTGTATGGTGATTATACACTTGTTTTTAGTATTCAGCTTACACTGAGAGACTGCATACCTCTGCAGTGCCTCATCATATTTCCCCCAGCCCCTCATGCTCTCCTTTGGACCACCTGTCCTCGCGCTCTCTGTCAGTGACTTGTTATATATACCACAACGGAAAGATAAAAAGCATAAACTGCAACCACCTAAACTACCCCACCCCGTCTTGTCCCGTATGAGAGTCGGATCAAGGGGTATTAAACGCCCAGTATCGGTAGCGTAAACAGCGACGTAGTTCCTAGAGGCTGTAGTGAGACCAGCTGGTTGGCAAAGGGATGGATAGGAACAGGAGGCCTGTTTTTGGGGAGAAAAAAAAACTTTGCGTGTTCTTTGGCCTCTTAGCACCGCTAGGAGGCTCGTTGTGCAACCAGTTCTGGGCTTTTCCATAACGGCGCTCCATACGTTTTTTTTGTTGTTTTTTTGGGGCCTGCGTATTTGACGCTTTTCATCCTTCCAACATCTGTGTGAGTGTGATCGAGAAGAACGTCAGTTCCGGTCCCAGTATGCCAGTGACGTGTGTTCCTCGTCTCAATATGTCTCTCCATGCGCCGATTTCTTAAGATCCCTTTTCCAGTGTCTGTCTCCATTTATCAGCCTATTCCCCCCCTCCCCCTCTGCCAGTGTATTCTCTGACCAAGTTTCAATGTGCTCCCTGTCCAAGTATTAGTGTATTCAGTGTCATTGTGACTGTTGTGTATCCCTGGCTGCATGTGTTGCCTGTACACACATTCCTGTATAACCAGGGCCTCTGGAATTATGCGGCAGCGGACGATCAAATTATGCGGCAGATCTGACTAAAATATGCAACAAAAACGGCGAATCGAGGGGCGTAATGCAGCACATTTTGTGATGGTATTACTTCATTATTTTGTCATTTGTTCTCAGGTTAACACTGTCAGGGCAAATGTTTTACCTCATCAGTATCAATTTAACACCCAAATAAAGCAACACGTCACCGCTTTTTGTTGTTGTTGTTTTATTTATGCTTTTATTGCAAAGAACCAAGTCAGCAACATATGAAATAATAAAATATATTGTGGATCAATGCAACATGGACAAATATACACTAAATAACAACAAACACGCATTCGCCTCCTCTTCTTTCACTATGTTCTACATACACAACCACAGCCTCTTATATTCTCTCCCCTTCTATCTCTCTTTCTCACATACTGTTTATACTACTTTATCTGCACTTCATTCACCACTTCATACACAAACTACGTATCCCTCTCATTCTTACTTTCAACCTATTCTATAGCTCTCACCCCTATCTATTCACCATACAACATATTTACAATACACAAATACACTACACAATTCAATCACACACAATTCAGCAACTAACAATCCAAGTTTAAACCACATAATTCCACTACAAACAACATACATCCACTGCACTACAAACAAATAAACATATATAAAAAACAATATCATTTACAATGCCAACAACTGAAACTTTCAAATGCGAGACCGGTTGCATTGCAAATGCTTGTTAACCTGTATATTTTGCCCTTGATTCTGGCCCTCCGAAAGAGAGAGGTCTTAACCTTTAACTACGCTGATGACCTCCAGCGAGTGTTTAACATCGACCCATCCCCTTCATCAATGGAGAGCTTTCAGTCTACAATGAAATTCATTAGCAACTGGATGAACATCAACCAGCTCAAATTAAATCCCGACAACACCGAGCTGATTCTCACTGGTGGCCCAGCCACTCCCAGGAACTCCAATTTTTGGCCTCCACTACTAGGGTGCCCCCCACTTCCAGTCAGCTCGGTCAAAAGCCTGGGAATCATGATCAGTAATGATCTTACCATGAAGGCCCAGATCAGTTCAGTGGTCTCCGCTTGTTTTTTTCACCTGCGGAGAATCCGGAAAATAAGCAGATTTTTAACCATTGAGGCCTTGACCCAAGTCGTTCTCGCCCTGGTAATGTCGCGTATTGACTACGCTAACTCTCTGTATGCTGGTATTCCAGCTTACCAATTATGCCGGCTCCAATTGGTGCAGAACCAAGCGGCCAGGCTTATTTACGGTCAGCCTAAGCTTCACCAGTGAAACCCCTGCTGAAGAGCCTCCATTAGCTCCCTGTAACCCAACGCTGCTTCTTCAAGTTAGGCTGTACCATCTATAATGCCCTCTCTGGTTGTGGTCCGGCCTTTATTGCCTCAAAGATACAGCGGTATGCTCCTTCCCGCGACCTACGTTCCTCAAACAAGAACCTGTTGACCCTCAGCTCCTTTAAACGCAAAAAACACGGAGGTCTGAGATTCTCGACCCTGGCACCTCAATTTTGGAACTCCCTCCCTCTTGAACTGCGCCTGGCCACCTCCTACACCCAATTCAGGAAATTACTCAAAACATGGTTATTCTCTCAAGCTTACAATTGAACCCACTGTCTTATTTCTGCAAACGTCCCCGCTCAGCGCCAAGAAACCGCCCGGTGAACGTGCGTTTAATAAGTTATTTTAACATAACATTAACACAACATAACATAACACTCCTAATGAGCTTTTTTTAGCAATTACAACAGACTACAATTGTGCTATTCATCACAGACGACAACCTATTTAGGCAGATTTACACTTAGGAGACGCAACATTTTTACATTGGCTAGCCTACATTGCACCATGAAGACTCTAGTCTTACACACTTGACACACTGCAAAGCATCTCTGTACTGAGGAGACATTCCCAGCATCAGTGGAGTTGTGTTCTTTGCTTTGCACATGTTGAGCAACGTCACACTTTTCAGAGTGATGTACCCATGCTGGACAGTAACATGCAGACAGGGTATGTGTGTATGAATTTTATTGCCACACACCATGTTATTGGTAAATTTGCTATGACTAACATTGGAGGGGGATTGTCACAATGTGACGTGCTCAGTTGAAGAAATTGTTTATGATTCTGTTCCTTCGGACAGTCCCAGCTGCATTTGCTGTGGGGTGTGCGCCACCTGCCTCTTCTTCATCATCTTCCTCGTCTTCATCTGGTGGTGCAGGCACTTGAATCCATGGTGCTTTGGTGCGCACACATATGTTGTGCAAAACACAACAAGCCATGATGATTTTGTTTACCATTTCAGGGCTGTACAGCAGGCTTCCACCTGTGATGTCCAGGCAACGGAAACTTGACTTTAGCGCGCCAAATGTGCGCTCCACAATGGACCTGGTGCGTCTGTGTGCTGCATTATACTGCCTCTGGGCTTGGGTTGTGGGGTTTCGGAGGGGTGTCATCATCCACGGGTATAGTGCATATCCTTGGTCCCCTGTGACATGTGGGAGCAAGATGAATACATCATTGGTTGTGCTGGATGTGTTGTTGGTGTAGATGGTTTTGTGGGGTGTCATTTATGTTATGTTGTATCTCATGTTAGCCATGTGTTGCTTCTGTATGCTTACAGGCATGTTTTCAATTTCTATTGCCTCACTGTTGTTACTCCCTCCACCAAGCCAATTCAATTGTGTGCGCTGCTCGGTTGCATGAGTAGCTCTTCTCCCGTCTATCGCTGACACTAATCCACCCTCCTCACAGTCATTGCCATGTGAAATGTATGATGCAATAGGCCACACAAGACACAGTTCACATTCTGTTCTGCTGCTGCCGCTGCTGCCCGGCCGGCACCAACGCACTACACATGCTGTTTCCTGTCACAAGCTGACACACATCAACAGTTATGTGCCCCCTCGCATGCAGGGCCCATTGAGGGCAGGAACGCTTCACCCACACCATCAACATCATCAGACGCAACACCATCCACTCCCTGGACTACATGCTCATTCCTGGCTTAGCCTCCAACTCACATGCCACGACTGCTCCACATACCTTGTACTCAGTGAAATGTTTGCTGACATCAGGCTGACCAGGGTCGCCACCACACTGAGCCACAAAGCAGGGCACGCCTTTGACGTGTTCTTTGCATGTGTGGACTTCGTCTAGTTCATCGACCACACTAAACGCACATGTGTTGTCCACTTACGCATGCACAACCTTGTTGTTGTACCACAAGCCACCGTTTCCTACATGCAGGCCACCACTGAGTTGGGGATGCACAGTCACCGAGGGGATGCTACAGACCACCATCAACAGCAACAACCACAACACTGCAGTCGTCAGCTATGTCACACGTACACAGTTTTCTATACATGTATCTGCAACTGCGCATGCACCCTTGTCCCATTGTGCAACTGCTACATACGGCAGGCACTAAAGGCAACCTCGGTCAGCACCAACATCGGAGTTGGCTGATGCATCTGTGGACACATGTGGTGGAGCTGGTGCAGGCATTGGGATATTAGTAAACAGCACCACCCACATGGACCAGATGCTCATATTCACCATCAACAATACGCCCACACACCATACAGGTCTTCCAGGTGGGTTTCTGTGATTTGCAACAGTGATGATCTACAGCTGGGGCGTGCTATCCACAGGGGAAACATGGGTCCTCCTCCTCGTAACAAAACATTCAGCATGTGGGATCATCTGGTGGGCCATTGCCTTCAGATGTCCCCACCGCAAATTTAGGTACCTAGGCCCCATATTTGGAACCTCCATCTCCATGTACCTACTGCTGTACACAGTGGCCTGCAGCTGCTTCGACTGCCTCTGCATCCTCCATGCAGCCTTCAAATGGTTCCCCACATTGTCATGTGCAACGGTGTCCCACACAGTCATTGCCATCAAGCTGGCCTATATATACACACTATATGCCAACATGGGCACATCTGCAGTCAGCTTGGTCCCGACTGTCCAGCACAACACCTACACACTGGGACTTGTGTTCCTACTTTCTTTATGATTCGCGTGCCTCCATCGCACATACATGGTTCCCACCTCTCCCCACATTTGCTTAGGGGTGGCAGAGGGGCTACACCTTTGGGTAAGGTTGATCTACATATCTAGCCACAGTTCCCACAGTTCCTGGTGTTATTGTGTCTGGTATGTGGTGATGTTGTTTGACATGTTGTATGTGTGATTGTGACATGTACATTCTCACATTTCTTATTTGCATGTCTGTGATGTTGAGGCATGTGTTGTGTTACATTGGTACTTACCAACTAGTACTGCATTTCCGTATGTACCATCCTGGAAGCGCTGGTACAGGATGGACTGTTGAAAGATGTAGGAATCATGCACACTCCCTGGGAACTTGGCTACGACATTGGTGAACAGTCCGCGGTGGTCCACTATTGCCTGCACATTCATGGAGTGGGTGTGCTTTCTGTTGCGGTATATGTGTGCAATGTCCGCAGGGGGCACAAATCGGACATGGGTGCAGTCTATTGCGCCCAACACTTGTGGGAATCCGGCTATGGCATAGAATCCTTGCTTGGTCTCAAGCTGTTCTTGCACAGTGTTGGGGAAGTGAAGTTGCTGGGGTATCAGGCTGAGTATGCCATCCAAGACAGTTGGGAGGAAGATTGAGAAGGATGCCTTAGGCCCACGACCCAACTGTGAAGAATTTGCTGACTTCTTCACTCGGAAGACTGATAGCATAAAGAAAGACCTTCTCAACGATCTAATCACACACACTGTCTCACATACGAACCCCTCACCATCCCTTCTAAATGCCCCACATCGAAACTCATCAAAGTTCGACCTAAAAAATAATGCATCTTGGTCATCCTTCAATACCTACAATGAAGAAGCTATTCTCAAAATGCTTATTGCCCTGAACCCTGCCAATCACTTCACTGACCCTCTCCCAGCAAACTTCATAAAAGACTTCACCCCGTTGCTGCTGCCTCTCTGGACCAAGATCATAAATAACTCTCTACGCCAAGGATGCATCCCTGACACCCTCAAAGCCGGGCAGGTATCGCCCATTCTAAAGAAACCTACGGCTGACCCTGCGGACCTAAACAATTACCGCCCTATATCCAACATCCCTACCCTGGCCAAACTCTTAGAAAAATGTGTACACCTCCAGCTGGTAAGACATATAGACCATTTCAACCTACTCAACAAATACCAATCAGGTTTCCGGGCAGGTCACAGAACGGAATCAGCCATGACCCATATAATTGACGATGCTCTACAAATCCTAGATCAGAACGGAGCCTGCTTACTCATCTTGCTAGACCTTTCCTCGGCCTTTGATACCGTTAAACACGATAACCTGATAGACCTTCTGCAACACAGAATGGGACTAGCTGGATCAGTTCTAAACTGGTTCACTTCGTTCCTCCAAAACAGATCGCAACGATTCAAGGTCAACCACTCCCTGTCCAAACCCGTCCCAGTCACTTTAGGAGTCCCACAAGGATCTTCTCTATCTCCGACGCTGTTCAATCTATTCATGGAACCACTCACTGAAATTCTCTACTCATCGAACGTTCAATATCACATGTACGCTGACGACACACAACTATACCTCAAGATCCATACCCTAGAAGACATTAAATCACTCAACACAACTCTCGGAAAAACTCAGACTTGGCTGGCAGAAAACCATATAAAATTGAACGCCCTCAAAACCGAATTCCTCCTAATCGCTCCTCCCGCCCAAGTACCCGTAATGCAAGAATGGATCAAACACCTTACAGCACTCAACTGCCAACCCCTCATCGTTGACTCAGCGAAATCGCTGGGAATAACGCTGGACAGAAACCTCAAAATGCAGAAACACATCAGCAATGCAACAAAGGGAGCAAACTTTCAGATAAATACTTTGAGAAAACTGAAACCTTTCCTGCCTGAAAAGGACTTCAAGCTGGCAGTACAAGCTCTAGTCATCCCAAGAGTGGAATACAGGAGTGTCTCTCTCTGCGGCCTGCCCAGAGCTGCAACGGCCCCTCTAAGAGCCTCAATCAGCGAGACTTATCACTGGCTCCAAAAGAAGCTCCCACATATCCCCTGACCTAAAATCCCTTAACTGGCTACCTTTCGAAGCCAGAATTCATCTGAAAATAGCATGTATGACACATATAGCCATTCATCACAACGTACCCAGCTATCTGGCACAGAAACTGGCGCCCTCATGTGGGATCAGATCTTCAAGAAGTGCGAAAAACCTCTTACTGAAACCGCAAAGATTCAACAAGAAAAAAACGTACAACCGAACCTTTTCAGGGATGGCGCCCAGAATTTGGAATGCTCTGCCCCCAGAAACTAGACTTAATCCCTCTACTGCATCTTTCAAAAAAGAAGTGAAATCGCTTCTCATGGCTAAATTCACTTGAGCATGGACTACTGTTACTATGAGACCCAACCTATGTCTACATGGAACTTTATAGTGCTGACTGACCATCTATGTATCCTAGATATTATATCTATATTATGCCTGATATACATGGAACGTTTTGTTATGCACCATATACCTAGGTATCTACGATAGGGTGTGTACACTATCATTGACCAGCATGGATTGTTATGTTATTTACCTTGTACCTATGTATCTAAGACACTTACCTTGTAAAGCGCTCTGATACCCGCAAGGGTCTTGTTCGCGCTATATAAAACTTTCAAAATAAATAAATAAATAAATAAATAAATGCCTGTGAGACTCCTCCGACTCTGGCCGTTGTTGGTTGAAAAGTCCCAGAGGCCAACATATGCAGCACGGCCAGCAGCTTTGTCTGCAGAGGGATGTTGGTTCTCCGCTGTGTTAGTGGCGTCAGCCTGTGGGCTATCATGTTCAGGATGTGTTCAATGGATGTCCTTTTGAGCCTGTAGTGGGCAATGACCTCCTCTGGTGTCAGGTCACCAAGGCTGAGACGTCTGCGCAGGGGCCGTCATCGTCTTTGGCGCTGCCTTGGTGGTAGTCCTGGAGGAGGTGGCAGTGGCGGTGGTGGTTGTTGCCTTCGTGGGACTCCTAGCTGAATGATTCGTGCCTCCATGGCGTCTCTGGGTCTTCAGCTGTGTGTCTGGGCTGGTCTCCCTTATATGCCTCCTTTTATCACCAGTTTTTCAGTGTTTAGAACTGGTTTTTTCAGTTCTTATTTTCCTCCAGAGAAGGGGCCTTAGCGTGAGTTTTTTTATCGCTTCGCGGGTCCAGGACATCATTGGTAATAGTGCGATGGTGTGTTAGCGACTTTTTCCTTGGAATTTTGCGAGGGTACGCCTACTTTGCAAGCCATTAGCGATAATTATCGCTGGCATGCACGGCGATAGTGAAAAGGGCAGCTATCGCTGGATAGCGTCACTAACGTAGGTTAGCGACATCTTGCTAATCGGGCGATAAAAAAATCGCCGCTTTAACCGGAAAAAAGTCCCGCTAAAGCGGCGATAAGCCCTTGCTAATATGCCCCAGTGTTTCCACACACAGGCCCACAAGAAAAACACAGATTACTGACAATTTGCTTGCCAATAGGAATAGCTCCCCCGATTGAGGATTGTACCACTTGGGGTACAGTTTTTGCTGCCATCTACACCAGAACTCATGGTATCCCTTCAATTGCACTGATAACAGGAGTATAAAAATAAATACAGAATGAGTATGGACCAGACCCTGCTCTAAACGTTGTGATTAAGTTATTAGACAGTTTTGCACATGTATCAACAAATATTTTAGCTAACATAAAAGGGGAGGCAGCTGCGGTGGTTACTTCAACTCCTGAGGGCATGCACTTCTGCACAACAGGAACAAGACTTACCTAAAACTATTGAAGATATAGATGCCGAATTAGGTAGAGATAATTTGGGGGCTAGAGCTACAAAACTAGGGGTGGGCGGAATTTGCGTAGTCGCGCTACGCAAAGCTCGGCGAAATGGTAAAAAATCTCCGCGAGCACGTAAAAGTTCCGCGAACACGCGGAATTGCTTGTTCCGCCCGTTCGCGATGCTTTTTTCCTGTTTGCGAACGCTGTTTGCTTGCTCGGGGAGAAATATCTCACGAACATGCATTTTGAAAGCGCTAACAAGCAAAAAATTCCGCAAAGCCGGGGATCGCGGAATTTTTGGTAATTCCGCGTTCTCTGCGGAACGCAAAATTACCCAAATTCCGCAAGCGGAACGGAATTTACCGCCCAGGCCTATACAAAACCTCAAGTAATATGTAGTCCTGAAAAAGGATACCAGCAAGCAAACACCTGATTCTTATAAAAAAAGAAATGGGATAATACAAAACAAAACAATAGAAAGAATAGACCACAATCTAGGGTTGGGTCTCCTCAACAGGAGCCCTCCAAAAGGAGGTATAACCTTAGAAATCGTGATAATATTAAAAAACCTGACAGGTATCAGGATACTGATACACGTTCCTTTCGTTCTTTTCAGGCTTCATCAAAAAACTCTGAGAGGGAAGGATGGTCAGAACACAGATCAGAAGAAGGAACAAAGTCCAGAGATACACATCATACTTCGCACTATAATATCAAAATAGAAGATAAACCAAAATCAAAACCTCAATTTAAAAAGAAGAAAGTAGCAGGCCTTAAAGTAAAAAATGCCCAGACTTCTGAGGACTCAACTTCTGAATGGGGAAGGGGCTCTGATGATGCTAGACAGCGCAGCAGAAGTAACAATAGCTTGCCAGAAACTGATGGAATTTCTGGTGACAGCGGCGTTGAATGAACATATCACGGTGGAAACACTGGATACAGGGGTAAGTGTCCCACATCGCTTATATGAAATAACACTCCAAATGGAGGGGGACAAACCCAGGAAGATTAAAGGTCCCTTTTGTTAGAACCTGACTTTTGGATACGATATCCTTTTGGCTGAGGAATATTGGCCATCTGAGTTCATTATGGATATCCCAAAAGGAGAAACATTAATTTTACCAGCTTTTTCTGACCTTGTTCCAAAATCACTAAAACACTCATACGCGCAGAAGTGGGCGGTAGTATTAGCTCCTGCATTATACCGCAATCATGTAGGGTGGGATGCTGAGTCACCTCACCATGTAATCCCAGTAAAAACTACTCCAACTCCACAGAGACAATACCCAATAAAACAAGATGTGAAAAAACAAGTCAGGGAGATCTTAGATCAACTTGAATACCAGGGTGTAATAGAGAATTGCACCTCTCCAATGAATAATCCTTTGTTTCCCGTAATAAAACCCAATAATTCATATCATCTAGTTTTACACTACAGGCATTTGAACACATGCACAAAGACATTTGCAGTACAGAATGCACACAGTGCCGAATTGATGAATAACATTGTGCGAAAAAAATACAAAACAACACTAGATATCTCGAATGGATTCTTTTGCCAAAATATTGCACCTGAGAGCAGATATTTGACAGCCTTTTCAGCCCTAGGCTCTCAGCATCAATTTTGTAGACTAGCCCCAGGTTGTTTTCAGCAAGGGTCACAGCGTTGCTTCAAACTTTTGATAAGGAGTCATTGTCCTATGTAGATGATATTTTTCTGATGGATGATAAACTAATGGATCATTTGGCCAGGGTGAACAAAATATTTTGGGGTTCGCCTCTGAGGGCTACAAATTTAGCTTTAACAAATCTAAAATTGCCCACATCAGAGTCCTATTCTTGGGATATGAGTTGTCAAATGAAGGGAAAAGCCTAGCAGCTAACTTTTTAGAAAAGTGTGCGCTGCTCCAACCTCCAAAGATCCATATTAGGATTCCTACATTTTGCCAGAACATACATTTTGGATTACGCAGAAAAAGTAAAACCTTTCTACGACTTATCAGACCTGATTTCTCAGTCCATCATTGGTCACATGAACACACAGAGATTCTTCATTCCCTACAAGCTGACATGATAGCTTCCAAACACTTACACAACCTGTAAACACTATGAATTTGGTGATCTGTTTAGTCGCGGGTTAATCAGGGTACACTTACTTAACACTCAATGAAGGCAAAATTGTACCGATAGCATACAAATCCAACCTGTACACAAATGCTGAGATCAATCAAGAAGGGAATTTTGAAGTGCGCTACTCACCCGTGGGGGTCTCAAGGCGCTGGGGGGGGAGCAGCTCCTGTTAGTCGAAGAGCCAGGTCTTGAGGGTCTTCCTGAAGATGTGCATAGAGGGGGCGCATCTGATGTCAATCGGGAGATAGTTCCAGGTCTTAGCTGCGATGTAGGAAAAGGATCTTCTACCCGTTTTTGCTCTGCGTATACGTGGGGCTTCGGCGAGGCCAAGGTCGGGGGATCGGAGATTTCTCCTGAGTACGTGAAGGAGATTCTTTCATTGAGATATTGGGGTCCGGTGTTATAGAGGTATTTGTAGGCATGGGTGAGTATCTTGAAGGTTACTCTCTTCTCAAAGGGGAGCCAGTGGAGGTCTTGCAGGTGTTGGGTGATGTGTTTGTGACAAAGGATGCCGAGGACGAGTCTGGCTGTGGTTTTCTGTATGGTCTGGAGCAGAGACTTGTTGTTTCCGGCTGGAGGGTGTTTCCATACTCCAGTCTGCTGATTATGAGTGCGTGGGTGACGGTCTTTCTTAATTCAGTGGGGATCCATTTGAAGGTCTTCTAAAGGATGCGGAGGGTGTTGAAACAGGTGGAGGTGACGGTGTTGATCTGTTGGGTCATGGAGAGGGTGGAGTCGAGTACGATGCTGAGGTTCTGGGTGTGGTCCATCGGGGTGGGTGGGCTGCCGAGGGCGGAGGGCAACCAGGTGTTGTCCCATGCAGAGGGAGAGGGTCCGAAGACGAGGACCTCTGTCTTCTCCGAGTTGAGCTTCAGCAGCTGCTGCTCATCCAGGATTTAATGTCCTTCATTCCTTCCTGGAAGCTGAGTCTGGTGGTGACGGGGTCCTTGGTGAGGGAGAGGATGAGCTGGGTGTCATCGGTGTAGGATACTATGCTGAGTCCGTGCTGTCTGACGATTGCAGCAAGTGGGGCCATCTAAATGTTGAAGAGCGTAGGGCTGAGTGATGATCCTTGGGGTACTCCGCATTTGATCTCTGTGGGTTCGGAGAGGAAGGGCGTGAGTCTGATTCTTTGGGTTCTGCCGGTGAGGAAGGAGTGGAGCCAGTCGAGGGTGGTTCCCTGTATGCCGGCATCGTAGAGTCTGGTGGTGAGTCTGCGGTGGGAGATGGTGTTGAAGGCTGCATAGAGGTCGAGTAGGATCAGGGCCGCAGTGTGGCCTTGGTCAAGGAGAGTCCGGATGTCGTCTGTAGCTACGAGTAGGGCGGTCTCGGTGTTGTAGTTGCAGTGGAATCCGGATTGGGAGGGGTCGAGGATGGCGTTTTCTTCAATGAATTTTGTTAGTTGGACGTGAACGGTCTTCTTTGTGACTTTGGCCGCGAAGGGGAGGACGGAGATGGGTCGGTAGTTTTTGGGGTCCGTAGGATCTGCCGAGGGCTTCTTGAGTAGGAGCTCGACTTCTGCGCGTTTCCAGTTATCAGGAAAAGTGCTGGTTTTGAAGGTGGTGTTCATGGTGCATCAGAGTTTCGGTGCGATGAGGGCAGCGGCGGCTCTGTGGAATATGTGTGGAGGGCAGGGTATGTGGGGGCTCCTGATTGATGCCTTTCATGGTTGAATTGATGTCTTCAGTGGTTACTGGGGTCCACAAGGAGATGGTGGGCTGGGTGGCGTTGCTGGAGGAGGGAGTGGTTTTGAAGTCAGGTGTCTGTTTGTTGAAGTTGTCATAGAGGGAATTGATTTTCAGATGGAAGTAGGAGCAGAGCTTGTTGCAGAGGTCGTGGGAGGGGGTGATGTCCGTGGCTTCGCTGGGGGGTATGGTGAATTCCTGGATGATGCTGAAGAGTTCCTTTGAGTTTCCGGAGTTGGCGAGGATCTTGTTCTGGATGACGGTTCTTTTGGTGGATCTGATGAGTTGGTGGTATTCTGTCATGGTGTTCTTGTATGTGGTGCGGTCTTCCGAGGATTTGCTGTTTCTCCAATTTTTCTCGAGACGTCTGCAGGTGTGTCTTGATTCTTGGAGGTCAGCGGTGAACCAGGTGGCCTTTCTGGGGCACTGTCTGTTGGGGTTCAGGAGGAGTGCGAGCTCGTCTGCGCAGTTGGTGATCCATTTGTGAAGTTATTTGGTTGCGAGGTTGGTGTCGGTCAGGGTGGAGAAGGCATCGCGGTTGAGGGTGGAGATGAGGTGCTCCTCGGTGACTTTGCTCCAGGTCCTTCATGGTGGGTGGGGTGCAGGTTTGGGGGTGGTGGGTTTGTCAACGTGGAAGTGTACTCAGTGGTGGTCCATCCATGGGGGTTGCATGGTGTGGCTGAAGTGGATGTTGTTGCCTCCTGCGAAGATGGGGTCGAGAGTGTGTCCTGCTTTGTGGGTGGGAGTGGTGACCAGTTGTTTCAGTCTGAGGTTGGCAAGGTTGTCCAGGAGGGTGGCGGAGTTGGGGTCGTTGAGGTTGTTGAGGAGGAAGTTGAGGTCTCCGATGAGTACGTAGTCCATGGAGGCGATGGCGTGGGGTGCAATGAGGTTGGTGATGGTAGCTGTGAACGTGGTTCTAGGTTTAGGGGGTCTGTAGGCAATGGGGCTACGTAGGGTTGTTCTGGGGCTGTTCTGGATCTGGAAATGGAGTTGTTCGGTGGTGGACGGTGGTGGTGCTCGTGCTGGAGGTGGTGAGTCAGAGGGAGCTCTTGTGTGCGATGGTGAGTCCTCATCCTGGGCGGTTGGGGCGGTCCTTCCTCTGGATCTTGTATCCGTCAGGGATGGCGGTGGTGAGATGGTGTCAAGGAGATCCCAGATCTCTATGTCATGTCGGTGCAAGGAGCGTACATTGAGCAGAATGCACCTCAGGGCTTCGGGGGTGCTGGTGTCTGGCGTGGTTGTGGTGGACGTGGGGGTGCAGAGGGTGATAAAGGTATGGTGGCAGTGTCGGCAGGAGAACTGGTCATGGGTGGTGTCCAGCATAGACAGCTGGCAGTTGTTGTTCCTTCCACGGTTAAGTGCGAGGAGGGCAGCAGTCGTAGCGTCGGTGGCCGGAGGACCAGGGTCCCTGGCGCTGGTCGCCATCGGGTCCAGCGGTGCCGCCACGCAGCGACTGCCATTAAATAGGGAAGGGAGAAGTGAAGCGCAGCTGGGAGGCGGTAGTGGGATTTGGCAGGGGGGAGGGGCCGCAGGGGCAGCAGTGGCGGGAAAAAGGGCAGCGAAAACAGGCACGGAGGACAAGGGCAAAGGTAAAGAACCAAGCACCTAGACAAAATACAGTAAAATAGAGAAATACCACAAAATAGCAGAAACAGGCACAATGCAAAAAGACAGACCGAGAGCGAACTCAAACCCTACCTACACAGGGCAGCGGCAGCAGCACAACAGCAGAGCTGCTGGGGGAGAGAGCAGGTCTCTGACCAGGAGGTCAGAGGTCTTGCTGAGACACCGGAGCAACTGGCGCCATTAAATAGGGAAGGGGGAGGGAAGCGCAGTTGGGAGGCAGGAGCGGGATACGGCAGGGGGAAGGGGCCGCTGGGGCAGCAGCAGTGGGAAAAAGGGTGGCGAAAACGGGCAAAGAGGACAAGGGCACAGTTAGAGAAACAGGCAAATAGACAAAATACAGAAAATAGAAAAATACCACAAACTAGCAGAAATAGAGGCACAATGCAAAAAGACAGACAGAGAGCGAAATCGAGCTCTACCTACTACACAGGGCAGTGGCAGCAGCACAACAGAGGAGCTGCTGGGGGAGAGAGCGGGTCTCTGACCAGAAGGTCAGAGGTCTTGCTCAGACACCCGAGCAGCAGCCACCATTAAATAGGGAAGGGGGAGGGAAGTGCAGCTGGAGGTGGGAGCGGGATACAGCAGGGGGGAGGGGCCACAGGGCAGCAGTGGCGGGAAAAAGGGAAGCAAAAACGGGCATGGACGACAAGGGCACAGGTAAAGAAACAGGCAAATAGACAATATACAGAAAATAGGGAAATAGCACACAATAGAAGAAACACAGGCACAATGCAAAGAGAGACAGAGAACAAACTCGAACCCTAACTACAAAGGACAGCGGCAGCAGCACAACAGCATTGTATCCCCTGAAAAGATTCTAACAGCAGTAGAGACTGCTATAGTAAGAGAAAGAGCACTGGCACATGGGAAATGAATAATTGTCGTGACTCCAGTACCTGCCTTGGAGGCTTTTACAAAAGCTAGTGTTCCAAACGCAAAAACACTACATCCACGATGGATACAATGGGCTAATTCTCTCACTGCAACAGATGTAGACCACACGTTTGATCCTACATTAAAAACACAAGCATTTCTGCAGTACGAACAAGAATATCCTCTCCCGAATAAAATAATGCCTCTAGATGAGTATGAGTACATAATTTACACTGACGGATCTGCTCAGCCTGCCGTAGGAAGTAAGCAGCAATACAGCGCAGCTTGTGCGATTGTAAATAGACTTTTGCGGGATGGCAAGTTCCGTCCTAGCAACACCCAGAAGCAGTCTCTAGGAGATTGCACTGCTCAACTGGCAGAACTAAAATCCATAGTACTGGCACTAAAGAATATGTGGATCGAGAATAACCCTGGGCAAAGCACTACGCTACGCTCGCGTAGTTTGCGAAGTTTGCGCTACTTCGCACAACGCGAATTGCACGTAGCACAGTGCAAACACGCGTAGCGTAGCGTAGTGCAGCGGTCATTTTTTGCTTGCTCGCGGTCCTCAACGTCAAGTTGGCGACCGCGAGCAAGCAAAATGACATCCCGGCGAGACTTTTTCCTCGTTCGCGATCAGCAACATCAAGTTGCCGATCGCGAGCGTGGAAAATAAACCTCCCGGCGAGATTCTCAACGCGGGGAGGTCAGGTTTCTCATTGCGAGTGGTCGCGTATGCTCGCGACCGCTCGCGATGAGAAACTACCAGTCCGCGTTGAGAAAGCTGCCGCTCGAGTAAAAATCTACTCGAGCGGCAGTAAAGACAGCTCGCACTGAGCAAGATGCCGTTTTCAATGATTGCACAGTGCGGACAAGCATCCGGCACTGTGCAATCATTGCGAACAGTGCACTACGCAGTTCGCGTAGTGCTACGCGTAGCTCGCGTAGTGCGAACTGCACTTTGCGTAGCTTCGCGTAGCGCTACTTCGCGAACTACGCCCAGGCTTAACCGAGAACTCCCCACACTTATTGTGTGCGATTCATTCCTTTGTGTCCAGTCCTATAATTGAATATCTTCACTACTGGGGTCAGAATGGTTTTAAAGACTCAAAAGGTTGCACAATAAAGCATAAACTGCTTTGGGAACAAGTGGCAGAGCTGAAAAAGGCTTGCTGCGGGCTCATGTGATCCATATGCTGAGTCATCAACATGTTGGCGTGCACGTTGAAGGGAATTCATTGGCTGATGAAGCCTCCAAGGCAACACTGCAAACTGCTGCTGTGGCTGCAATAACTCGTTCCCGCATGAGAATAGACGGAGAGATAATGGTAGTGTCATGTCTTTTAGGATAGTCCCGTCATTTATACCCCATTTTTACATACATTGTCCCATCCACACGACAATAACGATTCTAAAGAGGTGACCTTTTACCTAGTAGATTGATCTTGTCTCTTGGAGACCAGGCTCGTAGGGGCATATTTACGTTCCCTGGCGCATCCCTGCATATCAGCAGGGATGCGCCAGGGAAAATGCATCACGCAAGTTTACCCTTGCGCCACGTCCGATGCGCCGCATTTACAATGCGGCGCATCGTGGCGCAAGGATAAGCAGATGCGTGACGCATCTGCCGGCGGAAGGTTGGCGCAGTGCTGAAGTTGTGTCGCAAGCGCGACGCAACTCCAGCACTGTTCCAACCTTCCCTATCCCTAACATGGTGCGTCAATCCTTACGCCTGCTTGAAGCAGGCGTAAGGATTTGACGCACCAGCGTCGGAAAAGTGACTGCGTGAAATCTTGTAGATTTCACTACGTCACTTCTCCGAGGCGTTCCTGCGCCGGAACGCCCCCCCCCTGCGCTGGTACGCCCACATGAAACCTGACGCAGGTTTCATGTGGTGCAGGGGTTTACTACGTGACGCATCTCCCTAGATGCGTCACGTTGTAAATATAGCGCAACGTGGCGCATGGTTTGCGTCGCCGCTGCGTCACATGCGTGACGCAACGGCGACGCAAAAGTGGCGCAAGGGGCTTGTAAATATGCCCCGTAGTCTTCTATCATAATCCCTGTGCCTGACGTACATAAACATGTCCCCAGGCACGGCAGAATTATTCTGTATAAGGGTCACCACTTTTTTTCATCCTTGGCCAACAGCCAGCTGTGCATGGTCACACTTGTTTAGAAAAGCATCGGGATTGTTTTCAAAACTTTTATGATTGTTTTCAAAACATATTGATTCTAGAAAAAACCCTGGAGTGACCACTTCAGTGTAAAAGACCCTTACTCCCACCTACAAATTAGAGGAGAAATCCTTCCAAGCTGAGACAGGGTCCTGCATGCTGAATCTTTGACAAGCAGCAGTCTGACATCCCTTGCGAGTTGTCATCCTCGACGCAAATACGGGGTCCTTCATTCTAAACCATCAGGTAAGGGGGCTGGTTCATCCCTAGGGGTTTCTTGGCTACAGATACATATAGCGATACACATATACACCTAAAAATCCGTATTTGTAAAGCGCGAACTACTCACCCTTATGGGTCTCAAGGCGCTGGGGGCCGTCGTGGAAATTAAGTGAGCTATTGCCCAGAGTCATATGGTGCTGAGCTGCCGCCGGAGCCAGGGATTGAACCGTGAGCCCTGTGCTCCGAAGTCAGCTGCCCTGGCCGCTGCACCACACCTCTCCCATCTACACATCCTGGTTAGGCTAGGTACATTTAGGCAAATTACTTAAGGCGCGCATTTTAAGAATATGCAAGTGCTACTGGTTTTATCTGAACTGCTTCTCTTCATCTTATTAGCACTATGAAATGAAATGAAATGAAAAGACGATTTGTAAAGCGCGGTAGCTACCCTGGGGTGTCCTAGCGCTATAGACAAAACGCGTGCAGGAGGAAAGATGGGGCTAGACAGTTTTTTTAAAGAGTAAAGTTTTTAACAGTTTGCGGAAGGATAGCAGGTTGGGTTCTGCCCGCAGCTGAAGGGGGAGGGAGTTCCAGAGTTTCGCTGAGTTATAGGCGAACGAGCGGCCGCCGCATCTACTTCTCTTGATCCTGGGCACTGAGGCGAGAAAGAGGATGCTGAGCGGAGCTGTCTGTTTGGCTGGTAAGGGGAGATAAGAGAGTGGTTAATGGCTGGGCCCATCTTCCAGAAGGTCCTATGGGCGATACAAAGGGCCTTGAATTCAATTCTTTCCCTGATCGGGAGCCAATGAAGGCTTTTTAGCCCAGGGTTGATAGAGAGTCGATGGGGGATCTGAAGGAGTGTTCAAGCAGCGCAGTTTTGGATGACTTGAAGTTTGCACAAGGTGGATTGAGGGGCTCCTAAATAAAGGGCGTTCCCAAAGTCCAGGCGTGAGATAATGAGACCTTGGACCATGATTTGTTTTGCCTGACGGGGAAGTAAGGGAAGGATTTTTTGTAGCATTCTTAGTAGACCATAACAGGTGGCTGAAAGTTTAGCTGCTTGGTGGTTGAAGTTGCGGGAATTATCCAGCCAAATGCCCAAACTTTTGATTGTGTTTTTAGGTTCTGGAGCCGGGCCGAGGCAGGTGGGCCACAATGCATTCATGTTGAGCTTGGCGGTGTTCCCTAGGAGCATGAGCTCAGTTTTTTCTCCGTTCAGTTTTAAACAAGATAGTGTCATCCATTTGGCTACCTCCTCCAGACACCCATTCAGATTGTTGGGGGATGTATGTAGTTGGTTAAGGGCCACCACTAGCTGTGTATCATCGGCATAAGTGATGATTTTTATGCCGAAAGGGCGGACAATCTCAGCTAGGGGGCTCATGTATACATTAAAAAGTGTGGAGCTCAGGGAAGAGCCCTGAGGCACACCACAGCTGAGTGGCATGCTGGCGGAGGTAGTATTGTCCTCAAAAACCTGAAAGGAACGATCTGCTAAAAAGGATTTGAACCAAGTGATGGCTTTTCCTGATACTCCTAAGTTGATAATTCGGTGTATTAGTATGTCATGATTTACAGTGTCGAATGCGGCACTTAAGTCAAGGAGGATAATTGCTGCGGAGCCTCCTTGATCAAGGATCTTCCTGGACTCCTCGGTTACTGTTAGAAGGGCAGTTTCGGTTCCATGCATGGGACGGAATCCCGACTGGGAAGGATCCAGTAAATGGTTATTCTCCAAGAACTCTGAGAGTAGTGAGTTAACATATTTCTCCAGGATCTTGCTCAGCCATGGTAGCAAGGAGATTGGTCGATAATTACTGAGATTGTCTTGGTCTAGATTAGTTTTTTTTAGCAGAGCCTTGACCATGGCGCACTTCCAGGGGGGAGGGACAATGCATGATAAGATGGAGGCATTAAGGAGGTCAAGGACAGTGGGAAGAATGTTGCCCATAATAGGTAACAGGGCACATGGGGGTGCCGGGTCGAGGGGGGAGCCTGATTTCACCTGGTGCATAATGGATTATAATATGGTGAGATAGAGAGGGGGAAAAGTATCCAGGGTGGTTGTGCTTAGAGGATTCGTAGTGGTAGCATCGAGTTTAATGGGGGAAAAGGATGTGTATATTGTTTGTATTTTCTGGAAGAAAAAAACAGCCAGATTGTTACATCGATTTTGAGCGTCGATCGGGTTTGGCCTTATCTGAGGGAGTTTGAGGAGAGTTTTTGCTATTCGGTAAATTTCTTTAGGTGAAAAAGCAGCTACCTTAATTTTTTCCTCAAAAAAGGTCGATTGCGAAGATTTAATTTCCTTTTTGTAAGTTTTTATTGCCTCCCTATATACAGCTTTACTGGATGGAGAATAGTCTAGTCGCCATTTCCTTTCTAGTTTTTTGCAGAGACGCTTACTTTCCCGTAGTTTGGAGGAGTACCAGGGTGCAGTGGTGATGCCACATTTAGTTTGAGAGAATTTTAGAGGGAGTACGGAATCTAAAGAGTTGTGGATCCATCTGTTGTATTCCTCATTGGCTAGGACAGGATTGGGGTTGTTGGGTGACCTTGATGTTTCAAGGGCCGTCAGCCAACGGTCCTGAGGGAGTTTGGACCAGTTCCTTTCCCTACGAGTAATTGTGTTAGTAGGACGAAGAGGGTCGGGAGTGGCCCAAGAAAGAGGGATCAGGAAGTGGTCCGACCACGGGAGCGGGGAAGGAGTTCCTGTTGTAAGATCGACACAGTTACTAAAAACCGGATCAAGTAGGTGGCCTTTGGTGTGGGTAGGTTTGAACACTAGTTGCTTGAGTTGTAATGCGGAGAGGCTCAAGGTCAGTTCTTTGGCAGTGGGGTCAGAGGGGTCATCGAAATGAATGTTAAGATCCCCTAACAGTGTGAAGTTAGATGGCCTACATGCCATATCGGCTGTAGTGGGGGGGAGAGTGTGGAGAAATTGTCCTAGGGCCCCCGGTGGCCGATATATCAGTAGAAATGTATCTACTATTTACGATATTGGTACTAGCAATATCTTTTGCATGCTTCTGTCTCCTGGTTGTCGCAGGACATGTTTTACACAAGGTTGTTGCTGGACCAATAAATGTTTATTGAAACGTCCTAATCGCCATCCTGTGTATTTTCTGAGAGAAAGTAAGCACGAGTGTCTAAGCGAAAATTACTGTACTGTTTTCCACGATCCCTGAGGAATCAGGGTTGTCATGTTCAGTGGTTGCCAGAGACTACCTACACCACTGTAGAATACAGGGGGGTGGTAGTGGCACTGTAGAGCTAGCTGGTCAAATGGCTGAGATATCCTGTGGGGGTGTCCGGAATTGGTCGGGACACCAAGGCCTCAGTTTAGGTCATCCAAAACGCCGCAGGTTCTGGGGGACTCCAAGGAACTACACAACATGGCGACACCAACGTTGGTTTGGTTCTTATATTAACCCCTTCTGTGCGCACGATGGCCGGGAGCCATCGTGCGCCACAGTGCTCATGTGCGCAGGACGGCTCCTGGCCGTCCTGGCACATGGCACCGGAAATCCCTCTGGTGCAGGCACCAGAGGGATTTCTTTTTCTCCCATAAAGCCTCGGGAGCGGGGAAGAGCTTCCCCAGCTCCCGAGGGCCCCCTTGGTTTCTGTGAAATGACGATCAGTGCGCACGTCGCGCTGACGTCATTTCATAGAAACCGAAACTGAAATGAGCCTTTAGGCTCATTTCAGTTTCACTTTCTATGTGCTCAGGGGCTATCTCAGCCCCCTGAGCACATAGAAAGACGGGAGAGGTATCATTGGAAAGGGGAGAATCTGGTGGATCCCTGCTTGGGGATCGCCCCAGGAGGGCGATCCCCAAGCAGGGATCCTCCCACTAGACACAAGGGAGGGGGGAGCAGCCCCTTGGGCAAGGGCCTTTGCTCCCCCCCCAAAAAATTGGCTAAGTTCAGTCTTTGGGCAGATGTGGGCGGTAGCCCCCAATCTGCCCCCCGGGGGGGCAGAAAGCCTACTAGAAACCAGGGAATTTTTTGGGGCAATTTGAATTAGGGTGGGGGCTGCCCAAAACGGGCGTGCCAATGCCCCCACCTCCCGCAAAAATTACAGCCTTTCTGCCCCCCCGGAGGGATACCATTTCCCCCCCCCCAAAAAACAGAATTTAGCTGTAATTTCACTAATTTCTGGGTCCCCTCCAGGGGAATCCACAAACCCTGGATACCTTTAGAATCCCTGTGATGTTGGAAGAAAAGGACGTGAATTTGGCGTGGATACCTTATGTGGTCAAAAAGTTACAAGGGCCTAAGCGCGAACTACCCCAAATAGCCAAAAAAAGGCTTAGCACAGGGGGGGGGGGGGGAGGCCTAGCAGCGAAGGGGTTAACAGTAAAAATCTGAGTAGTTCAGTGTGCTTTCTCAGAAAAGCCCTACTTACACCTTTTCAGAGACGTCTGAAGTGGGAAGGGGAATCTACCTTAGCTAAGCAGATATACTCTGTGTATTGGCTGAAGGTTTAGCAAGCTTGTAAGGATAAAAGGTTCCCAACATTGTGCAAAACCCTACCTCTTAATTTACTATTCTCTTCCAAAAATGATTGACCCCACGAGTAGCTCGGGAGAAGATGAATTGGCTAATGATCTTAACACAGAGAACTGCAGACATGCAGTAACTAAGAAATTGTTAGAACACGGAGTACCCTTAACAGGTGGCTTTGTCACCTTCGTGATTGAGGCACATGAGGTGTTCGGATCAGAGGTATTCTATTCTTGGGTTCAATTCCTACCTGCAGATCCAATGGCTAATTTTTTCCACACATACATTGTAGTTGAACCACCAGATGAATACATTCCATACGAAGAAATTGAAGTGCCGCTAACGTACCAGCAGCACAGAAACTGGTTTAAAGGCACCTTCCCACACACATCTGTCGTGAGACTCGGTCCGCTCAGCATATAAGGAGCAACCTGACCGGTCTTAGCGACATACACTCCACATCCCGAGATAGATAAACTACCAGTGGATAAAGTCTATGCAATATACAAAGACATAGTCAGGCTATACAGACACATCACCCAGTTTGTCATGCGAACATTGGCAGTCCCACCTGCGAGAAATGTTCTAGCTGGTCAACATCAGACCACACCTATAATTAACCCACAGACACTGAAGACAGTAATAGGGACAATTCCTTCCAAACGGGAGCAAATTCCTTTCTGGACTGCACAAAAAATTGCACAGCTGGAATCAGTATTTCCTCATATGGGTCAGCAGGAAAAACATAGAATGCTAACCATTTGCTTGCCAATGGGGATGGTCCCCTCGATTGAGGATTGTATCACTTGGGGAACAATCTTTGCAGCTGTTTACGTCAGAGTACATGGTATCCCTCCTTTAGCAGTGTTCCCTGATGTATTGAAACAAATACAGAACGAGTACAGGGCAGGACCTGCCCAGGACTTGGGAATGAAACTGATGGGTAATTTTGCCCCAAGTCTCTGTAATCATGCTGAGCAACATAACGGGGGAGGCAGCAGCAGTGGCCATACACAGCCGCCTAAGGGAAACAGCTCCTATCAATAGGGAGTGAGAATTACCAAAAATTATCGAAGAAACCTATGCTGCATTAGGTAGAGATAATTTGGGAACCAAAGCAGAGAAGCCACAAATGGCGGGTAGTACAGACAAAGACAACTCAAAACAAGCACCCACTTCTTCTAAAAAGAAATGGGAAAACAAAAATTCAAAAAATAACAATTCAGAAAAAAATTCACGATCAAGGGGTGGGTCTCCCCAACGGGAGTCCTCTGAAAAGAGGTACAACCTTAGGAATCGTGATAACATTAGGAAACCTGATAGGTATCAGGACACTGATACACGTTCCTTTCGTTCCTTTCAGGGTTCATAAAAAAACTCAGAGAGGGATGGGCGATTAGAACAAAAGCAAGAAGATCGACCAAAGACAAAAAGGGAAACACATCACACTGCAGATTACCTTATCAAACAGGAAGAGCAACCTAAAGCAAAACCTCAATTCAAAAAGAAGAAAGTAGCTGGCTTAAAAATTAGACATGCCCAAGTTACTGAGGACTCAGCTTCTGAACGGGGAATGGGCTCTGACGATGCTAGACAGCCCGGCAGAAGTAACAATAGCTCGTCAGAACCTGAAGGGTTTTCTGATGACAGCAGTATTGAATGAACTTATCATGGTGGAAACACCTGATACCAGAGTGAATGTTCTGCATAGATATGTGAAATTACACTCCAAATAGAGGGGGACATCTCAAGAAAAATTGACTGTCTCTTTTGGGAGAATTTGACATTTGGATATAACATGCTGCTCGCAGAAAAAGATTGGCCGCCTGAATCTGACATGGATTGCCCAAAAGGGGAAAGCGTCATTTTGCTTGTTTCTCCGACCTCGTTCCAGAATCTTTAAAACATTCATACGCGCAAGAGTGAGCGCTAGCGCTAGCTCCGGCATTATACTGCAACCATCTAGGGTGGGACGTGGAGCCTACTCACCACGAAATCTCATTAAACTCTACTCCAAATCCACAGAGACAATACCCTATTAAAAATGATGCAAAAAGACAGGTCAAAGAAATCTTAGACCAACTCGAATATCAAGGTGTGATTGAGACTTGCACCTCCCCGATGAATAATCCTTTGTTTCCAGCAATTAAACCTGACAACACATATTGTCTAGTTTTAGATTACCGGCATTTAAACACACGCACACAAACATTTGCAGTTCAAAATGCACATAGTGCCGCATTAGTGAGCAACATTGTGTGGAAGATTTACAAAACAACATTTGATATCTCAAATGGATTCTTCTGCCAAAATATAGCTCCAGAAAGCAGATATTTGACAGCATTTTCAGCCCTCGGCACTCAGGGAAATTTCTGTTGTTTGCCCCAAGGGTATAAGAACATGCTGGGGCTATTCGTGGCAATAGTGTCAGAAATATTACAAACACGCGATGAGGAGGCAGTGTCCTATGTAGATGACATTTTTCTGATGGACGATGACTTACTTGAACACTTGAGCAGGGTGAACAACATAATTGTGGGATTCGCCAATTTGGGCTACAAATTTAATTTTAAGAAATCTAAAATTGCCCATCTCAATGTCCAATTTTTGGGATATGAGCTATCAAGTGAAGGCAAGAGCCTGGCAGCCAACGTTTTAGAAAAGTGCAGGCTGCTCCAACCTCCTAAGACTCTCAAAGGTTTGCAATCCATCTCAGGATTTTAAATTTTGGTAGAACATACATTCTAGATTATGCAGAAGGAGTAAAACTTTTCTACCACTTAATCAAACCTGATGTCACACCACATCAGTAGACAAAGCAACACACAGATACTCTCCGTTCAGTTCAGGCTGACATGATAGCATCTAAACATTTACACACATGTGTAAATACCACTAACTTGGTGATCCAGGTCATCCCAGGATTATCAGGATATACTTACCTCACTTTCAATGAAGGTGAGACAGTTCCAATTGCATAGAAATCACATTTATACACAAATGCTGAAATCCAATTTGCGGCAACAGAAAAAATATTGACCGCAGTAAAGACTGCTGTAGTGAGAGAAAGAGAAAGAGCACAGGGGAAACACATAATCGTTGCTACCCTGGGACCAACTTTAGAAGCTGTTACAAAAGCAAACATTCCAAATGCGAAAGCACTACATCCAAGATGGATACAATAGAGTAATTCTCTCACTGCAACAGATGTAGATTACAGATAAGATTCTACATTAAAAACACAGGCCTTCTTAAGACCAAAACTTAAGTTTAACTGAGACAAAATCCTAACTTTACGACTTTCGGTATTCACAAAATGCATTTAGAAGTAGTAAAGTTAGAAATCCTAACTTTACTACTCCTAAATTAATTTTGTGAATACCGAAAGTCGTAACGTTATGATTTTGTCTCAGATTACTTTTGTGAATCTGGCCCCTTGATATTGGCACTACAGTACATGGATCGGTAATTCCCCACACTGATAGTGTGCGATTCGTTTTACTGTGTGCAGTCTTACAATGAATAGCTTCATTACTGGGGCCAGAATGGGTTTAGAGATTTCAAGGGTTGCACAATTAAACACAAATTGTTATGGGAACAAGTGGCAAGGCTGAAAGCAAGCCTGCCACTGGCTCAAGTTATTCACACCTTGAGTCACAGCGTGTTGGCATACAAGTTGAAGGAAATTCACTGGCTGATGAAGTTGCCAAGGCGACAGTGGGAACTGCTGCTGTTGCTGCAATCACTCATTCAAGCACGAGGATAGAAGGGGACATACTGATATCTGTCAACGCCTCAAAGAACTGCTCTGCCGCTCCAAAGGGCTTTCCACTTAATTATTCCTATAAATTAGATGCGCAAAACACACCGTATGCTCAAATTCCAGTAGTGAGGGATTGAGTTATACCAAACATGGATCTCAGATTAGGTTTATTACTAGCTGCACACGAGGGCCTGGGCTCTGCACATGCAGGAGTCACACCTACAGTTTAGTTACTGAAGCGGCGGTTCTGGTGGCCAAGTTTGTCTAAACAAACAAAACTTTATGTCTAAAGTGCGACGTCTGCCAGCAGATGAAAGGCTCCACCATAGCACAGCCACCACAAACACCATTACTCATTTCAAACAGACATCTCGCATGTGTCTATTTGGATCACTGCAGACCCTAAAATTCAGACGGGCTTACAAGTACATCTTAATGGCAGTGGATTTATGCTCTAAATTTCATTGGGTTTGGCCTCAGCGCTCGGCTGACGCTTGAACTGTTATAAAGGATTTGGCATGCTACATCCCGATAGTGGACCTATGTTTAGCTCTCAGGCTTACAAGGAAGCCATGGAAAGTATGGGCGTGGCCTTGCGGTACTCCTCCCCCTACCTCCACTGGGGAAGTAAAATCAGTCATGGCAAGACCTGCCTGGATTCCAAAAGTCTGGGATCTGGTCAGAGAAAAGATTGTGGACAAGAAAGAATTTGGGCCATCATACAGAGTCGGAGGAACAAGAACAGTACTTCTTCCGCCTCTTGGCAGTATAAAAGAAAAGAGATTTGTCTCCATTGGTCTGATCAAACCACACTATGTGGCCGATATTGAATAGCAGGCCGCATGGGATCCAGGGCAGCTGCCGATCTCCTCTCGCTGCCATACAGGAGGTTCCGACAGAAAGACTAATAACATTTGAAGATTCTACTCTACGGAATAGCAGAGTTGCCAACAATGGAATGGAACTCGTGCCTGTTTAAAGTGAACAGCAACAAAGCACAAATGAAACACGGATTTCAATTCGGCCCAATTCTGACGTCTATGTGAATATGCCTCAAATTGAGTTATCTGCAAGTTCAACTAAACCTGCTGAGCTACCAAAGATAGATCGAACTGCATCTGGCTATTTAATTGATTTTGACACCTTCTCTCTGGATCCAAGTGAACTCGAGTCACCGCCAGCTCATTTCCCGCAAAAAACAACTTCATGATTTCTACCTTTGGCTGACAAAGACTTACCTAGCTTCACCCTGGCTACAGCTTTGGATAGTACTTGGTCTACTGTTCCTAGTCCTCTGGATATGTTTAGTGACTGCTGAATGGACATTATATTTCAGAACGCTCTGCAGAACCACATGTGAACTTGGTCCTGAAATAGCGTATGTCATCGCATCGTGAACAAAGAGACCTGTGAACATTACAGCAGTTTCCGTTCCAGAAGAAATAGTTTGGGATAGGATTTCATATGATGTATTTGGTTCCACCGAACTATTGAAAATACACATGTATTTAAAATTTCTTTGAATGATATCATCACCTCCAGTACATTCTCTGACGATTGGGATTTTGAAACTGTAAATAGTATGCTGTCTGATTTAGAACAATCTGCTGCATTTTCGAAAAAAGTAATGTATGATGATACGTCTGATTTTGACACCATGTATTGTTACCAACAGTATGGTCATCATTTTTTGCATAAAACAAGTGTCCCACATTATGTTTTCACATACCACCAATGGGAACATTGCCCAACACCACCGAAAGGTAGTTCACAAACGTTTGCACAAAAGTTTGCTTATTTTTCTGGGTTTAATACATCAGATCCAAGTTCATATTGTTATAAGCTTGCACCTACATCTGCCTAGAAAAATATGCTTACTAATACAAAACAGATATACTCTGCATCCTTTATTTCCCAACTGTCTGCACAGGGTTTAGACTTATGGAAAGACACTATAGACAAAAAATTACTCTGGGAGACTAAGGAGTGGCAGGTTCAGGGAACGGAGACATTATTTAGAGCATGCCTCATACCACAGCAGATTATTTTCCTGAACGACACAGTGCAACAGACTTCCTCTCTTGGGTTAACCAAGATCAAGGACTTGAACACACCTCGTATTCCCTCGCTTTCAAACTTTGAGGGATGGCAAAATGATACATAACACAGTGAGGGTAAGCTAGATGGCATCGCGCATGACGTTTCATACAATGCATCAGACTCCAATTGGAAGGGATGGTTAGTTTGGCTTATCAACACAAATAAGTGTCATTCAAGATTCAAGGGTACCACTGAAGGGTTCAGTATCCATAGGCCTGACGTACGCTATGTACAATGAGAACATCCGGGGGTAGTGACATCATACAGTGTTGGGAAGTTATGCCTAGAATGGCTAAGAACCTCAACACTGTCCCAGGTGAAAAAACACATTTATCCTTACTCTCAGATGACATAGATTTAAGGGGTCCTTTGCTAGCTCTCCGGAAACCACGTCGGAAACATTTCTTATAGGCTATCTATAATGAAATTTAGAAAATATCTCAACAGGAAGCTGCAGAGAGATTGAGTGAAATTGACAGAGTTAACTTAGAAAAGGCTTTGGCAGTGGTTGACAATGGCATGACCACACTAACATCCAGGATTTATTCACTGGGCAACATTGTGTCTTCTGCAATAGATATAATGGAACATGATCTGTCCATCTTACAATACTGGCAATTGCAGTAGCGATCCATTCTATTATTAAGCTGGACACTACAATCATTGCCCCCCTGGTTAAATGCCCTGGCGATATATCAACATCACGTCTCTGTTCTCTGCATACAATCTAACACAAAGGCAGACAACAATGGCACAAAGAGATGAAAAGTATACAATGCTGCACATTGAAAAATTAGACCAATTACCTTTCACCGTGGCAGAGTCACCCTCCACAGAATGGTCAATTCATGGCCATATAACATTGCCAGTAACAACTTTCCAATTTCAATATTGCCTAGAACACCACCTGGTAGGCAGATATGAAGCAATGGGTAAGGACTTCATCCATGAATCTTGGGTATTAAAATACAGGTTTAGATGCAGGAATGGAGACACTGAGGTATTGCTCAGTGGTACAGACTGCAAGACTTCATTAAGTGGGTCTCTAATTTGCCAGGATATTATGCTTCACGGGCCTGTAATGGTTCAGTTGCAAACTTAATCTGTCATTTAAAGGGGTCCCCAGCCTCCATGGTTAATCCAGTGTTCTGGCTGCTCTCGAATGGGAGTTACTTAATGCTGAATGATCAAAGTTGTTTTGGGATGCTCCCAAGCATCGCATATCTAGTCACAGTAAGTTCCAGGGTTACTTGTTGTATGCAAATATTGTTTCCACCGACCCACACAGACAGGGAAGCGCCATTATGGCCTTCATTGAATGTTTCCTTTATACGGTTTGATTCTCCGAGCCGACTGGAAGCCATGCTTTTACAGAAGGATGTGCAATTAATCTCAGCCTGAGAAACTTTTGATCTTCAGGTTGCAAGGTCCTCAGCTGAGATACAGGCACTAGTATGAACTAACTGCCCTTTCCATTTCGGAGAAATGGTACAACGTATCTTTAACATGTCTGATAAGAAGGGTATAGTACACCTATTTAAGACCATAGTTTCTGGACTGTTAAGCACCTTTCAGACAGTCTTCAGAGTGATTCCAGCTTTCATACACTCCGTATTTGGAAGCATTAATGGAGGGCTTCGGCTAATCCTGGTAGTGGGAATCCTGATTTAAATTTTTCTGCTACGCAATGGATGTCCCAATCACCAAAGATATGGAAAAAAGTGCTCTTGGAGCGACGTTACAGTGACCGCATGGTACTCCATCTGGGCACAACTCGACTTCAGGAGCTCAGCGTGTCTTGGTTACTATCATTCCGACCAGTCTGGATTGACTGTGTTTTGCCTGTCCTCCGCTGCCTATTCTGCAGACAAGAATGCGTGTTGGACCTCTGCCTAACACTTCCATCAGTTGCGCCTCCCGACATAGAAGCATTGCTGGACCCATTAAAGGCCCATATAGTGCAGTGTCCACAGCGTATTCCCATGTTGATGTCGGCATTCTTAGAGTGACCACAGGATGCTTCAGCTCCTGTTGGATTGGACACCGGCTCTACTACACGCACACATGCTTTAGATGTTTCGAAGGCTTCCTCAGCATCGGCTGTGGGAACTGAAGAAGATCACCTCTGCTCGACTTACCTGATCTGTGAGGTGTTACAGGGACCGTCGTCTGCGAAGGCAAGCAACAGTGATGTTGCGTCTCCCACACAGGACAGATAAATATTTGACACTCCGCGTGCTCGGAAGAATTCAGCCTTTTTTTCCAAAACAACCAAAATTGGAATTTTAAACAACATTTATTTCCTCACTCTTATTGAGCAAAATGGCTTTTAGACATACTCAGTTGCTCAAACTATATATGAACATATTTTAAAGGACTTATAGAGCTTTTTACATATATAAAGGACGTATAAAGTTTTTAAACATTTTTTATCTAACTTTTAGACATTTTTATCTTGAACATTTAACACTGTTTTTATGATTATAAAGGCATTCATTTTAACTCTTTTAGTATATCATCTGGTCGGATGAGGAGTGGGTGTTATGATTCATAAGGTACCCCAATATAGGTCTAGGTAGTCACCTAACCTTTCACCTGCATATACCGTACCATTGTACCACATAACAGGTATGTGCTGACCTTTTACCTAGTTAGGTGTTACATAAATGTTGTGCGGTTTTCTCCAAGAACTTGCCTAATTTATTATGCATGAGGTTTCTCAAAATCACAGAAAGACTTCCATGCTGACAAGCTGACACTAGACGCTGAAGTTCCTCCACGCAGACACTCCAGCACACTGTGGTCTGACATCCCTCGTGGGGTGTCCATCTCGAGAACAAGATGGGGTCCTTCATTCGTTCATAACAGGCAATGGGGTTGGCTTTCTCCTAGGGGGATTATTGGCTCTACACCTACATACATGCTAGGTACATTTAGGTACAGCTAGTTTGGGTTAGCATCGTAGGAGTATGCAGTATTACTGTCATGTGTCTATATACCTGCATATATTCATTGTTCTAGCACTATGGTAGAATTCTACCATCTATTTACTCTGTTGATGCTTATAACAATATATATCTGTTTCTGTCTCATGGTTGTTGCAGCACACATATTTTACACTAGAATGACGCTGGTTCAATAAATGCTTATTGAAAACATCCCCATTGTTTATTCTGTGTATCTTTCCGAGACAAAGTGAACACGAGTGAATGAGCGAAAAGTACTGCACTGTTTCCACGATCCCTGAGGGGATGGGTTGTCATGTTCGATAGTTGCCAGAAACTATTGGCTCCTTGGGAATAGAGGTTCCTAGAGGCACTGTGAGCTAGCTGGTATTCATGCGAACATATCTGGTGGGGGTGTCTGGAATCAGTATGGACACCACTCCCACAGTTTAGGTTGTCTAAACGTGCAGATCCTATATAGATTTATAGGACCTAAACGACACTACTCTCCTCAGCTTCTGTCTGAAATGGTGTAATGGTGGAGAATTAAAGGATTAAAAGACTTTGGCATGCTGGAGATAGCGAATGGAGTAATGCTTGTGCGATTATAATACCTGAGTGGCTGGGATACAGTGAAGGAGGTGAAGGCTCGACTGGTGGTGGTGTTGGCGTGGTTGGCAGATGGTGCATTGGGGTAGCTTGGTTACCGGCTTAGCCCACACCGAGGATAGAAAATGCCACCAAGGCTGAGCAAATTAGCGAAGGAGAGAGAGGGGACTGACGCGGTGCTGGCAAGCACAGCTGTTCAGTGTCTACCCTTTCGTGTTACAGGAAGGAAAGTGGAGGATGCGCAGCCTGATGTTGAGAAAAGAACAAAAGCCTGGAGCCGAGAGAGCAGGCGTTGTTTCCCGAGATATTCGCCTCTGCATTGGGCTCAAGGCAGCCACTGAAGGGAGCTGACCCTGAAAGCACACAGGGATCTGTGGAGCATGTTGTCTGGTGGAATGGGACTCTGGATGAGAACTTCACAGAAACTGTGAGTACCGGTGTGGGGCTGCAGCAGGTGATGGGTTCTATGGCAGTAGCTGAAAACTCTGAAACGTGGTTGGCAACCCAAAAGAGGGAGCGGGAGAGAACAAAGTGCTAGGGGCAGAAACTGTGGCGATTGTAAAGACCCCAAGTACACTGGAGTGGGGGGAAGGAAAGGAGCAAGACAAGAAATCTGAACCCCTGCCTTAGGTATAGAGAGATCTCTGAAGAGCCCTGATATGTTGTGTACATTGATGGAGGTTGCTTCCCCAGAGCAAGGCAATATGTTTTTTTCATTCACAGATGATTGTGATATGTCTAGTTTAAGCAAAGTGATATCGGATGAGGAATGTGTCTCAGGAGCCTCTGTTGGAATCCATAGCAGTGGTTTTAATAAACCAGTTACTCATACACGGCAGCTAGCCCTGAAAAGGAGGAAAGAGAAGGGCAGAATCTCTGGGAAAGGGCAAGAAGCGGGTCCAAATGTCGCCCAACAGTTAAAATGGGATTATTCAGCTACCCAACAATTCCATGAGGAGAATAATGTAGGGACACAGTGCTTGTCTCTGGATGGGACATCAACAGGCTCAGGATTGGCAGATACCCCCTCCATTGAATTCATCTATAATACATTGAAACAGATGCAGGGGGAAGCCTGATCAGAGATTCGGAGGTCTCATCTGGCCACTAAAAAGCTACAGGGAGTGATTCAGAAGGTTACAAGATTTGTTCTGAAATGGCAAAGAGAGAATCGCCAACAGAGAAACAATTTGAGGATTTTCGGTCTGGCAGAATATGTTGAAGGGAATGATATTTGGGCATTTATGCTGGGCTTGTCTGAGGGGCCTTTTCCGGACCTTTACCCCTGGGACTGGGACTTAGAAGTGCAGCGCGATCACAGGTTTTCAATGATGATGAGGAAGAATCGACAAATAGACCAAGTGGGGAAACCTAGAGTGACTCTGGTTTTCTTTGGTAACTTTCTGCTCCGGCATGTAATATTTGATAAAGCCCTGCCTGGGGCAAAACCCTCCTTCGAAGGACATATGTTTTTCGTTCGACCAGGTTTCTGCCATGTCACAGTGGAAAGGAGGTGGCTGTTACGACAGATATTTATTCTTTTTCAGGGGTTGCGATGTCTGGTGTTTTTGATGGATCCTGCCCGCTTTAAAGTTATCCTTAAAGGGAAAGCCCAGACATTTTCTTCAGAATTAAATGCACAAGAATATTTAAAGGAGATTTCCTGGGGGCCTAATGGCTCTGGGCTTGGTTGATAATCTGGGTAGGTGAGGGGCAGGCTCCTTGGTCAGACATATGATTATATGTAACTACGGGGTATTTTTCTTTAAGGGGGCAGTGTACTGTGGTATTAAGGGATGGTAGCTTGGGTATTGCTTGACGGGTGGGCCTGCAGTTCCCTTTTTCTTTATCTCCAGGTAATATGTTTTAATGGGGTGATTCTCTCTTTTTTCTTCACTTGTTAGGTAGGTTCTTAATGGTAGGGTGGAGCTGGGAGGAAGGTGGGGGTAGTATTACACTGGGTGTCACCATTAGGGTCATTTTTGACCTCCTGCTCGGTGGTGGTTTGTGGGTGGGGGTGTGCTTCTCCAGGGTGGTTGTTGGTGGGTGACAGTGGGCAGGATGGTGGGAAAGATGGGGTGGGCTGGGTGGAGTGGGGGCAAACCATGTAGATAGATGCATGTGTATTTCAAAGCAGCATTTGGGTAAGGAAATAGACATAGTGTGGCTTCTTTTTTTCATTTTATTCTATGAATAAATTACGGATTGCTACTATAAATATATGTGGGCTTAATAACCGGTCAAACAGACAAAGGGTGGCCACAAATTTTGAAGGCAGATATAATCTGCATGCTGGAGACCTCATGGTGGAATATCTTGGATCGTTTGGGATATCAAGCTGTTTTCTGTACCTCTCAAGGGACACGTACACGGGGGTAGCTATTGTGACACGGAAGGGTATCTGCAGCGTTCCTTGCTCTAGCGCAGACAAATTTGGTCATTGGTCTATTGCGGAATGCTGCTACCCCAGTGGGTCCTTTACACTTTGCTCTGTATATTTCTCAGTCATGGATGATCAGGCGTTTTTTAACTGGTTAAATAATGAATTAGCATTATGGTCACTCCAGCTTATTTTATGCTGTGACTTTAATATTAATTTAGCTAGCAGGATTCTCAAGGCGGGTTTTAAATTCTGTCAAGACCGTAAGTCTAAGGTGTGCAGTTCCCTGATAAATTTGGGGCTAACCCATGGCCTAGTGGATGCTTGGGCTGAAAAGGAGAAGTCTGACCCCCGCTTTACATTCTTTTCCGCTCCCCACCAGGTACATGCATGGCTGGATTATTTTTATATATCAGAAGGGTTGGTGCAGGACTCTCAGATCACCGAATACCCTAGGGTTATGTCAAATCATAATCCACTGGTGTGAGAGGTAAAAATGCCCTCCTCTCCTAGCCCTTGCCGGAGTTGGTCATTTGAAAGAGCGCTATTATTGGGCGCTGATTATATAAAGTATATGAAGGAGAGGATCCCGGTCTTTATGACTAAAATTTAGGCAGCGATTCAGTAGGAGTGATCTGGGACGCCTTTAAGGCTGGTGTGCGGGGGGAGACTCTGAGGTTTAGTTTTGAATACCAAAGGATAGAGAAGTTGTACATGCTTGATTGGTATGAGTCATTGACAAAGGCAGAAACTTACCTGATTGATGCAGTTTCATCAGGGTCAGAGATTGACTCTGCACAATTGAAAGTGGCAGTTGCTAAAGCTGCAATTATAGACATTTCCACAAGAAAAGCTGCTGACAACTATACTGTCTGGAGACAAAAGTTTTATGAATACAGCAAAAGGGTGGGACACCTTTTGGCAAGTCGAACAAGACAATCTACCACCCAGTGGCAGATTAAAGAAATTCAGGATCCCTATATAAGTGGAACTTCCGATTCAGCTGGAATATGGGAGGCCTTTCAGAGGTTCTATCAGCAGTTGCATACTATTGATTCGGGGGAGACAGTTGATGATGTGGGGGCGTATATGGATTCAGTATTATGTGCAACTCTAAGTGAGGAAGACAGGGTGTCTCTAGCGATGCCTATTTCAGAGAAGGGAATAGGGATGGCCATTTCTAGTTTAAAATCTGGGAAGGCAGTCGGGATGGATTTCATGCCGGGTAAGTTTTATAAGACCTTTTAGACCACCCTTAGTGGATATATATGGGATCTGTTTTAACAGGTCCAGAGGTGGGCAGACCTGCCTTTTTCATGGGCTATGGCTAATATAATAGTTTTTCTATAGAAAAATAAACCAGCACAGGAATTAGGTTCATATCGCCCGCTGATGAACAACTATGCTAAGATCTATTCCAAAATTTTGGCAATATGATTATCATCAGTAATTAGCTGTTTAGTTTCCCCAGTGCAGCACAGATTTATTCTGGGAAAGGGCACAACCTTTGGGTTATTACTCTGTTTGATGCGGGCAGAACATCAGGAGACCCTCTGGAATTAATACTTTTTGGACGCAGAAAAAGCGTTTGATAGGGTCTCCTAGTCGTATCTTTAGGCGGTCATGGAAAATAGAGATATAGGCCCAGGGATTCTGAAGTCTGTGAAAGCCCTGTATCAGAATCCAAGGGCTAAGATCTCACTGATGGGGGGTTACTCAGACCCAGTGATGACACCACGTGGTACAAGGCAAGGATGCCAATGCTCCCCATTATTGTTTGCTCTTTATATTGATCTGATCATCAGGTGTATAAGGAGTAATTCAGCAATCTCTCCGATGTGTTTTCAGGGTTGGGGAGCAAAAATCTGGCAATCGTTACCCCTGACCCCAAGACTACGGTGACAGAAATTGAAAAGGAGGTGGGTAGATTTGGGAGCTTTTCTGGCTATTTACTGAATAAAAATAAAACAAAAGTTGTTATTAATGTGGAAATTGAGGGGCCTATTAGCAATAACCGGAGATAATTATCGCTAAGCGCAGTTAGCGCTTGGATAATTATCACCGGCTATCGCAGGTTTCTATCGCGGAGATAGCGTGCTATCAGTAACGCTTATCTCCAAAGCGATAGAAACCCTGGAGAAACAGTGTGAATATCGCTTGAAAACAAGCGATATTCACACTGTGACCAGTGTTAGCTAGGTGATAGGGCGAGGGGATTTAGCCATGTAACCCACCTCCCATTGGATTACATGGCTAAGTCAGGTCTGGATCAGGCGTTAACAAACCAGCGCTAAACGTGTTTAGCGCTGGTTCGTTAATCACCTCCCCTGCCTCGCTAATAGGCGATAGCGAGCTTAGCGACTGTTTCCAGTCGCTTTTAGGTTGGGAACGCCTACTTTGCATGCCATTAGCGATAAATATCGCTGGCATGCAAAGCGGCACCCAACCCGGTCGCTATCGCCTAAAAGCTGTCGCTAACAGCAGTTAGCGACAGCTTGCTAATAGGGCGATTATCCTGCTAAATCGGCGATAATCACGTTGGTAATATGCCCCACAGTTTGTGGATAGGCGGGTGGTTGAGTCTGCAGTTTATCTGGGTGTTAACATTAAGGCAAATATTGAGGGGATCGTGGAAATTAATATGGATCCCTTGATCAAAAAAACTAAGCTGGACTTCGAGAGATGGAATCATTTACGACTGTCTTTAATTAGGAGGAGTAACATAATAACAAGCATTTGCAATGCAATAGGTCTCGCACTATGTGAGCGTTTGAGCTATTGGCATTGTAAATGACAATGCCTTTTATTTATGTGTTTTGAAAACCTGCAAGTGGTGTATAAGCACACACTTTGTACGTATAGTTGTTGCTTACAAGAAGGAAGGCTGGCAGTAACTGCGCCTCTTTTATTGCCAGCCATGCTTCTCATAAGCAAGGACTATAAGTACAAAGTGGGTGTTTATGCACCGCTTGCAAGTTTTCAAAACATATAAATAAAAGGCATTCTCATTTACAATGACAAAAGCTCAAACTCTCGCAAATGCGAGACCTATTACATTGCAAATGCTTGTTAGTTGATATATGTGCAACAGCACCCAACAGTCTGCAAGAAACAGTGCAGCGTTTTACACACAACATGCTTAGTGTAATGATGACCTGGAGCTCAGGGTGCTCTTTATAGAACAGGCTGGTGCTGAGGTACTTTTGAGACAAGATCACACAAAGCAGGATTTGACTAGAGTGGTGCTGAGGGCAAGTCGAGGTGAGAAGAAAGGTCTCCAGGTTCCCCTAACAGCAAGGTATCCTCAGGCCCATTTTCAGCCATCGACAATTATTTATGGAGGGAAAGAAAGGAAACAAAAAAACAGGGATGAATACATTCTAGGCAAATTACTTAATGTCCCCGTGCTTACCAAAATGAATGTGTCGGTCTGTAATGTAACTGGTGCTGATATAAAGCGCTCTGATACCTTCGGGTTGAGTTTGTGCTATCTAAAACAAAAACTAAAAATACCCTTGCTGTCATCCCTATCTGCCAATGGCTGAAAGAGTTCTTAACATTCCTTAGTGGCGGTACTCACTTGATGAAGAGCTGTTTTTAACCTCCTAATCACAGGTTCAAATCCGTAAGGAAGCTGATAAATTGGTGCCAGTGGGTTACATAATTATAAGGCCTATTGTTCTAGCAGGTAAGGACAGATTAGCCTTGATGTGTGCATTACAAATATGAAATATTATTATTCACCAATGAAACACAGTGTCACCTGAGATCAGTGCTGTGAAACGTACGCGTGGTATACAGCGCTACACTAAAAAGCATGGATAAACAGACCTCCGCACAGTACCTGCGGCTGGCCTCCTCTGGGTGTGCTGCAGGAAGAAGTGAAGTGTGCTGTAGCTGCCTTGAGAGGCAGAGGGGTCTGTGAAAACAGCCTGTCCTTGTAAGGAGTGGGATGCTTCCTCGGACAGACCACCTCCCTTAAAGGCACTTCTGATATTACTGCCACACTGATACCTCATTTTTGCCAAGCATTCCTTTGCTGTTGTTATCAGTTACCCCCACTCCACCCGGGCCCCTCTCCTCCCTGGCACAGCTCTCAAACTCTCTCTGCTATTTTAAGCGAAAGAATTTAACTGGAATACATTTAAATCTCATTTATTGATAAAAACATACCCAGATTTGAGGGACTTGCTGTTGTGTTTATTAATCCTTGCCATAAACTAGTGCTCCCATTCCATCAACAGTAAAACAAACATTCATAAACAAAATTAAAACAAGCAGACGCCTACGCAGCGAGAGCCCATGGGCATCGTATAGCGATGCAGCAACGGGAGAGGCTGACTGCTTGCTGAAGAGATGGGTCAGCGCTGGAGCCAGATGTGCAGCGAAGCGGGACTGTCTATGAAAAGATGTGGGCCCAGAGCACCAGCAGAAGTCGGCACAGGTAAGCGCGGTGAGGCGTGGCAGGGCGCAACGGGGGGGAAGCCGACAGACGACGGAATAGATATTATTCATTTATTAAATTATACCTATTCCATCGTCTGTCTACTTCCGAAGCCCCGCCTCACCACATTTACCTGTGCCATCCGCTGCTGCAGAGCACTTCTAAAGAAACGAAACCAGGGGCGCTGCAGTCAGCTCACGTGCCTCGTATACTGACATACACAGCCAACTCCAAGAGGAAGGGCTCTGTCACCCGGGGCTGGGCAACCAGTAAACTTCAAGCAGGCAGGATGCAGTTTTATTCACCGACGGACACTATTGTGAAACTAAAAGTGCATGCGACACTTAAAATAAATGCTAAGGAAAACAAGGGTCCCATGCAATTTATTTAGAAATATTATCACAATTTTGGTAATAAAAATTGGAAAATATAAATATAATAATGAAAAAAATAAGATTTAATAAACAACTAAATTGAATGCAAAAAAATATACAAGAAGAGTGAGTGAGCAACCGTGACAGGGCAGAGAAAAAGCAGCCGATTTCCTTACCGCAGGAAAGTGACTTAAAAGGTGACTTTTCCAACCCTGGGCATAACACTTCGCTACGCTCACGGAGTATGCAAAGTCGGTGCTACTACGCACTATGCAAATTGCACGCAGCAGAGTGAAAAACTGTGCTAATTGACGTTGCGTAGCAGCAGTATAATAAACACCTACAAATACTTTGATAAAGTAATTTTCGATGCTAAAAAAAAAAAAAAAGCATATAACCAATTCACAAAAGTGAACTTTGACAATAAAATATCAAGCAATGAGAGAGGTGATGATTTTGGGGTCCCCTAACCTAGGGGAGGACCAAGCAGATGCCTTGAACACAAAAAGCATATCATGTGAACGATTCAGTGGTGGTCCCTTCCTCCTAGGACCACCCCAAGCACAGTTATGGGCAAAAATACAATCCCAACCAAAGGCCCTGCAAAGCATTATGGGACGAGATTAGCAGTGGGCAGTGAATATTATAGTGTCCAATATCAAAATAATTCTATAAAGAGCTGCAGTTCAACTAGTCGTTACTAGATGTCCCTCACGAGTCAAATGCAAAAGCATTGAAACCCTTTCATGAAGCTTTTGCATTTGACTCGTGAGGGACATCTAGTAACGACTAGTGGAACTGCAGCTCTTTGTAGAATTATTTTGATATTGGATACTATAATATTCACTGCCCACTGCTAATCTCGTCCCATAATGCTTGCAGGGCCTTTGGTTGGGATTGTATTTTTGCCAATAACTGTGCTTGGGGTGGTCCTAAGAGGATGGGACCACCACTGAATCGTTCAAAAGATGTGCTTTTTGTTTTCATGGCATCTGCTTGGTTCTCTCCCTAGGTTAGGGAGGATCCCAAAATCATCACCTCTCTCACTGCTTGTTACTTTATCGTTTTCACTTTTGTGAAATAACTATATGCATTTTTAGCATATAAAGACAGAGATATTTATTTTATCTTAACTAGCACCGTGCAAGATGCCTTTGGCAATTATTGTACAGTGCAGTCAAACACACAGCTACATGTAGTTCAAAATGTACTTTGTGTAGTGCTACTACGCAAACTACGCCCAGGGTTAAATTTTTCAATAAGCGAGCATGTAAATAAGCTATAAGTCACAATCTGTATTACATCTCATACTCCACAATTAGATACAAATTTTGGTATAGAGTTGAAGATTTCGGGATCTCATCAGGACTGACTGATAGAACAGATGCCTGGAAAGTTGCCAGTAAGGAAAATTCACTGACTCGGTCAAGGAGGGTAAATCCGAAAAGATATCCGGAGGAGCGGACGTTGCCGCGTTGAAACAGAAAAATGGGTAAAGGGGAATGCCTGGACCTCGGTGAGGGACAGTTGTTGAATGTGAGGTTCCCGTCCGGGAACCAATGGACGCGTTACCCAAGAACCGCCGGAAAGTGCGATAAGGGCGAAGGTCTGGTAGTCACCAAACCGGATCATGCGATGAAGGCCTGATGTTGTAAAAGTATCAGGATGCCATGGTTACGTGCGGGGAGATGCCGCGGCAGTCGCGCGATCAGCCTGTGAAAGGATGTCTAGAAATCTTTTCAGATTTACCCTCCTTGACCGAGTCAGTGAATTTTCCTTACTGGCAACTTTCCAGGCATCTGTTCTATCAGTCAGTCCTGATGAGATCCCGAAATCCTTACAGGGATTGAAACGTCGTCGACATATACATCTTCAACTCTATACCAAAATTTGCATCTAATTGTGGAGTATGAGATGTAATACAGATTGTGACTTTTTGCTTATTTACATGCTCACTTATTGAAAAGTCACCTTTTAAGTCACTTGCCTGCGGTAAGGAAATCAGCTGATTTCCCTCTGCCCTGTCACGGTTGCTCACTCACTCTTCTTGTATATTTTTTTGCGTTCAATTTAGTTCTTTATTAAATCTTATTTTTTCATTAATATATTTATATTTTCCAATTTATATTACCAAAATTGTGATATTAATTCTAATTCAATTGCAAGGGACCCTTGTTTTCCTTAATACAATTACCCTTGGTCCCATCAGACTTCTAGGTTCTCTTTGTTCCTTTTTTGCACTTAAAATAAAAACAACGGGGCATATTATCAAGGGCTTTATCGCCGCTTTAGCGGCACCTTTTGCCGCCAAAGCGGCGATAATTGTATCGCCCTATTAGCAAGCTGTCGCTAACAGGCGTTAGCGACAGCTTTTATGCGTTAGAGGCCGCGTTTACCATCGCCTTGCATGTCAGCGATAATTATCGCTAATGACATGCAGGGAAGGTGTTCCCTACTAAAAGCGACTGAAAACAGTCGCTAATCCCACTACTCCCTATTAGCAAGGCAGGCGAAGCGATATAATAATTCGCGCTAAGCGCGTTTATCGCTATATTCTAACACCTGCTAGTGAGGACGACTTACCTGTTTAAAGTATAGGAGGTGGATTCTAATGCTGAATCCACCTTAGCGTTAATGCGAGAATATCGCTGGTTTTCCAGCGATATTCTCGCTTTTTGCCGCTATCGCTGGAAATAATATCGCTATGGAGATAAACCTTACTAATAGAGTGTTATCTCAGCGATATTTTCCAGCGATAGGCGGCGTTAACCAAAGTCGCGCTAAGCGCGGTTAGCGATAAATATCGCTATTCCTTGCTAATATGCCCCAAAATCTGCTGTCATTGCTTAAGCGGCATCCCACGAGTAGTTTGTATGGCTGCCCCAGCTGAAGCGCGGGCTGCTTGGAAAAAAAGAATTATTTAAAAACCGGGTTGGGGAGGCGAGGGGATAGCCACCCTAAATCGCTGCTAAGAGGCAGTGCTGTGTCTGGCTAGATGTAAAAGAAACAACCAAACAGCACGTTGGGGCATATTTACAAGCCCCTTCGCCACTTTTGCGCCGCCGTTGCGTCACGCATGTGACGCAGCGGCAACGCAAACTATGCGCCGCGTTGCGCTATATTTACAACGTGACGCATCTAGGGAGATGCGTCACGTAGTAAACCCCTGCGCCACATGAAACCTGCGTCAGGTTTCATGTGGGCGTACCGGCGCAGGGGGGGGGCGTTCCGGCGCACGAACGCCTCGGCAAAGTGACGTAGTGAAATCTACAAGATTTCACGCAGTCACTTTTCTGACGCTGGTGCGTCAAATCCTTACGCCTGCTTCAAGCAGGCGTAAGGATTGACGCACCATGTTAGGGATAGGGAAGGTTGGAACAGTGCTGGAGTTGCGTCGCGCTTGCGACACAACTTCAGCACTGCGCCAACCTTCCGCGGCAGATGCGTCACGCATCTGCTTATCCTTGCGCCACGATGCGCCGCATTGTAAATGCGGCGCATCGGACGTGGCGCAAGGGTAAACTTGCGTGACGCATTTTCCCTGGCGCATCCCTGCTGATATGCGGGGATGCGCCAGGGAACGTAAATATGCCCCACAGTGCCTGCTTCAGCAAGAGGTTAATTAAGTAACTAGTTCTCCCGAAGTGCTAATGAAAGCTCCCAATTAAGGACACATGTAAGAGGGGTTGTCCTTATGGGAAGTAACAACAGGAGAGAGGGCGGTACTAAGGAGGGACTACTTACTAAGCCTATTGACAAAACAAAAGCCATAATTTACATAGGACAGGAAAAGAGGACTCGTACGTGAGACTTGCTCGGAAGCAATCCTCTCGTTTAAGCTTGCTAACGAATTACTAACAACGTGTTTGTGAATAATAATGCACAATTATATTACACACGGTACAAAAGGAAGCTTGTGAATGTGTTTATTAACTGCATTAACATGAACGTAGGACTAGGATGCATTTTAACACGGGATCTTTACTGCGCATGCGTCTACTGCATCTACGCAAGTATGACGTTCTAACGCTTGGAGGGAAATTCTGGCGCTTGCGCTAAGAAATATAAAATGGCTGCCTGAAAACTCACATGCATGGCACCTGCTTGTAGAAATTAGAAATTAAGTTTTATACTAACGCAAATGCATTAAGAAAAATAATAAAGGGTACGGGTTAGAGTAGAGGTTGGTGGTATACAGTGAAATCATTTATTCTTGAAAATAACATTTTCCATTTTGACTTTATTATTAGTACGTATTTGGGCCTGGTAAACTTGTCTGAGTCGAGCAGTCTGACGTGGTGGGACGCATGCGCCCTGATGTGGAAGTCTACAAAGATGACTAAGAATTTGACACGCGTCAAAGGTCGATGAAGATGTGCCCTGGGAACATGAGGGTGAAGAGTTCATATGAAGGAACTGTACTCAGAAAGTGTTACATTTTATATTAATAAAGTTTAAGGATTTATGGGAAAGGAAGGGCGGAATAAAAGTTATAGGGGAGGAGTTTGGGACAATGAATTAAAGAAATAAATGGAGTGTAAGCATGGTGTGATGATCATCCCCCCCTCGCCTGTCCAATCAGAAGTAAGTCTCTGGCGAAATTGAAACATTAATGGGTGGTACTCGGAAATGAAAAGGCATAATTGAAGTAGTTAGTTAGTTAGAGGAAGAGCTATGGTTGCAGGTTGTCTTTGCTGGGAGAGCGTTGCTGAGGAGATTCCGGAAGAAGAGTGCGTCTTGCTGGGGTGGTGCTGATGATGAGAAATGCTGATGGAGAAAATTGAATGCTGAACCATCTAATTTACTTAATTGGGTTAGAAAGAAGATCACGGAAGAACCACGAGGAGGAAGAGAGTGTGAGAGAGGGGTGCGACGCAGTCGTCGGTATCTAGAGAGGTGAAGTATCTCTGTCCTGATCCCTGTCCTGAAGACTTTGTCTCCTGATCTATCCCGGGGACCCTTACCAGCCCTTTGGGCAGGGGGTTGGTCTTCACACCATACTTGGTAATTCATACTTTTATCGTCTTGATGAATGCTCTTCTCTCTCTATCCTCTTCTTTCTGGGTATAGTTGTTGTGTGGATCTGAATTCTCCATCTAATGAAAGACTTTTTTTTTTATTGAATTGACACTCTTGTGAATGAAGGGTGTTTGTACTGAAACGTTGAGATGGTTCACACTCAATCTAAATTTAGATAAAGATTAAAAAAACTTCTCGAGTCTGTGATTATTTCTTCATACGTTGAGGAATGTTTAACGAATTATGTTAATTATCACTTCTAACTAGTTTTACCTAACTGGTCCATTGACCAGAGGAAAGATTTATCATTTTAAAGAGTAAAGGTTAGTTAAAGGAGTAATAACTAGACTTGAGGTATGGAAATATTGTAAAATTTATAGAACTTTTTCCAGCGGTTTACTTGGTCTCTTAAGAGTGAGATAAGAAAAGTTATATGGGCCCAGGTGGGTATATGGTAGTGGAGTATCTGTTGTTAGTACGCTGCTGGATCAGTTTTCTGGTAGCAGAGCTATGGTTTTTAGTAACTAGTTTGGTGATAAGTGTAGATTATTGATTAATTATTGATTATGTTTAACAACAAGAGTTAGTGTCCTTGTTTTATGTCGCCTGGAAAATTCCCGGGGAATGAATAGCGGGTGGCGATCAAAACCACACTGCAGTGAGGTTACTCGTCTGTTGGAACAACATTGAGGAATTCAGTGTTGAAGTAGGGACTATTTTCTGTGTAAAAGTGAGAGTAATTGATAGCAAGGAGGTTCGCTGATGAAACTTTAGGCGTTATATCACCTAGAAAGGGTAATCCTAAAGGAGTAGTAGGTTCTTTCAAGCTAGATTGACAGCAAAAGGGGTTCGCTGGTGAAACTTTGGTCTCGAAATACCCCAAAACGGGTGACACTGGAGGAGTAGCAGGTTCTCTGGAGCTTATTTGAAGAGTAAGCGGAAGGGTTTTACTCGCAGTGAAAAGAAATAAACTATCCTTTGATTTATTGGAACAGACAGAGTAGCGAATGTTTTTATGTCGTTAATAACAAAGAATTTAAAAGAAAATATTGAGAAAATAAGTTTTTCGTAATACCTTGTAAAGGGAGGGTCAGTCGCCGGAGTGATACTGACGTCACAGTGAGCCGCGCTGGGATTGGTAGAAGCAGCGGGGGTGTGACAGGAGGAGTTTGTAAAGGAGGGGACAGTAGAAAGGAGCAGAACTGACGTCAGGAAAAAGGCCGTGCTGAACATTGGTCAGGTTGCGGGTGAGAGCTTGATTAAATTGGATACCTAGTTAGAAGCCGCGCTAGGATTGGTGAGGAGAAAATTGTATGCAGATTTTTGATTTGACTGTTAGTGCAAGGCGTACAGGTAGAAGATTTCGAGGGTTTGCGGAATACAATTTTCTGCATCGTTCTTCAAGAATGTACGGAGAGAAAAGAAAGATGTCAATCTTTAAGAGAATAAAGAATTTCTTTGTAAAAGATAAGCCTGTGTTGACTAGAGAGGGAATTCCTATTCCACCACCGAAGACGCCAGCATCTTTTATGATGATGGAAAGAGGATATCATACCTGCTGGTGGTTGGAAAATTGGGTAGAGTATACAAAGGATGATGGTGTACTAGCATTTCCTAAGGATGGTACATTTAATGGGAGGATTCTTCAGAATTTGAGATTAAAAATGAATGATTTAGAGCCTAGACCTAGGTTAACTCAATATGAGGCTTTGGAAGAATGGGAGACTGAATCATATGAGAGAGAGAAGTGCAGAGGTGGAAGATATAGAGGATTCTTTCCGAGACACCTGCAAGAGTCACGTGAAGGGCAGATGAAACAGTGGAGGAGAGCTATGGTATCAGAAGGGTTATATCCAGTGTTGATGGCGGAGGAACAATCTGGAGGAAAGTGTAAGGAGAAAACAAAACATTTGAATACAACAGGGTATAGTGAATCAGATGATGAGTTATTAGAGGATATTTTAATTAAAAATCCACCACCATACCAGGAAGCAGCTAGTAAGGTTGTCCCAAGTGCGCCAGTGATCGGGATATCATTAACTCCACAGATTTTACATGAGACATCATACAACAGAGTGTTGCAAAATAATGAAAGAGAGGCTTTGAACAAAAATAAAGAAGAATTAGTTCAGAGGATAAATCAATTGAATTTAAATACTGAAGCTTAGACAGTACCAGTAACCATTGGCCTAGTAATCCCATTATATGGAGATAATAAGATCTGCCAGAAACCACAAGTTGTGACAGTTCCATTAAACAGTCCCAGAAAAGAGATAATAATCACAGATGATCAAGTTAGCGAAAGCGAGTCAGTTATTTCATTAATGGATCTCCCTATTGTAGAACCTCATACGGAAACCCCAAAAAGAGCTACACCTATGAATTTGAGAGAAAGAAGACCCTTGATTCCTGTTGGAAATAGAGACACAGCTGTAGTCACCTCAGAAGAAATAGAAAGGTGGGCTCAGGAAAGAGATAATCAGAACCAGATACCAAAATTTTTAGATATTAGCAAATTGAAAGTGGAATTGGAAGAAATGATGACAGGATGTGTAGGTACAGAGAGATTAAATGTTTACAATGATGAAGAGTTATTGTTTCTGTGTAAGAGTATAACTAGGAGAGCAAGAATATTTCATGAAAGACTGAGGTTGCTTCAGAGATTGGAATAGACATAGGGAAATCGAAATTATTACAGAAACCCTATCGAGTGGATTTTACTGACAAAGACTTAGAAAGTGTAAAAGCTTCCAGAAAAAGGCTACAGATAAAAGAATTAATGAGCATTTTGCGAAAATGGGGAGACATTGATAAATGGAGAATTAGATGGATAAGAAAGAAAGAGGAAGTACAAGCGAGAGAAGCAGCATCTGCATTCCCAGTAGGAGAAGCAAGTAAGGCAGAAAAATTGTGTCCAATGAGAGAGGTTCCAGGAGGAGGATATGTTCATGTTCCATGGAGTAGGCAAGATATTTTGTCATTCACAAATGATTTTCCAAAATTGAGAGAAAAACCGGTTGAATGGTATAAACAGGTAGAAAGGTTTGTGAAAGTTTCAAAGGTTTTATTGAAGGATTTGGATGGTCTGTTTGATATAGTGGTACCTACTGATTTATGGACGGAGTGTAAGATCACAATTGATTGGCCAAATGAGGAGTATCCTAGAGATGCATAAACAGGAGCACCTTCAGGAGAGGTGATGAAAAAGTATCACCAAGTGATTACGTATTTGAAAGGGAAAATTCCTCCAAAAGAAATAGATTGGGTAAAAATAGATAGAACAACGCAGGAACCAAATGAATCTGTACATGCATACTATGAGAGATTATTACAGGTGTTTAAACAGTATAGTGGCTTTGAGAATATTGGTGACAAAGATATGGGACATTTTGTGTATCGGTTTGTGTATGGTTTGAAACCAGAAATCAGTCAGATGATACAGTAGCACATGTTGTGTTGGCAAAGCAAGACAGTGGATGAAATTCTAAAGTACGCGAAATATTGCGGAGATGACATTGAAGCCAGGCGTAGGAAGCTAAAGGAGAAAATGATGTGGGCACAAGTCAAAATAGCAGAGCAGCAGGAAGAGAAAATAAATGACCAAAATAATAATCATGTGAAAGAGCAGAGTCAGGTAGTTACTTCACAATATCAGGTGCCAGCTCCTATGCCAAATTTTGTGAACCATCAAAGTTTCAGTGCGAACACCGGATTTCCAGGAGAAAGTGGTAAGAATAATAAGATGATTGCACAATATTTTTTGCAGAATGATGAACATTTGGAGCCCGCACAATGACGGTGCCTGAGGGGGGAGGAAGAGGAGTGCGTGCTTGGCGCATCCTTGCCGGTAGATCAGTCAAGTCCATTTGTTGATGGGAGAGTAGAAGGTAAAGACATTACTTTCCTATTGGATACTGGTGCTACCAGGTCTACTGTGAGAACAGCAGACATCGCAAACCTACCCCTCTCGGGAGAGACAATCCAAGTTGTAGGCGTATCAAACCAACAGATTAAAACCCCAATCACAAAACCAATGGAGGTGCATATTGGGAATTTTAAGGAAATGCATCGGTTTGTAGTTTGCGATTCTAGTCCAGTAAATCTATTGGGAAGAGATCTTTTGTGCAAGATGAATTGCACAATCTATTGTACACCGGACGGTGTTGCTTTCCAAACCCCTGATGAGGACGTAGTCTACAAGATGATGCTGGCAAAACAAGGAACAGAAGTAGATGAAATGTTTTCATTAATAACTGAAAGTGAATTGCCAGAAGAATTGAGAACAACAGTTAATCCAGAGGTAAGGGATTTTACAGGAAAAGACATTGGGCTAATGAGAAATATAGACCCAGTTAAAGTGACAGTGAAAGAAGGTGCAGTGTATCCAAATACCCGACAATACAAAATGAGTTCAGAAGTAAAAGCAGGAATTATTCCAGAAATCGAACGAATGGTTAAACAAGGTTTTTTAAAAGAAGTGATGGGTAGTCCCTGTAATTCGCCAATAATGGGACTGAAAAAGCCTAGTGGAAAGTACAGAATAGTGCAAGACCTACGGAAAATAAATAAAATTTTAATTCCCTGTTGTCCAATTGTGCCAAATCCAGCAGTAATTCTTTACCAAATACCCTGGAATGCAGGATGGTTTACAGTAATTGATTTATGCCAAGCGTTCTTTTCTATTCCTTTGCATCCAGACAGCCAGTATCTTTTTACGTTTAAATTTGAAGATCGCATTTACGCATGGTGTCGTGTTCCTCAAGGGTACACAGAGAGTCCTTCAATTTTCAATCAAATCTTGAAAAAATGGTTGGAGTCATTGATAATGCCTGGAAATTCTGTGTTGGTTCAGTATATTGATGACCTATTGGTGGCATCAAAAACACGAGAAGATTGTGTCACAGATACAATTGCACTACTGAACCATTTGGCTGAAGGAGGACACAAAGTGTCTCCAGAAAAATTACAGTTCTGTCAACAAGAAGTAAGATATTTAGGACATAAAATAGAAAGAGGAGTTAGAAAAGTGACCCCAGAACGAATAAAAAATAATCAAAGAAATGCAATTGCCACAAACACAGAGAGAAATGAGAATGTTTCTATGAGTGGTTGGATACTGTAGGCAATGGATTAATGGTTTCTCCATGTTAGCGAAGCCATTAATACAGATGATCCGGAAAAGAGCAAAAGATCCAATTGATTGGAAAGATGATTGCCTAGAGGCATTTGTGAGACTAAGAAATTATCTGTGTGAAGCTCCTGATTTGGGCATGCCTGATTATACAAAAGATTTTGCTTTGTTCTGTTGTGAAAGAGAAAATTATGCACTTTCAGTTTTGACACAGAGACATGAATTGAGTCGACATCCAGTGGCATATTTTTCAGCCACATTGGACCCAGTAGCCTCAGCATTACCTGGCTGCTTAAAGGCAGTAGCTGCTACTTATATGAGTCTGGAGCAAAGTGAGTCAATAGTGATGGGACATCCAGTAAAAGTTTTTGTTCCACACTTAGTTGAGATTCTTTTGACCAGAACAAGAACACAGCACCTCACCCCTAGTCGTTTGACAAAGTATGAAAGAGCGATTTTGGGAGCTGAGAATGTGACTGTAACAAGGTGTACGATTTTAAACCCAGCCACCTTATTACCAGATCCCTGTGATGAAGAAGTGAGAAACGAAAGTGATCATGATGGTTTGGACGTGACTGAGTTATGCACGAAGCCCCGCCCGGATATAAGAGAGACACCTTTGAAAGAGGCAGATCATGAGTTATTTGTAGACGGCTCCTGCCTCAGGACACAAGAAGGGGGACTAAGTGCTGCATATGCTGTTTGCAAAATTTCAGGGGTAATTGAAGCATCCTGTTTACCTGGGGTCAAGTCTGCACAAGTAGCTGAATTGGTTGCCTTAACAATGGCATGTAAAAAGGGGAAAAATTGGAGAGTAACCATATTTACGGACAGCCAATATGGTTTCGGAATTGTGCATGACTTTGGCCAGCTTTGGATGCAAAGGGAATTTCTGACTTCCTCAGGATCTCCTATCAGAAACGGCAAACATGTTAAAGATTTATTGGAAGCATTGCAATTGCCAAAAGAAATAGCAGTTGTAAAATGTGCTGCACATCAGTCAGGAAATGACTATGTGACTGCTGGCAATAATTATGCTGACCAAGTGGCAAAATACTGTGCTAAAAATGCAGTGGCCATAAACAGAAAAATTGAAACGGGTGAAACCATATGCCAACTTATGTACCTCTCAGTACCAGAAACATGAGATGAGATTAGACAGTTGCAGGAAGAAGTTGAGGTAAAAGAAAAAGAAATTTGGATAAAGGCAGCCTGTACAAACAGACCACATGATGAAGTATGGGTGTACTTAGATGGAAGACCGGTCATGCCAGATTGTTTGCTTTCAAAAATGGCGAGAGTGTATCATGGAGCAACACACATAGGGCGAGATTCAATGATCAGGCTATTCAGACAGAGTTGGTACAGTACGAAGTTCAGGGTAGTCGCAGAGAGCCTTTGCAAAAGATGCTTAACCTGTCAATAGCAGAACTCAGGAAGAAAGACAGTGGTAAGCTGGGGAAAAATAGGAAAGGCAGAAGGACCCTTCACCAGATTACAGTTAGATTTTATTGAATTGCCCCCATGCAATGGACTAAAATATGTTCTTGTCATAGTATGCCTTTTCTCAAGGTGGGTGGAGGCTTACCCGACTCGAAGAAATGACAGTCTTACAGTTACAAAATTGTTGTTGAGGGGGTTAGTACCGAGTTTTGGTTTTCCAGTCACTTTGGAATCAGATAGAGGCCCTCATTAGGTCTCGCGTAGGCAGCGCGCATGCGCTGTCTCTCCGAGACATCTAGTAATCCGTATAGTGAGGGTAATCCCGCCTGCTGCTTGTAATTGGCTTATTTACGATTTCCGGCCTCCCTATTGGTTGTTGGTCCAATGCATCACTTCCGTTTTTATCGGAAGCAGCACCGACCAACTACAGTTTCATTGCGCTGCAGCTGTTGTTATGTCATGTTTAGGGACTCCTTGTCTGTTTATTTAATCATCACGTCGCCGGAGCATAACTTTTATCTACACGGGCGCAGCGCTTCATGTTTCAGCACGGCACCCGTGTTAATATATGCACCCCACTCGAAAAACATCCCCCCCATGTCCCCCCCCACTTCCCCATCCAGATAATTTTTGTTTTGCTTTCCCTCCGCGTCTGTATTAGCCTGGACGTCCGCTTCACGGATGCCGTGTTTCATGTTTTGGACGCATTTATATTCCGGCCGCCTTTTCTTTCCTTTACGTCGCTGCCTCTATTTCTGGCTTTCCCCCTCCCTTCTCGTGATAGGAGCCCTCACATCGAGCACAAACGCAGCTGTGGATTTGTTAGTACACGAGAGAGTGCTGACACAGACTTTGGATTGGAAATATGCCATCAGAACAAAATTACAAATGCCGTTCATACTAGGAAAAAAATCCCATTATGATCGGTATTTGTAATTTTGTTTCCATTGTTTAATTTGATGGCATATTTTTTGTAGGCACGAGATAGAGCCGACACTGAGACTCGAACCGGTTCCCCACTCATGAAGTCAGCAGCTCTGTAGCTCTAGCTCTCTAACGTTTAGGTGCCACCGAAGCCCCACCAATCCGGCTGCACCAAAATGCTGCTACGTGCAAGTAAGTGAAGCAAACAGCTACGGAAGATAAAGTCGTAGTCCAGGCCATTGGTATCTGCCACTAGCCCATGCCAGCAAGCAGATGTGTCCGTGGAGGGAGAAGGCAGTGAGAGGGGGGCTGAACATGTACAGCCGAGGAGAGGTGAGTGCAGCCTGCTCCTGCTTCCCGTTCACTAATTGAATCGGTGTCTATTTGTCCCTATGCTTCTCTCCCCCGGCATAGTGTTGCTCTCTGTAAAGCATGTGCTTTTCCCCGCCCCCTGTTACGTTCCTCTCCACCCGTGCACTCTCTTCTATGCCTGTTGTTGCTTCCTCCACTTGCACCCTGACCCTTTGTGTTGATTCCTCCTTCCCTCATGGCGCTTCCGCCATCTTCCACCCTCTCCCGTGTTGCTTCCACGTACCCCCACCCTGTGTATTTCTTCAGCGTCCCCCTGCCACCTCCCATGGAGCTTCTGTGCGCTATGTCACATGTGCCCCCGTTGTTCTGCCCTGAGTAGCTTCTGCTACAGCCGTCCTCCTGCTTTTAATAAAACAACACTTGTTTTTAAATGTCACTGCTTCTTCCTTAGTGTTGTCAGTCTGTTGCCCACGTTTACATGTAGATCTTCCCTTTCGTCACTGATTGTGATGCATGAAGACCTCTGACCCCGGCAAACTTTTATCTGATCTTTGGGTAATGGTCAGACTTCTTATTTAATTGCTAAGGCTGCTGTGTGCATGTTTTTCTTGATGAAACTTGTACCCCAGCTGTTTCCATTCTGAAAGCAGGCCTACAAATCCCATAATGCATCATAAAAAAAAGAACGATGATGCTTCCGCTGGGCTGTGTTGTTTTATATGCCATGGCCTTTAAAGGTTGTGCTGGCTCACACTGCCACTCATGCCCCCCTTCGTTTGTTAGTGTGCTGGCTGAGGTGATCAGATTGATCTAAGCACATGAGTCATGAGGGCCCCCCTCCTCCTGTCCCCGCCCAGAGCTTCCACTGCCAAGTTATTATGTGGGTGGGAGCGGGTGAATCACGCCCTACTTCCAGACTGCTAATCATAAGCGCTCTTTCGTGGAGCGAGTTATCGGATGTGGACAAAAAAGGCCTGAAGCCCCCCTCCCAAACCATGGGAAATGCTGTGTAGCTCAGCTGCAGGACTTCACCATGTCACAGACTCTCCAGGGCGCGTGAACACTCTTCTGCGCACGCCACGTTATCTGATATGTTATATTTGTTAACTGTAGGGGGATCTCTGCTTTACCACATCACATTCAAGACTTTATAACGTTGGTTGATTTAGTACGTGTTTAATTTTATCTCTTTAAATGTATTTTGACACATTTCCATTAACAACTGCTTTTGACATAAATTAACGACATGACAGCCAAAGAGTGTTTTGGTTTTAATCTCCTGCTTGTAGCTAAGTCGGATAGGTCCCATTCACACCTTAGGTTTAATACAGTTATCCACAACTGTTAACTTGCCCTTACCTAGGCGTCCTGCTGCATCACAACTGGATGATCCTGAGATCACTTCGTGGAAGAGTGGATGTGAGTTTGTGGCTACAAAGGTTCAATACTGTGCTACCTACCGTGATGGGGGTTGTGCATATATGATAGTCCCTTGGATCTCAAGTTTGCCCTCTCACTACACTTTATGAATGCAAGTAGATGCTACTCTAGACAGTTCTATTAAATATCACCCTCACCTATTTATTTCCTTGTTCACCCTCACCCAACCATCACTCCTTCTCAATAGGCTGTGTGTGGTCTGCAATCTTGCATTCATTTATTTTCAAACATGCTTAACATACTGGACATGCAGGTTACACACATGGTGATTATTTTTTGCTTCGTGATAGGCCTTATTTCATAATAATTTGTGTTTTTTTTCATTTTTTTACCTTGTTTCTCAAAGGCTAATTGCTCAGTCAGTCAAACCACTTTATTCGATTACTTAAAATCATAAAAGTACCAAGCATTATTTACAAAAACACAATCTTAAAAATACATGGATGAAAATATATTATAAAAAAAAAAAAGAATTTAAAAAAACCACATTTGTGTATAACCATTTTCATCTAGAATCACAAGATTAAAAAGATTTCAACATGTATTAAAACTAATACATTAATTCATATAACTAATTTCATAATCCTAGCAGTAGCGGCCCAGGACAGACAAAAATTAAAATATTCCTCATGTTTTTCTCCTAAAAAAATAAAATAATTAGGATCAAGAAAATACATAACAATCTAAGCAGAAGAGCATTTAAAACAACCACATCTATATAACACAACAAGCACTAAAATCTCAAAACTAAAATGAAAGGATGGCATAGCCACATTTCATAAAGACTCAGGCAATGTTTAACAAGGGGATATTTTTCCTAATTCGTACAGCTGCGACTAAAAAGCAAGCAATATTAAAAATATCCCCAGGGTTGCTCAGCATTTGCAAATAAAGTAATGCTGGTCTAACCTGTAAAAAACCCTTTACTTTCAATATGGGGATTAAAAACTTCCTACGCATATCAATGTAAAGGTCGCAAAACATCATAAAATGTAAAGTATCTTGTGCAGAATAATTAACACATATACATGGTGGTGCATCCACCGGTTTGCACCATCCCATATAATCACCCACCGTATGGTGGATCAAATTGAAACGAAACCTAGTCAAGAGCCAGCGATGGAACGGCTTATTAACAACTATCAAGTATGGCTCAATTAAAATAGATGTTTTTGTCAGAAAGTGTGCCCTGACTAAAGGTTTCTGTAACTCATGTTCTTCCCGTTCCATCACCAACATATTTAAAAAGTTTGTTTTGACCCATTTCGTATCTTCCTTCCTAATCCTCTCTGGGAATTCAAATAGTTCTGGCCGCCCAATTTTAGATAACATAGTTTTAACGTACCACAACCATTTGATGTTACGCACGTTGTCCAATTTGGCGCAATCCCGCAATATCTGATGATTCAGAGTTAGCTCAGGATTGAGCCATACTCTGAGCCAACAGAGTAACAGTGCTGTACTCAGAATATCCGAGACATAACCCATCCCCAATTCCTGATGTATAGCAAAGGTTGAGGTTGATTGGGGAACGGACAGGAGGTTACGCAAAAATGTATTTTCAGCGGTCTGCAACCCTGGCTGCTGTTTAAAACCCCATATAGATGCGCCATATGCCGCAATAGCCAAACACTTAGATCTATATATCTTCAAAATTGCCTCCACGGGTCTAGCCCCCAAACGCTGGGCAAACCCTAAAATAGCAGTGGAAGATCTAATTACAGCGTTTTTTTATTTTCTGTTGAGGGACCCAAGAGCTTCTTTCATCAAAAACTACTCCTAGATATGTAAAAGAGGATACCGTGGATACTTCCGCCCCACTGCAATAGAAAGTTTTAGCTATACTAGCTCTATGGCCCGTTGTCATGATATGTGATTTCGCAATATTCACTACCAGGTCCAAGGACCGCCTATAGGCTCCAAATGCATCCAGGAGCCGCTGTAGGCCTACTGCAGTACGAGCCAGGAGAACAGCATCGTCCGCGTATAGGAGAACTGGGATTAAACAGTCACCCATACGCGGGATGTCCGGGCTCGCTTCCAATAAAGATCTATCAAGGGCATTAATATATAAAGTATCGAGTAGGGGCGCCGATATACACCCTTGTCTGACGCCCCTTCTTGATTTAAAAGAGTTTGTACACTTGCCATCCTGAGAGATCCTAATTGATGTGGAAAGGTCTCGGTGAAGATCAGCCAAAAAATAAACTAAAGACGGGTCCAAGCCCATATCCAGCAAAATACTCCACAGCTTCGACCTGTCGACCAGGTCGAATGCTGAGGCTAATTGCTCTTTCTGACCAACGTCTGTTATCCATGTTACAATCGATTTTCTCACGCAGAGTGCCCTGCAAGTAGTGGGACCTCACAGCTAAGTGTCACTTGACTGAAAGGAGGTTAAGAGAATAGTTTCCACCTTTCTGCGTGTGCTGTCAATGTGAAAAGCTCCTCCAGAGCCTTATCCGGCATCTCGTGAGCGGAAGTCTTTAACACCACTAAATATAACAATATGCGCTGCTTTCCTACTTCACTTAGTCAAGAAAGAACTCAGCAGTACGTTCTGTTCGTTCTGGAGATTTAGAATGCCAGCAGCATTGCATGTTTTTCCCCCAAATATATGCAGATTACGACATGTAGATGTTCTCTGGAAGGTCTCACTTTGACTAATTGTAGTTTCTGCTTGAATGTTGCCATTTCTTACAGGGTTAGTAGAGAGGCAGGAAATATTTGGCCTACTTAAATGTGTATTATTACTTAAAGGATTATCTCAAATATTGTCTTCAAAAGTCATCAGTTAATGGTTTGACTGATTTTCAACACGTTTACGTATCATAACAGGCGAGGGTAGAAGTGGTTCCACCCTCAAGTCTCTCAGCAAAGTTAATAATTAGAATTTCTGATTATTATCCACTTGGCATGCTCTCCTATTTTGTGATGTCCATTAAACAGATTTTGCTTTTGAGAATACTTAAAAAAGCCAATAATCACAATTGAAACTAGGCACTATAGAGCGGGTTTGGCAGGCACATGTAACACCAATCTTATGGTTATATCTTACTGTGAAGTAAAGGTATACTTCAGTTATAAAAAAAAAATTGGATTACTTTAAGTTTAACAGTACATTTTTGCACTTTGTGGTATGAAGATATGCTGTAAAAATAAAAAAAATAAATGTAAATCCGTATTTGTAAAGCGCGAGCTACTCACCCTTACGGGTCTCAAGGCGCTGGGGGCCATCGTGGAAATTAAGTGAGCTATTGCCCAGAGTCACATGGTGCTGAACTGAGCTGCCACCGGAGCCGGGGATCAAACCGTGAGCCCTGTGCTCCGAAGTCAGCTGCCCTGGCCGCTGCACCACACCTCTCCACTATGTTGTCCATTGCATTTTATAAGTATATTATTTTTTTCTGCATTTGGAACTTGCCCACACATATTTTGCCAAACTGCATACCGTACGTGGCTTTAGCATGGCAAAAAGCTTAGTTAAATAAAAATTTGGACTACAATTAACAAAATGTAAATAAGGCATCCCAGTAGGGTATAGGATATTAACACCTATGACTTTGATGTTGCTTGTACCAGCCAAAACCCTTCTAAAACCTCTTGACTAAGTTACTCCATCTTCAGTGACAATATCATGTCATTTTGCCTGTTTGAGGCACTTGCTTAGACTTGCCAGTCTGGGGACACTGCCACAAAGTTTTCAGAGATAAGGTGGGAAATAGCAGTACCAGTGATTACTAGTCCCTGTTGACCTGTGTGGGGCACTAAATCACACTGGCAATATGGTTGTCATTTTTACGATCCTTGACATGGAGTCCAATGATGCAGGTATCGCCATACGTGAACATCCACATAACCATGTCATTTTCATGTTTTCTTTTTGCTTAGTAACCCTTCCCCTAACTCCCTTCCTTTTTTGCCTTCTGATCTCTCTATTGATGTTACTCTTGTTGTTCCTTTGTGTCTCTTATGTTTGGTTGCCTTTAAATCTCCAAAACATGTTTTTCTACTTCTGATCTTGTTTTTATATTGCATACTTTCAGTATGATTGCTTACATCTGTTTTGTACTCCTTTATCATTTTCCATACCTCCAGTCTTTGATTTAATTGTAACCCCAGCCATCAAGTCTTGCTGCCTTACTTTATCATCTGCTGTTAATATTGGCTTTGTCGGCAAGTTACTCTTTGACATTGTCCATTTTTTTTTTTTTTTTTAATAAATCTTTTTATTAACACAGCTCATAAGACCATACATTATACAGTAACGTTTGCAGCTCAATCTCGTTTTCCACAGATTCATTACAGCGAGTAACAGGGGCGGGAGCATGAACAGCACAACCCAGTCCCCAGACGAATCATGTATCCTCATCCCTCTTCCACTACTCTCAGGGCTCGGTATCTCTTCCAGGGCGCCCAGACCTTTTTCCACTTTGTTATGCACCCCCTACTCTTATAGACCACCTCCTCTGCTGTTTGACACCAATCCAGGTCCCTCTTCCAAGCAGCAAGCTGCGGTGGCGCCTGTGCGCCCCAGCTCCGTGCGATATTACGTTTGGCTACTCCTGCAGCCAGAGTCAGCCACAGCTCCGCATACTTGGGCCAGCTTTCTTCCCCCTTTATTTGGAGGAGCAACCACTTGGGGTCCATCGGGACCTCCCTCCCCATTGCCCTAGACATAATATCCGTGATCCCTATCCAGTATATGGCAATCTCTGGGCACTCCCATAGGATGTGAAAAAAGGAGCCCTCCTGCTGGCACCCCCTTCTGCAGAGCCCCGACTGGAGCCTACCCCAGCGGTATAGGAGTGTGCAAGGGTAGTAAGTGCGATGAAGTATTTTTAACTGAACCAGTCTAAATCTGGCCCGGATGGCTATCACTCTGGGACTCTGTATCGCTTCCTGCCAGCTGTCATCGTCTATTTCTCCCAGGTCACCCACCCATCTCGCTCTGAGGGAAATCAGGGGGTCTGGACAATTATTTAGCAGCTTACGATAGACTGTGGAGATAGGTTTACCAACTATCGGATCTAACAATAGTCGGTCTTCCAGTGGGGAATATTCGGGAATAGACGTCCCTGGTGTGATGTGTGTTCTGAGGGCATGCAGCAGTCTGATGTATTGGTACCGTTGTGTCGGGTTCATATCGTATTCTGCTTGTAAGTACTCAAATGTTCTAGGGGAGTCCCCCATCCAAACGTCTCCTAGGTACTCGACACCTATCAGTCGCCACCCCTTAAATCCCGTGACATTGTCCAGTTTTTAGGTCTTTCTGGAAGATCTACTGTAATCACTGTACTGAGTAGAGTCCCACCTGCTGCTTGCCATTGGTTACTCCTGTGTTGCTCTTCTTTCCTGGCTCGTTTTTGGTTGGTGCTCCCAATACATCATTTCTGTTTTATGCCAAGCAGCAACGGCCAGCTACAGTTTACTTACGCAGTGGGTGGTTATATGTTCCTTTAGGGACAACTCATTTTATTTCCTGCTAGTCATTCACCCCGGCGACCCCTTCACGGGCTGCTGCGTGCATAACATTTTTGTACACGGATGCAGCGCTTTGTTATAGCACAGCGCCCACTTTCATGTGGGCTGCCATGCGCATAACTTTTATATTGATGGGCGCCGCACTTTGTTTCAGCATGGCGCCCGCTTTCATGCTTGCAACATGGGTGCCGGGCGTTGCGCCTTGTTTCAGCATGGCGCCCGCTTTTAAGTTTACCATCCTAATGCCTCTAAGTCTCGCAAATGCGAGACCTATTGCATTGCAAATGATTGTTTTAATAATGAGATAATTCGATTAATCTGTGCTGCATTTAACATAGAACAAAAACTGCACTGTGCTTATCGTCCAGAGGCTTCTGGAATTGTTGAGCAAATGAATGGCACAGTCAAGTCAAGATTGGGAAAGGTGTGTGCATCTACAAAACTGAAATGGCCAGATGCATTACCTCTTGTATTAATGGGTCTCAGGAGCATTCCAGACAGAAAAACAGGAATGAGTCCACATGAGATTCTCATGGGAAGGGCCATGAGACAGGCATTTATTCCTGGAAATAAACTAATGAGTATAACTGATGATCTGGTATTGGACTATTGCAAAGGATTGGTTGAAATGATGCGTCCTATCTCTCACCAGGTTGGAGAAGACACAGTTGAAAGACAGCCAGATCAAGCACATGATTTGAATCCTGGAGATTGGGTGCTGGTAAAGAAACACGCAAGAAAGTCGTGCTTAGCACCAAGGTCGGATATACCGTGACAAGTCATACTAGTCACTACCACAGCTGTAAAGTGTGCAGGTTTGCCCAATTGGATTCATGCCAGCCATACCAGAAGAGTTCCGAGCCCATCAGAAAAACAAGAGCAACCACTGACTGAACAAGCTGAAACGTCAGGTGTTGTAAACTGTGAAGTTGAAGAATCTAGAGTGATAGATTCTAAAAGACAACCATATGACGAACAGCACGAGATAAGTCAGGAAGAATGGATCCCAATAAATGAAATAATCAATGATGCTATAAAGACCAGAAGAAGAACAGAACTGATAAGACAGGAAAGTAGACAGGAAGAGACAGGGGAAGAAGAACACACTCAGGTAAAGACTGAAAAAGACACACACAAACCTGAGGAGGGAAAAGTAGAAGAACACGTTCAGGTGGAAGAAGAAAGTTTTGAATTAAGGCCTGAACAGGACCAGATAAGAGTTAGAAGAACAAGGGGGCGTGGCTTGCGCCCGAGGAAGATGGCGGCACTCCCGTGACTCTCTTGAGGTGACGGGGCTTTCCGAGGGATTTTCTGGCTTCGCCCGAGTCTTGAAGGTCGGCAAAACTGTATAAATTAAGGTCGGAATGTAAGCGCCTCTAAATGGAAGTATTTTCGTCTTCTTTCTGGCAAGCTTCGACCTTTTATTAACCTTTCTGCTCACAGTTGAGGTATCTGCGACAGCTGCTTAACTGCCACCCACGCGATGAGGGAGCCGTTTTTCCTTTCACTTTGCATTTTCACTGGCAGCATAGATTTATGGATGTTAACAAATCGAACTAACGAACTAACGAGAGAAGAACTCTAAATTTAAACTCTGCAGTGATTTATTGCCTAACTTTGCCTCGCAATGCCCCCTCTGTGAAGCATATCGCTTCCTGACTAACTGAATGAGAACTGTGGCTTCAAAGCAGTCTGCACACTGAGGAGATTATTTACATCGCGCGCTGAATTTCTTCAAAAGGAGCAATGTTTTATTCATTTACTGACCCCGGTTCACTGACTATGGATGTTTCACACTAGAAGTCATGTAGAAAAGTGAATTTGGACATTACTCCCATGCGCTTGTATTAATAGGCTTTAGATAGGCATTTCAGCAGCCTTGTTTCTGTGTTGCTAATGTGTATGTGCAAATATCTGCATTTCTTAGCTGTGTTTCTCTCAGAACCTACAATGTTATATGAGTGTACCACGAGATTCTTTATTTAAAGTGGCTCTCTTGGATATGGTATTAAGCTAAGCATGTGGTATGGTTTGCTTGGGCATAGACACTCTTGTAATGTATTGTGGTGACTTACATTTCATACATATATTCTCTTCCATTTAAGCATACAGATATCACTTTTATATTTCACTTCATGCTTATTGGTAATTGTATGTTTTGATATTCTGTCATGCGCCAAATGTACGCAAATTCTGTTACAGTTGCCCTGCCCACTATTATTAGGTGGAATTGCGCACTTACGTTATACCTTGCAGTTTTACATAACCTTTTCTGTATAGGTTTTAACTCTTCCCATTGCATGGGTAGGTTAAAAAAAGTATCTTCATTGCAAATATCTTCAAATCGTAGATTTATTGTCCATTCAAAGTCACGTGTGAACTTCATTAAAATGGAACACTCCCAAACATCGACGCCCAAAACAGCTGCTTTTTCGACTACGACCAATGGCTCCTCTTCTCTTACTAAAACAACAACTAAACGCCTTAAACAAAATCCACCCTCTCCACCGAAGCCTTCTTCGCCTGTCTCCATGGATCTCCTTCTGGAAGAAATTCGAGCTCTGCGGCCATTTGTTGAGGTGACAAATTCTAAAATACAAATCTTAACCGATGGATGGGAAAAATTGGAAGAAAGAGTCACCAAGGTTGAACATAATGTTGAAACTCTCAGTGCATGTTACAACAAAGTAGACATCTTTCATTCCCAAATTACATCCCTGCAAAAACAGGTTGAAAACCTTGAAAATAGAAACAGACGCAACAACCTTCGCATTTATGGATTATCGGAAGGCGCGGAGGGATCGGATCCCATCTCCTTCTTTCAAAAATTTCTACCGACAGTACTAAATCTACCGGAGGACACTACTCTCAATATACAACGCGCTCATAGACTGGGCCCACTGCATCCAACACCCTCAAGCACGAAAAGACAAAGAGGAGTTATATTGTATTTCCTTGAGTATACGGACCTCCTCAAAGTGCTTTCCGCAGTTAGGCTCCTGAAGCGTATTTCATTTTCAGGTCATCAACTGTTCTTCTCGCAAGACTATGCCAAATCCACAGCAGATAGACGCAAAGAATTCCTCGATATGCGTCCAGCGTTGCGTTCAATTGGAGCTCGTTTCGGATTGCTTCATCCTTGCTTGTTTAAAGTCACTCTCAACAATAACACCACGACTTATGAGGACCCAACAAAGCTGCAGAGTTTCCTCAATGCACAATGCCCAGAAAAGATGGACATTTCCAGCACTCGCTTTAAATAGCTTTTCTTCTGGAATATATTTGAATAGGGATTAAATCCTCAGTGTGTTGTTTTAACTATAGAAGTTTAGTATAGCTTTTGCACATGGTATAATGGTTTGTTTGATCTCATTAATCTCTAAATAGCTCTTCTTCTGTTATATATTGGAATAGGGTTTAGCTTTTCAGTATGTTGTTTTACTTACAAAATTCTATATTGGATTTTGTAATGATATAATGGTTTGTTTGTTCTCATTATCTTCTTCCATTTCAGGTTATAACCTTATAACGTCTGATGTCATAATGTGTCATGACATATTCCATCCTGTTTGTATTAACCATTTTTTGTTTCTTTTTACACAGGACCTAACCTCGTGTGCTTGACCTTTTAGTTTTGAATGTTGTTTACATCCCGAAGTCTTCCCCGCCTTACCTCATGGAGTCCGGGTACGTCATCGTTCCATGTGGTCTCTCCCCCCCCCATCCTTCCATTGTTTTGACTTCTATGTGGATATGATCCTTTTTCTTATATTCTTCTTTACAGCTCTCACCCCTTCTCTTTTATTCCCTCTTCTTTCTTCTTATCATACATGTTTCTATCATTTGCCTCTTTTTCCAATCTTGCTTCTTCCTTTTCTTCATCTTTCCCACCTTTTCAGCTTCTCTCAATTGGTTTTAACTTTTAATATCTCCGTGCCTAATATAAGGTTTACTTCAATGTTTTTATAGCTCTTATTGTTGAATTTTTCACATGTACTATTGTTCACAATTTACGAGATTTTATTGGTTCACTTATGTTTTTATTACTTTAATCTCACACATGTTTTTGAAAATTGTCACATGGAACGTCAGAGGCTTGAACTCCCCCATTAAGCGACAGAGAGTCTTATCTCACCTCTCCAAATTAGATGTTAATATTGCGTTACTACAAGAATCACATCTCACCGAAGGCGAATCACTAAAACTCAAAAGAAATTGGGTTGGTGAAATCTTTTTCTCACCAGGAGATGGCAAAAGGAATGGGGTTATAACTGTTTGTCACAAAGCACTGAATGCCAAGCTTATATCTCAAGAATCCGACACAGAGGGTAGGTGGATTCTCACTAACCTCCTGCTGGGGAAGACCCCACTGTCTTTGCTTAACATTTATGCCCCTACTAGCGGTGATGCCACGTTTTGGTCTCGTATATCTCAGTTATTGCTCAAGTACCCATCAGAAAACTTTATTCTTGCAGGAGACTGCAACCAAGTGATGGACCCGTTTATTGATAGAAATTCTAAATCCCCCTATATCCCAAACACGCCACACAAAGTTTTCACACGAACTATTCAACAAAGAAACTTATTAGACTCATGGCGCCTCTGCAACCCATCCACAAGAGAATACTCCTTTTTTTCCTCTCCACATCAAACACAATCTCGAATAGACCATATTTTTATTTCACGCAACATTTCCCAATCCTTACGTTCTGCTGACATAGGCCCTAAACTCATTTCGGATCATGCACCTGTTTCAATCCAATTAGACATTTTAAATCAATCCACATTACCAAAAAAATGGCGTTTCAATAATTCCTTACTTCTTGACCCTAATTTCAATTAATCTTTTACCTCTTTCGCTCAAGAGTTTTTTCAGATTAATTTAACGAATGGTGTCTCCTTTCATACAGTCTGGGATGCCTTTAAGGCCACCGCTCGGGATTTCATCATTAGATTTGTGTCAAGTAAACGTAAAGTTTCCCGCATATCACATAACACACTTCTTGCTAAGATTAAAAAACTTGAGCAATCCTTCCACACCTCCAAGTCGAAGGACTCCCTTAAAGATCTCATCAATGCAAAAAATCACTTTTAACGAATCCACTACCGAACAGGCCTCCCTATACTTACTGAAATCCTCAGCGAAGTATTATGGTGGCCAAGATTTAGCCAAAACAAATCAGGCAAACTTCTAGCCAATTATCTAAAGATTAAACAACAGAAACTTCATATTGATTCCATTATAGATGATAGCCAAGCACCGAAATTCAAAGACACTGAAATACTCATTTCTATCAATCCCTTTACACACCAGAAAACACACCCTCAGATACAGGCATATCCCAACATTTCTCCACAATTCAAGAACATATTAATCCCCAATTAGATTTAGCTTCTTTGGAAGCTGAACTTACACAAACAGAATTGTTAAATGCTTTAAAAACTCTTAAAAAAGACAAGGCCCCAGGCCCAGACGGCTTCACAGTGGAATTTTATCTACATTTCGTTCATCTATTACTCCCACACTTACACACTCTTCTTTCTTCCTTTATCGCTTCCCGTAATTCCACCGGCTCTTTTTCTGAAGCATTGATCTGTCTAATACCAAAGGCTGATAAGGATTTACGTTACTGTAAGAATTATAGACCTATATCCTTAGTTAACGTAGATTATAAAATGTTCTCGAAAGCTCTAGCCCTAAGATTAGAACAACATCTTCCCATGCTGCTTGGAAAAGAACAATCAGGTTTTGTCAAAGGCCGCAACATCACTGACAATACATGCTTATTCTTTGACATTTTATCTAAATCATCACATTATCCGGACTCCTTGGCGGCAATTGCGTTAGATGCAGAAAAGGCCTTTGATAGGGTTTACTGGCCTTTTATCTTCCACGCTCTCAAGTGGTTTGGGTTTGGACCGAAAATCATTTCTTTAATAGCCCTACTTTACTCTGAGCCCAAGGCCGCCATATCTACAAATGGCCTCATCTCCCCCTACTTTAATCTTAAACGAGGAGTACGCCAAGGATGCCCCTTGTCCCCTTTTCTTTTCAATTTGGCCTTAGAACCCTTTCTCTCAAGAATACGCAAGAATAACTCAATCACAGGTTTTGTCTCGGATCCTCAACAAATTAAGCTGGCAGCATATGCTGACAATATTCTAGTTTTTCTCTCCCAACCACAATCTTCACTTACAGCTTTCATGGGAGAGGTGGAGGCCTATGGATTGGTATCTGGCTATAAACTGAATAGAGGAAAGTGTGAGATACTACCCTTAACCAAATACACCTTTAAGGATGGTTTTAAGATCTCCAACTTTACTTGGAACCCTAAACATATAAAATATCTTGGCATTTGGTTCTCTCCCTCTATAAAGACATCTATCTCTTTAAACATAGACAAATGTTCTGCCAAACTTAAAACATTGGTCGCAAGATGGCATCCCCTTCATCTTTCTTGGTGGGGTCGTCTGGACACAATCAAAATGATGTTGACTCCGATAGTTTTGTATATCCTTTCTAACATTCCACTTTCCATTCCATCTAAATTCTTTCAAAAGATTAATTCTATTTTGATTTCTTTTTTATGGAACGCTAAAAAACCAAGAATGGCGTTACAGAAATTAACAAGACCAAAATCTGAAGGCGGTGTCAGCTTCCCCATTTCTCCAACTATCACAAAGCCTTTCAGTTACGACAACTATCGAATTGGATCACTAATCAATCTGAGGATAAACCTCTCTGGGTGGATCTTGAGACCTCATTTTTAGCTCCCTTCTCATTTCAGGAGTATCTCTCCTTTACTCGCAAACCACAAAAGCTCTCTACTCCCATAATTAAGCAATCCTGTAAACTACTATCCACTTTACCCCACTTAGTAGTACATAATTTAGACACTTTTCTCAATTCCACAATTTGGCACAATAAACACATCCTTCTTAATAGGAAACCTATATATTGGAAGGCTTGGAGAAATAAAGGTCTACTCTGGGTTCATCAATTTTTAGATCAGGGTGCACCCATTGAATTTACGCAATTACAAACTCTTTATCAATTGCCTTCTTCCTTTAAACCTAAATTTTTGACCTTGCAGAACGCAATATTTGACACTTATGCTAAACTCAAATCTTCACCTTCCTCACCCTCCCACCCCCTTTCCCATGGCATAACCTTTTGCACATAAACCCCAAAGCGTCCACCATTTATTCCCGTTTAATGGTACCTCCTGAGATCCGAGACAAAACCAAAGTGGAACTCTCATGGGAATCCGATCTGGGAACGATTTGGCCTATCTCTTTTTGGAACAGAATTTGGACGAAACTTAGGAAATCTTCCAGAGCGGCCAGCACAATACAAACACTCTTCTTTATATACAACAGATTATTTCTTACCCCCACATACCTACATAAAATACACAACACAAATCTCAACATTTTCTGGACATGTTCCCAGGTTGACGCTGATCTCCATCATATGCTTTTCACCTGTCCACATGTTTTTATATTCTGGAAACAGGTCTGGCACCAAATCAACACTATATTTCACACCACAATTCCTCTCTCCCCCACAAACATTTTCCTAGGTAGTTTAACACCGGACTGGAAAACGAGTCAATCCCAGTTACCACTTATTGATTTGTTAATAGCTGTAGCTTTTCAGCAAATATCAAAAAACTGGAAAGATTCCTCTAAATTGTCCTATTTAGCTTGGTGGTATGCTGTATGTCACAATCATCACCTCGTTACAGCACTCGTCCATCCTATCTCTCTTGCTACTAAACGTTCTCACCTTTGGGGCCCACTCACACAATTTCTAGACGATACCGTGAAGAAAACTTCTTTACCTGCTCCCTCACAACAAGAAGTTACCAAGCCTCCTTGACCTCCTATTGTTTATTTATAATTATGTTTAATTTATCATTTTCTATAATATTTTTTAAAATTGTGTATTTTTGAAATGCACTGTTATTTACGATTTCTGTGAACCTTTGATTGTATTCATATCATCTTCTATATTATCCTTTTACTATTTTAATGGATACTATATATCATTATTATTCTTTATTACACCTTCATGTATTTATGTATTAACAAATAACTGCATATACGAAGTATTGTTTTTATGATCATATTAATCTTTTCAATAAACCTATTCTTGAACTTAAGAGTTAGAAGAACAAGTTCAGGCAGAAGAAGAAAGGTTTGAACTAAGACCTGAACAGGATCAGATAGAATTAGAAGAACCAGCTCAGAAAGAAGCAGGGCAAAATATAGTAGAATCTGAGCAGGAAGTAGCAAAAGAAGGTACAAGCACAGAACACGAAGAAACAGAACAGATTGTGCCCAGAATAAATGAAATAAAAAGAACTTTACAAAGAGACAAAGAAGGTGAAAACGCAGTTCAAACAAAAAGAGTCAGAAAAGGAGACAATTGGCCAACTGGAGTAAAGAAACTAAGATATTATCTGGGAAGGTCTGAAAAGGAGCCAGATCAAGTGAATGAAATCACAAGTCAAACAAGACCCAGACAAACCTTAGCAAAAATAACTCGAAGAAGTCGAAGATTGAGAAACGCAAACAGACAATACAAAGCTCCAGAGTGGACATACGTGATACTTGAAGAATTTGAATCTCTAGATCTATCTGATGAAACAGAAAAGGTCCATATTGCACAGATTGATGAAAGCAAACTGAGGCCTCCTTAAGAACAAATAAGAAAGTCAAAGCTGACAAAGAAATAGATAAGGGAAAATACATTTCTCTAGAGAAAATGGCAGAAACTGAAGTAACGGGAAAACCAAAATGTGGATTAAAAAGAAAGTGTTTTAGATTTTGTTTTTGTAGTATATTATTAGCAATATTAGGATGGTTGTTCCTAACAGTAGGAGTACCCTTAATAATGAAAATAAGTGACAAAAATAATACAGAAACTAATGTTAAGATAGGTAGAATAGGAGAAAGCAAATTAGACATAGGGATAGAAGATGAAGCAAATTATCATAATGAGTCAGATTATAATACGACCTTTAACGTGTTTATTAAATTGTTATTTCAGTATGTTAGCACCATGGATATTAACAACTGCCACGTGTGTATGAAGTTACCTTCATCAGTATCAGAAGGGATTACGTATCACCATATACCTTTAATTTATGGTGTGTCATGTAGTGTTTTATCAAGTTTGTTTTACGCTACAGGGAGAATTCAGTATTTTTATTCTAATTTAGATGTAGTATTTCCTGATTTACTTATTAGAAGAAATATGAATCCAGTGGCTAGTAGTAAAAATGCACAGATTATGGGAGAATTTTTCTTGACAATGAATTCAATAGATTTAGTTCAGGCACGTAAAGATAATCTAACATGTACCTTAAGAAAAGAAGAAAAGGACTTTTTGAGTTTGGTAGAAGAAAGGAGACAGGATTTATTGAGGAAGGCTATTACACAGAAAACTCATGTACCTCCATGGGGAGGGAAGGAGGGAATCTACTCAAGTGGCAAGGCTCATGCTGCGATATCCCTGGACTTTGTGAAAAGGGGAAAATTCTGCCTCCACAGATTGTAACAATAATTACATTGGTTCCAGTGAATGTGAACATAACTTTCTAATATTAGGAGGATGGGGACTAAAAGGCGGAACTGATCCTGTATTTCCAGGAGTGTATTATATTTGTGGGAGTAATGCCTATTATAGATTACCTGCACAATGGTACGGAAGCTGTTATTTTGGAATAGTTTTTCCAAAAATTTACCATGTAGATAAAATCAGTGGAACCAATGGAAATTCTAATGGACTAACACGGATAAGAAGAGCTAGTTTTTCGGAAATTGTAGGAGATATTTTTAGTGCACTGATACCCTCAGTTGGAGTCATTCTAAATTCACAGAAAATGTGTAAGTTATCAACCATAGTTGATCGTCTTTCTACAGATACTGCAGTAGGATTTTTAATGATTAACACAGAAATAGTTGCAATTAGGTCTATGGTTTTACAGAACCGTCTTGCTCTTGATATATTGTTAGCAAAAGAAGGTGGAGTTTGTGGCATGTTGAAAATTCAACATTGCTGCACTTATTTTCCAGACAAGAGCGGAGAAATTAAAGGATATATTGAAAATATTACGAGAGTACATAAAGATTTGACCCAACTGGAGGTTGATAGTGTGTGGGGAAGGCTAACCAAGAGTCTAACATCAATAGGGAAATGGTTTGTTGCTTTTGGGAAAGGTTTTCTAGGCCAAATAATGATACCATTAGTCATAGTCATAACCGTAGTGATGTTAATAATAATTACATATAAATGTTGTAGAAAAAGAAGAAAGGAAAAAGTACACTTTGAAAGAGAAGGAAAGGGACAGAAACGAAAGAGGAAATATGATGAAATCCAGATGGAAGAAATGAAAGGCAGATTATATAAGAAAATAAGGGATTTAGAAGGAAATGAATTGACTGATGAGAAACCAAGAATAGAAATAGAGAAAAACTGAGAGGTGTCAAAGTTGGTATCTGGGATGGATGGGTAATTTGTGATGGCTTAATATTGAAGAAGAAGCGTCTCCCTAGCAGGGAGGACGTCCCCTTCGTGCACTGCTTTAATCCAATAAAATAGAACTTATCACTTTAGTATCTGGAAACAAATAACGTAATGCTTAGGAAATAAAGTTCAAATCCACAATAGTTGTCCTTATGGTAGAACAGCGCAGGATTTATTTTGTCATCCTGAAATTATTCATCTTTAAATATGCAATCCGTATTACAAATCATGGTGGAAAGAAATTTCTCATTCCATAACCCAATGCATTTCGGGCTAGTTTAGCCCTTCATCAGGGGAAAGGTTCAATTCTGTGAAAAAATGAAAAGCAAAGTCGAACAACAGGATAACCAGCAGCGGCAACAAAACTTAAATGAATCAGAGAGCTTAGACAAAGTGAAGTAATATCAAAAGTGAAAAGTGATTTGACGACACATGCTCGCGTGTATCGTGTGTTAATGTGTCTCATGCCAAGAGAAATAAATTCACGTAATCAAAAATAACGTGCTGAGAATGAAATTATAATACCGGCTAAAGAAGGTGCAACTCAAGAAGAGACCAAATGTGAAGACAGCGTGTGCAAATGAAATACGTCGGCGTCTTGCTGTGTTCATGAACCAGTAATCCCAGAGACGAACAAACGTGCATAATGATAAAAATGTTGGCCAAGTAAAATGGCATTTGTGAGCAAAAAAAAGTCAGCAAACAGTTGTCTAGATGTGAAAAACTTATAAGTTAATAAAAAGACGTACAAGTGCAGATAATCCCGTGTTTTATTCATACCTCTAACGTGCTCGTGTATATCTCCAAGTCATGTCTAACAAGCGAAGGGGCCGAATAGTCAAAGCAGGCATTGGGGGCGTGTTGTGAAATAGTGAGTGCGAACGGAAATAGATGTAAAGACGGTGATCGAAATAGACAAGAGACTCAAGGGAAAGTAAGCCAGAAACTCCCGCCATCTTGGAGTGGTGGAAAAATGAAACACTAGCATGTTGGCAAAAATGATTATAAAGCAAACATTCACAAACATATAACCAATGATTCGACATGAAACATTAGAGATAGTGAAACGATATGTATCTATAGAAAGCAACTATATTCTAGCCGGTCATTGAGACCATTCGGCTGTATCAAGTCTAGTAATTTAATCCAATCTCTTTGTAAAAGCAATTTGGTGGTGTCCCAACCTTCTCTGGGTGAAAAAGTTTCAAGAACCAAAAAACGAAGTTGGCTAACATTATGATGATTCAACTGAAAATGTGTGGCCACACATGATTTAAGGTTGCTTGTTTGTATATTAGACTTATGTTCGGTCAGGCGAACTTTTATTTTGCGTTGGGTTTTTCCTACATATACTAGGCCACAAGGGCATTTCAACATATATATCACGTTAACACTGTCACATGTGGCTGATGTGCGCAATTTGATCATGTGTCCTTTTCTAGGATGAGTGACCGAGTTGCCAGGAATTATGTTGTTACAATTGTTACAATTATAACACGGCTTAGTTCCTTTATATTGTTCATGTTGTTTAACATAAGGAGTTGCTGATAGAATGTCTCTAATGTTTTTACTCCTTTCATAAGCAAAAAGGGGTTTCTGGTTAAAGATGCCAATGAAGTCTGGTTCGGACTCAAGCATTGGCCAATGCTTCAAGATCAGTTTCTTCAAAGCTGCACAGGAGGTTCAATATTTGGACACCATCACCATGCGATTACTTTGCTTGGGGCTTGTTGTTTGGTTAAGAAGTTGTTCCCGAGATTTTAAGGTTGTTCTGTTGACTGCTTCTATCAGTATATCTTTGGGATATTTCCTGTCCTCAAAACTTTTGATCATGGTGGCAATGTTTTCATCTAACTTATCAGGTTGAGATACAATCCTTTTGACTCGCAATAGTTGAGAGTAAGGTAGATGGCGCTTCAAAGGTTGTTGGTGAAAACTGGTAAAATGTAATAGATTATTGCGGTCCGTACTTTTCTTGTATATGTTGGTGATTAATTTGTTTGCCTCAATTGAAATATTAACATCCAAATAGTTAACAGAATTTCTGCTGAGTTCATGAGTAAACTGAATGCGTTGATTAACAGCGTTGAGTTGGTGAATGGCCTCTGTTAGTTCTAATTCAGTGCCTTTCCACAATAGGAAAGCAAGTTATTGTTCCATGTGTAGTTGGTTAATATGTGTTCCCTCTCATATTTGTGCATGAACAGATTTGCGTAGCTGGGAGCTGCGCAATTGCCCTTAGATGTTCCGATGAGTTGCAAAAAATGCTCATCCTCCCAGACAAAATAACTGTGATACAACGTGAAACTCATGAGCTCCATCAAAAAGACTTTCAAGTCGTTATTCCAATCTGTTCGTGCTATGAAGAATTCCGGTGCTTCTAATCCCATGTCATGCGGAATTGACGTGTAAAGAGCCTTTACATCAATAGTACAGAGCCAAATATTTTGTGATGCTTCCCATTGTACTGTATTGAGTTTATTAAGAAAATCTGTAGTGTCCTTAATGTATGTCGTCATCTCTTGAACTATAGATTGCAAGTGTTTGTCTAAAAACTTCCCTATGGGTTCATGCAAAGATCCTCTGGTGGACACAATAGGCCTAAAAGGTGGTTTTCTCAGGTTTTTGTGAATTTTCGGTGTCATATAGAATTTAGGTGATCTTGGGTTGCTTTGGAGGAGGTATCTCTTGACCTTTTCAGTGATGGTACCGTTCTGAAAGGCTGTATCTACAATGTTTGTCAAGATTATAGTGAATTCTCTTGTGGGATTAGAAGGTAATCGCATGTAGGTGTTATCATTATAGATATGCAATCTTACACTCTCACGGTAATATTGTGAATCCATTATCACAAGGGCTCCACCTTTGTCTGCAATAGAGCATTTAATATCAGGGTTGTTGGTTAAATAGGTTAAGATATTCCTCTCTTTCATGGAAAGGTTACGATTTCTCTTGTGTTTAATTATTATACTTATCTGTATTGACTGTGTACACTGCTTAATTAAGTAACTTCAATCATTTTCAACGTGTGCTAAGGAGTGTTAGTTCACCTTGGCATATATATAAAACATATTTAAACTTTATAGAAACACACAGTCACTGGATGATGTCATCAGTGATGTCATTTGAGATGTCATCAGTGATGTCACTGACCATGTCATGAATGATGTAATATGTGACGTCATCAGCAGTGCATTGCGGGGGCGCGAGTTATAGTTAGCTGAACTAACTATAACGGCCAAATTTCTCTGGTTTTATACGAGTGAAATGTCCAACTAACTATAACAGCCCTGAAACCTGTGGTTTTTTCAGTGAATATATATATACTTAGAGCAGAAGAAGATCTTCACCCTGCCTTGAGTTAGTGTTGCTTTCACCACATCCACACCAGCAAGTGTGTGATCAATATTGGTGTAAATTTAATTTAGTCACACCTCAATATAAATCACACAGCCTGGGGGAAGAGGGTTATGGTTGGATGAATGGTTGGGAAGGGGGGTTTGGGGAAAGGTTTGACAAAGACAAACACTACACATGGACAACACACAATCTTGGCAGACAACCATCATAAATCTGTTAAGGGAGAAAAAGGAAATGCATGCATGATGATGACTTACTTGATGAGTAGTACTAGACTAGTAGTACAGGGCAGCAGTATAATATTAACTGTTATTATTATTATTATGCAAATGCCTTGCCTGTCTGCCCCCAGAGAGACCCACATTACATATCTGTAGGAGTCAAATATAAGCAAACATAATAAACAACAACACACACACAGTTGTGATGATTGAAGAGAAAAAATGAATCAAATGAAATGATGATACTATAATTATGGTCAAATTGGGAGTTGCATATCTGCATTCCTCTTGGTCCTTCCTTGGACTGTTCGTCCGTCAATCTTGGGTGCCTGCCTGGCGGATGCAGTTTGGTAAGGTAAGTGTGAGTTGTTTTTCCCAGTGTAGCACAGGGTAATGGCCAGCCTGTAAGTGTAGATGGAAAAACCAAAAGGATATTGAACAATCAAGGGGAAAAGTAAAGTTAAACTGCATAAATTAAGGAGGAGTGCAACAAGAAAACTTTCAGAGGAGGCATGGCTAAATCATGTCTACTCTGTTTCCAGCAGTAACCTACAAAAACAATAGCAGGCCCGCCCACCCAGCCTCCACTTAGCTTAGATTTTGAGCCAGACAGCACTGAGCACCCATACACAGCAACATAGTATTTTCCAAATTAAGTAACAAAATCAATGCACCGCTGTCAGTCATACAACCACACACGCCTCCACCACTACACAGACATGTAGGTCTGGTGTTGTTGTTGTTTACCTTTTAGGCCACTTCATGAAACGCTCAAGCTATTCCATCAATCATCTCCGATCCTACGGACTGACTGAGAGTATTGTATGGTCATCATGGTGTCAAACTTTGTAGTGTCCCGAGTGAGTCCAAAATCAAAAATGCAATGGATCGGCCTGCAGTAGTACAATTTTGTTATTGAACAACAAGAAGGGAAACATTGACTTGAGTCACTTTTATGTGTGTAGCTTAAATACTAGTAGACATCATGCACAACAACACAAACACCAGTCACTCAGAGTCAGCATGCAATACATGCCATCATCATTTACCTGTTCTACCGGAGCAGTCCCTCTAGGCTCGGAAAGGCGGATAGACATATAGTCAGGTTCTTTGGAGGGACTCGACAAGGCAGGCACACATCTCACATTTGTTGTACTATTCTCCATCCAATGTCTGGCTTGATGGAAATGGATTTAGGGCGAGTCAGGACTCGGAGGAGTGGACTTCCTTCTTCACTGACTGCACACAGTTGCAACTCCAATCCGGCAATAAAAGAGTAAGACGGTGGTGATGGATTTGTTGTGATTCGAACCAGAAAGACAGTGAGACACACAAATAACAAAATTAAATAATATTCCTTAGCTATCTTTTTGGGGGGCTTTTTTGGGGGCGTCAAAGCAAGAAAGAAAGTAACTCGAAAGCCTAGTTGTCAGGGAAGTAGAGCTTGTCCTCAAACTCTGGTGGTTCACCCAGAAGTAGGTAATCTAACACACTACTTCCATGACCTGAGTCGCCGTCATCATCTTCCTGCTGTGCTACATCAGGTATTGTGTAATCCGGTGGTATAAAGTGCTGATTCATTTTGATCATGGTTAACCTCTCCATGTTTTGGGGCGAAAGACTGGTCCTTCTCACTGCAAGAAAGGCACCAGCAGCACTTAAAACACGCTCAGAAGAGAAGAGACACTTGCAACAGGGCAAGCCAGATAGTTTATCGTCAGCCTGCTGATAACTGGCCATTGGCGCCTTTTCCCATACCAATACAGCAATGGGTTTTGATGGAAGTAGACCTCTGTTGGCTAATCCAGATAGGCCTGGACCATCCGCTCAATGCTCATGGGTGCGCCGCCTTGCTCGGGCTCTTTTGCCTTTGCCTCAGCACTGGACTTAAGACCTTGCTGTAGAAACCATTCCTGTGCGGATTTTGGGGCTGATGCTCCTGTTCTTGGTGTTGTTGGTGGTTTTAGCTGCTGTGGGCCAACCGCCCTGCCGCCCTCAGGCTCTGAAGTTGAACTTGAAGCCGGCTGCCCTGCAGTACTTGTTGTGCCCTGGAGTGGCGGGCCTCTAATTCCCGGCCGTTCTTTTTTGAAGTGACTGGCTTCCACAGCTATACAAGTTTTGTAGTTGGGAACATCCCCGTTTTAAAAATGAATGAAAGTGTGCAGTAATGGTTTGAACCCTGGATCCAGAATTGTGGCACACATGTAATGGTTGGATGACACAATGCCTCTTTGCACCCTTGTATTTTCAGATAAGTGAAGGGTTAAGCTCTCCACTAAATCATATGCTTCTTTTTTTTCCTCCACACCTGCGTACATTGCAAACACCCCCTTCAGCTGTTCCTGTTGCATGTGCAACAATGGGATAACTTGGCCCATAGAACAGTCCTCCTTGATGAAGTCCTCGAAAGGAAGTAGCATCTCTGTCAGGCATTTAACTAGGCCCCATTGGTCCATCTCAATGATCATGTCTTTCACAGTAGCATCCCCTCTTTGCATGGCATATTCATTGATTGGTCTGTACTGCTCAAACAGACGTTCAAGCATGTAATAAGTTGAGTTCCAACGTGTTGGCACCTCCTGGATGAGTGCTTTAACTTGCATTCTATTATCACGTTGAATGATCCTCAGCTGCTTCCGGGCTTTAAAAGAATGGCTGAAATGTGTGCAGATTCTTCTGCAGGTGGTCAGTAAGTTGCTGACTCTCTCTTCTTTTTTCAGAAAGTCTTTAACAATGATATTAATGCAATGCCCCAAACACAGGACCCTGAATTAGCCACCATCGGCCATGGCCTTAACTATATTACTGCCATTGTCAGTGGCAACAAAACTAATGTCAAGCCCTCTTGGTCGCAGCCATTCAAAAACCTTGCTGTCAAAGTCTTCCAAAATGTTTGCAGCAGTATGAGATTTCTCCATGGCGAACATGGTTACAGTTGCATGTTTCCGAGCGACATTAAAAATCTCAGCAGTGTCAACAACACCTGCTGCAGATATCTTTTCTCTAACCCCCACAAAAGAGATCCAGTGTGCAGTGATGCACATGTAATCAGTGGCTTGGCACCTGGTCCACATGTCTGTTGTCAGGTGGATAGTGTGAACAGCACTCTGCTGCAAAGCTTGTCCAAGCAATTCCAGGACATCGTGATGTAGCACTGAAACAACAGCTCTGGCGAAATAGGACCGGCTGGGAATCTTCCATTTCGGGCAGATAGCTGCCACAAATTCAAGAAAACCCACCCCTTCCACAAAAGAAAGAGGGAGGAGGTCCGGCGCTAACATTTTAGCCAGCTTCTCATTGTACAAACGTGCCTTTGGGTGGTTGCGTTCGTTATGCCCCTCTGACCTAAACATGCTGAGAATGGTAGCCTGGATTTTGTTTCTTTTCTGGTGCCACTGATGCAGGTAACTTCTTGAGACCAGATATTGTTGGGCTCAACGCATGTTTTTTCATTGCAGTACTCTCTTGCCTGGGACCCTTTGGTGTCTCAGCCTGACTCTTGTGCCATTGCTGTGTTACTGATGATGATGTGAGCGGTACCACTGCACTGCTGGTGACAAGGCTGCTTTGTGTAACAGAGAAAATGTCTCCCTCTTGTTCACCTTCCACCGTGATCGGATCTTCTTCTTCATCCGCTCCAGCATCAACGCGTGCAGTTTTTTGGCTGCTAAGGTGCGCCTGCCACTGGATCAAGTGGTGTTTTTTCAGATGGGTTGTTTGGCCTCCGGTACCATAGTTTGTACCAACCTTACCCCAACTAACACTTTGTCCGCAAATGGAGCATATAGCAATGTTCACCTCCTTCCTGCTAACCGAAAAGAAGTCCCAAACTGGGGAGGCCAACTTTCTGGCACTGCTGGTGCCACTTGCAATGTTGGATGAACTGGTAGGTGGGTGTGAAGTTTGACTCTCTGCGGTACCTACTTCTACTGAGGTGGTTGTGGTGGATGTAGGTCGCTGCCAGCGAAATATGGAAGCTGGAGGTGATGTTGGTGGCATCATCTGTGTTGGTGGTATCCGTGCCACATCCCTCACAGCAATTTGGGATGGGGTAATGTCAGTCTCCACTGGGGCGGGACTAATGTCCATGATGACTGGCTCGTCATCATCCTCCTCTTCTACATCTATCTCCATAACTCTAAGGGGCATATTCACAAGGACTTATCGCCAAGTTATCGGCACTTTAGCTCATCAAAAGTGGGGAGATAGATTTATCGCCCCATTCACAAGCGGGTGCAAACTGCAGACATCGCCAGTATTCCCGCGATAACTGCCGTAAATTTTATCCCCACGGGTGACACCACCAACTAACCCTAATGAGATGCAGAGTAGGCGTTCCCATGCAAAAACACACGAAAACACCACTACACCACTTTCACAACGAACTGCCAGAACCGCGATGCCAGTCAAAACCATGCGCTAAGCCTTTGTAGCAGCAGGTATTTAACACCTGCCTCTTGCTGGTGTTAAGCAGGACGACTTCCTGCAGTAGGTAACGGAGCCCCGCCCACAGCCACACCCGAAGAACAACCGACGCCATGGAGCTACTCATCATGCAGCTTGGAGCCCCAACAGGGCCACAACACCCACCGCCACCCCCCCCCGGACCGCCCCCACCCCCCGGCCCTGGACCGGCACCCCCCCCCGGACTACCACAGAGGCAGCGCAGAGTAGGACAGCGGACCTACCGAAAACGCACAAGTCTGACAGACCTAATGCCCGAGGAAGTCATTGCCCACTACAGGCTCAAAAGGACAACCATCATCCGCATCCTGACACACATCGGCCACAGGCTGACGGTCCCAACACAGGGGACAACCAACATCCCTCCGCAGACAAAGCTGCTGGCTGTGCTGCACATGTTGGCCTCTGGTACCTTCCAACCCACAACGGCCAGAGTCGGAGGAGTCTCACAGCCAGCCCTATCAAAGGCCATCACACCTGCCCTGGATGCCATCATCAGTTTCATACCCCAGTACCTTCACTTCCCCCACACTGCGCAGGAACAGCTGGAGACCAAGCAAGGCTTCTACACCATTGCTGGATTCCCACACGTGTTGGGGGCCATTGACTGCACATATGTCCTACTTGTGCCCCCTGCCGACACTGCACACATCTACCGCAACAGAAAGCACACACATTCCATCAATGTGCAGGCAATAGTGGACCACCGGGGAATGTTCACCAATGTCGTCGCAAACTACCCAGGCAGTGTGCACGATTCCTACATCTTCCGACAGTCCATCATCAACCAGCGCTTCCAGGATGGCACCTATGGAAATGCACTGCTCGTTGGTAAGTACCAAATAAACACACCACACACCCCAAATCCACCATCACACAACGCACAACTGTGGGAATACACATGTGACCAAACCACATACAACATGTCAATCAACATGCCCACCGACCAGACACGACAATACAACTTCATTGGGATCCTGGGCTTCCAATGTACACAAGCCAGCTACATCATGGCACCACAGCCACACAACAGCTGAATGTGTGGAGAGGCGGAAAGCAGGCATGTGCGAAGGAGTCAAGTCACCCATGAATGGGAATGTGCACAACGACAAGTGTGGTGTGAATGTGCTGGACAGACTTGGGTATGGAAACCACAGATATGTCCATGCAGACATTAACTGCTGGTGACTGGAGAGTAGTGGACAGTAGACGCAACCATGTCACCACAGGCTGTGGGGTAGATCGCGGAAATGTCGCTCGCTGCATCCCCCCCTGTGTACGTGAGCGTAGTGGGTTGGCCCGGCTTACGCCAGGCCTGCGCAGGGGTGTGGATAAAAACCCCATGGCGCTGAGCGTGGTGCTCTCCCGGAATGGACAACGTGCCTGCCAGGCCGGTGCCTCTCAGCCCGCCACGAGGCCTACACCGTGAGCAGCGGGCCAGCTAGCCTGTGCACCTGCTGCACCCCAGGCCGCTGATACCCAGACCGGGCTTACCCGCCCCAGCGCACCCAGGCCGCACTGCTCACCCGCCGACACCGTCATGTGCCAAAGAGGGCCCACCACGTGCCGGTGCAAGCTCCAAGCCCCATGCCCGCGACCTTGGCAGCCTCCTCAGACCATCACTGTCCTCCATGACACAGGCCCACAGGAGGCCTAATTTGATGACGTACTCCAACGCTGCAGTCGGCCTACACTGCAGTCCAATAGGTCCCACATCTAGAACTGAGTCTTGATTACATTTTTGTATTTTTTTATTAATCAATGGCAGAGTTCATGCCAGTGAACGCAGGGAGAGGAGTGAGAGGAAGATGTGTTTCAGTTCGGTTGAAACACGGATCACATTAACAGAGGAGGTCGACCACTAGCAAGGGCTGACCGAGTGCCACTAACCCTGTGCGCCGTGAGTCACCGTCAGCCTCCGGCAGAACATTGTTGGTGTCTGAGCCTGTGGCCTGGGGGTTGTCATCAGCAACTGGCAGGTACAGACTTGGTGTTTGGCCTGAGTCTGTGGCATTCATATCCGCCATGTTGCCGGACACAGCTGGTACGTGCCCTCTGCATCATGCACTGGGGGTACACCTTCCACTCTCCCCCTAGACACTCCTTGAAAACCACCTTTGATTACTACAAGACCTTGCTCTGCCCTCATGACCCTACCCCAGTGTCCCGCAAGTCAGCGTCCCGTGGAGGTAGGCCCGTGTTGGCCGCTGTGCATCCGCGGCCACTAACTCTGTGCAACTCAAGTCATGGTCACTTGCTGGTCGAACGTTGCATTTCTGAGTGCCTGATGACTGTTGAAGTTGTTGCCAGCACCAGCTACTCCCTGAAGGCTGGCTTACACTCACCCCACACACAGCCAGCACAGGCATCACTGGACTAGTGGGCCTGCCAACACATCATCCCGAACCAAGTATTGACTCTTTTCTCTCTGCACTGTCACTGGTGATCAAGGATATGCACTCTGCCCTTGGATGATGACACCCCTCCGAGACCCAAACACACCCGCACAGAGGCAGTACAATGTGGCCCACATACGCACCAGGAACATCGTGGAACGCACATTTGGCATGTTGAAGTCATGTATCAGGTGCCTGGACGTCACAGGTGGAAGGCTCCTGTACAGTCTGTCCTGTATTCTGTTGTGGAGGTGTTGCTGTTTGTACCACGATGTTGTCAATGTCGAGGTGCACTTATTCTTATGTGCGTATGCTGCACGGTGGGTGAGTCACTGCTGCGGCTCTGATTTGGCTGCCACTTATCCCTTTCATGCGGTGTGCCTTTCAGTTCTGTGCTTCCACAGTGCTGAGATGTTGCAGACTTGGGTAACTTGTGCTCTTTGTCGAGTTATGACTCTTGGGCATGGTTTGTCCGCAGATGTGTTGTTGACGTCAGGGGTTGTTTGTGCAGGTGGTTGTGTCCGAGTGTGACCTGCTCCTTTCCGGTTGTGGTCCGCACTCAGCCACCTCAGTGTCATGGCGTGAACATTGTCATGATGATTGGACTGCAGCCATGCTACTTGTCATGTGGTGTCTCTTGCATTGTCAGTGTGGCTGACGTATATGCATGTTTGCTGTGTTTCGCACGTGTGCATATGTTGCTTGTGTGATTGTTGATGTGTTGGGTGGGGGCCCCTTTCGGCACATGGTGTACGTGGGACTACTTGGTGTTTGTGTGTGTGCTGAAGTGTTCCTGTGGGATCAGGGACATGATCCAGAGTCATTGTGGGTGTGCAGTGTGCTCTGCTTCATTGTGCATGTGTGCCATTGTGCCCATCTCCCCCCGTCCCCCCACTCCCTGGTCGGTACGCACCCTGTTGATGTGGTGTCGGGTCATGTTGAGCAGTGTCCGGATCCCCAACTCCTGTCAGCGTCTCCCGACTGATGACTGTGGCCACCATTTTCGCAATGTCATTCAGCTCCTGGTGTTCTGCTGGCCCCCCTCCTCCGAAGTGCATTGCTGCCTACATGTTGGCAGCGAGTTTCTGCTTGGTTTTGCCATTCACATCAATACAGCGCCTCTTGTCCTCTTCCACTGTCCTCCTCGGCGCTGCGACGGCATTCACATGGTCCAGGATGGTGGGCCATCTTTGCCTCTTTGTTGCCAATGACACGTTGGAGGTGACGTACAGTTGGTGGTGGTGTTCCATCTCATCCGTGACGGTGATCGGGTTTTCCTACAGACTGTACCCCGTCTTCCTCTTCTCATTGTCCTTCCACGACCCCTGGATTCCTGGGTGTTCCTCTGTGGGGCTTGTGGGGTTCATGTTGTCCTCAGCAGTCGGTCAGGGTGAATCCGTGGTACTCCGTGTCGCGGCGCACCGTGTTGGCCGCCGAGGAACACTGCCAGGGCAAAGCAACACGGCACAGATCGGACACCTTGGAAGAACTACACTTCCCATGAGGCATTGAGAACGTGACGCACGTGACATCATGACGTGGCTGCAGCCGGGAATATGGAGGCTTCCGGGACAGAGATCGGGTGCCGTTTATTCTTGAGTCGGAGGCAGAAGAAGACGGACGGACGAAGGATCGGTAGGGGTGCGGTTCGCACCAGTTTCTACTTCTGCATAGAATTACTTGTTGAGCCTTTAGGGCATCTTCGTTGTAACTTCCGAGCGGAAGTACGCTTTTGGCTGCTGGCTGGCTCCGTTGGAGGAGCCGCGTTGTAGGCTCTTGCGGGGCTGGTCGAGTAGCATGATATGCTGGATCTTGGTCCCGATCACAGCGTTAACAGTGGCATTTGCATTACAGGGCTAACCGCTGTACCGGGCTAACTAACTGAGTATGGCATTCAGTAATTGAAGAAAAGTTGCTTGGCAAATCCTTGGCATCGTATTTTCTTTTATGGTTTACGTGACTACATGACATTGCTGTTTGATCATTAATACTATGTTGAAAAGGTTCCAAGAAGGATTGGAGTCTTTTGTTACGGCAACTCATGTTTTGTTTATTATGAATACACGCAAAGGGGCAACAGAATCATAGGTGTACAATAACGAGACTGTTGTCTTGCCATGTTTATTATGTATCCAACAGCAGGGGCTTGTTGAGCATATCCAGATGGAAGCTCCGCTCCCCCTGTACAGCATCATTTTGAATCACTATTTGGTATGTTGCGCAAGCTACCTTCCCCATTGTACTGAAAGGCTTTGCTATACTGAATATTAATGCTGTTATCTGTTCATAGATGTGTTGTGGCTTCTCTTCACGAGGAACACCACTTGCAGGACGAAGAACAGTTATTTTTCTTTACAGGTATAAGTGCCACTCCTCAAATTTAGTCTAGGGTCATTATTATGCTTCAAGGTGTAGGGGCTTGACCTCATAGTTATTTGTTCTTGTTGCAGGTCTCCCTCCCCGCTGACCCCATCCTTTCATTCCCTCACCTGATCACCCCATTGAGTCTGTTGTGTCAATCAGACCTCGGGGCTATCAGGAGGTGGACCCCATTGAGCATCGTACGACTCCGAGGATTCAAGGTCTTGACAGAATCAACGGCCCAAGAATTGTTATCCTCCCGGTCGTACGCTGGTATGGCCACCTTAGAGGAAGTCATAGGCGCCTTGGCCTTGGTACAGGCCGAATTGGCCGCTTCTAGGGCTGAAACAGCTGAGTTACAGGCTCAAGTGGATAGGATACAAAGAAACCCTTTTGATGCAGGGACAGCGCACCTTTCACGGGCTGCTCCGATGGTGGTGGAGATCCCTACACTCATTCCTTTAGCCACACCAGAAAGGTTTTATGGGGATAGCAGCAAGGTACAGGTGTTCATTACACAGGTCTTACTGCACTTTACATGTAAGGTCAAGGCTTTCAACACAAATCATGCCAGAGTAGCGTTCCTGATATCTTATCTGGCAGGGGATGCAGCCCAATGGGTGGTACCGCTTGTTAAAAGAGATGATCCCCTCCTGAATGATTGGGACTCCTTTCTCATTGAATTCGAGAAAACGTTTAATCGCAGAGCAGCCACCCTCCCCGCAGATAGGGAGTTGCTGGAGCTGAAACAGGGTAACCGGGATCTCATCTCCTATCTAAACGATTTCAGACGATTGGTAACGGAAACCGATTGGCCGGAAGCCAAGCAAGCAGCTATCTTTCATCAGGGACTGCAGGACGAGATGAAAGACGTATTGGCCCAGATTGATCCACAACCGGTGTCTTGTGCGGATCTCATCAGCCTGGTCTTACGGTTAGATCACCATCTTAGCGAGCGAAAAGGAGAACATAAGAAGAGGGACCGATACGCACCTCGTCTTGAACATTCTCGGACCCCCGAAAGTAGTCAAACCACTAAACCAGAACCTATGGAGATTGGTACAGTGCGCTCACCTCTTACTACCGAGGAAAGGGATTACCATCGTAAGAAGGGGCTGTGCATCTACTGCGGAAAAAGGGGCCATTTCATCAGGGAATGCACGCTGAGACCTAAGTATTCCCGGACTGAGTTTAAGAAGGTGTCTACGGTTGGGGCTCGACCCCAGACGAAAAACTAGTGAGCTTGAAGAAGGAGGAGGGGACCCCTTCAAGCCTGAAGTACATCCCTTCACTAGGAAACAACACCATGAATGAACAAATTCATTTTTATGTGGATTTACGGTTACTGATACAGGAAGAGTGGCGATTAGTTTGGGCCATGCAGGACTCTGGTGCCACCGGTTGTTTTATGGACCAGGAGCAAGCTCTCTCCTTGGGCATCGAACTGCAAGAAAAGGAGACACCGGAGGCGGTGTTTGCGGTAGATGGACGACGCTTGGATTCTGGACCCATCCGTTTCCAAACAAAAAACATAGAAGTTCTACAGGGAACTGACCACAGGGAAAGCTTGGCCTTTAACATTATCCAGGCACCCCAATACGGGTTGATACTTGGATTGCCTTGGCTGAGAACTCACAACCCCCTGGTGGACTGGGAGGAAAACACCCTTCTGTTTACATCAGAGTATTGCACCTCTCATTGTAAGCAAACTTGTGTCACACCAGCCATGGCCTTGGCCTCCTGTCATCACGTCGCTACTGCGGTGGAACATGATGTAAGTCTACCGGAGGAATATCAGGAATATGCAGAGGTGTTCGATGACTTCAATCAATCAATCAATCACGGCATTTATAGAGCGCGCTACTCACCCGGGAGGGTCTCAAGGCGCTGGGGGAGGGGGTAAGTTACTGCTCGAACAGCCAGGTCTTGAGCTGCTTCCTGAAGGAGAGATGGTCCTGGGTTCGCCGAAGGTGAGTGGGGAGGGAGTTCCAGGTCTTGGCTGCCAGGTAGGAGAAGGATCTTCCTCCGGCGGTGGTTCTGCGGATGCGTGGTACGGTGGCGAGGGCGTGGCTGGTTGATCGTAGCTGGCGTGTGGGCGTCTAGAAGGTCACGCGGTCGTTGAGGTACTTTGGGCCCAGGTCGTGGAGGGCCTTGTGTGTGTGGGTGAGGAGTCTGAACGTGATTCTCTTGCTGACGGGGAGCCAGTGCAGGTCTTTCAGGTGTCCGGTGATGTGGCTGTGTCGGGGGATGTCCAGGATGAGTCGTGCGGAGGCGTTCTGGATGCGCTGGAGTCTTTTTTGAAGTTTGGCTGTGGTTCCGGCGTAGAGGGTGTTCCCATAGTCCAGTCGGCTGGTGACGAGTGCCTGGGTGACGGTCTTCCTGGTTTCAGACTTAAAGGCAGAAGTGCTGCCACCACACCGGCCCTACGACTGCCAAATAGACCTAGTGCCGGGTGCCATCATATCAGCGGGGAGAGTATACGCTCTCACGGAACCAGAGAATACTCATCTCCGTGCTTACCTTGATAAATACTTGGCGTTGGGGTTCATACCGGAGTCTAAGTCCCCATCTGCGTCTCCGTTGTTTTTCATACCCAAGGCTAATGGGGAGTTACGCGCTTGTGTGGACTTCAGAGCATTGAATGCCATCACGGTTAAGAATAGGTATCCGTTGCCCTTGATCAATGTATTGCTGGAGCAAGTGAAGAAGGCCGTGATCTACACCCGTCTGGATCTCAAGAGTGCATATCATTTAGTGCGTATTGTGAGAAGTTTCCTGGTATATGCTCCACTAATTATAGTGGGCACCTTGCACCAGTCCAAACAACCCCTTATTGGAGATAGGTTAAAGACAACCTTTATTGAAAGCTATCCTAGTGGTAGCTATGGAGAGCAGCCTTCAGGCTAAGTCTTGAAGGAATGTAAAGCAGCTTGTTTTACCAGTCTATAATCTCTTGAGTGACCAAATGAAAGAGGACCACACCAGGTATATATTTAAAATATATGTATTTAGTCTTAAACACACCCCTCTAGTCTCTTTATGAGGCTAGAGTTCGAAGTACATAAGTTACAAGTCGAATATCAACAGTAATAGCAAAAATACACGTTTGAGCCCTAGGGGCGTACCAAACCATATACCAATAAAGTGGTATAAGAACCACGACTGAGCTAGACACAAGGCCTAGAGCCTGTAGAAGTGCTTGGCCCTCAAGGAACTACCCAAGGTAGTGACACAGGGGACCCATGGGGGACGCGTGCAGTGTGAGAACACAGCCGCGAGCCGCCGTTGACTTCTATGGGGAATGTCGCGGTTGGAGTTTCAAAGAAAAAGGACACTTAGAGGAGGACTTGGAGCAAACCCCTTTAGAACTAGGCTGTTCTAGAGTCAATACCCACGGGAGCACCGAAGAACTCGTGTTACCTCACCCAGGGAAGCCGGGTGCATAGGTGCCTTTCGGGGTCGGGTTTCGTCGTCGTTTTCAATGGCGATCTGCTGCAAAGTGCTGCTGGCGACCAAGTCGAAAGTGTTCGGGTGGATCCAAAGGTGGATCGAAGATCTGAAGAACATGAAAGCAGAGGGGACAGAGTCTGGGTCACTAGCCAGTGACCAGGAAGGCGATGAGCAGATGCCCACCGATGTCAAGTGCTTCAGGTGCGTTGACAGTCGTCTTGACTCTTCAGCCACGAGGTCCAGGAGGCGTTGTCGGCGACCAGGAGCAGGATTCTGGCTGGTACACGATGTCTGTCGAGTGCTGAGGTGTCGGCGACCGGATTGGACCCAACAAGCCTTGGCAACGGCAAGTTTCGGTGAAGATGTAGATCGTCGATGGTGCAGACCAGCAAGGTCTGTGGAACTCACCCAGCGAAGGTAAGTGAGGGCAGGCCTGGAGCAACCAGGATGCCAAGTTAGAAAAGGATTGGCCTTCGTTAAGGGCTGCTTCAGGTAGGTTGACAATCGTCTTGACTCTTCAGCCACGAGGTCCAGGAGGCATTGACGACAACCAGGAGCTGGATTCGAGCTGTCCCACAAAGTTTTTCGATTGCTGGCATGTCGGCGACCGGATTGGACCCAACAAGCCTTGGCAACGGCAAGTCACATGGAAATGGAAGAAGGACGGTGGTGCAGACCAGCAAGGTCTGAGGGACTCACCCAGCGAGGGTAAGTCAGAGCACGTCTGGAGCAATCAGGGAAGCCCAAGCAGAAGAAGAGTAGCCTTCAGGAGGGCCCACTAGCCAACGGACTAGCGACCACAAAGGAGCCTCAAGTGGACGCACTTGGAGCTGGCTCACAGGACACTCGTGGAGTGGAGGCCAGTGATTTTCGGTGAAGTCGGTGCTGGAGGCGGGGGCTACTTGGATCCCAAAGCACAACTTCTTGGGAGACCAGAAAGAGGATGCACTGGCAAATGTGCTCGGTGTCCAGGGGTCACGGTTCCACGTTACCCACAACAGCTACGGGCCTCAGCAATGCTGGGGACTCAGGGCAGCCTCGGGGAAGTCTGGAAATTCACCTCTGGTGATGCAAAGACTTCGGCGTCCGGTGGGAGCTTCGGCGATGCAGACCGGACAATTGCTTCTTTGGTGCCTGCCAAGCAGGGGAGTCACTCCTTGACCCCAAGGGAGATTCTTCAGTCCTCTAGTCTTGAGTAGAGCGTCGAAGTTCCAGGATTCAGTTACAGAGTTTTGTCCAGGGATATCTAAAGTCCTAAGGACTGGGGTCCCATACTTATACAAAGTTAGGGGGTTGGACATACTCTGGGGACCCACCTATGGGAGGGTCAGGGAAGAGGGGTGGTTACACCCATTTCCCTTTGTCCAGTTTTGTGCCAGAGCAGGGGCAGGTAGCCCCTGCAACCGGTTTGAACTGGCATATGCACAGGGACACCAAATGTGCCCCCAGTGCAGGACTTCAAAGCACCAGAGGGTGCTCCCGCCCAGCCCCAATACACACTATCCTGTCTGGGGAGGTGGTTACACCTCCCTGGGACAGGAAACCTATTGTCCAGGCCTCCCCTGCCGGAGTTTCAGTCAGCAGCAGGAGGCCAGACCCGTGTCTGTGGCAGCGGCATCCATTTTGTGATGCCAGGGCTCTGGAAAGAAGTTACCGGGTAGCCCGGTGTGTACATGTCTCTCCCTCTAGAAGGGCGGAATGCTACCCCCGCCGCCAGGATTGGTGGGGGGGTAGTATTCCAAGATGTTTAACACCAAACACAACATGTTTTGGTGCAGCCAGTCCAAAGTTAGCATTGTACCGCGAGGATATAATGCACTTAAGAGTATATGGTCAGGCTATACCACAAACAGCATCAGAGGAGGGACTCTGAACGCTGCAGAGGGGCTCTGCTCATGCAGGGGCACCCTCTCACATAAAAACCAAGCACTCTGCCTTCAGGATTGATAAGGCCTGCCATAGGAGTGACTTATAGGTTTATATGTGTGTGCAATGGTAGTGATATAGGTAGCCTATATCACAGTAAGGGGTGCATGCACCACCTTACCCAGGCTGCAGTAGCAGACCTGTGGTGTCGTTTTGGATGGCCTTCCAGTGGTGGCACAATACATGCTGCAGCCCCTGGTAGGCCTCTGAGGTACCTATGCCCTGGGTACATAGTATACCATATACTAGGGACTTATAAGGGCACTCCAGATTCCAATGAGAGATGTGCCTAAGGCACATGGAAACCATTTTAGAGAGGAAGCAGCTAGGCTGGGGTTCTGATTAGCAGGGCCCCAGCCAGACTAAAGTCGAAAAACAGTGAAGCATCAGCAAAAAGTGGGGGTACCCATGTGAAGCAGATCCTACTCTCCTACACAACCCCCCCCCAAACGCAGGGACATTAAACTAACCTTGACCAGTTGAGTCTTCATGTTCTAAGTGGAAATACCTAGAGAGTCCATCTGCATTGGCATGGTTACTCCCAGGTCTATGTTCCACGGTAAAGTCCATCCCCTGTAGGGAAATGGACCACCTAAGCAGTTTGGGGTTTTCACCCTTCATTTGTTTTAGCCATAGGAGGGGCTTGTGGTCTGTTTGAACAAGGAAGTGAGTGCCAAACAAGTATGGCCTCAACTTCTTCAGGGCCCAAACCACAGCAAAGGCCTCCCTCTCTATGGCTGACCAACGTTTCTCTCTAGGGGTCAGCCTTCTGCTGATAAAAGCTACTGGCTGATCCTGACCTTCATCATTCAATTGTGACAGTACAGCCCCTACCCCCAATTCAGATGCATCTGTTTGGACAATGAACTTCTTGGAGTAATCAGGACACTGGAGAATGGGAGCAGTGCACATGGCCTGCTTCAGGTCATCAAATGCCTTTTGACAGCTAGCTGTCCACTGAACCTTTTTGGGCATTTTCTTGGAAGTTAAGTCATTCAGGGGTGTCACTATTGATCCATACCCCTTGACAAATCTCCTATAGTACCCAGTCAGGCCTAAGAAGGCTCTCACCTGAGTCTGGGTGATTGGAGCAACCCAGTCCATGATGGTCTGGATTTTGCTCTGCAGTGGTTGAACCTGGCCTCCACCCACAAGGTGGCCCAGGTACACAACCTGACTCTGCCCTATCTCGCACTTAGTGGCCTTGATAGTAAGGCCTGCTTTTTGCAGGGCCTCCAAAACATTTCTGAGGTGGACCAGGTGATCCTCCCAGGTGGAGCTAAAGACAGCAATATCATCTAGATATGCTGCACTGTAGGCCTCCAGACCTGTAAGGACTGTATTCACCAACCTCTGAAAAGTGGCAGGTGCATTCTTCAGACCAAAGGGCATTACCACAAACTGATAGTGCCCACTAGGGGTTGAGAATGCCGTCTTTGGCTTTGCATCATCAGCTAGCCTGATCTGCCAGTAGCCAGCTGTTAGGTCAAATGTGCTGAGATACTTGGCTGAGGCCAAAGTGTCTATTGGCTCATCTGCCCTGGGTATTGGATGGGCATCAGTCCTAGTGACTGAATTGAGACCCCTGTAGTCCACACAAAACCTCATCTCTCTTTTCCCACCACTGGTGTGAGGTTTTGGCACAAGGACCACTGGACTAGCCCAAGGGCTATCTGAGGGTTCAATAACTCCCAAATCCAACATTTTCTGGACTTCTGTCCTGATACAGTCCCTGACATGGCCAGGTTGCCTATAAATCTTATTTTTAATAGGCAGACTGTCCCCTGTGTCCACTTCATGAGTGCACCAGGTGGTCTGACTTGGAGTCAGAGAGAACATATGTCTGTACTGGTTGAGCACTTGTCTGCAATCAGTTTGCTGCTGAGCAGTGAGGCTGCCTGCCAAGGCTACACCATCCACTGACCCATCATCAGGGTTCTGTGAGAGCAGGTCAGGGAGTGGGTCACTCTCTTCCTCCTGTCCCTCATCAGTAGCCATGAGCAAGCCCATGTCTGCCCTGTCCACATATGGCTTCAATCTGTTGACATGGAGAACCCTGTGGGGACTCCTGGGTGTTCCTAGGTCTACTAAATAGGTAACCTCACCCTTCTGTTCAACAATGGTATGGGGTCCACTCCACTTGTCTTGGAGAGCCGCTGGGGCCACTGGCTCCAGCACCCACACCTTCTGTCCTGGCTGGTAAACAGTCAGTACAGCCTTTGGTCATGCCAGGCTTTTTGCAGTTCCTGGCTAGCCTCAAGGTTTTTAGTTGCCTTTTTCATGTACTCAGCCATCCTGGAGCGGAGACCAAGTACATTGTCCACTATGTCTTGCTTTGGGGGCTTGAGAGGTAACTCCCATCCTTCCTTCACCAAGCACAATGGACCCCTGACAGGGTGACCAAACAAAAGTTCAAAAGGGCTGTAGCCAACCCCTTTTGAGGCACCTCCCTGTATGCAAATAAAAGGCAGGGCAAGAGTATGTCCCATCTTCGCCTGAGCTTTTCTGGGAGCCCTTTAATCATGCCCTTTAAGGTTTTGTTGAATCTCTCAACTAAACCATTGCATTGTGGGTGATAGGGTGTGGTGAACTTGTAAGTCACTCCACACTCCTTCGACATTGCCTTCAAGTATCCAGACATGAAGTTTGCACCCCTGTCTGATACAACCTCCTTAGGAAAGCCCACTCTTGAGAAAATTCCCAGGAGGGCCCTTGCCACCACAGGTGCTGTAGTGGTCCTAAGGGGAATAGCCTCTGGGTACCTAGTGGCATGGTCCACCACCACCAGGATAAACCTGTGCCCAGATGCTGTTTGGGGATCCATGGGACCAACTATATCAATCCCCACTCTCTCAAAGGGCACCCCCACCACAGGTAGTAGTATCAGGGGGGCCTTTGTGGTGCCACCTGCCTTCCCACTGGCTTGGCAGGTTACACAGGAGCGACAAAACTCCTTGGTGTCTTCAGACATGTGGGGCCAGTGAAAGTGAGGGACAATTCTGTCCCAAGTCTTGTTCTGGCCCAGGTGACCTGCTAGAGGAATGTCATAGGCTAGGGTCAATAGGAAGCCCCTGAACTTCAGAGGTATAACCAACCTCCTGGTGGCACCAGGCTTGGGGTCTCTACACTCTGAGTACAAGAGTCCATCATCCCAATACACTTTATGGGGACCACTAGCATTCCCAGCAGCCTCAGCAGCAGCTTGCTGTCTGAGGGGTTCAAGAGAGGGGCAGCTCTGCTGCTCCTGGCTCAGATCTGCCCTGGAAGGGCCCCCTGTCCCCAAGAACTCAACCTGGTCAGGTTCAAGCTCCTCTGGGACAGTTCCTTCTTCAGGACTGAAATCATCCCCCTCAAGAGACTGATCTTCCTCCTGAGCCAAGGGGGAAGGCACTGCCTTAACCCTACTACTCCTCCTCTTGGATGGCACTTGGTCCCTTTTTCCAGGATCCAAGGCCTGTTCAGTGTTAGACATTTTGCTCTGTGACCTGGTCACAGCAAACACATCTGCAGGGATCCCCAGCATTTCTGCATGGGTCCTGAGCTCCACTTCTGCCCAAGCTGAAGTTTCAAGATCATTGCCAAGCAAGCATTCTACTGGTAGGTTTGCACTCACCACAACCTTCTTAAGGCCAATTACCCCTCCCCAGGAGAAGTTAACAACTGCCAGAGTATGGTCTGTTCTGACATTGCTAGCATTGGTCACTTGGTACATCTCACCAAGTATAATCTGCCCAGGATCCACAAGGTCTTGTGTCACCATGGTGACACTTGCCCCTGTGTCCCTAAATGCCAAAGCCTCTTTTCCATTGATTAAGGGCTGTTGCCTGTACTTGCCCAGATTACTGGGACTCACAGAGGAGGTCACATCCATGCCTCCATCACAGACTAGGACATCCTGAGTGAGTTCTCTGACTAGGCCAGAGCTCATCTCATAACCCAGGGTCAACCCTACTAAACCCTTGGCCTGTGTACTCCCACCACCAATTGTAACTGCACTAAGGGGAACAGGTGCCTTAGGGGCATTGGTGGGGGCTGGAATAGAGTCTTTGGACTTGGTGCAATCACTGGTCCAGTGTGTCTTTTGCTTACAGACTTTGCACCATGGTTTCTTTTGGCCTTTTCCCTTGTTAGACTGTAAATCCCCACCTGAAGAAGATTTTTGGGGGCCTTGTGAAGACTTCTGGTCTTTACCCTTCTCCCCACCCTTATCAGAGTTTTTAGAATCTTGCTTCTTAGGGTCACCACCTTGGTTCTGTACCTTCTGCCTCACCCTGGTTCTGACCCATTTGTCTGCCTTCTTTCCCAATTCTTGGGGAGAGGTCAGATCAGAGTCCACCAGGTACTGATGCAACAGCTGATTTTGACAGTTATTAAGAATCTGCTCCCTCATGATAAGATTGTACAATCCTGTGAAGTCACATACCTTACTGCCCATCAACCAACCTTCCAGAGCCTTAGCAGAACAATCCACATAGTCCACCCAGTCTTGAGTCTGTGCTTTTTGGGTATCTCTGAACTTTAACCTGTATTGTTCAGTTGTTAGGCCAAACCCATCAATCAGAGTACTCTTCAAGACTTGGTAATTGTCAGCATCCTCCTCTCTAACAGTGAGGAGCTTATCTCTACCTTTCTCTGCAAAGGAGAGCCACAAGATTGCTGCCCACTGCTCCTGAGGGACCCTCTGTACTTTACAGGCCCTCTCCAGTGCAGTTATCCATTTGTGGATGTCATCCCCACTCTGGTAGGGAGGGACAATCTTGCTCAGGTTTCTATGGTCATAAGACCTTTCCCTATCTCTGGGGAAATTGCTGCCACCATGGGACTCTAGTCCCATCTTTTTCTCTGTCTATAGAGATCTAGGGACTCCCTGTCTATAGCCAACTGCTGTTTTCTGAGCTCAAGCTGGGCTTGCTCATACTGAAGCAGTCTCTTTCTCCTCTCATGAGAGGATTCCCTCCTATGAGAGGAGACAGAGGTCCCTACTGAGGTGTCAGAGTGGTTAAACTCCTGAGAAGGAGATCTAGCCCTTCTGGGCACACTCACAACTCTTCCTGGGGGGACAAAGGGGAGGTCATTCTGATCCTCCTCCTCCTCCTCAGGAGTAGCTGGATTATCCAGGTCAAGGTCCTTGTCACCTTCCTGGCCAGTTTCAGAGGGGGGGGGTCCTGGGTGATTTCACCCCTGGCCCCTTCCTCATCTTCTGCCCCACCCTCTCTGCCTACCCCTTCAGACCCTGGTAGTCTTCTGAGATCATCCAGCAGGAGTACCTCTATGAGGCGTTGGGTGTTGGCACTTTTGCCTGTCTTCAGTTTCCTAGCAGTGCTTAATGCTCTCAATTCCAAGAATGGGAGATTATCATACTTGGAGGGAAGAAGCCCATTGGCTTCTGGCTGGGACCCACTGGTTCCTGGCCCTGAAGACATTACTAGTGTGGTGTGGTGTATGCACTACCTACTATAGTGTGGCCTACTAAAGTCTCTTGAGTTGTAGAAAGGGTGTGCTATCCCTTAACACACAACTCTAAGTTCAGTAGAACTTACTGTATCCTAAGCTTGTTTTATATGTACCTAAGGTACCCTTAGTGGTTTTCAGTTGATCAATTCAATTGAGATTATCTGGTAAAACAATAGCAAGCTGGAATCCCACACGCTGCACACCAATGTGAGAAGTTGGCCTGGTATATGCTGTCCACTAATTATAGTGGGCACCTTGCACCAGTCCAAACAACCCCTTATTGGAGATAGGTTAAAGACAACCTTTATTGAAAGCTATCCTAGTGGTAGCTATGGAGAGCAGCCTTCAGGCTAAGTCTTGAAGGAATGTAAAGCAGCTTGTTTTACCAGTCTATAATCTCTTGAGTGACCAAATGAAAGAGGACCACACCAGGTATATATTTAAAATATATGTATTTAGTCTTAAACACACCCCTCTAGTCTCTTTATGAGGCTGGAGTTCGAAGTACATAAGTTACAAGTCGAATATCAACAGTAATAGCAAAAATACACGTTTGAGCCCTAGGGGCGTACCAAACTATATACCAATAAAGTGGTATAAGAACCACGACTGAGCTAGACACAAGGCCTAGAGCCTGTAGAAGTGCTTGGCCCTCAAGGAACCACCCAAGGTAGTGACACAGGGGACCCACGGGGGACGCGTGCAGTGTGAGAACACAGCCGCGAGCCGCCGTTGACTTCTATGGGGAATGTCGCGGTTGGAGTTTCAAAGAAAAAGGACACTTAGAGGAGGACTTGGAGCAAACCCCTTTAGAACTAGGCTGTTCTAGAGTCAATACCCACGGGAGCACCAGAGTACTCGTGTTACCTCACCCAGGGAAGCCGGGTGCATAGGTGCCTTTCGGGGTCGGGTTTCGTTGTCGTTTTCATTGGCGATCTGCTGCAAAGTGCTGCTGACGACCAAGTCGAAAGTGTTCGGGTGGATCCAAAGGTGGATCGAAGATCTGAAGAGCCTGAAAGCAGAGGGGACAGAGTCTGGGTCACTAGCCAGTGACCAGGAAGGCGATGAGCAGATGCCCACCGATGTCGGGTGCTTCAGGTAGGTTGACGGTCATCTTGACTCTTCAGCCACGAGGTCCAGGAGGTGTCGACGATGACCAGGAGATGGATTCGAGCTGTCCCACAATGTCTGTCGATTGCTGGGGTGTCGGCGACCGGATTGGACCCAACAAGCCTTGGCAATGGCAAGTCACGTGGAAATGGAAGAAGGACGGTGGTGCAGACCAGCAAGGTCTGAGGGACTCACCCAGCAATGGTAAGTCAGGGCACGTCTGGAGCAACGAGGGAAGCCCAAGCAGAAGAAGAGTAGCCTTCAGGAGGTCCCACTAGCCAACGGACTAGCGACCGCGAAGGAGCCTCGAGTGGACGCTCTTGGAGCTGGCTCACAGGACACTCGTGGAGTGGAGGCCAGTGATCTTCGGTGCAGTCGATGCTGGAGGCGGGGGCTACTAGGATCCCAAAGCACAACTTCATGGAAGACCAGGAAGAGGATGCACTGGCAAATGTGCTTGGTGTCCAGGGGTCACGGTTCCACGTTACCCACGACAGCTACGGGCCTCAGCGTTGCTGGGGACTCAGGGCAGCCTCGGAGAAGTCTGGAAATCCACCTCTGGTGATGCAGAGACTTCAGCGTCCGGCGGGAGCTTCGGCGATGCAGACCGGACAATTGCTTCTTTGGTCCCTGCCAAGCAGGGGAGTCACTCCTTGACCCCAAGGGAGATTCTTCAGTCCTCTAGTCTTGAGTAGAGCATCGAAGTTCCAGGATTCAGTTACAGAGTTTCGTCCAGGGATATCTAAAGTCCTAAGGACTGGGGTCCCATACTTATATAAAGTTAAGGGGTTGGACATACTCTGGGGACCCACCTATGGGAGGGTCAGGGAAGAGGGGTGGTTACACCCATTTCCCTTTGTCCAGTTTCACGCCAGAGCAGGGGCAGGTAGCCCCTGCAACCGGTTTGAACTGGCATATGCACAGGGACACCAAATGTGCCCCCAGTGCAGGACTTCAAAGCACCAGAGGGTGCTCCCGCCCAGCCCCAATACACACTATCCTGTCTGGGACAGGAAACCTATTGTCCAGGCCTCCCCTGCCAGAGTTTCAGTCAGCAGCAGGAGGCCAGACCCGTGTCTGTGGCAGCGGCATCCATTTTGTGATGCCAGGGCTCTGGAAAGAAGTTACCGGGTAGCCCGGTGTGTACTTGTCTCTCCCTCTAGAAGGGTGGAATGCTAACCCCGCCACCAGTATTGGTGGGGGGGTAGTATTCCAAGATGTTTGACACCAAACACGACATGTTTTGGTGCAGCCAGTCCAAAGTTAGCATTGTACCGCGAGGATATAATGCACTTAAGAGTATATGGTCAGGCTGTACCACAAACAGCATCAGAGGAGAGACTCCGAACGCTGCAGATGGGCTCTGCTCATGCAGGGGCACCCTCTCACATAAAAACCAAGCACTCTGCCTTCAGGATTGGTAAGGCCTGCCATAGGAGTGACTTATAGGTTTATATGTGTGTGCAATGGTAGTGATATAGGTAGCCTATATCACAGTAAGGGGTGCATGCACCACCTTACCCAGGCTGCAGTAGCAGACCTGTGGTGTCATTTTGGATGGCATTCCAGGGGTGGCACAATACATGCTGCAGCCCCTGGTAGGCCTCTGAGGTACCTATGCCCTGGGTACATAGTATACCATATACTAGGGACTTATAAGGGCACTCCAGATTCCAATGAGAGATGTGCCTAAGGCACATGGAAACCATTTTAGAGAGGAACCAGCTAGGCTGGGGTTCTGATTAGCAGGTCCCCAGCCAGACTAAAGTCGAAAAACAGTGAAGCATCAGCAAAAAGTGGGGGTACCCATGTGAAGCAGATCCTACTCTCCTACACGTATGCGCAGTGGAGACGAGTGGAAGACGGCATTCAAGACGCGCTTTGGGTTGTATGAATACCTGGTGATGCCATTCGGCTTATGCAACGCCCCCGCGGCCTTTCAATTCTTTTTGAATGATGTCCTACGAGAATACCTGGACCGGTTCGTAGTGGTGTATATCGACGATATACTGATCTATTCGCCCACTGAAGAAAGCCACACACAACATGTATGTACCATCTTGCAAACCCTACGAGACCACCATTTGTATTGTAAAATCAGCAAATGTGAGTTCAGTGTGCCCTCAGTCGAGTTCCTTGGAGTTATGCTAACCCCTTGGGGACAGGAAATGTCCGAAAGGTAGGTCGTTGCGGTTAAGAACTGGCCCACACCTGTGAACGTTCGTGATATTCAATGTTTCCTGGGGTTCGCCAACTTTTATCGTCGATTTATCGAGCACTTCTCCGAGTTGGCCGCCCCCCTCACACGGATGTTGAGAAAAAAGGCCATCTTCCAGTGGACAGAGGAGGCCCAAAAGGGGTTTGATGCTTTGAAACACGCTTTTGCATATGCCCCTGTTTTGGTGCATGCAGATCCCGATCGACCATACATCGTGGAGGCTGATGCCTCGGACTCAGCGGTAGGGGCGGTGCTCTCCCAACGACATACACAAACCGGCCAACTCCACCCTGTGGCGTATATGTCGAGGAAGCTCAATCCAGCGGAACACAACTATACGGTAGCAGAAAAGGAACTACAGGCGTCTGTAGATTGGAGGCATTTCTTGATGGGAGCCAAGCATGTGGTGACTGTGTTCACCGACCACCGCAATCTCCAATTTATGACAGCAGCCCGGCATCTGACACCCAGGCAACTAAGGTGGATGCTATTCTTCACTGAGTACAACTTCCTGGTGACTTATAGACCGGGAAGAGAAAACAAGAAGGCAGATGCCTTAACCCGGCAAACGGCTCCTGTGTGCCCTGAAGTTGGTCACAAAAACGCCTTTATAAACCCGCAAAATCTGATAGGGGCTACCTGTACCGACATCTTCCTTCGGAGTGTGGCACACAACATCCACAAGGAGAAGTGGAAAGACTGGTTGGAGAAGAACAAGGACTGGAAGGTGACAAAGGGCCTACCAGTGCGAGGAAATCAGCTGTTGTTACCTATCGGTTCCTTGCACAAACAAGCCTTCAAGTGGTGCCACACTTTGCCCAGTGCAGGGCACAATGGTCAGGAAAAGACTATGAAAAGGGTGTTACGGCAGATCTGGTGGCCCACCATTAAGAAAGACATTTCGACATGGGTTAAGGAATGCATGACGTGCAACCAAATGAAAGCCACGCATGCTCGACCTGCGGGTCTCCTGCAGCCTCTTCCGACTCCAGAACAACCGTGGGAAAACATCTCAGTGGACTTCGTGGTGGGGATGCCAGTTGATAAGGGGCACATGGTCATATTAGTTGTCGTACTTGACTAAGATGGCACATTTCATCGCTTGCAGACAGCTCCCCACGGCGGGTACGTTAGCTCAGTTATTACTGGCACACGTAGTCAGATTGCATGGGTTGCCCAGAAGCATAGTTTCGGACCGCAGGGGACAGTTCACCGCTAAGTTCTGGAGGGTATGGTGTTCGGCATTAGGCATATCATCCAACATCTCCACCAGCTTCCACCCGCAAACTGATGGCCAGACAGAGAGGGCGAATCAAACTTTAAAACAATACCTTAGGTGCTACGTGGATGTTACTATGGAAGCATGGGTGGATAAGTTATGGTTAGCCGAAGTGGCATATAACAGCGCTGCGCACAGTTCTACTAACCTCACTCCCTTCTATTGTACCTATGGGTTTCACCCCCGGTTTACGCCATTTCTGCACCCTTTGCATGCTACACATGTGCCAGAGGTTCAGGAGAGAGTAGCACATATACAAAAGGGGTGGAGGGCAGCGCAGAAAGGCCTGAGAGCGGCTAAGATCCAGTACAAGGCCTATGCTGATAAACATAGACGCCCGGGGCCGGTGTACAAAAAAGGAGACTATGTGTGGTTATCTACCAAAAACATCAGGTTTAGAAGTTACAGCGTCTTCAACCCCAAATACATAGGCCCCTACCGAGTGACCAAGCTTATTAACCCAGTAGTAGTGAAATTGGCATTGCCTTCCTCTCTGAGGATACACCCTGCTTTCCATGTGTCCCTGGTTAAACCGTCCCATACAGGGGATAAAAACACCCCTGTTCCGGTCATGGTGAATGATGAGGTAGAACACGAGGTGCGCGGTATTGTATACTCCAAAATATACCGCACTAGGCTTTGGTATTTGGTAGCTTGGAAGGGCTATGGCAACGAGGAAAACTCATGGGAGCCCGCCACAGGAGTACATGCCCCTCGTTACACAGCGCTCTTCCACAGGCGCTTCCCTAGGAAGCCTTGTCTCTGTCAGTGTTCTTCGGGAGAGGGATGTACTGTCGCGGCGCACCGTGTTGGCCGCCGAGGAACACTGCCAGGGCAAAGCAACACGGCACAGATCAGACGCCTCGGAAGAACTACACTTCCCATGAGGCATTGAGAACGTGACGCACGTGACGTCACGACGTGGCTGCAGCCGGGAATATGGAGGCTTCCGGGACAGAGATCGGGTGCCGTTGATTCTTGAGTCGGAGGCAGAAGAAGATGGACGGACGAAGTATCGGTAGGGGTGCGGTTCGCACCAGTTTCTACTTCTGCATAGAATTCCTTGTTGAGCCTTTAGGGCATCTTCGTTGTAACTTCCGAGCGGAAGTACGCTTTGGCTGCTGGCTGGCTCCGTTGGACGAGCCGCGTTGTAGGCTCTTGCGGGGCTGGTCGAGTAGCATGATACGCTGGATCTTGGTCCCGATCACAGCGTTAACAGTGGCATTTGCATTACAGGGCTAACCGCTGTACCGGGCTAACTAACTGAGTATGACATTCAGTAATTGAAGAAAAGTTGCTTGGCAAATCCTTGGCATCGTATTTTCTTTTATGGTTTACGTGACTACATGACATTGTTGTTTGATCATTAATACTATGTTGAAAAGGTTCCAAGAAGGATTGGAGTCTTTTGTTACGGCAACTCGTGTTTTGTTTATTATGAATACACGCAAAGGGGCAACAGAATCATAGGTGTACAATAACGAGACTGTTGTCTTGCCAATTTTATTATGTATCCAACAGCAGGGGCTTGTTGAGCATATCCAGATGGAAGCTCTGATCCCCCTGTACAGCATCATTTTGAATCAGTATTTGGTATGTTGCGCAAGCTACCTTCCCCATTGTACTGAAAGGCTTTGCTATACTGAATATTAATGCTGTTATCTGTTCATAGATTTGTTGTGGCTTCTCTTCACGAGGAACACCACTTGCAGGACGAAGAACAGTTATTTTTCTTTACAGGTATAAGTGCCACTCCTCAAATTTAGTCTAGGGTCATTATTATGCTTCAAGGTGTAGGGGCTTGACCTCATAGTTATTTGTTCTCGTTGCAGGTCTCCCTCCCCGCTGACCCCATCCTTTCCTTCCCTCACCTGATCACCCCATTGAGTCTGTTGTGTCAATCAGACCTCGGGGCTATCAGGAGGTGGACCCCATTGAGCATCGTACGACTCAGAGGATTCAAGGTCTTGACACTCCGCAGTTCATTTCCTTTTTAGTGGCATTTTCCGTATGCTGTTCTTGTGCTTTTTCCCGCATTACGCGTGGGTATTGCTGGCCTCTCGCTGGTTATCACTCTTTTCTTATCGCGTTTGGGCCCATCACATCTTTTTATGCGTTGGGGTTTGTGTTTTTATCGATGTCGCAGTGGTTGTATTGCAGGCATTGGCCGCGGTTTCGGGAGACTATCGCATGGTACCGCCGTGTTGTGAATTCCACGTTAACACGGGGTTATTTTCCTGCGATAGACTGCGATGTGTAAAGTTGCGTTAGCCTTTTTTGGCGATGTTTAGCGCACGTTCTTGTGAATATACCCCTAAGGCTTTCTGGAACCTTCCTTTTCCCTAGTCTTGTCTCGTGGGCATGCCGTGTCTCCAACTCAGACTAAGGCAGGATCCAAGTGGTGTCTAGATCATCAGAAGGGGGGCTTGGAGAAGAAGTTGATGGACTAACCCCCCTTTTCCTTGCTGGGGATCTGGAAGACAATGGATCTTCTGAAAGAGTGGCTTGCTCTTCTTCTTCCTCTGCAGGAAGCTCAATCTCCTGAACTGCCCCTACTTCAGGAGGAACAAATACTATTGGGGGTGGTTGCGGCTGTTGTTGCACATTTATCTGAGTTTCCTGCATTGATTGGGTACTACTTTGCGATAATGATAAGTCAATTTCAACATCACTGTTCGTCGGCGTTGGACTCATGATTAGACTGGCTGCCTCTGCAACAGACATGGGCTTGGGCCTCGGTTGGTGGGGTGGGTCCACTGATGCGGGGGTGCTGCTCCCATCTTGCTCCCCGGACACCGCAACTGCAGGTGCAATTTTTGGTTTCCCAAAAAAGGTCTTGGGCGACATACCGGTCTTGGTAAGTGGCAGTGCCTTCTTCTCACTGGCAACTTTCATGGTACTGGAACTGGTACCTTTCTTTGGGGCCATCTTGAATATGTCAGCAGCACGCAGTGGCACAAGTTGAAGAGATGTCTGTAGTCACACGTCACGTGACGTCGTGCGCAGAAAGACTTTTGTCTGGCACTACAATGGGTGATGTCTTCTCCTCCTTTTTTGTGCACCTGAAAGCAAAGAAGCAAGAAGAACATCAGTGAAATGCGGCATTCATTGTTGTGGTTCAATTACTACTAGTACAAACAAACATATATAATATATACCTTAGTGTGTGGTCACACTTGTTAGTGTTATTAATATTATTACATTTATTACCTCAGATATTTAAAAAACATAACAATGCAGTGGTGCCATTTGTGAGATTTTGACAACAACAAGGGCTTTCATGGTTTGTGTACTAGTGTACAGTACACTCAGGAAGGATGGGGGATAAGAAGACCAACAAAAGTACAAATGTAACGGACCCGGTTTGGCATTGTGCATAACGTGGGATTCAGCATTCAGGGAGCTGCAGCTGATAATAGATAGAAGCAGTAAGCCAAGAGGAACAAAGGAAAGACATGCAGGCCTAATGCAGAAGGACACTGGCTGCCCCTTCACAAAATGGCCGCCAGCCACATGGCCAGGCCACAACAACAAGAAAGGGAAGACATACAGTGCAGGCCTATGGCAAAAGCACAGTGGCTGCCTTCACAAAATGGCTGCCAGCCACATGGCCAGGCTACCACAACAAGAAGCAATGAGCCAAGAGAAACAAAGGAAAGAAGACATGCAGACCTATGGCAAAAACAAGCATTCTAACTACCAGCACCACAAAATGGCCAATAGCCACATGGTCACTCACAACAACAAAAAGCAGGAGGCCTGGAAAACAAGGAACTCAAGCAGGCCTATATGGACACAGACTTTACAAAATGGCCCCTGGCCACATGGGGAGGCTCAACCAAGGCAAATGCTGGCCCAAGATTACAAACACACTAATACACTGACCAGACAATGGAGGCATGCTAAACAACACAGCTTTAATGTAACAATGCCAAAAACGAAAATCCACAGGGCTAAAAAGGTTTGCAAGTTACAACAACCACACACATCCAACAAAGGCATTTATTTAACACACATGAAAAAAAGTGAAATACAAAAAAAACAAAACATTTTGCATTTCAATGCAATGCCATCCATGCCCTAAATGATGTTTAAATTCAACAGACGCCACAGAAACAGTTGTTTCATGCACCATTAAGTAGCTCTGGGCCTATTGGTTGGAAAACCCATTGGCAGACTAGGCCACATAGTGCGTTGTGTAGTTCCTATATGACCTATACAGGATCTGCGCGTTTGGATAACATAAACTGTGGGATTGGTGGCAGACTGATTCCGTGCACCCCCACCGGATATGTTAGCCTGTCTGTATCAGCTAGCTCACAGGGCCACTATAATCTCCTCTTACCTAGGAGAGAATAGATTCTGGCAACCTCAGAACATGACAACCCTGATCCCTCAGAATCGTGGAAAGAATATACTACCTTTCGCTCAGTCACTAGTGCTTTCTTAGTTTGTCTCAGAGAGATACGCAGAATAAACAGGCTGGGCATTTTCAATAAGAATTTATTGAACAGTTGTTATTCTAGTGTAGAATAGATGAGCTGCAACAACCATTAGACAGTAGCAGAGATATATGATTAGAAGTACCATGAAAGTAAAGGGATGGTGAAGTTCTACCATCTTGCAGAAATCATGAATATATACAAGTACATAAAACACATGATAAAAAGTGCGTACTCCTACGATGCCTCCCTAACTAGATGTACCTAGGTGTACCTAGCATCTATGTAGGTGTTATGCCAAGAATCCCTGTTAGTCCTCCTGTGGTTCCAAGAAGCCTCATGCATAATGTATGAGATTCAAACTAGAGGGAAACCCGCGTTCTGAATGCAGTGTCATATATAGGTAAAAGCTCAGTCCCTAAGAACTGTTATGTATGTATAATGAAGGGAAGAATATAGGTGAAAGGTTGCAATGTTACCTGCGCCTATATAGGGTACCTATATGGAATTTAACAAGTGAATCAATTAGAATCAATAATATTGCAAATTTTTTAGAAAATTTAGTGAACTGTGCTATATTTTTTGCTGGATAAAAGAAGAAAAAAGTACATGAAAAACAACAACCAGCAAGAAGGCATGGGTACCACACAGAAGGCTTTCAGGCCTAATGCAGAAGCACACCTGCTGCCCCTTCACAAAATGGCCGCCAGCCACATGGCCAGGTCACAACAACAACAAAGGGAAGACAGACAATGCAGGCCTATCGCAAAAGCACACTGGCTGCCTTCACAAAATGGCTGCCAGCCACATGGCCAGGCAGGCCACAACAACAAGAAACAGAAGACAGACAATGCAGGCCTATGGCAAAGGCACAAGGGCTCCCTTCACAAAATGGCCGCCAGCCACATGGCCAGGCCACCACAACAACAAGAAAGGGAAGACAGACTATGCAGGCCTATGGCAAAAGCACACTGGCTGCCTTCTCAAAATGGCCGCAAGCCACATGGCCAGGCTACCACAACAACAAGAAAGGGAAGACAGACAATGCAGGCCTATGGCAAAAGCACATTGGCTGCCTTCACAAAATGGCCACCAGCCACGTGGCAGGGCTACCACAACAAGAATCAATGAGCCAAGAGGAACAAAGGAAAGAAGACATGCAGGCCTATGGCAAAAGCAAGCACACTAACAACCACCACCACATAATGACCTCCAGCCACATGGTCACTCACAACAACAACAAGCAGGAGGCCTGGAAAACAATGAACTCAAGCAGGCCTATATGAACACAGACTTTATAAAATGGCCCCTGGCCACACGGGGAGGCTCAGCCAAGGTAAATGCTGGCCCATGATTACAAACCCACTCACATACTGGCCAGACAAAGGAGGCATGCTAAACAACACAGCTTTAATGCAACAATGCCAAAAACGAAAATCCACAGGGCTAAAAAAGGTTTGCAAGTTACATCAACTACACTAATCCAACAAAGGCATTTATTTAATACACATGAAAAAAAGTGATATACCAAAAAAAACATATTTTGCATTTCAATCCATTGCCATCCATGACCTAAATGATGTTTAAATTCAACAGACGCCACAGAAACAGTTGTTTCATGCAGCCTCGAGTAGCTCTGGGCCTATTGGTTGGAAAGCCCTTTGGCAGACTAGGACGACATATGTAACTTATTACCGTACTACTAGCCTAACTAGATATTGGTATGCACAAAGTTTAAAAACATCTGTTTATCTAAAAAAGTTTAAAACTTCTAAAACATTTCTAAAAAACTTAACACTGTCTTAAAAAAAATTTGCAAGCCGTAGCTCTAAAGTGTCCTTAGTTATAGTCCGAAGCACTATAAGCATTAGAAAGCCATGTATGCCCAATAAATGAAAGGAATGTCAATTTTTGTTTTGAGATCCAAATTTGAGTTTTGTTTTTTAAAAAAAGCTAATTTCTTCCAGCACACGACGAGCCAAATGTGTCAAATGTTTATGTGTCCTGGATGGTAGACGCAACATTTTCGTTGCTTGCTTCCGCAGTAGACGGTCCCTGTAGCACCTCGCAGAGTATGTCAATCGAGCACAGATGATGTTCCACACTGTCTGCAGCCGGTGCTGGGGCAGACTGTGCGCCGTCCAAAGCCTGGGTGTCAGAGGAGGAGCCGGTGTCCATACCAACAAGTGCTATTACTACCTGTGGGGGCTCTAGGAATGCCGCCATCAACATCGGAATATGCTGAGGACACTGCAGAACATGGGCCGTTATCGGGTCCAGTAAAGCATTCACGTCCGGTTGCGCACATGATGGGAGTGAAAAAAAAAAATGAAAATTGCTTTATTGCGTGATTTGTTAAAAACCCTTGCAACAATATACAATAACAGAGATTCATTGCTAGGTACATAGCTTTGATATAAAATTTAAAAGCATCGTAAAAACCTAATCTAAAAAGACGCAGAGGTCCAATTTAAACAGTTGAGAGTTAAGAAAAAGAGAGTCATTGTGACATAAAAAGCTGTATTTCTTGATGCACATTCCATGACACACTGTGGATTGTGTTCAGTTAAGGAGGAGAGTTTGGTGTCTTCCTAGTAGGGGGGGGGAGATTTATAAAAAAACAGTATGGACAAGTAGACTCCTCTGCTTATGCCATGCATTAATGATGGGGCTAAACTTGTCTGTAGGTCAGTGACCGAGGACGGTAATCTCAGTGAGGCAAGAAGTCAGGGTGCCTGCCCGACCATCGAGCACACATCTCGCCTCCTCTACCTTCTTAGTGAAGCGATCCATAATTCTGACCAAGGCATAGTTAAGGGTAGTGTTCAAGGGGTCAAGGCAAGCCAGCACCGATCCTCTGCAAGATCTTATGTCCCTTGCAATCCAACCACTTCGTAATAGGGTGCATCTGTCTTCTAAGAGATGAGGGTGCAAGCATATCACATGTATTATGTCTTCCATGTGTTGGCCACAGAGCCGACATGTTTCCTGGGCACAGTCTCTTTTTCATTTTGGGAGGTGACAGGTCAGAGGAATCACCCCCATTTTCAGCCTTAAGAACTGGAGCTTAGTACGTTCGTTAGGTAGCTCTGGGGTTTCAGCTGTGGGTAAGTTTGTAGAGTCATCCAACCGTGGTACCGTACGGAGAGGCTGGCCTTGTCTTCTAATGAAGAAAGTCGATTCGCACTGATTTTTGCTAACCTCTTGAATTCCTGTTGGCTAACTTGTAAGTCTCAAAGGTTGCTCAAGCCAAGAGAACTGAGGCCGCGGGACAGGTAGTAATGCCTCCCCGACCATCGACTCGTGTTCAACTGAATCCATAAGTAGTGGGCCAGGCTGCCTTCCTTGGACGCCCTGAGCTTGTAGCAGCTTATTAAGAAGGCCGCCATACGGGCCAGTGCCTGTCTGTAGATACCGAATTCCAGTCTGATTTGTGCTGGTGACGGGTAAGGGGGAGCGTCAAACAAATGTCTAACACGCATTCTTCTCCGCAAAACAGGCATTGGAGGACAGGTAGGATGAGGTCCATCCAGACTGGTCAAAATGACAAGAACCAAGATGCACTTAGTTCTCTCAGGCGAGGTGTGCCTAGATGTTGTACCATGCGGTCACGGTATTTACACTCCAGGAGTGCTCTTTCCATCTCCTTGGTGACTAGCACGTCCATTGCGTAGCAAATATAAAACAATCAGGATACCTGCTACTAGAAACAGGATGAGTGGAAGTCCTCCAAAGATGCTTCCGAATACGGAATGTATGAAGTTTGGTATAACTCCAAGTACTGTCTGAAAGGTGCTCAGAAGTCCAGAACCCATGGTCTTAAATAGGTGGACAATGCCTGTCGTATCAGACATGTTAAAGATACGATTTACCATTTCTGAGAAATGGAAAGGGCAGTTTGTATGAATAAGTGCCTGTATCTCTGCCGAAGACCTTGCGAACTGGAGATCAAAGGTCTCTCGAGCGGAGGTTAAGGGCACAGACTTCTGTAAAAGCATGGCTTTCATTCTGCTTAGAGTATCAAACCGTATTAAAGAAACATTCAGTGAAGGCCATAAGGGCGCCTCCCTGACTGTATGTGTCGGTGGAAACAATACTTGCATACAACATGTAACCCTGGAGCTCACGGTTACCAGATATGCGATGCCCGGGAGCATTCCGCAGCAGCCATGACTGTTCAGCATCAAGTAACTCCCATTTGAAAGTAGCCTGAATGCTGGAGTAATCACTGCAGCTGGGGCACCCTTCAAATGGCAGGACAGGTTCACTACAGAACCATTACAAGCCCTGTGCAGCATTATATCCTGGCATATGAGTGATCCACTTAAAGCGTTCTCACAGTTTGTACCGCTTAGAAACACTTCTCGATCCCTCTCCGGCATCGAAATCTGTGTGGTCATACCCATGATTCCTTTATGTATTCCTTACCCATTTCTTCATATCTGCCTGCCTGGTTTTGTTCCAGGCAATACTGAAACTGAAAAGTAGTGACCTGTAGAGTAATGTAGCCATGGATTAGCCATTCTGTGGATGGTAATTCTGCCACTGTAAATGCTAATCCATCCAGTTCTTCATATGCAACATTGTATATTTTGCTCCCCTTTGTTGCCATTTCTATCTGTTTATCTGTTAGATTGTATTCCGAAAACAGAGACGTACTGTTGATATAACGCCAAGGCACGTAGCCTGCAAGCAAATTTGCAGAGTCCAGCTTAATAACATAATAGAACGTAATTGAGATTGCCTGTGTTGTAATATGGCCAAATCTTGTTCTAGTATGTCTATCGCAGAAGATACAATGTTGCCTAAGGAATATATCCTGGAGGTCAATGTAGTTAACCCAGTGTCTACTAACCATGGGCATAGTTTGCGTAGTAGCACTACAAGTAGCTATGCGAAGTACACTTTGAACTTCGCGTAGCTACGCAAATTGCGTAGTGCGTAGCTGTATGCTTGTCTGCACTGTGCAATAATTACCAACGGCATCTTGCACAGTGCAAGTTAAGATAAAATTAGTATCTCTGTCTTTATATGCTAAAATGCATATAATCATTTCACAAAAGTGAAACGATAAATTAACAAGCAGTGAGAGAGGTGATGATTTTGGGATCCTCCCTAACCTAGGGAGAGAACCAAGCAGATGCCTTGAAAACAAAAAGCACATCTTGTTGAACGATTCGGTGGTGGTCCCATCCTCTTAGGACCACCCCAAGCACAGTTATTGGCAAAAATATAATCCCAACCAAAGGCCCTGCAAAGCATTATGGGACGAGATTAGCAGTGGGCAGTGAATATTAGAGTATCCAATATCAAACTAATTCTACAAAGAGCTGCAGTTCAACTAGTCGTTACTAGATGTACCTCACGAGTCAAATGCAAAAGCTTCATGAAAGGGTTTCAATGCTTTTGCATTTGACTCATGAGGGACATCTTGTAAAGTCTAGTGGAACTGCAGCTTGATGTATTAATAATTTCAATGCTTTTGCATTTGACTCGTGAGGGACATCTAGTAACGACTAGTTGAACTGCAGCTCTTTGTAGAATTATTTTGATATTGGACACTATAATATTCACTGCCCACTGCTAATCTCGTCCCATAATGCTTTGCAGGGCCTTTGGTTGGGATTGTATTTTTGCCCATAACTGTGCTTGGGGTGGTCCTAGGAGGAAGGGACCACCACTAAATCATTCAGCATGATATGCTCTTTGTGTTCAAGGCATCTGCTTGGTCCTCCCCTAGGTTAGGGGAACCCAAAATCATCACCTCTCTCATTGCCTGATATTTTCATTCTCAAAGTTCATTTTTGTGAATTCATTATGTGCTTTTTTAGCATGTAAAATTGCTTTATCAAAGCATTTGTAGGTGTTGATGGTTTTGCACTGTGCTACGTGCAATTTGTGTAGTAGCACGAACTATGCATGCTCTGTGAGTGTAGCGTAGTACTACGCCCAGGGTTAGTGTCTACCACTGCTAGAGAGTTTTCTAGATTTATACAGTCTATTTCACGTAATCTCTCTGCGTCCTCTTGTTGGGATATTTTCCATATTTCATTGTAGACAGCATAATAGAAACGTTTCTGACGTGGCTTCCTGGGACCTAGTAAAAGATCCACATCCTGTGACAGTAAGGATAAGTGTTGTTTCACCTTTGTGAGTGTTGAGGTTTTTAGCCAATCAAGGCACAACTTCCCAACACTGTAGGATGTCGCTACCCCTGGATGTTCTCTCTGTACATAACAAGGATCTGGTCTATGGATAGCGAAACCTTCGGTTTTACCCATGAATCTCGCCTGACAACTATTCGTGTCTGTGGGCCAAATCAACCACTTCTTCCAATCAGGGTCTGATCTGTTGTATTGTATAATGTCATTCATTGTAATCTCTTTCTGTGATGTTATGTTACCCTCAGTGTGTGATGGAGTTGGCAGCCGAGGTGTGTTCAAGTCTTTGTTCTTGTGCTAGTCCAAGGCAAGACGTCTGTTGCACTGTCTCGTTCAAAAACATGATTTGTTGAGGGATAAGGCATGCTCTAAACAAAGCTTCTGTTCCCTGAACTTGCCATTCCCTAGTACCCCAGACTGATTTTAAGTCTATTTTGTCTTTCCATAAGTCGAAACCTTGTTCAGACAACTGGGCAATAAAGTAGGCAGAGTAAATCTGTTTGGTGTTTGCTAACATATTTTTCTGTGCTGATGTTGGTGCAACCTTATAATAATATGAGGCTGGGTCAGACATATTAATTCCTGAAAAATATGGAAACTTTTGTGTAAATGTTTTTGAACTGCCTTTCGGCGGTGTTCGACAATGTTCCCACTGGTGGTATGTGAACACATTTCTAGGATTAGCAGTTTTATGTAAAATGTGATGACCATAGTGTTGATAACATTACATTGTTTCGAAATCTGATGTGCTGTCTGTTAGAAATGGGGTCTCTAGTTGGCAATGGCGGGCCACTGTCCAAGTAGGGATCCTTCTTCCTAAGTCAGAGTGAGAGGGCTACACCCTTCGATAACCCCTGCTCAACCCTGTGGTAACGTAGCACGAGCAGCTAGGCCTATCTCAGAGGCAGTTTGTGAAGCATTTATGACCATACACAGTAACACAGTAAGTAACACTACAAAGGGACACCACACGAATAGGTATATCAAAAATAAGTATCTTTATATAGGCTTATCACAAGACCCAAAACGACCATAAAGCCACAATACTATAAAAATGGAATTACTCTTGGAATGCTGCAAAAATAGTTCAAAGTGTGCAAGAAGAACTCAGTTCAAGGCAGTGGTCTCTGCGACCCTTTTACTCACAAAGTACCTGAATTGGCAAGGCAAAGAAGTAAAACGTTGCACTGAAGCTGTAGCGCTGATGCTCTCCCCGCGGGGCTGATGGTGCGCTGACTCCTTGCCGTGAGGGAGGAGGTGATGCGCCGATCGGCGGATGCGAGGGAAAGCGAGGCAACGCTCTTGGTGCGATGTTGTGGTGCGCCGATCGCAGGGATGCGACGCGGTTGGTACGCTGCGATGATCCCGGATTTTGCGAGCACTCAGCGGCAGCAGCGCGATGATTCCTGACAGCACTCTCAGCTGCAGTGGCTCGTAAACGTGCGTTAGCGGTGATTTCAACCCGCGTTCTCTGCAGTAGAACTAGAGGCCCTGAGTTCCTTGACAGGAGCCTCACCTGCAAATAGAAGTCCTCGCTGGGAGGGTTCAGAGGGCTGATGGTGAAGTCTAATGTGCCTGAGACTTCGACAGGAGGCTAGCTCTCGTCTAGCCCTTGGGTGATTGCTTTAGCAAGATGAGTTAAAGTGTCTCTCCAAAAGTCCTTTTCCGTCTCTTTCAAAGTCCAATGGTAACCGCTGCAGGCTAATCCAAGAAACAGCACACAAGCACAAGGATAGTCCCCTCCTGCAGATTCCTTCAGTTACACGGACAGAGGTTCGTCTTGATGTCCAGGAGCAATACACTTTGTAGGGGTTTCAACACAGATATTTATACCCCAAAAGTCTTTGTTCTCAAAAGCTACAAGTCACTGAGCCTAGCCAGAACCAGTTCTGTTCAGTCCTGGAGCACTTTGTTTACCAGGCTGCATCCTTCCTTTCAGGAGGAGGGGGTCTGCTATCAGACGCACAGTGGGAGGTGGAGCCATCATTCACCTTGCCAGGCACAGCCCTATTCAAGTCAAGGAGCTACCCCTCCCCATACTCCAACCACAGATCTCTCTATTCAACCCAGGTCTGGCTCAGCCTGCCATGTCCCTCCAAAACCAGACAGCCAATACACATAACAGCAGAGCACACTGGAAGGCTTAGGCAAGAAAATACCCACTTTCTAAAAGTGGTATTTTCAAACACAGAATATAAACATAAACTTTCCTAAAAGATGTATTTTAATATTCTGAGCTCAGGCATACTAAATTCGTTTTTCTACCATGTTCCTGGGGTCATTTAGGACTATAGAATGTAATAGTCACAATTGCCCATTCTGGCCTATGGGGATCAGGTAGCCTTAAAGTAGTGAAAAACGAAATTGGGTGTAAGTCACTACCAGGACATGCTACACACACCAAGGCATGTCCTACCTCACACATACAATGCACCCTACCATAGGGGTGGCTTACATGATGCCAAGGGAAGGTTCAGGGGCTGGGAAGTGGGTGCAATTCACAGCCAAGATGGCAGTTCGGGACTGCACGCAGACTCTGCAGTGGCAGGTCTGAGACACACTTTACAAGCTGCTTCTGTGGGTGGCGCAAACCAGTGCTGCAGGCCCACCGGCAGCATTCGTTTTACGAGCCCTGGGCACTCACAGGCCACGCTACTAGGGACTAACAGGTAAACCAAATAAGCCAATCAGGGATATACCGATTCATATGTCATATTTACACAGGGAGCATTCGCACTGTGGCACTGAAGGGCAGTGGCACAGCGCCCAGAGCATCTAACACCAGCAAAACGGAGGAGACAACAGCGAAAAATGGAAGGGAGACCCACGCCAATGGTGCCAGGTCTAACACGTGTCCCCTCCAGCTGAAATGTGGGGAGAACTACCCATCCCCTTGGGAGTTCTCATCACTAAGGCGGAAAAATCTGGACAGACCATCAGCATTGGCGTGTTCTGTACCAGGGCGGTGTTCCACCGTGAAGTCCATACCCTGGAGGGAAATGGACCACCTCAACAACTTGGGATTCTCACCCCTCATCTGCATCAACCATCTGAGGGGCCTGTGGTCTGTCTGAACCCGGAAGTGAGTCCCAAACAGGTATGGTCTCAGCTTCTTCAGTGCCCAGACCACAGCAAATGCCTCACGCTCAATTGCACTCCACCTCTGTTCCCGTGGAAGTAACCTCCTACTGATGAAGACTACGGGTTGGTCTAGTCCCTCCTCATTTATCTGTGACAGAACGGCCCCCACCCCATGCACTGAAGCGTCTGTCTGGACAACGAATTCCTTAGCAAAATTGGGCGCTTGGAGTACGGGTGCTGTACACATGGCAGTCTTGAGGGCATCAAAGGCTTTCTGACAGGTGTCAGTCCAGTTCACAATCTTTGACTGCTTCTTGGAAGTCAGCTCAGTCAACGGTGCAACAATGTTGCCATACCCCTTGACAAACCTCCTGTAGTAACCTGTGAGTCCTAAGAAGGCCCTCACCTGGGTCTGGGTCCTTGGGGGCTCCCAAGCCAGGATGGTTTGAATCTTGGGCTGCAGGGGTGCCACCTGGCCACTCCCCACCTGGTGTCCCAAGTACACCACAGAACCCTGCCCAATCTGGCACTTACTGGCCTTGATTGTGAGGCCTGCTCTGCGCAGCGCCATCAACACTTCCCAGAGGTGGCGCAAGTGGTCCTCCCAGGAGGAACTAAACACTGCAATGTCGTCCAGGTAGGCGGCACTGAAATCCTCCAGCCCAACCAACACCTGGTTGACCAACCTCTGGAAGGTGGCAGGGGCATTCTTCATTCCCATGGGCATCACACGGAACTGGTAGTGCCCATCTGGTGTGGAGAATGCTGACCTCTCCTTTGCCCCATCAGTTAAGGCGATCTGCCAGTACCCAGACATCAGATCAAACGTGCTGAGGTACCGGGCAGCCCCTAACCGGTCTATGAGCTCATCAGCTCTGGGGATGGGGTGCGCGTCGGTCTTCGTGACCGAATTGAGGCCTCGGTAGTCCACACAGAACCTAAGTTCAGGTGTGGCACCAGGCATTGCAGCTTTTGGTACCAAAACCATGGGGCTGGACCAAGGGCTGCTAGAGGACTCAATCACCCCTAGGGCAAACATTTTGGAGACCTCCTCCTTAATGTAAGCCCTGACCCTGTCAGTCACTCTGTAAGCCTTGTGCTTGACAGGAGGACTGTCCCCGGTGTCCACCTCATGGACGCACCAATCAGTGACACCCGGCACCAGGGAGAACAAATCAGAAAATTGCCCCAACAGTTGGTGACAATCTCTCTGCTGCTCAAGGGTCAGTGTGGTGGAGAGGACCACACCCTCCACTGACCCATCCTTCTCTCCTGCACACAGGAGGTCAGGAAGAGGCTCACTCTCCTCCTCCATCCCAGCATCTGTGGCAAGAAGCATGCCCACTTCAGACCTCTCAAAGTGGGGCTTCAGGCGGTTCACATGCAGGACCCGCAAGGGGTTCCTGGGAGATTGAAAGTCCACCAAGTAGGTAACTGGACTTTTGCGCTCCACCACCTCAAAGGGGCCGGTCCACTTATCCTGGAGCGCACAAGGCTCCACTGGGGCCAGTACCCAAACCTTCTGACCAGGTTGAAATTCGACCAGAGTGGCATTCTGGTCGTGCCAACGTTTCATTTCCTCCTGGCTGGCTTCCAGATTTGCCTCAGCAATCATTCTGAAACGCTGAGTCTGGTTCCTGAAGGCCAACATGTAGCTAAATACATCTTGGGGAGGTTTCCTGGGATATTGCTCCCAGCCTTCCTTGACCAGACTCAGAGGTCCTCTAACCGGATGGCCATAAAGGAGTTCAAAGGGACTGAACCCTAAGGACTTCTGTGGCACCTCACGGTAGGCAAACAGCAGGCATGGCAAGAGGACGTCCCACTTACGCCTCAGGGGCTCTTATAGGCCCATGATCATGCCCTTCAAGGTCCGGTTGAACCTTTCAACCAGACCATTACCTTGGGGGTGGTAAGGAGTGGTGAACTTATAAGTTACCCCACACTCCGTCCAAAGAGACTTCATGTACTGGGAGATGAAGTTGGTCCCCCTGTCAGACACCACCTCTCTGGGGAACCCCACACGGGAGAAAATCCCCATCAGTGCACGTCCCACCACGGGGGCCGTCACTGTCCTGAGCGGGATGGCTTCAGGGTACCGGGTGGCATGGTCCATCAAGACCAGGATGAACCTGTTGCCCATGGCTGTCTTGGGGTCCAGAGGCCCCACAATGTCAATGCCCACTCGCTCGAATGGGGTGCTAACAACTGGAAAGGGCTAGAGTGGGGCCTTGATCTTCTCCCCACTCTTCCCACTTGCCTGGCAAGTCTCACATGTCCTGCAATAAGTGTCTGAACTCTTGCACATCTGGGGCCAATAAAAGTGGGTGGCCAGCCTCTCAAAGGTCTTGGTCTGCCCCAGATGCCCTGCCAATGGAATGTCGTGAGCCAACCCCAGTAGGAAGGCTCTGAAGCACTCGGGTACCACCAGCACACGGGCTGACCCCGGCTCAGCAGCCTTAGGATCGCTATACAGGAGACTGTTCTCCCAATAAATCAGATGTGAACCAGACATGTCACCTGCGGCCTGGGCTGCAGCCTGTCGCCGCATACACTCAAGAGAAGGGCAAACTCTTTGCTGCTCACAAAATTCCTCCCTGGTGGGTCCCCCTTCCTGCTGCCAATGGGTCAGCTCAGGAAGGTCCCCCAGTTCGGTGATCTGCTCCCCGCTAGGCTCCAGGGCATCCCCCTCAGGGTCTGCTCCCTCCTGGGCCGTGGGAACCAAGGGGGCCGGCTTCCCGCGCCCCCTTCCCCTTCTCTCTAAGGCAGGGATCTGGGCCATACTCTCAGGCTCCAGGTCCTTCTCAACACCCTCCTTGGCTGCCATGGATCGAGTGGTAGCACACGCCCACTCAGGCAGACCCAACATTTCTAAGTGAGATTTCCTCTCCACCGTAGCCCACGGGGAGTTCTCCAAATCATTGCCCAACAGACAGTCTACAGGCATGGCGGGCCTCACAGCCACCTGAAGAGTTCCTGAGACCCCCCACTCAAAGGGAACCTGAGCTACCTCACATTGGCTCTCTGAGTTGTCTGCGGACACTACTGGGTAGAATGCATGGGGGACAACCTGCTCTTTGGACACCAACCAGGAGCTGACAGCAGTTATACTGGCTCCTGTGTCTCTTAGAGCCTCCACCCTATGGCCATTGATGGTCACCCACTGCCTGTACTTTTTAGTGTTAGCGGGCAGTGCAGGCTTAGGGACCATCTCAAAGTCTCCTAATGAGACAAGGGTCAACTCTACGGGATCCCACCCACCTTGGGCACCCATCTCCTCCCCCCCAGGGCTACACTAGCAAGCTGGCGGGCTGGTGCATGGGGTGGTGCATTAAGGTCCCTCTGGGGACACTGGGGATCATAGTATCTGTGGCCCACTTGACCACACTTATAACAAGTAAGGGGCCCCCTCTGAACAGGCCTACCTGTCGGGGGCACTGGCTTCTTCTCTTGGGGAGGCTGGGACACCACTGCTTGGTTCCCTTGGGAATTACTTTGGGGCCCTCTTGGGTACTCCCTTGGTTTACCCCTGTCCCCCCCACTTCTCTGCTGTGGACCCTGCCCACCTTTGGCGAAGTCTCCCACTGGACCCTTGCGAACCCGGGTGCTCACCCAGCGGTCCGCATCCTCAGCAAGCTTCCTAGGGTTAGTCAGCTTGCAATCAATCAGGTGCTGGCGTAGCTCAGGAAAACAGTTACTAGATAACTGCTCCCATGCAATCAAATCATAAAGCTGCTCAAAAGTTTCTACTTTGCTACCTTTTACCCAGCGTTCCATTGCTCTGCAAAAAAAAGACACATATTCAACCCACGTGGTACCCTCTAGCTTCTTGCAGCTCCTAAACCTCTGCCTATACATCTCAGGGGTCAAACCATAGCGGGTCATCAAAGCTTCCTTCATGTGGCCATAAACCATTCAACTTTCTGGGGGCAGGTCCAACAAGGTATCCCTCCCCTCACTCACAAAGCTTCCCCACAACCCCGCTCCCCAATCCTTCTCAGGGACCCGGTGGGACACCATGGCTAATTCATAAGCGGCAAACCATTGCCCAATATCTTCACTTTTGTGGAAATCCTTAATAACCTCCTTGGGTATATACACTCTATTCTCAGTATGCACTACAGGTATGCTGCCACCAGAGGGGAGATCTCTACACTCTTTGCTTTAATCTCCAACTCCCTCAATATTCTCTCATGCTCAAGTTTCATTTTCATAATCTCAAATTCTAACTTTTTGTTCTCTAGGTCCCGGTGACCATCCATTTTAAGCCTAGCCATCTCCATATTATGCCGCCTATCTCTCTCCCTGTCCTCCATCTCTTCTGGGGACAGACCCCTGGCAGACACACTAGTGCCCGGGCTGGAAATTGCTTTATCTCCCACCAAATCTACTACTTCACCCTGCTGCTCTCCTGCATTCTCTTCCCCCTCCACAGGCTCCTCCATATTCTTAGGGGAGTCCCTGGCTTCTAGCCAGGCCTTCAGCGCCTTGTAATATTCCTCCCTTTTAGTGAGACCTGTGATAGGGACTGTGAAGCGTTTGCAAAAATATTTGAGCTGCTTGGCATTGTAGGTTTCTAATTTCTCTTCTTCCCAGGAGAGATCCTCTGAGGCATTGGATCTGGGCTTGCCCATTGTAGCGATAACTAGCAATATTAATCAAAAATAGAATCAGAAAAAACCTCAAAACGTATGTGGTTGCGTTATGGTCTGCACTCACTAGTAGTGTACACTATCATTACTGTATGCGATCATAAATGCAAGTCCAGATCCTCACCGCTGACCACCAATGTTAGAAATGGGGGTCTCTAGTTGGCAATGGCGGGCCACTGTCCAAGTAGGGACCCTTCTTCCTAAGTCAGAGTGAGAGGGCTACACCCTTCGATAACCCCTGCTCAACCCTGTGGTAACGTAGCACGAGCAGCTAGGCCTATGTCAGAGGCAGTGTGTGAAGCATTTATGACCATACACAGTAACACAGTAAGTAACACTACAAAGGGACACCACACGAATAGGTATATCAAAAATAAGTATCTTTATATAGGCTTATCACAAGACCCAAAACGACCATAAAGCCACAATACTATAAAAATGGAATTACTCTTGGAATGCTGCAAAAATAGTTCAAAGTGTGCAAGAAGAACTCAGTTCAAGGCAGTGGTCTCTGCGACCCTTCTACTCACAAAGTACCTGAATTGGCAAGGCAAAGAAGTAAAACGTTGCACTGAAGCTGTAGCGCTGATGATCTCCCCGCGGGGCTGATGGTGCGCTGACTCCTTGCCGCGAGGGAGGAGGTGATGCGCCGATCGGCGGATGCGAGGGAAAGCGAGGCGGTGCGCTTCTGCACGCGAGGTCGTTGGTGCGATGACTCCTTGCCGCGAGGGAGGAGACAATGCGACGATCTGTGGATGCGTGCTGTGAGCTGGTTGCGATGCCAAAGAATGGTGCTCCGCTCGGGAGCGACGAGCCGGGTGCGATGCGAGGGAGCTGGCGGCCGCGATGAGTCCGCGCTGCGATGTCGTGATGCGCCGATCGCGGAGATGCGACGCTCTTGGTACGATGTCGTGGTGCGCCGATCGCGGGGATGCGACGCGGTTGGTACGCTGCGATGATCCTGGATTTTGCGAGCACTCAGCGGCAGCAGCGCGATGATTCCTGACAGCGCTCTCAGCTGCAGCGGCTCGTAAACGTGCGTTAGCGGTGATTTCAACCCGCGTTCTCTGCAGTAGAACTAGAGGCCCTGAGTTCCTTGACAGGAGCCTCACCTGCAAATAGAAATCCTCGCTGGGAGGATTCGGAGGGCCGATGGTGAAGTCTAATGTGCCTGAGACTTCGACAGGAGGCTAGCTCTCTTCTAGCCCTTGGGTGATTGCTTTAGCAAGATGAATTAAAGTGTCTCTCCAAAAGTCCTTTTCCCTCTCTTTCAAAGTCCAATGGTAACCGCTGCAGGCTAATCCAAGAAACAGCACACAAGCACAAGGATAGTCACCTCCTGCAGATTCCTTCAGTTACACGGACAGAGGTTCGTCTTGATGTCCAGGAGCAATACACTTTGTAGGGGTTTCAACACAGATATTTATACCCCAAAAGTCTTTGTTCTCAAAAGCTACAAGTCACTGAGCCCAGCCAGAACCAGTTCTGTTCAGTCCTGGAGCACTTTGTTTACCAGGCTGCATCCTTCCTTTCAGGAAGATGGGGTCTGCTATCAGACGCACAGTGGGAGGTGGAGCCATCATTCACCTTGCCAGGCACAGCCCTATTCAAGTCAAGGAGCTACCCCTCCCCATACTCCAACCACAGATCTCTCTATTCAACCCAGGTCTGGCTCAGCCTGCCCTGTCCCTCCAAAACCAGACAGCCAATACACATAACAGCAGAGCGCACTGGAAGGCTTAGGCAAGAAAATACCCACTTTCTAAAAGTGGTATTTTCAAACACAGAATATAAAAATACACTTTCCTAAAAGATGTATTTTAATATTCTGAGCTCAGGCATACTAAATTCGTTTTTCTACCATGTTCCTGGGGTCATTTAGCACTATAGAATGTAATAGTCACAATTGCCCATTCTGGCCTATGGGGAACAGGTAGCCTTACAGTAGTGAAAAACGAAATTGGGTGTAAGTCACTACCAGGACATGCTACACACACCAAGGCATGTCCTACCTCACACATACAAATTACAGTAGTGAAAAACGAAATTGGGTGTAAGTCACTACCAGGACATGCTACACACACCAAGGCATGTCCTACCTCACACATACAATGCACCCTACCGTAGGGGTGGCTTACATGATGCCAAGGGAAGGTTCAGGGGCTGGGAAGTGGGTGCACTTCACAGCCAAGATGGCAGTTCGGGACTGCACGCAGACTCTGCAGTGGCAGGTCTGAGACACACTTTACAAGTTGCTTCTGTGGGTGGCGCAAACCAGCGCTGCAGGCCCACCAGCAGCATTCGGTTTACCAACCCTGGGCACTCACAGGCAACGCTACTAGGGACTAACAGGTAAACCAAATAAGCAAATCAGGGATATACCGATTCATATGTCATATTTACACAGGGAGCATTCGCGCTGTGGCACTGAAGGGCAGTGGCACAGCGCCCAGAGCATCTAACACCAGCAAAACGGAGGAGACAACAGCAAAAAATGGAAGGGAGACCCACGCTAATGGTGCCAGGTCTAACACTGTCCAATGTTTCACTATTAGAAAATGCAGCAGATTTTTCCAAATCAGACAACATGTTATTCAAAGTTTCAAAATCCCAATCATCAGAAAATGTACTTGGGATAATGATGTCACTCAACGATATTTTAAATAAATGAGGAATTCTTAAAAGTTCGGTCGGACCAAATATATCGAAATCAATCTTGTCCCAAACTATACCATCAGGTATAGGAACTGCTGTAATGTTCACTGATGACAAGTCTCTTTGTTCTCGATGAGATGATTGGTGTGGTTTTAAAATTAAATTCACCTTTTGGGCTGCAGAGCTTTGTCAAAGGTATTTTCCATTAACCAGCATGCTAAAAACTATTACTGAGCCTAACCAGAAAAGAAAGAAAAGTATCCCAGTGATTACTCATAGTTCTACCCAAGGTGACACCAGGTAAGTCTTTTCAAGAAAGTTCAGAAAGTCTTTAACTTGCTGCTTGTGCGATTTTTGGGCTGGCATCGTTTCAGGTTCACTTGGATCCAAAGAAAACGTATCAAAGTTTACGAAGTAGCCAGAAGCAGTTCGATCAATTGTTGGTATTGCATCAGGATTTGTAGAAATCGTAGTTTGCTCTTGTTGAGGCATGTTGATGTAAGCATCTGTATTTGGTCGAATTTAAATTTGTCTTTCATTTTGGTTCTGAATTTGAACTTCAGGTACAAGGGGAACCAGTTCCATAGCATTATTGCATAGTCCATCATTCCGTGCAGGAGACTCTTCGAACGTGATGAGTCTTTCCGTTTGAACTTCTTGAATTGTAGCGAGAGGAGGGCGTCTGCTACTTTGGAGTCCACGTGGCCTACTACACAGTATCGGCCACATAGTGTGGTTTGATTAGGTCGATTTGAGACAAATCTTTTCTCCTTTTTTCCAGCAAGAGGCGGTAGAAGCACAGTTCTTGTTCCTTCAACTGCTAGGACCTGTACAGGCTTTCTGAAGGATGGCCCAAATTCTTTCTTGTCTGCTATTTTCTCTCTGACCAGATCCCCAACTTTTGGGATCCAGACAGGTTTTTCCGTGACTGATTTGACTTCCCCTGTGTCGGTCTGCTTCATATGGACAATACTTTGTTGTGTCCTGGATTCATTTAGATCCTGTAAAACAGCCAAACGATCATGGATGTCAAAAGGCTTTTCATCCGTCACTGCGCCTTTACAATCAAGATCAGGTACCCACATTCCTGTACCAAATAGGACCTCATATGGAGTGACCCCCCCTAGAGAACTTCTTGGCTGGCATATTATTCAATGCTCGCTGACCTCCATACAGATGTTTTACCCAGCTTTCACCCAATCCTATTACTCCAGCTATTAAAGACTGCTTTAAGTCTCGGTTTCTCCTCTCCATGACCGAATTTCCCTCGGGATGGTATGGAGAGGAGTACCGCAATGCTACACCCAATCCTCGCATGGCCTCCTTGTAAGCCCGAGAGCTAAACACAGGGCCCTGGTCAGAATATAATGTGCCAATTGCGTATGTCCCTATAAAAACTCGCAAATCTTTTATAACAGTTCGAGCGCCAGCCAAGCGTTGGGGCCACACCCATAGGAATCTTGAGCAGGAATCCACTGCAACCATGATATACCTGTAAGCCCCATCTCTTTGTAAGGGGCCGCAGTGGTCCAAGTAAACACACGCTAGTGGTTTGTCAGATATTAATAACAGTGTCTGTGCTGGACGTGTAACAGTGGAACCTTTCATCTGTTGGCAGATGTCGCATTTCAAGACGTGGGGGCATATTAACAAGCCGGCGATAAAAAATTATCGCCGCTTTAGCGTCTGTTTTCAGACGAAAAGCGGCGATAATTTTATCGCTGTATTAGCAAGGTCACGCTATCGCGTGAATCCTTGCCCTATCGCCCTTTTCCATAACGCCACCTTTGCATCTCTAATGAGATGCAAAGTGGGTGTTCCGTCCCAAAATAACTGGAGAAATGTCGTTAACCGACATTTCTCCAATTATCAAGGGAATCGCTAACAAGCATAGCGATGAGAAAAGTAGCGCTAACCTTGGTTAACGCTACTTTCCTTACGCATGCTTTATTTTGACTTAGCCATGATATCCAATGGAAGGTGGATATCATGGTTAAGTATGCCCAGCCCTATCGCCAAATGTCGTGCGATTATCGCTGGATTTCCAGCGATAATCGGACATTTGGCAGCTTGCGCCAGGAATTTTATCGATTCTGAGATAAGCGTTGCTAATAGCACGCTATCTCAGCGATAAAATTCATCGATAGCCGGCGATAAATATCCTAGCGCTAAGTGCGCTTAGCGATATTTATCGCCGGTTGTTGATAATATGCCCCGTAGTCTTTAGTCTGCTTTGTTAACCCAGGCCACCAATAGCAATCAATCAAGAAACAGTTGCCGTAACTCCTGCATGTGCAGAACCTATCCCTTCGTGTGCTGCTAGAATTAAACCTAACCTACGGTCCATGTTTGGAATTACTCTATCCCCCACTCCAGGAATCTGCGCAAATGGAATGTTATTGGCATCTAGCTTGTAAGAGTACTTGAGTGGAAATTTTTGTTACTGCTCCGCTTTTTTTGCGACAAGCAATGACAGCCACCATAATCTCACTGTCTTTTCTCGTTTTGGAACGAGTGATTGCAGCTATGGAAGCTGTGCGTACAGCCCCCTTTGCGGCTTCATCAGCCAATGAATTCCCTTCAACGTGAACGCCATCACGCTGATGACTCAGTGTATGTATCACGTGAGCCCTCTGTAGTTCAGTTTTCAACTCCACTACCTTTTCCCATAGCATTTTATGCTTAATTGTGCAACCTTTTGCATCTTTGAACCCGTTTTGAACCCAGTGCTGCAAATATTCATTATATGACTGCACACAGTAAAACAAATCGCACACGATTAGTGTGGGGAATTCTTGATCCATATTTACCAGTGCCAGTATCAAGGCTTTTAACTCTGCCAGCTGTGCCGTGCAGTCTCCTAGAGATTGCGTTTTTGTGCAACTTGGGTGGAACTTTCCATCCTGCATGCAACCTTTAACGATTGCACATGCCGCGCTATATTGTTGCTTACTTCCTAAGGCCGGTTGAGCTGATCCGTCAGTGTAAATTATATATTCATACTGATCTAGAGGCATTATTTCATTTGGTAGAGGATATTCTTGTTCATATTGCAGAAATGCTTGTGTTTTTTTCATTTATGAACTCTTTATTTCAGTGTGATTGCACCATAAAAGAATAACCACATATAATACAAACATTGTTAAGCTGATTAAAAGTTTAAAAAGAAGGCTAAAAACCGCCAGTAGTTAAAATACAATTAGGGCTAAAAGACATAAAATATAATCAAGTGACATAAGCCATGATTACGCTTTAAGATAGTTCATCCTGGCACACCACATAGAATTTAAAAAACGAGATACAGCATAAGTATGTGTTTTTAAATTTGGGTCGTCCCTGTATTCCACATCTGTTGCAGTGAGAGAATTAGCCCATTGTATGTAAGCCCATCTCGGATGTAAGGCCTTAGCATTTGGAACGCTTGCCTTTGTAGCAGCCTCTAAGGCTGGAACCGGAGTCACTACTATTATTCGTTTCCCCTGAGCCAGTGCTCTTTCTCTCACTACAGCAGTCAGTACTGCTGTTAGAATTTTTTCTGTAGATGCGAAGCGCATCTCAGCATTTGTGTACAAATGTGATTTGTATGCAATTGGTACTGTTTCACTTTCATTATATGTAAGATAGGTGTACCCAGATTGACCCGCTACTATACGGATCACCAGGTTGCGTTCGTTTACGCGTGTCTGTAAATGTTTGGAAGCTATCATGTCAGCTTGTAAGGAATGAAGTGTATCTGTGTGTTCCTGTGAGCCTAGTTTTATTGAAAAATCAGGTTTTATTAAATCGTAGAAAGGTTTTACTCTTTCTGCGTAATCCAAAATGTATGTTCTACCAAAATTTAGGAATCCCAAGATTGACTGTAAATTTTGTAATGATTTTGGAGGGTGGAGCAGCGCGCAAATTGGCTGCCAGGCTTTCTCCTTCACTTGAAAGCTCATATCCTAAAAACAGGACACTGAGGTGGGCAATTTTTTTTTTTTTAAAGTTGAATTTGTAGCCCTCAGATGCAAATCCCAAAATTATGGTATTCACCCTGTTCAAGTGCTCCTCTAGGTCATCGTCCGTTAGATAGATATCATCCACATAGAACAATGCCTCTTCATCCAAATTTTGAAGTAACTCAGTTACTCTGGCCGAAAACATCCCCGGGCTGTTCTTATACCCCTGGGGGAGTCGACAAAATTGACCCTGGGACCCTAGTGCTGACAATGCTGTTAAATACCTGCTTTCAGGCACTATATTTTGGCGGAAAAATCCATTTGAGATATCAAGTGTTGTTTTATATTTTTTCCGCACAATGTTATTCACCAATGCGGCACTGTGTGCATTTTGGACTGGAAATGTCTTAGTGCAAGTGTTTAAATGTCTATAATCTAAAACTAAACGATATGAATTGTCAGGTTTCATGAGCGGAAACAAAGGATTGTTCATTGATGAGGTGCAATTTTCGATCACCCCTTGGTATTCAAGCTGATCTAAGATCTCCCTGACCTGTTTTTTAGCTTCTTGCTTTATTGGATACTGCCTCTGTGCAGTTGGAGTATTTTTTAAAGGAATTATGTGGTGGGTTGAATGCTCATCCCATCCAACATGGTTTTTGTATAATGCAGGGACTTGGGCTACCACCCACTCCTGCGCATAGGTGTGTTGTAGGTGCCTGGGAATATGGTCTGATAATGCTGGTAAAATGACTGTTTCTCCTTTAGGGCAATCCATGACGAATGCTGGTGGCCAATCTTGTTCAGCTAACAAAATGTCATAGTCAAACAACAAGTTCTCCCAAAAGAGACCTTTAACTGTCCTACATTTGTCCCCCTCCATTTGGAGTGTTATTTCATATAACTTATGTGGGACACTTACCCTAGTATCAGGTGTTTCCACCGTGTTATAATCATTCAAGTCCCCTGTCACCAGAAATTCCATCAGGTTCTGGCGAGCTATTGCTACTTCTGCCGCACTGTCTAGCATTGTCAGAGCCCATTCACCGTTGAGTAGTCGAGTCCTCAGAATTCTAGGCATGTCTGAGCTTTAGACCTGCAACCTTCTTCTTTTGAACTGTGGCTTTTGCTTTGGTTTCTCTTCTTTTTTAGAAGTGTAATCTTGAGCGTGCTGCTTGTCTTTGGACTTTGATCGCTCATCTTGTCTGTCTGACCGTCCTTCCCTCTCGGAGTTTTTCGATGAACCCTGAAAGGAACGAGAGGAACGTGTATCAGTATCCTGATACCTGTCAGGTTTCTTAATATTATCCCTATTCCTAAGGTTATACCTCTTTTTGGGGGGCTCCTGTGGAGGAGATCTACCTCTGGATTGAGATCTGTTTCCTTTAAAGTTTTGTTGTTTTTTATTGTCCTACTTCTTTGTTGAAGCAGGTATCTGCTTAGAAGTGACCTTTTCAGGACTGCCCATCAGTTGTGGTTTTAAAGCTTTCCCACCCAAACTGTCTATGCCTAATTCAGCATATGCAGTATCAATTATTTTCGGTAGTTCGTGTTCTTGTTCTGAAGGATTGAACTCCCTTAGGCGTTGGCAGATAGCCACTGATGCTGCTTCCCCTTTAATATCAGCTACTTTTATGGCTGATGCCTGGGCATAGTTACCTAGTAACTTCATCCCTAAGTTCAGAGCAGGATCTGCTCCGTACTCGTTTTGTATTTGTCTCAGTATGTCTGGCACTACTGCTAATGATGGGATACCATGAGTTCTGGTATATATGGCAGCAAAGACTGTACCCCAAGTGGTACAATCTTCTATTTGTGGTGTTATCCCCATGGGCAAGCAGATTGTTAGCATTCTGTGTTTTTCATACGGGGTAGTATTTGGGAATACTGCCTCTAGCTGTGTTATTTTCTAAGCTGCCCATAATGGCATTTGTTCACGTTTTGTGGGCATTTTACCCATCACTGCGTGCAATGTTTGTGGAGTGATTTTAGTTGCTGTACCCTGAACTTGAGTCCCATTTGTTGCAACTATTGCTGGTTGGACTGTAAGTGCCCTCATGACAAATTGTGTCAAGTTTCTGTACATTTTTATTAATTCTTTGTGTTGTATGAGTAAGTCTCCTGGTGGCATTGTTTCAATGTCAGAATGTGGTGTGTAGGCCGCTAATATTGGCCATGTTGCTCCTTCTCTTCCGAGCGGGCCGAGTCTCACTCTTCTTCTTATGTGGGGTAGGGCGCCATTAAACCAGTATAAGTGTTCCTGGTACTGTTCTGTTTGATTCATGCACCTCAACTACGAATACTACAATACCACCCCTAGGTGTTAAACCATGCTCTAGCAGCCTCAGGGTGACCATATTTCTCAAATTTGGTGCAATGTGTATTGCGTCTGCATCTACCTCCTAGTCTGAGAGGGGCAGTGCTTGTTGCAGTGGGTCTAAGACCTGGTTAGTAATTGTTTTTAGAACACTAAATTGTTTTTTAAGGAAACCAAGATAAGGTGTTGTTGCACAATTTTAGGAACACTGTGTCCTTCAAGCTTAATTAACCAATCTCTAATAAATAGGATTTTTAGCCTACTCAGCTATGGCGGAGTTTGTGCCCACCCACTCCAGACGTCTCTGGTGTTTTGTGAGGAGGGATCTCTGAGAATAGCACGACTGAACTACTCAGATTCTACTGTTAAATGAGTACCCAACCAACGTTGGCGGCGCCATGTCGTGTAGTTCCCATATGACCTATACAGGATCTGCACGTTTGGATAACATAAACTGTGGGATTGGTGGCAGACTGATTCCGTGCACCCCCACCGGATATGATAGCCTATCTGTATCAGCTACCTCACAGTGCCACTATAATCTCCTCTTACCAAGGAGAGAATAGATTCTGACAACCCTGATCAATCAGAATCGTGGAAACAATATACTACCTTTCGCTCAGTCACACATGCTTACTTAGTTTGTCTCAGAGAGATACACAGAATAAGCAGGCTGGGCATTTTCAATAAGAATTTATTGAACAGTTGTTATTCTAGTGTAGACTAGATTAGTTGCAACAACCATTAGACAGTAGCAGAGATATATGATTAGAAGTACTATTAAAGTAAAGGGATGGTAAATTTCTACCATCTTGCAGAAATCATGAATATACAAGTACATAAAACACATGATAAAAAGTGCGTACTCCTACGATGCCTCCCTAACTAGATGTACCTAGGTGTACCTAGCATCTATGTAGGTGTTATGCCAAGAATCCCTCTAGGATCTAGTCAACCCCATTACCTGAGAATGAGAGAATATGGGACCCCGTCCTGGTCGCGAGTTGGACACCCCGCGAGGTATGTTAGACCACTGCTAGCTGGAGTGTCTGCATGCAGGAACCTCAGCGTCTCTGGTCAGTGTGTCAGCCAGGAAGTCTTGGTCTCCTCTGTCCTTCTAAGCAAGATGTGATGTATATATACCCATAGGTCTCCCCAGGGCTCCTACCTTGCTGCGTTACTGTGTCAGCCTAAAGGATGACATTACGCCTGAACTTTATACAGAGATATTATACAGGAGATGTTCGTCCTGCTGTTAGTCCTGCTGTGCTTCCAAGAAGCCTCATGCATAATGTATGAGATTCGAACTAGGGGGAAACCCGCGTTCTGAATGCAGTGTCGTATCTAACCCTGGGCGTAGTTCGCGAAGTAGCGCTACGCAAAGCTACGTGAAGTGCACCTCGCACTACGCTAGCTACGCGTAGCTACGCGAACTGCATAGTGCACTGTGCAAAATGCTGTTCGCACTGATTGCACAGTGCCGGATGCTTGTCCGCACTGTGCAATCATTGAAAACGGCATCTTGCACAATGCGAGCTGTCTTTTACTGCCGCTCGAGTAGATTTTTACTCGAGCAGCAGCTTTCTCAACGCGGACTGGTAGTTTCTCATCGTGAGCGGTCGCGAGCATGCGCAACCATTCGCAATGAGAAACCTGACCTCCCCGCGTTGAGAATCTCACCGGGAGTTTTTTTTTCCACGCTCGCGATCGGCAACTTGATGTTGCTGATCGCGAACGAGGAAAAAGTCTCGCCGGGATGTCATTTTGCTTGCTCGCGGTCGCCAACTTGACGTTGAGGACCGCGAGCAAGCAAAAAATGACCGCTACACTACGCGTGTTTGCACTGTGCTACGTGCAATTCGCGTAGTGCGAAGTAGCGCAAACTTCGCAAACTACACGAGCGCAGCGTAGTGCTTTGCCCAGGCTTAGTCGTATCTAGGTAAAAGGTCAGTCCCTAAGAACCGTTAGGTATGTAATATAGGGAAGAATATAGGTGAATGGTTGCAATGTTACCTGCGCCTATATAGGGTACCTATATGGAATATAATACCCACTCCTCTTCCGACTGGACGACATATGTAACTTATTACCGTACTACTAGCCTAACTAGATATTGGTACGCACAAAGCTTAAAAACATCTGTTTATCTAAAAATGTTTAAAACTTCTAAAAATATTTCTAAAAAACGTAAAATTGTCTTAAAAAAAATTTGCAAGCCATAGCTCTAAAGTGTCCTTAGTTATAGTCCGAAGCACCATAAGCATTAGAAAGCCATGTATGCCCAATAAATGAAAGGAATGTCAATTTTTGTTTTGAGATCCTAATTTGAGTTTTGTTTTTAAAAAAGGCGAATTTCTTCCAGCACACGACGACCCAAATGTTTCAAATGTTTGTGTCCTGGCTGGTAGATGCAACATTTTTGTTGCTTGCTTCAGCAGTAGACGGCCCCTGTAGCACCTCACAGAGTACGTCAATCGAGCACAGATGATGTTCCACACTGTCCGCAGCCGGTGCTGGGGCAGACTGTGCGCCGTCCAAAGACTGGGTGTCAGAAGAGGAGCCAGTATCCATACCAACAGGTGCTATTACTACCTGTGGGGGCTCTAGGAATGCCACCATCAACATCGGAATACACTGAGGACACTGCAGAACATGGGCCATTATCGGGTCCAGTAAAGCATTCACGTCCGGTTGCGCACATGATGGGAGTGTCAAACAAATGTCTAACAAGCATTCTTCTCCGCAAAACAGACATCGGAGGACAGGTAAAATGCAATCCATCCAGACTGGTCGAAATGACCAGAACCAAGATGCACTTAGTTCTCTCAGGCGAGGCATTCCTAGATGTTGTACCATGCAGTAACGGTATTTACGCTCCAGAAGTGCTCTTTCCATCTCCTTGGTGACTGGCATGTCCATTGCGTAGCAAATATAAAACAATCAGGATACCTGCTACTAGAAACAGTATGAGTGGAAGTCCTCCAAAGATGCTTCCAAATACGGAATGTATGAAGTTTGGTATAACTCCAAGTACTGTCTGAAAGGTGCTCAGAAGTCCAGAACCTATGGTCTTAAATAGGTGGACGATGCCTGTCGTATCAGATATGTTAAAGATACGATTTACCATTTCTGCGAAATGGAAAGGGCAACTTGTATGAATAAGCGCCTGTATCTCTGCCGAAGACCTTGCGATCTGGAGATCAAAAGTCTCTCGAGCGGAGGTTAAGGGCACAGATTCTGTAAAAGCATGGCTTTCACTCTACTTAGAGTATCAAACCGTATTATAGAAACATTCGGTGAAGGCCATAATGGCGCCTTCCTGACTGTATGTGGCGGTGGAAACAATACTTGCATACAACAAGTAACCCTGGAGCTCACAGTTACCAGATATGCGATGCCCGGGAGCATTCCACAGCAGCCTTGACTGTTCAGCATCAAGTAACTCCCATTTGAAAGTAGCCTGAATGCTGTAGTAATCACTGCACATGATAAAAAGTGCGTACTCCTACGATGCCTCCCTAACTAGATGTACCTAGGTGTATCTAGCATCTATGTAGGTGTTATGCCAAGAACCCCTTAAGGATCTAGTCAACCCCATTACCTGAGAATGAGAGAATATGGGACCCCATCCTGGTCTCGAGTTGGACACCGCGCGAGGGATGTTAGACCACTGCGAGCTGGAGTGTCTGCATGCAGGAACCTCAGCGTCTCTGGTCAGTGTGTCAGCCGGGAAGTCTCGGTCTCCTCTGTATTTCCACAGGTCTCCCCAGGGGTCCTACCTTGCTGTATTACTGTGTCGGCCTAAATGATGACGTTGGGCCTGAACTTTATACAGAGATATTATACAGGAGATGTTCATCCTGCTGTTAGTCCTGCTGTGCTTCCAAGAAGCCTCATGCATAATGTATGAGATTCGAACTAGGGGGAAACCCGCGTTCTGAATGCAGTGTCATATCTAGGTAGAAGGTCAGTCCCTAAGAACCGTAATGTATGTATAATGTAGGGAAGAATATAGGTGAAAGGTTGCAATGTTACCTGCGCCTATATAGGGTACCTATATGGAATATAACAAGTGAATCAATTTGAATCAATAATATTGCAAATTTTTTAGAAAATGTAGTGAACTGTGCTATAGTTTTTGCTTGATAAAAGAAGAAGAAAGTGCATGCAAAACAACAACCAGCAAGAAGGCATTGTTACCACAAAAAAGGCTTGCAGGCCTTATGTAGAAGCACACTGGCTGCCCCTTCACAAAATGGCCGCCAGCCACATGGCCAGGCCACAACAACAAGAAAGGGAAGACAGACAATGGAGGCCTATGGCAAAAGCACACTGGCTGCCTTCACAAAATGGCCACCAGCCACATGGCCAGGCAGGCCACAACAACAAGAAAGGGAAGACAGACAATGCAGGCCTATGGCAAAAGCACAATAGCTGCCTTAACAAAATGGCCGCCAGCCACATGGCCAGGCCACCACAACAACAAGAAAGGGAAGACAGACAATGCAGGCCTATGGCAAAAGCACACTGGCTGCCTTCACAAAATGGCCGCCAGCCACATGGCAGGGCGTCCACAACAAGAAGCAATGAGCCAAGAGGAACAAAGGAAAGAAGACATGCAGGCCTATGGTAAAAGCAAGCGCACTAACTAACACCACCACAAAATGGCCACCAGCCACATGGTCATTCACAACAGCAACAAGCAGGAGGCCTGGAAAACAAGGAACTCAAGCAGGCCTATATGGACACAAACTTTACTAAATGGCCCCTGGCAACATGGGGAGGCTTAGCCAAGGCAAATGCTGGCCCACTATTACAAACACACTCACACACTGGTCAGACAAAGGAGGCATGCTAAACAACACAGCTTTAATGCAACAATGCTAAAAAAGAAAATCCACAGGGCTAAAAAAGATTTACAATTTACAGCAACCACACACATCCATCAAAGGCATTTATTTAACACACATGAAAAAAAGTGAAATACAAAAAAAAACCACATTTTGCATTTTAATCCAATCCCATCCATGTCCTAAATGATGTTCAATTTCAACAGACGCCAGAGAAACAGTTGTTTCATGCACCCATGAGTAGCTCTGGACCTATTGGTTGGAAAACCCATTGGCAGACTGGGCCACATAGTGAATCAATTCAAATCAATAATAATGCAAATTTATTAGAAAATGTAGTGAACTGTGCTATATTTTTAGCTGGATAAAATCAGAAAAAAGGGCATGCAAAACAACAACCAGTAAGAAGGTATGTCTACCACAAAGAAGGCTTGCAGGCCTAATGCAGAAGCACACTGGCTGCCCCTTCACAAAATGGCCGCCAGCCACATAGCCAGGCCACAACAACAAGAAAGGGAAGAAAGACAATGCAGGCCTATGGCAAAAGTACACTAGCTGCCTTCACAAAATGGCCGCCAGCCACTTGGCCAGGCAGGCCAAAACAACAAGTAAGGGAAAACAGACAATGCAGGCCTATGTCAAAAGCACACTGGCTGCCCTCACAAAATGGCCACCAGCCACATGGCCAGGCCACCACAACAACAAGAAAGGGAAGACAGACAAAGCAGGCCTATGGTAAAAGCACACTGGCTGCCTTCACAAAATGGCCGCCAGCCACATGGCCAGGCCACCACAACAACAAGAAAGGGAAGACAGACAATGAAAGCCTATGGCAAAAGCACACTGGCTGCCTTCACAAAATTGCTGCCAGCTACATGTCCAGGCTACCACAACAAGAAACAATGAGTCAAGAGGAACAAAGGAAAGAAGACATGCAGGCTTATGGCAAAAGCAAGCACACTAACTACCACCACCACCACAAAATGACCTCCAGCCACATGGTCACTCGCAACAACAACAAGCAGGAGGTCTGGAAAACAATGAACTCAAGCAGACCTATATGAACACAGACTTTACAAAATGGCCCCTGGCCACATGGGGAGGCTCAGCCAAGGCAAATGCTGGCCCACTATTACAAACACACTCACACACTGGTCAGACAAAGGATGTATGCTAAACAACACAGCTTTAATGCAATAATGCCAAAAACGAAAACAGACAGGGCTAAAAAAGGTTTGCAAGTTACACAACAACCACACACATTCAACAAAGGCATTTATTTAACACACATGAAAAAAGTAAAATACCCCCAATTTTTTTTTTCCATTTAATCCAATGCCATCCATGCCCTAAATAATGTTTAAATTCAACAGACACCACAGAAACAGTTGTTTCATGCACCCATGCGTAGCTCTGGGCCGACTGGCTGAAAGGCCTATTGGCAGACGACTGGGCTAGTGAAGAAAATAAATATTGCAAATTGATTTCAATCGTTGGGGAAAATGTAGTGAACTGTGCAACATGTTTCCTTTATAAAATAAGAAAAATGATTTATAAAGAAACAACTAGGCCCCTACTGAAACTACAGGCCACCCACCACAAAAAAGTTTTAAAAAATGATGAAAAGTAAAACAAATGTAGGTGCAATGCCCCAATGAAACAAACAACACCAATTTTCATACTTACTTGTGATATCTCAAATTCAAAAGTCCTCAAATCCAATGATGTATGATGCAGCAGACACAAAGACCGTTCCAGCTCCAAATCCAAATGAAAAGTGAACTGGAGATGGACAAAGCACTGGGAGGAGCCTGCTGGACAGTAACAGGAAGTTGGAGACTCTGGGGCACTTCCTTCCTCTTAAAAAAATAAATAAATAAGAAAAAGGACTCCTTGCACAAAAAAGTAGAGCCAAATGTCAATCTTAGGAGTTTTTTTTATCCAAAGCATCATTTCGAGAAGGTTTTGATGCTGCTCGGGAGAGAACCTTCTCCAGATTGCAAATTCTGCGTGTTCGGGATAGCGATCTTCACAAAACTTCAGCCGGAAGTCCGATGGCGCACCCGATTGGCGTGTTCGTGATCGCAAACTCTTGCTGGACCATGCAGCCACCTAGCAAATCTCCTGGCGCTCGCAAACGGATGGTAAATCTCGTTGGCGATCGCAGGCACCCGGTAAGTCACTCCCACAAGCGCGTAAACACATTTTGGGCACACAAACACAGAAAAAAGTACTCAGCTATGTTGCGGAGTGCGGAGTTTTACGGCAACTCTGCGTTCTACGCGGAACGCGGAGTTGCCGAAAACCTGCAAACTCCATGAGCAGAGCAGAGTTTTACCCCCAGGGTTAGTTTTAAGTGCAGTGACCCTTAGATATAGTAAACCTATATATTTAGTAAGTGGTGCATGCACAGGCCTGTAGTTCCATATTGAATGGTCTCTCATGGGTGGTATAATCCATGCTTCAGCCCATGGGAGACCCCTGGGATACCTATGCACTGGGTACATGGGTACCATGTACTAGGGACTTATATGGGTAACCCAGTATCCAATCTGGGATGTTCCTAAGTACTGAACACAGCAATTTAGGGAGAAAGCAGATAGACTGGGGTCCTGATTAGCAGAATCCCAGTCAGACTAGTCAAAAACAGCATCACATCAAGCAAAAAGTGGGGGTAACCATAAGTAGCAGATCCTACTTTCCTACAGAACCCCCCAAACGTAAGGAGATGAGACTAACCTTGCCTAGTTAAGTCTTCATTATCTAAGTGGAAATATCTGGAGAGTCCATCTACATTGGCATGGTTACTCCCAGGTCTATGTTCCACTGTATACTCCATCCCCAGCAGGGAAATGGACCACCTCAAAAGTTTGGGGTTTTCACCCTTCATCTGTTTTAGCCATAAGAGGGGCTTATGCTCTGTCTGAAAAATGAAGTGAGTGCCAAACAAGTATGGCCACAACTTCTTCAGGGCCCAGACCACAGCAAAGGCTTCCCTATCTATAGCTGACCAACGTTTCTCTCTGGGGGTCAACCTTCTGCTAATAAAAGCTACTGATTGATCCTGGCCCTCTGTATTAAGTTGTGACAACACAGCCCCTACCCCCAACTCAGATGCATCTGTTTGGACAATAAATTGCTTGGAGTAGTCAGGACTCTGCAGAATGGGAGCAGTGCACATGGCCTGCTTGAGATTATCAAATGCCTTCTGACAGCTAACTGTCCACTGAACTTTCTTGGGCATTTTCTTGACGGTGAGATCATTCAAGGGAGTCACTATAGACCCATAACCTTTTAAAAATCTCCTGTAATACCAATTCAGGCCCAAGAAAGCTCTGAACTGAGTCTGGGAAGTTGGAGCAACCAAGTCCATTATGGTCTGGATTTTGCTCTGAAGTGGTTGAACCTGGCCTCCACCCACAAGGTGGCCCAGGTACACAACATTGCTCTGCCCTATCTGGCACTTAGCAGCCTTGATAGTGAGGCCTGCATTGAGAAGCTGGCCTAGTATATGTTGTCCACTAATGTAAGTGACCACCTTGCACCAGTCCAGACAACCCTTATGGGGATTTAAGAGGTCTCAGGCAACCTTAGAAAGCTATCCAAGTGGGAGCTGTGGAGAGCAGCCTTCAGGCTTAGTCTTGAAGGAGTGTAAAGCAGCTTGTTTTACCAGAATGCAATCTTATAGTATAGATTAAATGAAAAGGAACCACACACAGTATGTATAAAAATATGTAATTATTATAGAACACTCTCTAGTATGTTACAGTATCTCCTACACAGAGATAGACACAAAGCACACAATACTTTAGCAAAGAAATCACAGTAAATAGCACTAATACATAGTGGGCCGCAGGGGGGGGACCAAACCATATACTAAGGAAGTGCTATAAGAACCACAACTTGAGTCAGGACAATGTTGAGAGGACATAGAATTGCTGGGGACCCACATAACACCCAAGGTAAGTAGATAGGGACCTCACGGAGAGCGTGTGCAGTGTGAGAACACGACCGCGTGCTCCGTACAAGTCTATGTGCAAGTCGCAGTTGGAATTTTAAAGATTAGGGACCCTTACCAGTGGACCCTGAAGAAACCCTGTGGAAGACAGAAGGTTGGAGAACCATCCTACCCGTGGATACCGTGGTACCCAAGATACCTATCGCAGAGAACCCGGGTTCATAGGTGTGAAGTAGCGTTGGAAACCGCTGTTGAACCCAATGGAGGACTTCAGGAAAGAGCTGCTGCTGGAAGAGGAGAAAGTGTCCGGAGGAATCCAAATGTGGATTATGGAAGAGGAGTACCTGAAATCAGAGGGGACAGAGTTTATGTCACTCAGGGGTGACCAGGAGACTTGGAAGACGGAAGCCGGGTGCTTCAGGAAAGATGACAGTGACCATGACTCTGCAGCTGTGAGGACCAGGCAGCGCTGAGGATGACCAGGACCCAGATACGAGCTGTCCCACGAAGGATGTTGAGTGGTGAGGGGTCGGTGTCTGGAGGGAGCACCAACAAGCCTTGGCAAAGGCAACGCACGCTGGAAGTCAAGAAGGTGCACGGTTGGGACCAGCAAGGTCCTGGAGACTCACCACAAGCAGGAAAGTCAGGGTAGGCCCCGAGCATTCAGGGGAGCCCAAGGAAAACAAAGATGACCCTCAATTGGACCCACAGGCTGGAGGCACAGGGATCCAGAGAGGACCTTGAGAAGCTCAACAAAAGGAGCCTGCCACGGTGCCCACAAGGCAATGTGACTGAAGATCTTGGTGGAGAAAGTTGCCGGAGGTTGGGGCTACTTGCAAAAGTATGCAGTGCACAGGGGTTTGGTTAATGCAGTCCCCACAAGGGATTCTGACCTCAGACTTGGTGAGACGGCAGCTCGGGCCTCAGGAGATGTAGATAACCACAACCTGTGTTGTTGAACCCTTTGGAGTCCGCAGGAGCTTGGGATCAGCAGACCGGTAAGCAGTGTTGAGGTGCCTGCGAATGCAGGGAAGTGACTCCTTTACTTCAAGGGAGATTATCTTCAAGTGTCTTGGATGTTTCACAGGTCCTGCACAGATCCTGTATGGTGCAGAGGCACAGACGGTGCAGCAGACTGAAAGGGAGACGAAGTCAGGCCCAAACGAAGTCCAGCAAAGTCCAGAGTGCCCAGACGATAGAATTGCAGTGGTTTCACTTCTGAATCTTGTCCACGATAAATCTAGGGACCCACAACCTGGTAATCCCATAAGTACCGAAAGGAAAGGATTGGGAAGATTCAGGGGACCCTCCCAGGGGAGGGTCTGGAAAGGGGGGACGTTACTCCATGTCCTTTGTCCAGTTTCGCGTCTGAGGGGGAGCCAATGGCTCCCAGGACTGGTTTGAACTGGACTAAGCCAGGGACACCGAATGTGCCCCTCATGCAGACTTTCAGGCGCTGGCAAGCGCACCAACCCAGCCCTAATGCACTAAATCCTGTCTGGGAGGTGGTCACACCTCCCTGTGACAGGATGCCTATTGTTTAAGCCCGGGCGGAGTTCACGTAGCAGCGCTAAACAAAATTCCACGAAGCGGTAAAAAAAACTCTGCAACGCTACGCGGAGTTGCGCGAGCATGCAGAGTTGCTTGTTCCGCATGTTCGTGCATGCTCGTGAGATGTTTCTGACGCTCGGCAACGCGGATTGCGTGTTCGGGCGGAAATATCGCGCAAACTTCACCACTCGTTGGCCAATGGGCGCGGCCATCTTGTTTTTCTACTCTCTGTATGGTTCTGGGGCCTGTATTTGAAACCTCTCCTATCGTTTTAATCCTTTCTTTCTAAAACTTTTTTATGATCTTTTTATTTATTACATATCCTCTCTCTTCCAATGTGTATATTTTGCGTTTTATTTCTACTTTTACAGCGTTTTTTGCACTGTTTTTCTATTACTTGCTTTTTATTTATTTTTTACTTCCCTACTTCTCCTGGCTTTATTTTTTACTGCGACATTTTCTTTTCCGCCCCGCCCCCCCCAGAACCATGGCTAAGGGTAGTGCGACCAGGAGCCGCCTTCATTGCGGAAGACGGCGCCAGGAAGGGGTGCAGGCCCAATCCTTATTTTCAGAGGTGGAGGTGGCCGCCCTAGTGTTTTTGTACAGCGCCACCTCCCCTTAACCTTGGCAGCAGGCGGCAGGCTTGGTTCTGGCTATGGGATCCAGGAGCTTCACTGCCGGTGGGCGAGGGTGCGCTGGGCAGTGTTTTGCTGCTCTGAGGTCCAGCGCACCCACAACCAGCTGACTCACCGGTGGTCCGATATCCTGGACTGGGAGCAGGACCTGCTGGACCTGCTAGGTGTTGAGGTTGTGGGGCTTGGTGAGTAGCTATTTATATTACTATTGTGTGTTCTGTACTGTGTTATTGCAAATATTATTTTTTTCCCACAAAGCAAGAATGCTGCTGCTGCTTACATGCAGGTAAGTTTCGCTTAAAAATCGTATATTATGTGATTGTTATTCTTCTAGACAGGTGCTCGGCGCTACTAATCTTACTTGTTTGCAACTTTGTACTCGCTTGGGCTGATTATGTATGAGAGGTTAGAGAACTTAAGTTAGGTAATGCTAGAGAGACTCCTTTCCTTTGTCCTGTCATTAAGATAGTGGTGGTAGGTAGTTATTATAGTTAGTTACTTAGTATTAGTTGGTAATTTTTTAGCAGTCTGCATGACGCATCCTTTGTCACGTGCTGCTGACTCCAGTCCTTAGTAGAACCTTTTGTAGTTTGTTAGTGCGTGAATAATACAGCAACTCATCACATCAGCAACCAACGAACAATTTGGTGTATGCAATATGCATGCGTCCATCTATGCATTTTTGAGGACTAAAATGAAGACTTAGTGAACAATTGGCCCGTCAAAGGGGGTTGATTCATTGATGATTGCGAATGAGATCGGAACTTAGAAGAAGCAAATATAATTTTTGGCAATTCATTCCAATGTCTTTGGAATAGACGGGCTAGGTGGTACTTAAGTTTAGGATTCTGGAATCGTAATGGAACACTGGATTAATAAATAACTAGACGGCCCACGATCACGATACTACTAGTCGATCAGATTAAATAGTTCAATTTTATTGCAATTGTCGTTTCCTGTCAAAAAATCTATTTAGAGCGTTTTAAAAAATATTTAAGATTTGTTTCACACCAATCAATTTTTGTCTCTGTCTTTATTATGTCTTACATGATCAGCATCCAGGGGCAAGAAGACAATAGGGTCTGCTGAGGCGGGAGCTGGAGATGCCTCCCAGGGCCAGGATCGCTCCTCTACAGAGGGCTCTGCTGCTGGCCCCAGTGGGTCCTCCTGTTGTTAATATTAATAAATATATTTCCCTAACTTTTACTGCACTTTTTTTAACTATTATTTCAGTTTCAAAATTCTATTTTTTACCAAATCTTCTTCGATCTATCTGTTTCTAAATTCTTGTTATCCCTGCATTACCTACCTACTTAGTTATTATATTTCTAGTGTCTGTTTTTTTTTTACATCAATCTAACTGACTCTGTACTACTATTAGTCTGTCTGTAGCTTGCCCAGTCGGCCACTCTTTTTCTTTTTAAAAGGTTTTAAAACGCAGAGTCACCAATAGCTCTAGCCACTGAGTCCAGTCCTTTGGGTTGTCCTCTTCTTGAGAGGCTTTTCGAAAATTGCCACCAACAAAATGCCCAACCCGATTTTTCACTATTTTTGATAGGATAGGACATACTACTGTCTACTCTACTCTAGTTCCCGATTTGTACAAGTGATGTGTGTGGTGTATGTATGTATTGTATTTTCAATCTTGCTAGTGAAAATAAATAAATAGGGGGAGGCGTATATGGCATCTAAAAAATGTGTAATGTATTTTCTAGGCGTACCGACCACCAGTGCCGGGGCCAGCAGCAGGGCAGGCCACGCAAGCCAGGAGGGAGCAGATGCAGCAGCTGCTGCAGGGGGGGGTGAGCCAGCAGTAGTGGCGGGCGGTGGTAAGTTATATATATAATACACACTCGCTGCAAGGGTGTACTGTACTGTACTGTTGAGAGAGACTAAGTTGTTGTGAACAACGGTTGAAGAAGACACCCTTTACTTAGCATTAGCAATAGCATTAGCGGTGGGAGTTGAGTAACTAATGGCCTCTTCTATCTGACTTCAACTCAGCTAGGAAAGTTTTATGAAGAAGACTAAAAGTCAGACGACCATGATGGATGGGTTGAACAAAAAGGGAAAGAAGGAGGAAGGATGGGTGACATTTAATATATGACTGGCAGAGAAGGATGCGTGGGATGCATAGGTGGCTGATAGGAATTGGATGCATGGGTAGGTGGGTGGGTGAAACTGTATGGGTGATAGGAATCCTCCGGGGGGTTTGAGGGGTCAAACTCAAAGGCAAGCAAAAAAGGATGCATGGGTGGTGGTTTACATTTTTTTTTACAAATGTATGTTGTTGGTGAAAGGTTTGTTGAGAGATTAAGAAGAATGATAGCCATGTTTACTTTGAATGGATGAATGCCTGGATGGCATTCAATCATAGCATAGGTGGAGACTGTCACTGGATGAAGACAATGTAAAAGAAAAAAAAACCTGCCAGAGTAGCAAAGCCAAGGGTGAGGATAAGAATAAGATTAGTATAAAAAAACATAATTCTAGAAGAGCAATGCAATGATAAATGCAAAAATCGCTGGGAAGAGAAACAAGGACTGTTTTCTTTAAAGGTTTTTGATTCAAGGTTGTATTTCAGAATACTCCCTTGACTCACAGTAGTTTGCAAGTACAGCATATATATTGTGTATGTATGTACCATGTCAGTCTGCGATGGGTGGCCTATCGGCTGCATGGTTACACATTCAATCAATAGTACCTCACGTCATCTCATAAACAATCATTCCGACACTCCCCATGATACTCCACCCAACAATCCCCTGTACCATTCTCTTGACACTAAACCTGACTCGCGCCCTGATACTCCACCCAACACTTTCCTGTACACATGTTGAGACCGCCTACTGCACCTTAGGCCACATTTCCTAGTGAACTTCGCTGAAGGAGCATCACTGTTCATGATGCTCTGGTGGAGCAGGTCTCCAACTCATATCAATGAGGCAATGCTAAATCAGCCTGTGCCCTTGCATGCCATTATAGATATCCAGTAAGCCAAGCCGGCGCAAAGTGCTGCACTGATGCACCCTACAGTAAGGTTGTGTTCCATGGACCTTGCAGTGGCTTTTCCCATGCAACGCCAATGAAGATCTCACATCTTTCCACATATCCAAAGATCAGGGAGCCTGGGACTGTTTGCTAATACTGTCTCTCCCAAGAGGAGGTGAAATGAGGATAAATAATTACGTGTCTCTTTGTCATTTCCAAAGTCTATGGGGGAAATTCACAAGACCGGGCGATAAACATCGCCAAAATAGGTTAATGCAATTTTCCATATCGCCGTCTATCGCGGGAAAATAACTCTGTGTTAATGTGGCATTCCCAACACGGCGGAAACATGCGATAGTACCCCGATAATGCGGCAAATGTCAACGATAACAGTACCGGGACGGCGATAAAAATCCAAACCCAAACACGAAAAAAGTTGCGATGGGCCCAACCGCAATAAGACAAACAGCGAAAAGCAGCGCCAGGTCTGCAATTCACACACGTCAGGCGGGAAATACCACTACAAAAGCAGAAAAAAAAACCACAAACAAAAACCAAACTACAGCGAAGCACAATGGAGGCAGCCGGAGCAGGTACAGAGGACGACCAGAACCCAACAAGCCCCCCGGAGGACCAGCCTGGGACCTCGGGGTCAGGAAAGGGCAAGGGCAAGAAGAAGAGGAAGACGCGGTTCAGTCCGCAGGAAAACAGGATCCTGATCACGGAGGTGATAGAACACCATCAACAACTGTTCGTTACCTCCACTGTGTCATAGGCAACAAAACATTGAATATGGCAGTCCATCGTGGACAAGGTGAATGCAGTCGGAGTGCTGAGGAGGACAATGGACGAGGTCAAGAGGCGCTGGAATGATGTGAAGCGCAAGACCAAGCAGAAACTCGCAGACAGCCAGAAGGCAGCAATGCAGACTGGAGGTGGGAGTCCAGCGCCATAGGAGGAGCTAGATGAGATGGAGGAAATGGTGTCCACACTCATCAGTGGGGAGACGGTGGCAGGAGTTGGGGGACCGGACACTGCTCAACATGACCCGACACAACAGCAACAGGGTGAGCAACCACCAGGGACTGGGGGAATGGGGGGAGATGGGCACAATGGCACACATGCACAATTAAGTAGAGCACATCTGCGGACAGACCATGGCCAAGAGTCAAAACTCCAACTGTCATGTGGTTTGTGGCCTCATGATCTGCCTTGCTAAGTTGGCTTAGGCCTTGCTGCCATGATGCCTTTTTTGCGCACGTTACTTTGTGACTTTGTTTTTCCAGCCTCTGCTTATGCCCGGCTATTTTAGAACTGTCTGCATTTCTGCCTTTCACCTTTTCTCCTGTTCCCTGTGGGTTACGTCTGCACAACATGTACAAGGTCGAAAAACAACGTACCTTGTTCTTGCTGATCTGGCCAGTCCCTCGCACCTAGACATAACACTACGTACAGCTGCATTGGAGAAATTTGTGTGCTTTTTAATATTGTGATTTCACGGTTAGAGGCACTTGGAGAAAAACCTTTCCAGGGAGAAGAGCTGTGCTTGTCTGATGATGTAAACCTTGCATCTAGATATTGAGGTATGAGGGTCCGCCTGACAATGCCCAGAGGTATTCTGTTTTTATAATAAACTAGCTAATAGCACGGGGAGGGTGGTATGGTCATTTTGCCCTATATCCACTGCTTTATGAAATGCTTTCCCCGTTTGTATTCTATGGAATTGTAACTATGCTGATTATTTTATCCTTATGCATTATACTGATAGTACTGGCACGTGTACTGTATCTTAGAGCACGGTAGTTGAAATAAACATTTTAAACTATACAGTGTCTCTTATTACGCACGTTGTGGACAGGTATGAGTGAGTTATGAAAGGGTGTTCTTGCTCCCACGAGTCCTGAGAGAGGGAGACCGTGTTCTGGGTTGTCTAATCATTGGAAGCATCTCTGCTCATGAGACGCTAAAGCTAGTCGGATTGGGATTGTGGGTACTAAGGTGCATAGTTGGTTCACCACTATACTCCGAGGTCCTATTCTCCTGTGCATAGCTCTGTGTATGTGAAGAATCCCTACAGCATGGCACCACCAACGTAGTGGGCTGCTTATCTGCGAGACGCTTGAGTAGTACTTGTGCTTGTCCACAACACCCTTCGCAGACGCTTCCGGACGCGTATGCGAGGGTGATACCTCCTATATTGATGTTTTTATAGGTTCTTTCAAGCTTGAAGTTGTTAAAAGGTGTTTAGATAAAACCCTATATTGTGCTGTCTCATACTAGGTTGTCGAATATTTTTAGCCTTAAATGGCTGTCCAAATTGCGGCACATAGCCGCGCAGCGCTCCGGGCTCACTTGACAGTGTATGGAGTGCCTGACGCGGGTGTCAATCTGATCTTTGTGGTACAAGCGGATCCTGCTTACCACTTTGAGGTGTTTTACTCTTGGGTCACCTTCCCGGCGGTGGATGGGACGGATAATGTGTTCCATGAATATACAGCCACCGCTCTTCCTATAATTTATAGGCCTTATCAAAATCTTGAAGTACCGCTCACGGCGTGGCAACACCGTGTTTGGTTTAATGGCGCCCTCCCCCAACCGGTTACCCCAATTCGTTTAGGCCCCTTATCGATTGAAGGGGCCACTTGGCCAGTTTTGGCCGGGTATACCCCACATCCGTGTTATATGACGCTAGCAGTTGCTGAACTGCGTGAATTGCATACGTCTTTGATACGTGTGCACAGAGCTTTAGTACAGTATGTTACAGGCAATATCCAGGGAGCCCCCCCTGGAGTTGCAGCGCATCCAGCTGGACCGGGCGGTGTAACCATAAGTCCCGTCATGGTTAATTCGGTGATGGGCAAGCGCCCACAAAATAAGGACGATTTGCCTTATTGGCTTGCAGAAAAATTTGACCAGCTGGAGGCAGTTTTTCCAAATACTTCTCCTGTGGAAAAACACAGGATTTTGACGATTAGTTTGCCAAAAGACTTGATCCCCGAGTTGGCAGAATGCAACAACTGGGGTAAGGTATTCGCAGCAGTATATGCGAAGTGTTTCGGCACTCCTTCCACGACAGTTCTCTCCTCTGTAATTAAACGTGTGCAGGATGAGCATGGCCTTGAGGCGGCTGTGGAATTAGGGATGAGACTGGTGGGAGTGTTTGATGTAGTAGCTGATTTGATCCTTGCGAATGTCAAGGGCGATGCACTTAACTTTCAAGTAGCTAATGCTTTGGCTTTGATCCCAGAACCGGACAAGCCGCGCGAATTACCGAAAATTATTGCACAGGCTTACAAAACCATTGGCCGCAATAGCCTGGGAGTTAAGCATTTTGCTAAAACGCAAACACAATCGCAACCACAACCAAAAACTCAATCTGAGAAAGATGAGAAACCGTTCTTTACTAAAAAGAGCTGGAGGTTGAAAAAACAGGGTAAGCAACAGAAGAAGCCAGGGTCGCGAGGCGCATCCCCGGTTTCCGTCTCTTCTGAACGCACTTATGATTTGCGCGATAGGGCGAGAATTAAATCTCCAGAGAGATTTCAAGTCCCTGATTCGCGTTCTCCTCGTTCTTCACAGGCACCAACAACTTCACGGGGTGGTGGAGGAGATCACCAGGATAGAGGCAGGGGTCGTGATGCTCCATAGGGACGAGACCAACCTCGACAACAAGTCCGAGGGAATCCAGACGAATTTCCACGTTCTCGCCCACAGTTTCAGAAGAAGAAAGTTGCAGCTGTAACAGCGAGGTATGCCACAGACGGTGAGAACGAGACTCCTGAATTGGACGTGGGCTGTGACGCTCCTAGACAGCGCAGCGGAAGTTACCATAATGCGGGAGGCACTACGTCCTCATGTGGAGGCGACAGCAACTGATACATTCATTACTGTTGAGACCGCAGACATCAGAGTGGCACCCCCTGACAGACTATATAATATCGTCTTTCAAATTGAAGGTGACATACAGCGTGTTATTAAAGGGATTTTTGGGTTAAATCTGAACTCTTCTTACGACATTCTGTTGGCAGAGGCGGATTGGCCGCCCCCATTCATACTTGCTGCGCGTAGAGGGGAGGAGGTAATCCTTCCAAGCTTTTCTCGTCATGTCCCCAAGGACAAAGCGGAGGCTCTCGCAGCTGAATGGGCCGGGGCCCTGGCTCCGGCGTTATACCGTAATCACGTGGGCTGGGTTGAAGACTCTCCACACCATGATATTCCCTTGCGGTCGCTGCCTCAGCCACAACCCCAATATCCCATCAAGCGGGAAGCTAAAGGTCCCGTTTCCGACATTCTGACACAGTTAGAATATCAAGGAGTAATTAAAACATGCGTATCACCAATGAATAATCCCCTTTTCGCGGTTTCTAAACCCAATGGATCGTACCGCCTAGTTTTGGATTACCAACATTTGAACTCTCATTGTCGGACCTTTGCGGTGCAAAATACACACAGTTCTGCGCTTGTAGACAGTCTGGTTCGTAAAAAATATAAAACGACCCTTGACTTATCCAATGGATTTTACACGCACAACTTGTCCCTGGAGTACAGCCAATGGAGCGCTTTCACTTCCGGTGGTAAACAATTCAAATTCCGGCGTTAACCCATGGGCTACAAGAACAGTCCGGGTGTATTCGCCGCCCATGTTGTCTCTCTGTTGGACAGCATAGACCCAGATGCGTGTTCGTACGTCGACGATATCTATCTGACGGACGACGAATTATGGACGCATCTTTCCCGAGTGGACAGCATTATTCTCGAATTTGCGGTCTTAGGATACAAATTTAATTTTGCCAAATCTCACATTGCTGAATTTACCGTTTTGTTTTTGGGCTATGAGCTCAACAATGAAGGTAAGGGCTTAGCCCCCCATTTCTTGGAGAAGTGCGCACTTCTGTGCCCTCCAACCACGCTGAAGAAGCTTCAGTCTTTACTGGGTTTTCTGAATTTCGGGCATACTTACATTCCCGAATATGCCCAGTGTATCAAGCCTCTTTATGCCCTCGTCTGTTTTAGAGGAAGCAGTTTCTGGTGTATGCCGACCTCAAATGACTCCGGTAAGGAGGAAAGGGCGAGATTGGGGACCTAAGCTGAAGGCAGAACGAGGGGGGTCAGGGGTGGAGAGACGAGACGAAGGGCCTTTCACAGGGGCCAATAGATTAAACAGATATACCCTTAGAAGTAGGGACATTTGGGGCCAAAATCAATCCCCTCCTGAGCCTGTTAGTAGAGAATCGGTGCCGGTAACTAAGTCCTTAAAAATTGTCAAAAGTACAGGTTCCGGCCAGAATATAAAGGACTCTCTAGGTAAATCCCCCCTCGGTAGGGGGAAGAAGAAACAGTCTAAAATTAATTCAGGCACTACCCGCATTACGCCCTCATTAAGGTCATATTTTAAAATTCAGGACACTAAGGGCCCGATTCTGATGCGGGTTGGAAAAGCTTCCCTACCGATGGCCTGATTCTGATGCGGTTAGGAAGGCCTCCTAACGGCATTTGCTCCTTCCAAATCGGATCGGGAACATGTCTTCCCGACCGAGGGCCCAATTCTGATGCGGTTAGGAACAAATGTTCCCATTGAAGTCAATGGGAGTTCAACCAAATCGTATCTGGAAACATCCGGATGCATCCTACTCTGCCGGTTGGACTTTCCCGATCCGAGTGGGTCGGAAACCATTTCCCAACCGATTCGGTCGGGAAGCTTTTCCAACCCGCATCAGAATCCGGCCCTAAGTCTTCCTTAAGGACAGTAATGGAGTCTGTCAGTGTAAAAAATGCCTTTGATCCTCTCTCCCAACTGGTTGATGAGAGTGATGATGCTCCCCCACCTCCGCAAACTAGAAAAGACAATGCGGCGTTTCAGCTTAATGGTGCTGAGACTCAGTTTAGTAGTAAGGAGGTACTAGACCCCCCTCAAGGAGATAACCCAGTAGCAGAGGAGTTGGAATTGGAAGGAATTTAAACACAACTTGTAATACAGGGGCTCACTCTGTTACAGAGGGACTACTAACGACTCTCCTTACTGAATTAAGAGACAAATTTGCAGTCTCAGAAAGTAATCAACTGAAAATACAAATGGTCTGTGAGACTCTAGAAGCTAAATTGAATGATATGTCGGAAAGAGTAGGGGCCGTAGAGCTAGCCATGGAGGACCTTACAATGCAAGTAGATAAAAATGCACGTGAGATCCAGACGATAAAAAGCGGCGATAAAACCCTAAAAGAAAAACTGGAAAGTCTGGAAAATAACGCAAGGAGGAACAACATTAGATTCCTGAATATACCAGAAGATGTGGAGGGAGGAGACATTAGATCTTTTATAATTAACCTCCTCACAGAATTACACCCTGACATCGAGAAACAACTTCTTGAGGATGACGTACAAAGAGTACACCGGGATCCATATTCAAAAAGACCTGGGAAAAAAAATCCAAGAAGGATCCTAGTGAATTTTAAATCATATGTACTTAAAGAGAAAATTCTAGTAGCAGGGTTAAAAGTAGGGGTGTATAAAAAAGCTGGATGGACATTTCGTGTTAGGTCAGACATCTCTCACATTACTCAGGACAAACAATGGGAGTTGGGGAAATCGATGCAGGAATTAAGAAATCTGGGTGCTACAGCAAATCTACGCTTTCCCGCCTCCCTCAAAGTAATGTGGAACAATAAAATGTTCAACTTCAAGGATCCGGAGTAGGCAAACGCCCTAATAAATCAAATAAAGAGCACATCCAAATGAAAAAACACTGGATTTAAGCCTGGTTAGAGAGAGAGCCTAAAAACCAGAGGTATCTAATTTTACCTCTAGTAATAGTAAGGGAGGGTTCACCAAGGGAGGGGGGGTGGGTTTCACATAAAACATATAAAATAAAAAAATAATTTTTCTACACACAGGGTGGGGGAGCAAGTGGGAGAAAAGCAAAAAAATGTCCTCGTTTTTTAACTTTAGTTAAGGGGCCTTACGTAACCTCTGGCACTCTGTCTTTAAGGATAAATGATGGCAGGGAAAGGGCTAACTAAAAACGAGAAAGTGGAAAATTTGAGAATTATGTCCTGGAACGTTAACGGGCTAAGGGTCCCTTCTAGAAGGAAGAGCATTTTAGAGTATTTAAGGCTGTCTGATTGTAATGTTTTTCTTGTTCAAGAATCACATTTGCTTAAAGAGGAACGGGAAGTGGTCCTAAAGCACCAAAAGCGGATTGAATATTGTATTTGCACAACTCAATCCTGTACAGTGAAAGGGGTCGCAATTTTAATTAAAAAATCTGCCCATGCTATGCTAGGGGAATGTATGGTTGGCCCTTTGGGAAGGTGGACGATAGCCAGAGTTAAGATCAATGATAAATGGTTAATCTTTGTAGGTTACTATGGGCCAAATTTAGATGATCCTGGCACTCTGTATACTTTACTACTCCACTTATCTAAAACAAATGATCGCATTATATTAGGGGGCGATTTTAATTTGATTATTGATTCAAGTCAAGATTCTACCTCTCCTAGAGTAGCGGTAAATACGCAGAAAATGAGAACTGCCCTGAGACAACTAATGTCCGATATCGGGCTTGTGGATATTTGGAGAGAGTTGGCCCACAAATCTAAGACATCTGGTGGGAAATTTACTTTTTACAATAAAAAATGTGGACATCGTTCCAGAATTGACTTTTTTCTAGTTGATATCGCCACAAGCAGAAATGTTACCTCAGTTAGCCATGTCCCAGAGCATATGTCTGATCACTCCGCAGTCACTATTGAATTAGTTATGGAAGTGAGCCCCCCTTCTCGGAGGTGGACCATTAATCGAGCACTGCTTTTAGAAAATGAAGTAGTAGATAAACTGAAGATGGAAACTAAAGAATTTTTTGATTTTAATCTTAATTCAGCTTCACCTCAAGTAATATGGGACACATATAAGGCCTACTTGAGAGGTTCTTTAATAGCTATATCGATCTATCAGTCTAGGAAGGTGCAAGAAGAGACCAAAAAATTGGAAGCAGACATATATAAGCTTCAGGAACATTTTGAGCAAGATCAGGAGAACATCAATGCCTTGGGAAGATTAAATACAGCAAAACATAAGTTAGCTGATTTTTAGAAATAATAGTTTAAAAAAAATGGGATGCAAGTAAATTAGCCCATCACGAATATGGAGAGGGGTGTAGTAAGCTCCTAGCGTGGAAAACGAAAGCCGATCAGACGAGAAACTGGATAAGAGACCTCCGCTGTTTGAATACTGGTAACATCATTTCGGATGATTCTGAAATTGAGGAGGCCTTCGTCCAATTTTTTAAAAATGTATATACTGATGAGATAACTTTAGATGAAGATAGTATGGAAGAATTCCTCTCAGATTTAGCTCTTCCCTCACTTCAGCAAAATGAAAAAGAACAACTGAATCGTCCTATATCTAGGGAGGAAATTATTCAAACGATCACCGCTTTAAAAAAGGGAAAAGCTGCTGGACCCGATTCTATTCCCAATGAAGTCTATATTATCCTGAAAGAAGAACTTGCCTCCTTTCTCCTTGAACTGTTTAATTCATGTTTTTTAGAAGGTCATAATCCCCCCATATCGTGGGAAGAAGCCACTATAACAATTATATTAAAACCTAATAAAAATCCAAGACTCTGTGAGTCTTATAGACCGATTTCACTCTTGAATTGCGACCACAAAATATATACCCAGATTATTACCAAACGTTTAGACAAAGTGATAGGTCCTTTAATACATCAAGACCAGAAAGGGTTTATGAAGGGAAGACAACTCAGTGAATTAACACATGATCTAATTGGGGCGATAGACATGGCCCAGACTTATAAGATCCCTTTAGCAGTAATGACATTCGATGCTGCCAAAGCGTTTGACCGGGTCAATTGGTCTTTTTTGTTTAAAGTAATTCAACATCTTAATCTGGGGGAAACCTTTGGGACAGCAATTAAAGCTTTTTACAAAAATCCTACAGCTAAAATACTAATTAATGGGAAATTAACTAGGTGAATACAAATAGGAAGGGGTACTAGACAGGGATGTCCTCTGTCCCCTTTACTTTTTAATATCTATATTGAACCCTTAGCATGTAAATTGAGAGCCTGCCAAAATATTATCCCCTTTAAATGCAATGGATGGGAGAAAAAAAATCGGTTTATATGCAGACGACCTTATAATATACACCAGTAACTTAGAAAAATCGTCCCCAGAGATATGGTCTGAACTTGAGAGATTTGGAAAGGTTTCTGGCTACCTTATAAATCAACAAAAAACTGAATTAATGAAATGGAACACCAATTTCAGGTGTACCTATACAAAGAAGGAAATCAGATACCTTGGCATCCAGATAGTTCAAAACATTGATAAAATAGCACTGGTCAACTTCGAAAAAGTTACAAAAACAGTAAGAATGCAACTTCAAACATGGGGGGGGCTTTCACTTTCATTATTAGGCAAATCCAATTTATTGAAAATGTCAATTTTGCCAAAATATACATTTTTATTTAATACTATCTCCCTAGAATTCTCAAAAGTTTGGTTTAAAAAGGTGCAGTGGTTTTTTCAAGTTTTATCTGGGGAAATAAACATCCCAGAATTGCTTTAAAGAAACTAAGAAAGAAAAAGGCTTATGGAGGCATAGCAACTCCTGACTTATATTTATACTTTTGTGCCTTCCATCTAAAAAATTTCAGACAATTATTGTTGGAAAGTGAATTTTTCTCCCCCCTTCATAAAGCTCTTACAACAGAGTTCTCTCAGCAAGCAGGGTGCTTTCTTTTAAAATTTGGACACCCAAAATACTTCAAGAAGGTTAAATTGAAGACTCTGGTATCAGCTATGAAGCTTTGGTGCCAGGTAAGATGCCTCCTAAAAATACCGTGCTACAACGAGGTAGCACCAGTCTGGGATTCCCCAGGAACGCCTATGTGTATGGAAGATGCCTTGGCAACTCCTCTTAGGGCTTGTGGCATCACCACTTGGGGGCAACTAATCGTCGATGCTGAATTGATTTCTTGGCCTCATTTTTCGGTGATTTGTGAGAACTCAATTTCCAAGTTTAAATATTATCAGCTGAATAGTTGGGTAAAGTCTATAAGTAAAGAGCTAAAAGGCAATCTGGAATTGGCTTCGAAAATACGTTCTCACCAGATAAAGTCAAAAGAAGTATCAGAGTGGTACTGGTTATTAGTCCAGAATGGAGTAGAGATGCAGGCCTCGTTTAATGAGACTTGGAAGAAAGACCTGCCGGATGATGAAGACCTTGAAAATATCGGGCAAGTATCTATGTCTTTTTTATGGTCTTACATAAATGCTGCTCCTTTAAAAAAGAACCACCTCTTCACAGTACACAAAGCCTACTGGACACCCAAGAAACTATCGAAAGTGGGAAGGCGAGAGATTAAGAAGTGTCCAAAATGTGGAGAAGATAAGGCAGATGAGGTGCACATTACACATTACACAGCCGTGCAATTTGAGATAACATTGAGTGAGCATAGCGCGTGGGGTTTGGGTCCTAAGGAACATATAAGAGCGAGAGCCTGGAATAAAGCCGAGGGGACAATTCTACAGGAGCTGCTCGCCTCCACAACAGTTCAATTGCCGCTGGAAGTGGAAGAGGCGAGCCTGGTATACACGGAATGGCTGGAGCAAGCCTGTGACATAATAGCTCCAATTAAAATCCTCCATCCAAAAAGATCACATCCCTCCGCTCCATGGTTTACAGAGGAGTTAAGAAATCAAAAACTCATTTGCAAACAGTTTGAGCGGAAGTGGAGGAGAAGCTATAAGGAACCTGAGAAAAAATCCTACAAACTTAGCCTGCAAATCTATAAACAACTTATTTTTGCGGCTAAACAAAAATTCTATGCAACCCGTATTGAAGAAACAAAGAATTCAGCAAAAGAATTATTTAGAACAGTTGCCACCTTGGCCTCACCTAGGCCCACCATAATTCAACCAAGTCAGGAATTATGTGAAGAAATTGCCAATTTTTTTTCTGTCCAAGGTGGAATCCATTTTCGTGGCCTTTAGTGGGGCAAGCTTAGCCAGGACGAACGTAGGTGGGGAAGAATCCAAGGCAGTGAGGGCCCCCACCTCCACTTTTGAGATATTTTTGCCAGTGTCCCCTGCTGATACTCAAAAGATCCTCATGGATGTAAATTCAGGGTCACCATATGACCCATGTCCAGTTGCGGTGATCAAACTGGCCCCCGGCCCGATTGTAGGAACCTTGTCATCCATATTCAATACTATGTTTCTAACAGGGCATTTCCCCATTCGTTGGAAATTGGCTTCTATCCTGCCCCTTTTAAAAAGCCCAGCTTGGACCCCAAAGACCCGAACAATTTTCGTCCTATTTCGAGACTCCCGTTGCCAGCAAAATTGATTGAAAAAATAATGAATAGGCAACTAAGCCTCTTTTTAGCAAAGACTCAAGCGTTGGATCCCTCTCAATATGGCTTCAGAGAGGGACACAGCACAGAGTCCGCACTCATTAAAGCCACAGAGGAGATCAGGGAAGCTGTTGATCGGGAGGCAGGGCGGCCCTGATCCTATTGGATCTGTCCGCTGCCTTCGACACGGTCCATCACGGTATACTAATGGACCGTCTAAAAGCTTTTGGAATCTGTGGGAAAGCCTGGGATCTTGTGAGATCTTTTCTTGCTGACAGAAGACAAATCGTGGCACTGGGAGACTATCAGTCCAATTATTTTGCACTGCCCTGTGGCGTGCCACAGGGGTCCTCTCTCAGCCCAACGCTTTTTAATGTTTATGTCAGTGCTTTGGCTCCTATTATAAGCGCATTTGGATTTGGTCTCACCTCCTATGCGGATGATACCCAAATTGTGGTATCGTTGACACCAGGCAATGAGGCAGGCATTGAAGGACGTTTCCAGGACTGTATGCTGTCAGTGGGAAATTGGATGGCAGAGAACTGCCTAAAGCTCAACTCGGGCAAAACCGAGGTTATATTGTTCGGGAACAATGCCAACTTTTGGACACCCAAGTGGTGGCCGGACTCGATGGGCACTCTCCCGTTCCCACAAATAAGGTAAAAAACCTGGGTGTAATAGTGGACGAGAGACGTACCTTCGGGCCCCAAGTAAATGCAGTGGCATCAAAAACAATGTTTGTTATGAGAATGCTTAGGAAAATATTGCCATTCTTGCCCCTGGAAAGTAGACAAACTGTGGTCACGGCTCTTGTGATGGCGAGACTGGACTATTGCAACAGTCTTTACCTAAATGCTCAGCAGAGATCCTTGAACAAGCTACAGGTGTTACAGAATGCAGCAGCTAGACTGCTCACAGGAACATCGAGATTCTCTTCGGTATCTAAAGACATTAAAAAATTGCATTGGCTCCCAGTAAGGAGTCGAGTACGCTTTAAAGCTTTATGTATGGTTTTTAAAGCACTCCAGGGCACAGGGCCGGAGTACTTAAAACGGCGACTCCAATGGTATACTCCGGAAAGAACATTACGATCAAAGGGGCCAAGCTGGTCGTAGTGCCGCGTGTAAAAAAGCCCAATGGGGTGGCAGAAGTTTCCTTCACTGTGCGGCAAAAGCTTGGAAGGATTTGCCGTTTCATTTAAGAAACACCATGGATCTTCTGTCCTTCAGAAAGGGCTTAAAAACATGGCTCTTCTCACAATAATCCGGTCACAACATTCTTTATTCCGCCTACGGCCCTCAGAAGACTAAGCTAGCGCCAGGACACCTCCGGGTAATCGACGCGCTTTATAAGTGTCATTAACATAACATAACATAACATAACATAACATGTTCTGGAGCTGTCCGGTAATATTTTCTTATTGGCAGAATGTGGGTAAGACCATTTCAGATATTATGGGGTTTGAAATAAAATTAACGATTGTGTCCATAATTTTTGGGATACTTCCGAGGGAATTAGATGGCGGCTTCTTAACCCCTTGCATGCGCGGCCGATTTTCGCCCTGTGCGGGGCGTTTCATTAAGCGGGCGGGTTCATGACGAGCTCAGCTCGTCATGCGCACACGAGCACTGCGCAGCATGACGAGCTGAGCTCGTCATGAGCATGGAAGGGGTTAACAAAAAAATACAGAGCATTGTTTTTCACCTTGATTCTTCTGGCTAGAAGAGAGCTGTGTATTAAATGGATCTTAGCCTGCCCTCCTACAGAAGAGGAATGGATACATTCCATTCAGAGAATATCAAATTTAGACCAATCTGGAACAAAGAATAAAAAAACCAAATTTTGGGAAATTTGGGATAACTGGGTGGATAGGAGTCTCCCTGCTTAAAAATATATATAAGTCCTCCGTCTTTAGTTTCTGTTGATTTCCAGATTTATAGCTTTGTTATATGAATTTTTTGGTTTCCCTGTGAAGCCTCTCTGTTGTTTATTCTTATTTTTATTTTCTTGGTCCAATGATTAAGTATATGATATTAATGGAGTGTATTGGTAGGGATGCCATTGCTCCATTAAAAAAAAACTAAGATTGAGGTTGGAATCATTACAAGGAAGCCACAGGGGTGAATCCGGAGATACTTGGTATCCAGCTCTCCCTGGTGGAGTGACCGGAATACCTCAAAACCATCCTGGCTACTTGTGATGGGAGGAAGACCCCTTTTCTTAAGTTTAAAGCATATGGAAAACAAATGAGGACTATAAAGAAGAAAAAAAAAAAAAAACCTCTTTATGCCTTGATACAACCTAACTTTTTGAAGTCTTGCTGGCTTCCCGAGCAATCCTCCATACTGCAATCTTTGCAGTCTGATCTACTTGAATCTAAATTCTTGTTGACTCGTAATAACCACACTAACCTGGTGATTAGAATCGTTCCAGGGGCAGTGGGTTTCACATTCTTAACCTTTAACGAAGGTGACACAGTACCAATTGCATACAAGTCACATCTTTACACTTCCAGGAAATGCGCTTTTCCTCTGTGGAGAAAGTTTTGGCTGCAGTGCAAATGGCGATTCTAAAGGAACGCGCACTGGCACAGGGAAAACGCATTTTGGTGGTAACACCATATCCTGCCCTTGAGGCAGTGACGAAGGCAAGTGTACCGAACTCTAAGGCATTGCACCCCCGTTGGATACAATGGGCTACCTCTTTGACGTCCCCGGATGTCACTTTTATCTTTGATTCCTCTCTTCAGACACAGGAGTTTTTACAGTATGAATTTGTTCATCCTCCTCCTCTGTCTTTGCTACCGCTTGAGGAGTACGAATGTATTATCTATACCGATGGTTCGGCACAACCGGCCACGGGTTCCAAGCATGCTTATTCAGCAGCATGTGCTATTGTTGCGGTACCATGGGGAACGGTGAGTTCAAATCGACTGTAGTGCACACACAGGCACTTGGAGACAGCTCTGCACAATTGGCCGAGCTGCGCGCTTTGTTGCTCGCACTTGAGTTTGCTAATCCAGACGTGTCAACCCTTATTGTATGCGATTCTTACTACTGTGTTCAGTCTTTCAATGACAATCTATTCTTTTGGTCACAGAATGACTATAGAGATGCAAAAGGCAGCACAATTAAGCATAACATGCTTTGGGTTTGAGTGGCAGATCTGAAACAACGTCTGCCTCTCACACAGGTGATTCACACTCTTGGCCACCAGCGTGTGGGCGCACACGCTGTTGGTAATGGCTTGGCAGACGAAGCTGGCAAGTCAGCAGTAGCCACGTGCTCAGTCGCAGCAGTTACAAGATCCATGACTAAAATAGATAATGATATTTTGGCAGCTATTCCTGCAACAAAGGAGGGTGCTAATTACCCACGGGGTTTCCCTTCCAAATACTCTTATCAAGTAGGTCCCGAACAGGTTCCTTACGTAAGAATTCCAGACGTTGGTGATCGGCTGATTCCCAGCGCGGACCGCAGTCCTTCTTTGATAACGGCCGCACACGAAGGCTTGGTGTTACCACTTTCCCCTTTCACACCCTGTTCTCAATACTCCCTTTTGCCTTTTTTTATCTCTCTTTCCTCCCTGTCCCCTGTTATTGGTAGCATCCAGTCAGGTGATAGGGGGTTGTGGTTATTTAAGAACCTTCAGTGCATGACACAGGTGCTTAGCTTTATGGATAATCACTTAAGCCTTGACTCGAGAGGACACAGGAGTGTGCCTCTCTATTCGTCAGACCCCCAGACTCATCCTTTGTGTGGGCGCAGGAGCGGGCCTCCATTCTCCCCCTATCCCCCATTCCCTTTAGATCTCAAAGCATTCAAAGCGGCAGGAGCCGCCAAACATTTCTTCAACGCGGTCGAAGCCGCGAAAAGTATTCAAAGCGGCAGGAACCGCCAAACATTTCTGCAACGCGGGCGAAGCCGCGAAAAGTATTCAAAGCGGCATGAGCCGCCAAACACTTCTGCAACGCGGGCGAAGCCGCGAAAATTATTCAAAACGGCAGGAGCCGCCAAACATTTCTGCAACGCGGTCGAAGCCGCGATAAACATTCAAAAGCGGCAGGAGCCGCCCAAACAATTCTGTTACGCGGTCGAAGCCGCGAAAAGCATTTAAAGCGGCAGGAGCCGCCCGAACCTTACCGCAACGCGGCCGAAGCCGCGAATAGAATTCAAAGCGGCAGGAGCCGCCAGACTTGCATCTCGGTTTCCAAGCTGAGTGTTAATAAGTCCTATGTTTCTTTTCTTTCTTTTCTTCTGGTTTGTTCTATTATAGAGGCGCACGGTAGGAACCGGCAGCACCGCCTCGAACAAAAGAGGTAGTGGAATTGGACTTTAAGAACAAACACCAGCACTTTGGTTCAGGAATGCTAACCACCGTTCCTGGAGTTACAGCGTTTTACTATTCCCCCCCTTGGTTTGCATAGAGGTGCAAGAGGCTATTGCACCTCCTTGAACAGAGCTCCTTTTTATGGTGTGTTGGAGAATAACTAGGCCTTCGGAATCAACACATCTTTAATCATCAGAATGAAACTACTTCTTCCCCTACCGTGATCCCATGGTGAGTGTATCATCATTGTCTTCCATACTCTTCCTGACAACCACTTAGGCTAGCGTATAAGAACCCCCTCTTGTTTATTCTTACTGATCACGTCCTTCTATTTCCTCTGTTTTTCAGATTCACGTGTTTTTCTACCTTCTCTACGGCTCTTCTCTCGTTCCCTTACAGACGCTGTCTGTACAACCTTCCAGCTTGTTCAAGCCCCAATCCAACACTACACTCCGTATCGTCCCTTCATTTTTCAACACACCAAGGGTGGTGTGATATTCGTCCCTTTCCCCCTTGGGACCAATCGCCCATACTGTGGTATCGGTGTGGAGGATTGATCCAGAGGTGAGAGGGGTGGCTCTCTTCGTTCCTGCGGTACCTGGTTTTCAGGTGAGTGGGGAGGGTTGTAACAAAAAGCTAAGCCCACGAAATTTATACCGCCCGAACGAACATGGAGCAGAACGGGGTTGGCGAGGACCGATTTCCGGTAGACATTACTCCCATTCCCACTGTTCAAGAATTAGCGGCAGCATTAGTAGAGCTGCAAACCGAGGTTCAGAACCTCAGACAGGAGAATCATGCTTTAAAAAGCGAACTTCATAGTAGGCCGGCACATACCGCATGGGGTCCACTACCCGGAGCCATTCCTAAGACACCCCGTCATGTTTTACAACCGGCCACTTTCCATTTCGACAAGACACCAACAGAGAGTGGGACTTCACCCACTAACATTACCGTAGTTACTCCCGTTCCTGTTCCACTAGCTAACCCTGAAAGGTTCAGTGGAGAAAGCGGCAAATATCGCAGCTTCATGAACCAGTGTCATCTGCAATTCATGTGTCGACCCTTGGCCTTTCCGGATGACACTGCTAAAGTAGCTTTCATTATTTCTTATCTTATGGGTACAGCGGCCAACTGGTCTATACCTTTAGTCGAGACTGATGACCCTCTTTTGCATAATTTTCTAGCTTTTAAGGAACAGATGAGGAGATTGTTCGACAAGCATACATTCATGCAGGCAAGCGACACGGAACTGTTGAATCTAAGACAGGGTAGAAATCCCTGCTTTCCTATGTCACTGATTTTAATAGGTTAATGGCCGAAACCCGGTGGCCTTTAGATAAAAGGACATCGTTGTTCTATAGAGGGTTAAATGACGAGTTGAAAGACATTCTCTCCCAAATAGTTGACCCCCCAGAGGAGTGTACAGAATTCATTGATTTAGTTATCAAAATGGATCCTCGACTACGAGAACGTCATGGAGAAAAAGGGAGGACGGAGACTCCTCGTGTCATGGTCTATAGAAGTACTAAGAAAGAAGATCATAGAACCGGATCAGAGGAACCCATGCAAATAGGAGGGGTTCGGGGACCGTTGACACGGGAGGAGAAAGAAAAACGTCGCTCTCTTAACCTTTGCCTATATTGTGGTAAGAGTGGTCACTTTGCCAAAGAATGCCCTATTCGTCCAAAAACCTTAGGACCAAGAAAGACCGTGGCAGTTGCTCGGACTATTCAAAGTGCCTCGGTAGCAAGGGTACGTAAACACTTCACCATAAGAGTAACTCTGATTCTGTCCAATAGCAATCGAGTGACATTGTCAGTCCTAATCGACTCGGGGGCTACAGGGAATTTTTGGGATAATAAATTAGCCACTTCTTTGGGTATTACCTGTATACTGAAGAAGGTGCCCGAACCGGTGAGAGCGGTAGACGGGACGGCTCTATCTTCAGGACTCATTACTAAACATACCGCCCCTTTAACACTGGTGTGTGACAATGGACATTCTGAGGAGATTTCCTTTGATCTCATAGACACACCAGCCTTTGGAGTAATTCTTGGAGTCCCCTGGTTGCAAATGCATAACCCTAAAATCGATTGGGTGAGGAGAACGGTGACCTTGGACTCTAGTCATTGCATCCAGCACTGTTATCTAGAAGCTATTGACTGGGCTTCTCCCTTGGTATGTGCGTCCTGTAGTAGTGGTTCGGACTTAGACCTCCTACCCGACGAGTATAAACAGTACGCTGACGTGTTCGATAAAGTGAAAGCCACGGCTTTACCACCCCACCGCAGTTTTGATTGCCGCATAGATTTAGAACCTGGGGGTGTGTTGCCTTGTAGTCGGATATATGCACTATCCGAACCAGAGACTGCCTATCTAAAAGAGTACCTAGATGACATGTTGAAATGTGGGTTTATTCGGCATTCTTCTTCGCCAGTCTCTTCCCCCCTTTTTTTTATATCTAAGCGGGAAGGGGGCCTTCGCGCCTGCATAGATTATAGTGCTCTAAATAAGGTCACAATCAAGAATAAATACCCTTTACCGCTCATCCCCGTGTTATTAGACCAAATCAAAGATGCCACTGTGTTTACCAAAATCGACTTGCGCGGAGCATACCATCTTATCCGAGTACGAAATGGGGATGAGTGGAAAACGGCTTTTAGAACTAAATTCGGTTTATACGAATATTGTGTAATGCCGTTCGGATTATGCAACGCCCCAGCGGCGTTTCAGTTTTTTATCAACGAGATTTTTCGGGATTTTTGGATCGGTTTTTAGTAGTCTATATAGACGATATTCTGATTTTCTCAAAAGATAGTAGAGAACACAATGAACACGTAAAACAGGTATTGCAAAGGCTGCGAGATCATCATTTATTCTCCAAGCTAGAGAAATGTTCGTTCCATACCTCTAAGGTAGACTTCTTGGGATTTGTTATCTCCGAACAGGGGATACAAATGGATAAAAAGAAGGTCGAGGCCATCTTGTCTTGGCCAATTCCCAAATGTGTGAAGGACATACAGTCTCTGTTGGGTTTTGCTAATTTTTATCGGCGTTTTATTACGCACTTCTCAGAAGTGATAACACCCATAACAAGACTTGTGAAAAAAGGGGTACCTTTTGTTTGGTCACCAGAAGCACAAAAGGCGTTCAACACTTTAAAAACAAAATTTACTTCTGCTCCTGTCTTAATACATCCTGATCCTGCTCTTCCCCTCTTCGTAGAGGCAGACGCATCACAATATGCAGTAGGAGGGGTACTATCTCAGAGAGACGTCAACGGACAGATGCATCCTATTGCATTCTTTTCGAACAAACTATTGCCCGCAGAGCAGAATTATACCATTTCTAAGAGAGAATTATTGGCTATTAGGAAAGCGTTCCGAGAGTGGAGACATTATCTTTGGGGAGCAAGACATCCCATTACAATATATTCAGACCATAAGAATCTAGAATTCTTTCGTACTGCTAGAGCCTTGACCCCCAGCCAAATGCGTTGGGTATCTTTTTTAACGAGTTTGATTTTGTGATCACCTACCGGCCAGCAGCTCAACAAGTAAAAGCAGATGCTCTATCACGTTTATGTGTATCACTTCCTCACAAAAGGAACGATCCTGATCTGGAAGCATTTATACCCTATAACAGGGTTCTAGGATATGTCTCTTTTGATCAATTTTGTAGTGACTTGGGGAAAACATTAACTGAAACCGATATGTCATCATGGTTAGAACAACCTAATTTCCATATGACAGGAAGTCTGCTTTATCATGGAAATCAGTTATATATACCCAACAAACTCCGGGAGCAGGTACTTCAGTGGGTTCACTCATCCGCCTTGGTGAGTCATCCTGGTATACTGAAAACCAACGAGATTTGTAGTAGATGGTTTTGGTGGGAAAATATGGCCAAAGATATCCAGCAGTATGTTTCCTCTTGTCCTATATGTGCCACACAAAAACACCTCGTACTACACCAGATGGATTGTTACAGCCTCTACCTGTCCCTCCTTATCCTTGGCATACTGTGAGTTTGGATTTTATCACGGATCTCCCTCCGAAGAAGGATTCACCACTATACTCGTGATAGTGGACTCCTTTACTAAAGTAGCGCATTTTGTGCCACTTCCCAAGGTCCCTACGGCTAGTGATCTGGTGTCTATTTTTATACAAAACGTAATCCGTTTGCATGGAATTCCTTCGGTTTTGGTGTCCGATAGGGGTCCCCAATTTGTGTCCAAATTCTGGCAAGAAATAGGATCCGCTTTACAAATGGACCTCCGTCTGTCTTCTGCCTACCACCCGCAGACCGACGGACAGACAGAGCGGGTAAACCAAACCATGGAACAGTATTTGCGCTGTTTGTTAGCTACCCTAACAAGTAGTTGGGTAAGAGCTTTACCTGTAGCAGAATTTGCGTATAACAACAGTGTCCACTCTGCTTTAGGTATGTCACCCTTTTTCTGTGCAATGGGTTTTCATCCTAGAATTGTACCCGTGCAACCCACACTTAAGGTCCCTGCAGTGAATTCCCTGTGTACCAATCTGAAAGAAATATGGAAGGCCGCTCATGCTCAGTTACAGGTGACCAAGGCTAATATGAAAAAAGTCGCAGATAAACATAGACGCCCTGCTCCTTGTTATGCCATCGGAGACAAAGTTTGGCTAGCCACAAAACATCTGAAGTTAGCAGGACCAAAGAAATTTCAACCACGTTTTGTAGGTCCGTTTGGCATCAAACAAATTATTAATCCAGTGGCCATGAAACTAGAACTACCAGAGGACTATCGTATACACCCAGTGTTCCATACATCCCTTCTCAAACCCTTTATTCCTTCCACGCATCCCGTGACACCACCCCCTCCTATAATTGTGGATACCCAAGAAGAATACGAGGTTAATCATATTATAGATTCCCGTAGACAGAGGGGGAAACTGTATTACCTGGTGGATTGGAAGGGATACCCTCCGGAGGAACAAACATGGGAGCCTGCCACTTTTGTCCACGCACCTCGATTGGTACGAAGGTTCCATGCTTGTAATCCCACAAAACCTCGCCCTGTGAAAAAAGCCTTAAGGGGGGGGTAATGTTACCACTTTCCCCTTTCACACCCTGTTCTCAATACTACCTTTTGCCTTTTTATCTCTCTTTCATCCCTGTCCCCTGTCATTGGTAGCAGCCAGTCAGGTGATAGGGGTTGTGGTTATATAAGAACCTTCAGTGCATGACACAGGTGCTTAGCTTTATGGATAATCACTTAAGCCTTGACTCGAGAGGACACAGGAGTGTGCCTCTCTATTCGTCAGACCCCCAGACTCATCCTTTGTGTGGGCGCAGGAGCGTGCCTCCATTCTCCCCTATCCCCCATTCCCCTTTTCTTCTTTCATCAGAGGATCTCAAAGCATTCCAAAGCGGCAGGAGCCGCCAAACATTTCTTCAACGCGGTCGAAGCCGCGATAAGCATTCAAAGCGGCAGGAGCCGCCAAACATTTCTGCTACGCGGTCGAAGCCGCGATAAGCATTCAAAGCGGCAGGAGCCGCCAAACATTTCTGCAACGCGGGCGAAGCCGCGAAAAGTATTCAAGACGGCAGGAGCCGCCAAACATTTCTGCAACGCGGTCGAAGCCGCGATAAACATTCAAAAGCGGCAGGAGCAGCCCAAACAATTATGTTACGCGGTCAAAGTCGCGAAAAGCATTTAAAGCGGCAGGAGCCGCCCGAACCTACCTCAACGCGGCCGAAGCCGCGAATAGAATTCAAAGCGGCAGGAGCCGCCAGACTTGCATCTCGGTTTCCAAGCTGAGTGTTAATAAGTCCTATGTTTCTTTTCTTTCTTTTCTTCTGGTTTGTTCTATTATAGAGGCGCACGGTAGGAACCGGCAGCACCGCCTCCAACAAAAGAGGTAGTGGAATTGGACTTTAAGAACAAACACCAGCACTTTGGTTCAGGACTGCTAACCACCGTTCCTGGAGTTACAGCGTATCACTATTCCCCCCTTGGTTTGCATAGAGGTGCAAGAGGCTATTGCACCTCCTTGAACAGAGCTCCTTTTATGGTGTGTTGGAGAATAACTAGGCCTTCGGAATCAACACATCTTTAATCATCAGAATGAAACTACTTCTTCCCCTACCGTGATCCCATGGTGAGTGTATCATCATTGTCTTCCATGCTCTTCCTGACAACCACTTAGGCTAGCGTATAAGAACCCCCTCTTGTTTATTCTTACTGATCACGTCCTTCTATTTCCTCTGTTTTTCAGATTCACGTGTTTTTCTACCTTCTCTACGGCTCTTCTCTCGTTCCCTTACAGACGCTGTCTGTACAACCTTCCAGCTTGTTCAAGCCCCAATCCAACACTACACTCCGTATCGTCCCTTCATTTTTCAACACACCAAGGGTGGTGTGATATTCGTCCCTTTCCCCCTTGGGACCAATCGCCCATACTGTGGTATCGGTGTGGAGGATTGATCCAGAGGTGAGAGGGGTGGCTCTCTTCGTTCCTGCGGTACCTGGTTTTCAGGTGAGTGGGGAGGGTTGTAACACTTGGCTTCGGCCCATGCTGGCGTGTCTGCGACGGTTTCCATCTTGCAGCAGCGTTACTGGTGGCGTGGTTTATATAAACAGACCTGTACTTATGTGCTTTCTTGTGACGTTTGTCAACAAATTAAGCCTTCCACGGTTACACGACCACTGCAAACCCCGCTCTGCATTTCAAACAAACCTTTTGGGTGTGTTTTGGGTGTGTTTACCTGGATCACTGCGGTCCATTTTCTTCTGACACTGCATATAAGTACATCTTGGTTGCAGTGGACTCGTGCACACGTTTCATCTGGGTGTGGCCACAACGGAGTGCTGACGCTCGAAATGTCATAAGGGATTTGCGTGTCTTTGTGGGAATTTTTGCCTGTGGCACCTTCCATTCTGACCAAGGTCCAGCGTTCGCCTCTAAGGCGTACAAGGACGCAATGGGGTCACTGGGGGTGCGGGTGAAATTTTCGTCTCCATATCGGCCTGAGGGCAATTCGATTGTTGAACGAATGAACCGTGACTTAAAGCAATCCTTGACAGCTAGAGTCTTAGGTACTGGCAGGAACTGGCTGGCACACTTGTATACCGTACAACGTGCACTTAATAATCTCCCTAGAAGACCTCTGGGTGGGCGGACCCCATACGAAATGCTCTTTGGCATACGAATGTTTGTGCCCGACCTTGATGGTCTAGACATGGCGGCGCAATTCGCAATCTTTGATGTAGATAACCATTCTACTATGTTACAGGACTTACAAGAAGCCCGAGACAAACTTGCAAACGAACATTTACCTTCAGCCACAGACGCTGCGCTGCAGATTCCGGTTGCCGGCTGGCTTCCGAAAGTTGGAGACCTGGTCCGAGAGAAGGTGGAGAACAAAAAAGAATTTGGCCCCTCTTATCGTGCACCGGTTCCAGTCCTTGGCTTGAAGGGTACTCGTACAGTCATCTTACCACCGCTTCCTGGTCACAAAGAGAACAGATACATCTCAGTGGAAAATGTCAAGCTACAACATCTGGCCGATCCTAAATAGTGTTACACCAGCGGTCTCTTGTCCAGCCATTTACAGGACACATGTTTGTGGCTCTCCAGCCCGAACGGTCAATGATGTTGCCATTGAGATGGTTGATTTGCCTGATCGCTTGCTCGACTACCCGGATTCCCCCTGCAACGAGGAGACCGAGTATACATACCCCGCCAACGAGTCGGTGGCTCACCAACCAACGACGCCACTGAGCCCGACCCGTTATTCCTTTGATTCGGATTCCACCTCATCCCTTATACCGTCCAGATTCAGTATTTTTGTATCGTGGTTCAGAGACAATTTTTTGATCCCTCCATGGACATACATCTGGTTGGTACTATTCCTGATTTTTCTGTTCATGTCCATTGGCTTTGTCACAGTTTTTTTTCTACTCATCAATGGTCACTATTTACGCTCTGCAGTGAACTGTGTCGCTAGAACTTTGGCTCCGCATTCTTCATCTCACATCATGAAGCGTGACTACACATTTGTGAACATTTCAGCTTTCCCAGTCGCTGATGGCATCGTATGGGATGCGGTAAATTTCCAAATTCATGGACCTACCGAGATTATTAATGTACCAAATGTCCTCCGTGTTTCAATGGGTGATGTCGTTAAAAGTAATATTCATTCTAACGATTGGGATGTGCATGCAGTTGAATCGTTATTTACTGATTTGAAATATTATGCTGCTTTTGATGCTGAAGATTTGTACATGAATTCTGCCAGTTATGCCGATTTATATTGTTACCAGCATTGGGGCAACCACTTTCTCCATAAACCCAGTACCCTTCGGGGTCCTTTTAATTACACCCAATGGGAGCATTGTCCGACCCCTTTGCCAGGTAGCTCCCAGACTCTTAGAAATAAGTTTACTTATTTTACAGACTTTGATAGATCGAACCCTGGGTCCTATTATTTTAAATTAAACACTTCGTCCACTCCGAAAATCATGTTGACCCACACCAAATTGCTATATTCGGGTTCCTTTTTGAACGCCTTAGCTGTGGGTGGTTATGAGTACTGGCAGGACACCATTGACTTGAAATCTATTTGGGGCTCCAAATCATGGCAGGTGCAAGGCACGGAAGCCTTGCACCGTGCTTGCCTCATTCCGGCCCAAATTTTATTTTTAAATCGTACAATCTATCAAACAAGGTGTTGGGGTTTGGCTACTTCCAAACAATTGAATGCACCTTCCATACCTGTATTGTCTTCCACTCCCAACGAAAGCTTGCATTTCAATGTTTCCCTTACAGATTTGCAAGCTTTGTTTCAGAACAATTCATTTAATGTCTCCACGTTTGTTCAGTCACCCTGGTTGGCTTGGCCAACGGCAGCAAATGCCTGCCAACTGTGTTTTCATGACTCAGTTCCTGGTTACAAACAGGATCGACCAGATCCAAAGTTTTCTGACTCTCGTACTGTTACAACATATTCTGTTGGTAAATTATGTAAACAGTGGTTGCAGCACTCTTCCTTAGATTCTGTAAAACAGCATTTATCCCTCCTATCAGGCAACATTGATCTGTCCGATTTTGTTCTGGGGCCTCGTGGCCCTCGACCTAAGAGATTCATTTATGAAACTTACAATCAACTCTGGAAGCTATCGCAAATTGAAGCTGCTTCCCGTCTACGGGAAATAGATCAAGTAAATTTAGAAAAGGTGCTTGCTGTTGTTGACAATAGTATTAATACCCTGTCTTCCCGCATTTACACATTAGAGAATATTGTTTCCTCTGTTGTTGATATTGTACAAGATGATGTTTCTGTGTTATATCATGGGCAGAATCAATTGCGTTCAGTGATGCAGTTTGCATGGACTTTGCAAACTCTTAAAATGGGTAAAGTTCCTTGGCATTTTTGAACACCTCTGCCTTATTCTTGCCGTTTAATTTAACTGATAAACAGCAATTCATGTCCATGAAAGATGCAACATACACTCTCTTGCATATCGAAAAGATAGAGCCCTTACCATTCTCTGTGGCGGAATTGGATTCTGCAGTGTGGTTAGTTCACGGGGTTATCGCCTTGCCTTTTTCTTTATTTGAATTCAGTTCATGCATGAAACATTACTCTGTGGGCCATTTTCAGCCCCTGGGCAGTGCCTTCCTGTATGAACTGTGGTCCCTGCCTTTCATGTATAAATGTCTTAGGGACGGAAAGGAAGATTTTCTCACAGGGGAGTCATGCGATTCTACTGTGGGTCATTCCCTTATTTGCAAAAATATTAAATTGCACGGAGCTTGTAATGTTTCGGCTCCGAATCTTGCTTGTGTTTTAAAGGGCATTCCTGCTCCTGCTATATCTCCTACTTTTGCTGTGCTTGCAAATGGTAGCTATCTCCTTCTGAATAATCAGGACTGCTGTGGGATGCTGGCTGGCATACCCTACATTGTAACTGTTTCCCACCGGGTTGTGTGCTGTAAAAATGTGCTTTTTCCTCCCCCGCACGACATCATAGATAGTTCCATTTGGCCTTCCATTCCGACTTTGAAGGCAGATTTCAATAAATTGAGCAGAATAAAGGCGCTATTATTGAACCAGGAGGTTATGCTCACATCTGCCCGGGAGACATTCATTCTCCAGGTGGCGAGTACCCACAGTGAAATACAGGCCCTTTTGAAAACAAACCTCCCACAGCATTTCGGTGAACTGATTCACCGTGTTTTTAATGCATCACGCACAAATGGTCTTGTGCACTTTTTTAAAGTTGTGGGCTCTGGTCTTGTTACCTCCTTTCAAACTATCTTTGGTGTAATTCCGGATTTTATTCATTCCATTTTTTCCAGCGTCTTTGGCGGCTTTCCGTTGACCCTCGCCTTAGCGGCTGGTGTATTGCTTTTGGTCAGTTTGCTACGCAATGGCTGCTCTTCCTGGGGGCCTCCTCGGCCCAGGTCGACTCCGGATGCTCCGTGAACGCATCCTCGCCGGCTTCGGCGTTCTGCCATTGGCGACACTCAGTGTGTCATACAGACTTTCTTTTAGCTTTGCGTATTTCACTTGCGTGCAACCTGTGATGTCTTGCATCCGATGTCCTTTTTCATGGTCCTTGGATTATTGCCTCTCCAATACGTCTCTGTTTCGCCCAGATTTTGTCCAGTTGATGGGTCCCTTAGAGGCCCATGAAAGGGACTGTTCCGGTGATGGCTTCATGGCGCGTGCGGCTGCACTTGAAATTTTGGCACAATGGGATGTCTGGGCGGCTGCTCAGAATCTCCTACGACAAAGTTATATCGAGTATCACACAAGTTGTCCCGCAATGCTGTTTGCTGCTCCCTCTTGCGAGGAACTTGAATGCAGTTTTGATTTGTTGGACTAGATGGCGTCTCTCTTTTCTGACGATTCCAACGATGTCCTATTGGAAGGTGTGGTGTTTTTCTGCACTTACACTCTATTGGATTAGGGGGCCTCCGCTTTCAGCATCCTGCCTCACTGGATTTTTTTTATTCTGCAATTTTTTTCTTTCCCTCTCCCATTCATTGTCCTTCATTGGGGACTGTTGGAAAGTGGATTATTGGTAGGGGCAAATGTAGGTCTGCCACTAGTAATAAGACCACAAACACTTGATAGGACTCAGCATAGGTCTCAGAAAATTATTCCTATGCTCAACCCTTGGTAACGTGGCTGCGAGCAGACAGGCTTAACTTCAAAGACAGGTATGTAAAGCATTTAAAAACACCAATTCAGTAAATAATTAAGACACAACACATAATAAAAATCCAACACCAATTCATAAAAATAGGAATTATTTTTATCTTTAAAATGACACCAAAACGACAAAAATCCAATGTAGGGAACCGGAGATATGAATTTTCAAAGTTTAAATAAAATATAGCACTTAGAAGCATCTAGCACCATATTGGGACATAGCCTCGCGATAGACCGGGCCAAAGTCAAAGTTTAAGGCCGACCGCGATGGAGCCCTGAGCGGATACCCCACGCGGAAGGTCCCTGTCAATGTTTTTACCTTCGCACTTAGAAACTTTTCTGGAGCTTTTCTCCTCGAGGCCCCTCGACGCTCTCCGTCAGTCCGGATCCGGTGCGGCTCCGCCGGATAGCCTTTCGACGATCTCCCGGTAAACTTCCCTGGAGCGGACTTAGAAACTTTTTCAAGATCGCTTTAGCAGGGCAATCCAACAATCCAGGCCGACACGCGATGGAAGGCAGGCGGATTGGCGCTCGCGGTTGTTCCCGGCCGACTTTCTTACGAGCGGACTTAGAAGCTTTTCCGGAGCTTTTTCTCTTGGGGTCCCTCGATGCTTCTCATGTATCCGGATCCGGTGAGGGTTCGCCGGTCTCAGATTTTCGCTAGTCCCGGTCAATCTCTGGAAGTCGATGCGATGGAGCTTTTAGCGGAACGAACCTGGTGGGCTTGGCCGACTCGCGGTTGAAGGCAGGCGGCTTGGCTGACCAGGATGAGTCGGTCCCCCTATGGAGCTTTTTTTTTCAAAGTTCCTCCAAAGTTCCCCAAACTTCCTGAACTTCTTCCTGAAGTTCCTCAAAGGGTCCCAAAGTGTCTCAAACTTACTCCAAGGGTCTGGAAGCTCCAAGATGGTCCTTGAAAGTTGAGGACTTCAATTCCCACAATGCACTGGACGTCACCCTTAGAAATCCACTGGTAGCTCCCCAGGTTGGTGATTCTTGGTGGTGAGGGTCCAGATGAGCTCAGTTAACCTGTAGCTTGCAGGGAGTCCACTCTTGATTTCTTTTACTCAGCACAGTTAGTCCACAAAGCTGTAGTTTCAGGTGGTGCAGTCTCCAGAAGTCAGGCCTTAGAAGTCTTTGCACAGCAGAAGTTCCAGCAGGGCCAGTCTTGCTTTCTTCAGTTTCAAGCAGCAGATCTGAGGGGCTGGGCCTCTCTCAGATACTTATTCCACAGTCTCTGGGTCATCCAGGAGGTCAAGCTTCACCAATAGGAGTAAGGTAACTTCCCACTTGAGTGACTACTTCCTGCAGAGTGTGGCATTATTCTATCCCAGGGTGCAACAAAGCTTCCAAATCCATAATGGCTGATTTTCCAGCAAGGAGGTAAGAGCTGGCTAAACACTCCCACTGAGTTGGCTAATTAACCTAGCCTCTCCTCCCTACATCTGCACATACCTTCCTTAATCCTGCCATCTGGCTGGGGTGGGGGTTCAAAGCTGTTAATGACACTGCACTGGGCTCTGCCCCTTTGAAGCTCATTGTTTACGACCCCTCCCCTGGCCTGGCATTCCTGCAGAACAGCTCACTGCCCTCCCAGTCCATCTGGCTGACCCCAGGGGATCTTTATCACCTCTTCAGGCAGGCTGGCTAATCCCCTTAACTCTGACCAATCAGGGCAGAGCACTGGCAGGCTGGATTTGGAACTACAACTAAGAAAGTGTTATAACTTCTTGTCTGTTCACTTTGGGAAAAATTCAATAACATCATATTGTAGGATTTATCAATACCATTCTAGTGAGTCTTTGAATGGAATCTTTATCCCTGTCCTGTCAATAGTTATTGTTTAATAACTCACCCCCATGTTAACCTATGGGCCATGGGGTTTGCAATGGGAAAAATGACATGGGCCACTTTTCCAGCACCAGGACCTACAAAAACATATTTTATAAGTACTTGGCTTATTTTCACAGGACCCCCACCCCATAGGTCACCTAGGGAGACCCTAGGGGTGTTGAATCTGTAAAAATATTGCAGATCCTCCATGCCCAGTGCCCCCAGCATCAAAGTCGAATTTGGGCAGCACTTTAAACAATGGGGAGAGTGAAATGTGAATTTCACTTAACCCAGGGCATTTATAAACTCATTTTATAAGGGTCTACCTTATAGATACCTGACCCTCCACCCCTGAGATACCTAGGGAGACCCTGGGGGTCATTATTATGCACAAACATTTTAGGTTGACCAGTTTTAAGTGCCCCAAACCCCAAAGTCGAGTTTGGCCACAATTTGCATGTTTAAGAGCAGTCCTGGCACCCAGGGCTGCTTTTAAACTGACCACAGGCTTCAGCAGGGCACACATGCAAGTGCAAAAAGGCTGCTGGCCTCTAAACTGCCATGCCCCAGGATACTGGGGACTTCTAGGTAGTTTCAATCCCCTGCCCTATTATATACTAGGGGCTTATGGGGTAGGTCATGCCAATTACAGGGGTACCCCAACCCAAAGTGTACCCTAGTGTATATAGGTGCTTTACTGTTATCTAAGTGTTTCAGCATGGCACTGGCCCTGGGCCTGGTTAAACAGAGCCCAGGGTCAGTCAGAGTCAGTTACCACCAGTTCCAGTCAGCAAAAGTTGGGGGTGCCCAGGGCACAGGATGACTTTCCAACACAGCCCCCCAAACGAAAGGTGAGGGGTTACTAACCTACACCCTGGTAGTCCTCCTCAGCTAAGTGGAAAAACCTGGAAAGTCCATCTGCATTGGCATGGGCAACCCCAGGTCTGTGTTCCACTGTAAAGTCCATTCCCTGTAGGGAAATGGACCACCTTAACAGCTTGGGATTCTCCTCTCATCTGCATGAGCCATCTGAGAGGCCTGTGGTCAGTTTGAACACGGAAGTGAGTCCCAAACAAATATGGTCTCAACTTTTTCAGTGACCACACCACAGCAAAAGCCTCTCTCTCAATGGCACTCCATCTCTGCTCTCTGGGAAGAAGCCTCCTGCTAATAAAGGCAACTGGCTGATCAAGGCCCCCTTCATTTAGCTGTGACAACACTGCCCCAATCCCTTGCTCTGAAGCATCTGTCTGAACTACAAATTCTTTCGTGTAGTCAGGGGCCAGTAACACTGGTGCTGAACACATAGCAGCTTTCAGAGTGTCAAAAGCCTTCTGACACGCTGGGGTCCAAATCACCTTCTTGGGCCTCTTTTTAGAAGTCAGTTCTGTTAGGGGCCCCACAATGGTCCCATAATTTTGAACAAACCTTCTATAGTACCTGTCAGTCCAATCCAAAATAGTTTGGATTTTAGCTTGGAGAGGCTGTACATGGCCCCCACCTACCAGGTGGCCCAGGTACACTACAGAACTCTGCCCTATTTGGCACTTGCTTGCCTTAATAGTCAGGCCTGCCTGCTGCATGGCCTGAAGCACTTCCCTTAGGTGGCTTAAGTGATCTCCCCAGGTAGAACTATACACAGCTATGTCATCCAGGTAAGCTGCACTGAACTGTTCCAACCCAGACAAGACCCTGTTCACCAACCTTTGGAAGGTGGCAGGTGCATTCTTTAAACCAAAGGGCATTACCTTGAACTGATAATGTCCCTCTGGGGTGGAGAATGCTGACCTCTCCTTTGCTCCATCAGTGAGGGCAATCTGCCAGTAACCTGAAGTCAAATCAAAAGTACTCAGGTACTTAGCAGCCCCTAACCTATCAATGAGCTCATCAGCTCTAGGTATAGGGTGAGCGTCAGTCTTTGTGACTGCATTCAATCCTCTGTAGTCCACACAGAACCTTAACTCCTTGGGTCCCCCTGAGGATTAGGTTTAGGTACCAGCACCACTGGACTGGCCCATGGACTCTCAGACGGTTCAATTACCCCAGCATCTTAGCAACCTCAGCTTTAATGCTGGCTCTGACATGGTCAGATGTCCTGTACAGCTTATTCTTGACAGGCAGGCTGTCACCAGTGTCAATGTGATGCACATACCACTCAGTGATGCCTGGGGTCAAAGAGAACAGGCCAGCAAACTGCTCCAGCACTTGCTTACAGTCTCTGTGCTGCTGGTCTGTCAACTTGGGAGAGAGTATCACCCCCTCCACTGACCCATCTTGCACGTTATTGGAGAGGAGGTCGGGCACAGGCTCCGTTTCCTCCTCCACACCCTCATCAGTGACCAGTAACATGGTCATGTCTGCCCTGTCATGGTGGGGTTTCAATCTATTCACATGCAGGACCCTATGAGGGTTCCTGGGGGTGCCAAGGTCAACCAAATAGGTAACCTCACCCTTCTTTTCTAAGATTGGATAGGGCCCACTCCACTTGTCATGGAGGGCCCTGGGAGCCACAGGCTCCAACACCCACACCAATTGTCCAGGAGTATACTCAGGCATAGTAGCCTTTTGATCATACCAGTGCTTCATGAGCTCCTGGCTGGCCTCCAGTTTCCTGTTTGCCTTGTACATGTACTCTGCCATTCTAGATCTCAGGCCTAGCACATAGTCCAGCACATTGTCCTTTGCTTCTTTAAGAGGCTTCTCTAAAGACTCTCTTAGCAGGCTCAATGGCCCCCTCACAGGGTGTCCAAACACCAACTCAAAGGGACTGAAACCAATCCCTTTCTGTGGCACCTCCCTGTAGGCAAACAGTAAGCATGGGAGGAGAACATCCCATCTCCTCCTGAGTTTCTCTGACAACCCATTTATCATGCCCTTCAGGGTTTTGTTGAATCTCTCAACAAGACCATTTGCTTGTGGGTGATAGGGGGTGGTGAACTTGTAGTTAACACCACACTCATCCCACATAGCAGTCAGATAGCTGGACAGGAAGTTCCTGCCTCTATCTGACACCACCTCTTTGGAAAACCCACTCTGGTAAACACACCAAGTAGTGCTCTAGCCACTGCAGGAGCATCAATGGTTCTAAGAGGTATGGCTTCAGGGTATCTAGTGGCATGGTCAACTACCACTAAGATATACCTATTCCCTGATGCAGTAGGTGGGTCCAGGGGACCAACAATGTCCATCCCCACCCTTTCAAAAGGAACCCCAACCACTGGCAGTGGTACTAGGGGAGCCTTTGTCTTGCCCCCTGCCTTGCCACTGGCCTGACAGGTGACACAGGAGCTGCAAAACTCCTTTACCTTTTCAGACATATGGGGCCAGTAGAAATGGTTCACCAACTGGTTCCATGTCTTTATCTGTCCCAAATGTCCTGCCAAGGGGATGTCATGACCCAAAGTCAGGATGAACTCTCTGTACCTCTGGGGCACCACCAACCTCCTGGTGGCCCCCTCCTTGAGGTTTCTGGCCTCAGTATAAAGCAGTCCATCTTCCCAGTAGATTCTATGAAACCCACTGTCATCCCCTTCCTCTTGCTTAGAAGCAATCCGCCTCAAGCTCTCAAGGGTGGGACAGTCACGCTGTCCCTGACTGAACTCCTCCCTGGAGGGTCCACCTGCTCCTGTCAGTTCTGCCAAATCTGACAGCTCTGGCAGGGATGGAGTCCCTCCCTCAGAGGCCAGATCCTCCCCATCAGGTTTAGATTCTGCCTGCACCTCTGGAGTTCCCTGGGCTGGCTCACCAGGCCCAGTACCCTTGTCCATGGATGCTTGGCCCTTTGTTCCAGGGTCCAAGTGTCCAGCCCCTCCCTTCTGGCTAGTCTGTGACCTAGTCACAGCACATACCCACTCAGGGAGCTCCAATATTTTCATATGGAGTCCTCTCTCCACCTCTGACCACACAGAGGCTTCAAGATCATTGCCCAGTAAACACTGGACTGGGAGCACCTTTGACACAGCTACCTTCATAGGGCCTGTCACACCTCCCCATTCCAAATCCACCACAGCCATAGGATGGAGTTTGGTGGTGCTGTCTGCATAAGTCACCTGGTGAAACTCACCAGGTAACAAACTCTCTGGGGGCACCAGCTCATCCAGGACCATAGTTACACTGGCCCCAGTGTCTCTGATAGCCTCAACCTCAGTCCCATTCACTTTAGGCCTCTGCCTGTACTTATCCATGTTTGGAGGTAAGGCAGTAAGGGTTGCAATATTCACCCCACCCAGGGACACTAAGGTTGCTTGCCCCACCTGATTACCCTCCACTGGGGCACCACTCTCCACCCCTACACTGACACTGGCAATCCCTGTGGATGGCCCCTTAGGGGGAGCTTTTAGCGCAGACAGCATCTCCCTGCTTGTGCCCTGGCTGGTTACAGTCAAAGCACTTACCCACTTTTGAGGGATCAAAGAATTTACCATTCTTTCCCTGAATCCACCTCCCTTTGGATTTGGGTTGGCTCGGGGCCCCCCCTCCTTGTGCAGGTTTTTGTGGGTCTTTGGAGGGCTCCTTAGGTTTTTGACCTTCATTTCCTTGGGCTTTCCCTTGGGGAGGGACCTGTCCTCCTTTCTTCTGGTCACCCCCTGGTGCTGAATGGAAACCCGGGTTCTCACCCACTCATCAGCTGACTCGCCCAACTCTCTGGGGTCTGTCAGCTTAGAGTCCACTAGATACTGGCGTAACTTCTCTTCTGCACAATGAGTCAAAATGTGTTCTTTCAAAAACAAATTATACAATCCCTCATAAGTGCTCACTTTGTTACCACAAATCCAGCCTTCCAGTGCCTTCACTGAAACATCCACAAAGTCTATCCAAGACTTGGAACTTAATTTCTGGGTGTTCCTAAACTTCACTCTGTACTGCTCTGGAGTCAGACCAAACCTCTTGACTAAGCAGGCTTTCATCTGCTGGTATGATTCTGCATCCTCTCCCTTCAGGGTCAGGAGCCTATCCCTCCCAGCTACTGGAATCAACTCCACAGGAGTGCACCCCAATACCTAGAGTGGACCCTACTCATCTTAAGGGCCCTCTCAAAAGCTGCAAGCCATTTGTCAATGTCATCCCCCTCAGTGTACTTGGGCACAATACCCTTTGGAAGTTTAGGTTCAAATCTGCCACCCCTGGACATCTCAGCATCTACTTCGCTTTCGCTGCCACCATTTCTCTTCTCCTCCTTCTCCCACCTCTTCTCAGCCAAATCCAGTTTCCTTTGCTCTAAAGCTATCAAAGCTAAGTGAGCCTGAAGCTGTCTCTCTGCAAGGGACCGTAGTGGTTCCTGAGTAAGGGACCCTGCCCCACTCCCACCATCAGGATTCTGTTGGCTTACACTAGTTATAATGGAAGAGGCATCATCCTCCTCTCCTGGGATGATGTTGGGGGACACCCTCTACCCCCCTTGATTCTCCTCAGCTGCCTGGTCATGGGCTTGTATAAACTGAAACAACCCTGCCTTCCTATACCTCTTGGAAGCAGGCAGCCCCTAAGCCTACACTGTTCCCTAAGCTCAGCCAACTTAAACTGGGACAGTTTACCCAGGTCCAACTCCATGGTTCCCTAGTTTTGGGTCACAACACTAGGCACAATAGACTTAGAACAATTTGGAAAAATCAAAACAATGGATTAAAAACAGTTTAGTCCAAATTCCAAAAATCAAACTCAAAAGTTTTGTTCTAAGGCAATTTAGAGGATTTTTATAATCTTAATTCATTCACTGAAAGGTGTATTTTTAAACACAAGTCCACATCCACACCGCTGAGCACCAAATGTTGGAAAGTGGATTATTGGTAGGGGCAAATGTAGGTCTGCCACTAGTAATAAGACCACAAACACTTGATAGGACTCAGCATAGGTCTCAGAAAATTATTCCTATGCTCAACCCTTGGTAACGTGGCTGCGAGCAGACAGGCTTAACTTCAAAGACAGGTATGTAAAGCATTTAAAAACACCAATTCAGTAAATAATTAAGACACAACACATAATAAAAATCCAACACCAATTCATAAAAATAGGAATTATTTTTATCTTTAAAATGACACCAAAACGACAAAAATCCAATGTAGGGAACCGGAGATATGAATTTTCAAAGTTTAAATAAAATATAGCACTTAGAAGCATCTAGCACCATATTGGGACATAGCCTCGCGATAGACCGGGCCAAAGTCAAAGTTTAAGGCCGACCGCGATGGAGCCCTGAGCGGATACCCCACGCGGAAGGTCCCGGTCAATGTTTTTACCTTCGCACTTAGAAACTTTTCTGGAGCTTTTCTCCTCGAGGCCCCTCGACGCTCTCCGTCAGTCCGGATCCGGTGCGGCTCCGCCGGATAGCCTTTCGACGATCTCCCGGTGAACTTCCCTGGAGCGGACTTAGAAACTTTTTCAAGATTGCTTTAGCGGGGCAATCCAACAATCCAGGCCGACACGCGATGGAAGGCAGGCGGATTGGCGCTCGCGGTTGTTCCCGGCCGACTTTCTTACGAGCGGACTTAGAAGCTTTTCCGGAGCTTTTTCTTTTGGGGTCCCTCGATGCTCCTCATGTATCCGGATCCGGTGAGGGTTCGCCGGTCTCAGATTTTCGCTAGTCCCGGTCAATCTCTGGAAGTCGATGCGATGGAGCTTTTAGCGGGACGAACCTGGTGGGCTTGGCCGACTCGCGGTTGAAGGCAGGCGGCTTGGCTGACCAGGATGAGTCGGTCCCCCTATGGAGCTTTTTTTTCAAAGTTCCTCCAAAGTTCCCCAAACTTCCTGAACTTCTTCCTGAAGTTCCTCAAAGGGTCCCAAAGTGTCTCAAACTTACTCCAAGGGTCTGGAAGCTCCAAGATGGTCCTTGAAAGTTGAGGACTTCAATTCCCACAATGCACTGGACGTCACCCTTAGAAATCCACTGGTAGCTCCCCAGGTTGGTGATTCTTGGTGGTGAGGGTCCAGATGAGCTCTGTTAACCTGTAGCTTGTAGGGAGTCCACTCTTGATTTCTTTTACTCAGCACAGTTAGTCCACAAAGCTGTAGTTTCAGGTGGTGCAGTCTCCAGAGGTCAGGCCTTAGAAGTCTTTGCACAGCAGAAGTTCCAGCAGGGCCAGTCTTGCTTTCTTCAGTTTCAAGCAGCAGATCTGAGGGGCTGGGCCTCTCTCAGATACTTATTCCACAGTCTCTGGGTCATCCAGGAGGTCAAGCTTCACCAATAGGAGTAGGGTAACTTCCCACTTGAGTGACTACTTCCTGCAGAGTGTGGCATTATTCTATCCCAGGGTGCAACAAAGCTTCCAAATCCATAATGGCTGATTTTCCAGCAAGGAGGTAAGAGCTGGCTAAACACTCCCACTGAGTTGGCTAATTAACCTAGCCTCTCCTCCCTACATCTGCACATACCTTCTTTAATCCTGCCATCTGGCTGGGGTGGGGGTTCAAAGCTGTTAATGACACTGCACTGGGCTCTGCCCCTTTGAAGCTCATTGTTTACGACCCCTCCCCCTGGCCTGGCATTCCTGCAGAACAGCTCACTGCCCTCCCAGTCCATCTGGCTGACCCCAGGGGATCTTTATCACCTCTTCAGGCAGGCTGGCTAATCCCCTTAACTCTGACCAATCAGGGCAGAGCACTGGCAGGCTGGATTTGGAACTACAACTAAGAAAGTGTTATAACTTCTTGTCTGTTCACTTTGGGAAAAATTCAATAACATCATATTGTAGGATTTATCAATACCATTCTATTGAGTCTTTGAATGGAATCTTTATCCCTGTCCTGTCAATAGTTATTGTTTAATAACTCACCCCCATGTTAACCTATGGGCCATGGGGTTTGCAATGGGAAAAATGACATGGGCCACTTTTCCAGCACCAGGACCTACAAAAACATATTTTATAAGTACTTGGCTTATTTTCACAGGACCCCCACCCCATAGGTCACCTAGGGGAGACCCTAGGGGTGTTGAATCCGTAAAAATATTGCAGATCCTCCATGCCCAGTGCCCCCAGCATCAAAATCGAATTTGGGCAGCACTTTAAACAATGGGGAGAGTGAAATGTGAATTTCACTTAACCCAGGGCATTTATAAACTCATTTTATAAGGGTCTACCTTATAGATACCTGACCCTCCACCCCTGAGATACCTAGGGGAGACCCTGGGGGTCATTATTATGCACAAACATTTTAGGTTGACCAGTTTTAAGTGCCCCAAACCCCAAAGTCGAGTTTGGCCACAATTTGCATGTTTAAGAGCAGTCCTGGCACCCAGGGCTGCTTTTAAACTGACCACAGGCTTCAGCAGGGCACACATGCAAGTGCAAAAAGGCTGCTGGCCTCTAAACTGCCATGCCCCAGGATACTGGGGACTTCTAGGTAGTTTCAATCCCCTGCCCTATTATATATATTAGGGGCTTATGGGGTAGGTCATGCCAATTACAGGGGTACCCCAACCCAAAGTGTACCCTAGTGTATATAGGTGCTTTACTGTTATCTAAGTGTTTCAGCATGGCACTGGCCCTGGGCCTGGTTAAACAGAGCCCAGGGTCAGTCAGAGTCAGTTACCACCAGTTCCAGTCAGCAAAAAGTTGGGGGGTGCCCAGGGCACAGGATGACTTTCCAACAGGGACTATTCTAAAACAGACGTTTCTGTTCTGCTCCATCTATTTGAACTCTGTCTTCGTCCTATGTCTTCGCCAATCGACTGACCAGGGGAGGGTGTCATGTGGTTTGTGGCCTCATGATCTGCCTTGCTAAGTTGGCTTAGGCCTTGCTGCCATGATGCCTTTTTTGCGCACGTTACTTTGTGACTTTGTTTTTCCAGCCTCTGCTTATGCCCGGCTATTTTAGAACTGTCTGCATTTCTGCCTTTCACCTTTTTTCCTGTTCCTTGTGGGTTACGTCTGCACAACATGTACAAGGTCGAAAAACAACGTCCCTTGTTCTTGCTGATCTGGCCAGTCCCTCGCACCTAGACATAACACTACGTACAGCTGCATTGGAGAAATTTGTGTGCTTTTTATTATTGTGATTTCACGGTTAGAGGCACTTGGAGAAAAACCTTTCCGGGGAGAAGAGCTGTGCTTGTCTGATGATGTAAACCTTGCATCTAGATATTGAGGTATGAGGGTCTGCCTGACAATGCCCAGAGGTCTTCTGTTTTTATAATAAACGAGCTAATAGCACGGGGAGGGTGGTATGGTCATTTTGCCCTATATCCACTGCTTTATGAAATGCTTTCCCCGTTTGTATTCTATGGAATTGTAACTATGCTGATTATTTTATCCTTATGCATTATGCTGATAGTACTGGCACGTGTACTGTATCTTAGAGCACGGTAGTTGAAATAAACATTTTAAACTATACAGTGTCTCTTATTACGCACGTTGTGGACAGGTATGAGTGAGTTATGAAAGGGTGTTCTTGCTCCCGCGAGTCCTGAGAGAGGGAGACCGTGTTCTGGGTTGTCTAATCATTGGTAGCATCGCTGCTCATGAGACGCTAAAGCTAGTCGGATTGGGATTGTGGGTACTAAGGTGCATAGTTGGTTCACCACTATACTCCGAGGTCCTATTATCCTGTGCATAGCTCTGTGTATGTGCAGAATCCCTACAACACAACCAAGAGTCCAATTTACCCAAGTCTGCAACATCACAGCACTGCATAAGCACAGAAGTGAAAGCCACACCGCCTGAAAGGGATAAGGGCCAGCCAAATCAGAGCTGAAGGGGCAACTCACCTACAATGCAGCACACACACATAATATCCAGAGCACCGCAACATTTACAACAATGTTGAACAAACAGCAGCACCAGCACAACAGAACAGAGGACACAACTGCTGCCGCGTGTGTGGAAAATGGCCATTCGCATGTGGCACAGCAGGAAACTGTGAGATGATGATGTACTAGTACAACCCCACATCCCTGATGGTGTAGTAATGCATGTATGGCCGTGACCCAGATAGGCAGTGAGACACACATTGCCATACAAATCAACACTCATCACAGTTGAATACAAGTGAAGGTGCGTAGACTTTACTAGCATATGCGTGTCAGTACGGCCAAGATAAGTGCCACAACATGCAGACCAATGCAGCAGTATGTCAGAACGTGGAACGTTGCCAAGCGCCGCTGTCCACTCCGGGGGAGTGCCGCACCATTCACAGGTGTGTGTTTACCCGCACTGTTGTCCGCTCATGTATTCGGAGTCCAGGCGAATGCAGCCAAGTCCACTGTCGTCGTGGGAGATGTGACCAGAACCCCAAGTTTCAACAAGGTGTCGGGACATGTGCAATGTGTTCCAAACTATTGTGGCTGCAGGTACGTAGTTACACGTCCATGAAAGCGAGTGTAGCTTCGTAGGCAATCATTTCCAACATGAGGTCGTTGTCAACTTCATCGAACAGGACGGCAAGGCTAACCATTAGCAGGTCCTGACAGATGTGCTGCGTCCACCCCCTTTCACCAATTAGCACTGCATCCCAATAGGGGAGCGGCTCAATGTGGTCACTGCCCACGAGGAGTTCTGCAATCTCCCAGGTCCAGCTGCCAGCATGTATGCCAAGTATCCAGGCATCCCATAGATGGGTGTCATGGTAACACTCATGGTCGTGGGCCAACAGGGGGGGCACACACATGTCGAAATCCAGTTCGGCTACTGTCCTATTGGATAGGCAGACATCCATGGACCACTCGAATATGCACGAGTGACAATGCAACACAGGCTGAATGCAGGTGACGTTGGCAAGGCGGAAGCTTAGCCGGTAACTGATCCGCAGCACTGCCAATGGCAGTGCCCCCAGTAAACACAGCATACGTGCACGGTACAGTTCCACGTGACAGGGTTTGTGCATGTGTCCGGGATCTTCTGCCATTGCGTCAGTGGCTCTGGTTGAAGCGGCACTGTTCTGACCTGCGCCAGTTCTGTGGATGAAATGCCACAGCTCGGATCAATGAGCAGTGTTTGTGTGCAACGGTTGTAGGCCTGGGATGGTGTGAGAGTAAGTGTGAAGGCCATTCCATGCAAGATAACTTCGAGCAAGGACTTCTGTGTGTGGGGTGTGCATACGTTGGTCTATCGTCGGGCTGTGCGTAGTGTGGGAGTTGTCATCAGCTGCTATAATATCTGTCAGGGGGTGCCGGGCACATGCAATTCCAAGGTCGAAGGTGCAGATGTGCTTCCGCCTGATAGTCCAGACAATGGAGCTTTCATGCCTAATGTTAGTTTGTCATCTGCTTGCATTCAGGAAATGTGTAGGGGCTTGTTGGGGGTGGGGTGGGATGTCTGCGACTTTGGGAATCATGTATGACATGCCTAGCATGTGGCAAATGAGTGGCCTCACTGTGTGTTACGTTGCCTCACAGCTGATCCTCCCTCCCCCCGAGCCTTTTTACTTGTGGTTGCATCACTTGTACTCCTACGGCACACCATTGTCGTGTGGCGCCCACACTACAACAGAGACACACGCATTACGTACTTCCTTGTCCAGGCCAGAACTGAAGCACACCCAGAGCCCCGGGCAAATCCTTCACACCCCTACGCTGAACTGGCGTATGCCGGCCCAGCCCTCTCTGCTTGCGCATACAGGGGGGGACGGCACAGCTACATGTCCAAGGTCTTCCCCATTGCCTGAGGTAACATGTTTGCGTCCACTGTCCACAACACTACACACACCAGCAGTATATGTCCACATGGACATGTCTGTGCTCTGCATTCTGAGGTCTGTCCAGCACATTACAGCCACACTTGGCATTGTGTACATTCTTCTTCATGGGGGAGTTGCCTCCTTCACACATACTTAGTTCCCACCTCTCCCCACATTCTGCACTTGTGTGGCTGAGGGGCCATGCCATTTTCGGAAGGTCCGCTGTCTTGTCCTACGCTGCCTCGGTGGTAGTCTGGGGGGTGCAGAGGGGGGGGGTCCTGGGAGTGGTGGCGGTGGGTATTGTGGCCCTCTTGGGTCTCCGAGCTGCATGTTCCATGGTCCATGGCATCTGTGGGTCTTCAGATGTGGCTCTGGGCTGGGATCCCTTTCATACTGCATGTAGTCGTCCTGCTTAACACCAGCAAAAGGCAGGTGTTAAATCCCTGCAGCTAACGCGCCTTATCGCCTGTTCTTGATTCGCATCTCAGATCTGACTGGTTGTTGAGAATAGCGCAAAGTGGTGTTTTCGTTTGTTTTTGCACTGGAACGCCTACTCTGCATATCATTAGCGTTAGTTGTCGCACTCATCCGTGGCGATGTTTATTGCGGTAGCTATTGCAGGAAAACTGGTGATGTCAGCAGTTTGCACCAGCTTGTGAATGGGGCGATAGATCTATCGCCACTTTTGCCGCGCTAAAGTGCCGATAAATCAGCGTTGAGTCCTTGAGAATATGGCCCTATGTGTCCTGCATTCCACGGGACAAACAGAATGAGGAAATTAAAGCATTAAGTAATTTGAGGACACAACGCTGACACACATGCACCATGGTTCACGGGGGGAGGTGATGGCACTAGTCACTTCCATGTGATGGTGCGTATGTGGACAAACTATTGATGTGCTGTATGTGAGGAATATGGCACATTCCAGCCCTTCACTTTGGATGCAGGTCAGCACAGCCAGGTGACATCCAGTGCTGCACTGTGGCATCAACTGCTAAATGAGGCCCTGTGTGTGCATTCAATTGTTTGGAAGAGTCTCACTAATGCTTTACTATGTGAAATGCTGCGTCCAAACACCCTGAGGAAGTAAGGCAAGCCCTGTCTCTAGTCTGTGTGTCCACAGGTAACTCCCATGGTCATCAGGCATGTGATGTATCCCAGACCTGTGAAACTGAGAAATGTAGTCAAATATGAACCTCACAAGATCATCTCTTACCTTGCTGCATTACATTACTCATCATATACACACATCCCATCCTATGGGCACACCGTTTTGTGGTGCACAAACCTCTCTGCCACTCCTCCAAGGCTCCAGACTGTGCAGCATGGTACAGCCTCATGCACAAACTACATCTCCCATGACAGCCAACACCACAGTCATCTTGGGAGTAATGTGCTTGTCTTGGATCAATGCTGCACATTTTCTGCCAGCACAGGCACCAAACCCTGGACACAGAATCATGTGGAAAATATGTACTACACTGTCCCCAAGCAGGGTCGTGCTATAGTGTAGTTAGTCTACCAGTGGCACTGTACAGCGCACGATTAACACATATCTCAAGCTCCTTGTGTACTGTCAGCATAGTAGACACTGTGCACTGCCATGTGCACACTATCATGTAGCACCGAAGGAGAATGCAGTTCCTGTAGGGTGGGGAAAGAAGAGAAGGAGGCTAGGTTGGTGAACACCCTTACTCAGTAGTGGAGTGTGGGTGTCTCCCAATTTGGGAAGTGGGGCCCTTACACACCCATTTGCGTGTAATGCTTCATCATAGGGGTTGCTCCTCATCAGGCTGGCGCTGCAATGCCTGACGGGCACCCTATGAAGGGCTCTTTGTCGGAGATCTTTTTCCCAAGCCTTATAGGTGAGGTGCGTGTGAGGGGCCTAGTGGTGTAGATGTGAGGAGAAATAAAATGAGGCAAGGTGTTGCTCCAAAATGAATTTTCATCTGCAAGCCCACTTGTCTCAATTAAAACCAGAATAGGAATACCGCCGATTAAAATGGTCGGAGGTGTCTATATGTGTGTAGTCATGGTCAACATGTTTCTTGCCTTATGTGTGTAAATCACTCTGCAATTCTTCAGGACCTATCTTGATGCACTATCTACACGGGTGGTTGGTTATGGAAAATGAACCAATCACTCTGATGACCTTTCAATGAGGTACCTAAATAATACAAACCATGGGACCAACCTAATGAGATTTAAAACAGAGAGAGATAAACAACGGTACATGAATAAGGTATGCACATACAGTAATAATGCCTCCAAAATGAAATTAAAAACATGCCACAACCACATGCACAAGTGGTTAGTGCAACTCAAGAGGTGCATGGGCAGACAAACATAATAAGCAGACTTTTGGCACACGTGACATATACAAAACATACTGGTGTCATTGGTGGTAACCAACCACCGTAGGAAATGGCACAATGGAACTCACCCAATTCGGGTACAAGTCACGCATCATCAATAGTTAGGCAGAGCAACAATAGTTACAGAAGTTAACGTCATGCTGGTTTTGAGGACAGAAAGGGGGAAGATAAAAACATGATGGGTATAAGCAAAGATGGAAGGCTGCCCAAGGATGAGCATCCTGTCAAAGTAGCATAGGTCTCTGGTGCCAAAGGGGAGGAAGAACAGCGGGGACCGCTTACTTACAGTTTTCCTGGAAAACCGGTGCCGGGAACCTACCCCTCGCTCTGCCTCGTTGGGAGGAAGCGAGGTTTGTGTAGCCGGTAGGTTTAAGTAGCAGGGAAACGACCCGGAAGTGGAAGGTCGAGGGACATGCGGCGGCCATCTTTGAAGGGAGTTGAAGCTACAAGCTCCCAGTCAAAGCGGTGGTGGCCATCTTAGAACGTGGAATGCATGTGGCATTCACAGGTCGATAAATATACGGCAGCCATCTTTGAAGGGGGTAGACGCTTAAGGCTATTGATTAAAGCTATGGCGGCCATCTTATAACGTGGAATGCGCATAGCATCCAGAAGGTGGGTACTGTATTGGATGGGTCATGCGTGCGTGTGTATGCGCTAAAGAGTGCCCACCCTCGTGGGACATCTTGAGGCCAACGTCATTGGCAATGTAAAAAGGGGTGAAGGAAGAACCCAATTGACCAACATTATTGGTCTGCAGGCCGAAGTAAGACAATCATAATGGGACACACAGGTCATGCAGTGGAGTGATTTCAAGTGGGTGAAGTCCCGGCATTGGGGTGTAAACACTGACACCTCTACATTTGATAAATCCCGATGGGATGTCATGATAGTTATCACATGTAAGAGGTGAAGGAGGGAGTCCACATGGCCATGGCGACAGGGACTGTATGAAGCCAGGCTTGGTTATTATGGCAAAGTAGATCGTGGTCAAGGGATACTAAGTCCCTGCTGGTGATGGCTAGTATCTGCAGTTAGTCACATCAACTGCATGCAGTGGGAATCAAGAGGGCAGATAGTGGGGTGAGGAGGCTCTAATTATTTACCTCCCCCGACGGAATTTCCTCATTGAGCCCATCTCTGTCGCAGGATAGTCTGAAAATCCAGTGTTGCTCTCTTCTGTTGCAGCTTATTCCAGCCCTTCACTTTGGATGCAGGTCAGCACTGCCAGGTGACATCCAGTGCTGCCCTGTGGCAACAACTGCTAAACGAGGCCCTGTCTGTGCATTCAATTGTTTGAAAGAGCCTAACTAATGCAACACTATGTGAAATGCTGCGTCCAAACACCGTGTTGAAGGAATGCATTTCCTTTTTTTGTCTGTGTGTGCACAGGTAACTCCCATGGTCATCAGGCATGTGATGTATCCCAGGCCTGTGAAACTGAGAAATGTAGTCGTATATGAACCTCACAAGATCATCTCTTACCATGCTACATTAAATTACTCATCACATACACACATCCCATCCTATGTGCACACCGTTTTGCGGTGCACAAACCACTCTGTCACTCCTCCAAGGCTCCAGATGATGTAGCAAGGTACATCCTCATGTACAAACTACATCTCCCATGACAGCCAAAAACACAGTCATCTTGGGAATAATGTGCTTGTCTTGGAACAAGGCTGCACATTTTCTGTCAGCACAGGCACCACAACCTGGACACAGAATCATGTGGCAAATATGTCCTACACTGTCCCTAAGCAGTGTGGCAGTGTAGTGTGATTAGTCTACCAGTGGCACTGTACAGCACAAGACATCCACATAACTCAAACCCCTTGTGTACTCTCAGCATAGTGCATACCGTGCACTGCCATGTGTACACTATCATGTCACACCTTGATATCCACTCACTACACTCCCCATGGCAGTAGATATTGAACAACATTGACTCCAACTCTCACTGTGAAAGATGTGTGACTGAAGTACACAACATCACATGCTCCTGTTACAGGTTGTAAAGTCAGACAGGTATCAGTTCTGGAATGGCAATAGTAGTCAATAACAGACACAATAGATGAGTGTGAGAGATTTGTCTCTTCAATTGCTAATTGACTCTCCTTACTGGTGACAAATCATCACCTCCATGGCATTGACACTCACGAGTATCACAAATAGTCAGTGAATCACAGAGGTCAGCAGACCTGTATGTGTAGCACAGGGTCAGTCATGTAGAATTCCTACTTGCATGTATGCCACACAATGTCATAGCACGTCTCTTACAGTAAGCAAGGTGTATGAGTCATTCAGGACACATAACATAATGGACATGAGTGTGGGGCCATCCCCTGTCATGACTCTTAACTAATTGTTCCCCTCCTGTCTTTTCAGCTGACCAAGGATATGCTCTTCAGCCATGGTTGATGACTCCTCTTAAAAAACCCTCCAGCGGAGGCACAATCATGGCCTAAGCAGGTCCATAGAAGGGCGGACATTTGGTTTACTCAAATCCCACTTCAGGAGTCTGTATATGTCTAGGGGCCGATTGCTGTACTCGCCACCAATGGTATGCAAATTATACTTGTTTGCTGCATGTTGAACAATATTTGTGTGCGTACAAATGTACCACGGGCAGATGCCAATGAGGAGCAGGAAATACCAGACGATGAAGATGAGGAGCCACATCAAACTGTTCCATCAGTAGCAGCAGCATGCAGCGGGACCATATAGTTCAAGATTCTTTCACAGATGAATGAGTGACTTTAATGAAGCCACAAAATGATGACTGCGTGAAACAGTGTACATATATATGTAAATGAATATATGAGCACTACCAGCGTGTAAGCATTTTGAATTCATAGTCCCAGTAAACATCAAAACATTCACATCACACCTGCTACTAATTGCCACACAGAAAATGTATGTAGCTCCGTGTAACAAACAGCGTTGAACAACATCTAGTACAAATAAAATAGTGTGCATGCCAACTACCTGTAGCAAAGAGTCCTCCATTGCCAACCACAATTAACATGGTGTGATAAAGTAGACAGTGTGCTATAACTGTGTGTGTCTCTCCTACAGCTAGCCAGTTGTACGGCCTCATACTTGTGGACGGTAGTAGAGTCCACTCATAGAATGATGACTGCGAAGTGATCCACATGGTATGTGCTTGGGAGCACAGTCCCAAACCTATAGTCTACATATGCTACATCAAAAACTGCATCCATATATGAAATCCATTAGGAGATCTCATATCACACATACAAATGCTACATACTATACTTTGCCAGTGCAACAGTGCCTACCTAATGATCAGATAGCCACACTTGCCATACTAGGCAAAGATGCCAATGGGACAAGCAGTGATGTGGACTACATGTTGGTGTATTGCACTCAGATACAAACAATGCCTTCACTCCTCTCAGTGCAGTATTACTGAACATAAGACGACACAACACAACACCCAGATTCAGAATATGTAACAATTGAGCATCAGAAATCACATAAACCAAGGTCATCCAGCCAAGGTGCCATGCACTGATCCATCCAAAGACATAGTGCCCGATTCACAAAGATAAACTCAGACGAAAGTCTAACTTTACGACTTTCAGCATTCACAAAGGGCATTTACTCGTAAATGCCCTTTGTAAATACCGAAATACGTACAGTTAGACTTTCAACTCAGTTTACCTTTGTGAATTGGGCCCATTGTTTCCAATGTGGCTGAAATCGCAGGTGAACTTCATAGCTGAATGCAGAGCCACAACCAAACTTCTAGTTGCCACACAACCTAGAAACATATTGTGATAGGTCCCAATTGCAAACATATTTATGACTGCAATACACCTGACTACTTGTGGCCAGAAATTCTGGCCTCGTAATCCACAAATCATAAGCTACACTTGCTAAAGGCTATGTGCAATTTCAATGTGCTCCAGGGCTGGAGCCGTCCTCTGGCGTAGTGCACTGCAAAGGGCCCAGGAAAGGGGTGCATTATGCCCCAAGAGGCTCCCCTGCTTGGCTGGTTACAGAAGCTCTGACTGGGGCCCTAGCGGGCCCTGAGGTGGGGGCCCCCTATCCTGGTCTCCGTCCTGCGGCCCGCCGCATGGCTAAGCCCCCATGACGGGGCCTATCGGGCCAGTGGATTCTTCCCCTGCTTGGCTGGGTTGAGAAGCTCTGACCGGGGCCCTGGTAGGCCCTCCCATCCTAGTCTCCACCCTTCATCCCGCCGATTGGCCAAGCCCCCGGGACAGGTTCCTGCGGGCCTGGGGAGGCCTCCTTTGCTCAGCCAGGTCCAGGAGCACTGACATTGCCCCTAGGTGGGCACTCGCGCCCTGGGCTCTGTCCTCCAGCCTGCGGTAACACCAAGGGCCTACTAAGGGTGTCCATCGGGCCTGGAGATGCTCTGAATGGGCCCAGCGGGCCCTGGGGGCACTGGTGTGGGTCCTCTCATCTCCTGGGCTCCATCCTCTGGTCCGCTGCGTGGCCAAGCCCACACGAGGACAGAGTCCTCTGGGCCTGGGGAGACCTCCCATGTGTGGCCCACACAGCGGGCCCTTGGATGGGGGCCCCCCATCCTGGGCCCTGTCCTCGGGCCCGGCACGTGGCAAAGTGCCCAGGACTGGATGCAACGGGCCCTGGGAAGCCTCCCTAGCGTGGCCTGGCCCAGGTGCTCTGACTGGTCAGAGGTCCGTCAGGGGCCCCCCTTGCAGGTTCATGCCTGAGGCCCAGCTGTGGCTCCGAGCACCAAGGCTGCAAAGTCCCAACCCCGCCAAGGACAAGCAGAAGCCCTTTCATTAAGAAACAGTGGGACCAGAGGGCCATCTGTTCACAGTCAATGCTTTACTATGGCGCGTCCAGATGGCCAGGCTACCGTGGAAGTTCCGATGAGGGCTCATTTGCTTCCTTGAGCCCAGCCAGGGCTACAGGAGGTCGGGTGCGTTTGGGCCTTGGTCCCCTTTCTCATTAGGTGCACACTGACTACAAGAAAGGAGGTAGCCTTCCTCCAGATTACTAGGGACAGGGTACCTTAGAACCCCTTGTGGTTTGGCGGTTCTCAGTCAGTGGCCAGATGGTCCAGGATCGGGGCCTCGGTGGGCGCTGGGATGGGGGCTCCCATCCTGATTTCTGTCCTCAGGCCTGCTATGTGTCAGAGTGCCCAGGATAGGGTCCTGCATACCCAGGGAGCCTCCCTGGCATGGTTTGGTCCAGGAGCTCGGACCGGGGCTCAGTCAGGCCCCGGGGAGGGCGCTCCAGCCCTGGGGTCCGTCCTCCAGCCTGCTGCATTGCCAAGGGCCTGGGACATGAGCCCATCAAACCTGGAGAGGCTTTCCCTGCTTGGCCTGGTTGAAAAGCTCTGACCAGGCCCCCGGTGGGCCCTTGGCTCGGGCCCCTCCTTCTTGTTCCCCGTATTTTGGATCGCTGTGTGGAAATGCACCCGGGACAGGATCCCACAGGCCCGAGGAGGCCTTCCTGGTGCGGCCGGGCCCAGGACCTCCGACAGGGCACTGGGTCGGAGGTTCATCAGGGGTCCCCCTCTCTGCCCCACACCTGAGGCCCAGCTGGGGCTCTGAGCACTCTGGCTGCAGAGTCCCCATTCCCTCCAAGGACAAGCAGAAGGCCTTTTGTTAAGGACCAGAGTAACCAGATGGCAGTCCCTCGGCCTTCTGGTCATGCGCAATACATTCCAACGACACGCCCAGCTGGGTGGACTTCCCTGGAAGTCCCAATGAAAATTTGTTTGCTTTCTAGAGCCCAAGCAGGGCTTCAGGAGGTCGGTACATTTGGGCCTTTGGTTTCATCTGTAACTCGGTGTGCACGGATTACAAGAAAATGAGGCAGTCTTTCTCTGGATTACAAGGGACAGGGTACCCTTGATCCCCTTGTGGTCTGGCGGTTCTCAGCCAATGACCAGATGGCCCAGGACTGGGGCACTGGTGGGTCCTGGGGTGGGGGCACAGGACGGGGTCCTGCGGGCCTGAGGGGGCCTCCCCTGCACGGTCAGATCCAGGAGCTCTGACTGGGTCCCCAGCTGGGCCTCAGCGTGGGGGCTCCGGCCTGCCAGCTGGGTGTTTCCCCCTGGGGTCCATCCTCTAGCCTGCCACACCACCAAGGACCTGGGACAGGGGTCAATTAGCCCCAAGGAGGAGTCCGCTGTCTGGCCAGCTTCAAAAGCTCTGACCGGGCTTAGGACACGCCCTTGGGTTGGGCCCCCCATCCTGGGCCCTGATCTCAGACCCACTGCTTGGCAAAGCACCCTGTATGGCTGGGCCCAGGAGCTCTGACAAGGTCCCAGGTCAGAGGTCTGTCAGGGACCCCCTCGCAGCTCCATGCCTGAGGCCCAACTGGGGCTCTGAGCACCATAGCCACAGAGTCCCCACCGCCGACCAGGACAAGCAGAGCTCTTTCGTTAAGGAATAGCGAAACCAGAGGGCCATCCCTCGTCCATCTGGTCATGCACACTGTGTTCCAATGGTGCATCCACATGTCCAGGCTGCCCTGGAAGTCCTAAAGAGGGCTCATTCGCTTCCTTGAGCCCAGCCAGGGCTCCAGGAGGTCATGTGTTTTTTGAGCCTTTGGTCCCCTCTGTCACTCGGTGCACACAGATTACAATCAAGGGGGGTAGGCTTCCTCCAGGTTACTAGGGGCAGGGTACTTTGGACCCCCTTGTGGTCCAGCGGTTCTCAGCCGGGAGTTGCCAGGTCCCGGGCCGGCCTGCCTGGTTCACCAGGGACCTGGGTACGCACCTGCCTCCCAGCCCTGTGTGATGGGCCTTTCCTCCAAGCCTGCCTTCCCTGAAAGCTGGAAGGGACATGAAGCCGACATCTAAGCTGCCCTGGAAGTCCTGATGAGGGCTAATTTGCTTCCTCAAGCCCAGGCAGGGATCTAGGAGGTTGGGTATATTTGTGCCAGCAGTCCCCTCTGTGACTAGGTGCGCACAGATCACAAGAAAGGGTGGTATCCTCCCTCTGGATTACTAGGAACATGGTACTCCAGACGTCCTAGTGGCCCAGCGGTCTTCAGCTGGGTGCTGCCAGGGCCTGTTCCCCCTGGGGCCTGGGTCTGGGCCTGTCTCACAGCCCTGCCCAATGGGCCTTTCCTCCGAGTCTGCCTTCCCCGAGAGCTGGCAGGGACACAAAGCTAACATCCCAAGGAAGAGTGGCCTGGTAAGCGCTGTATACTCAGAACAATTCGGCATGCTTGGTCTGTATTTTGATGGACTGCTTGGCCAGCCTCAGCTGTTGTTTAGCAAAGAGCTTCCTCCCCACCAAGGACCATGTGATTCAAGGGCCTGCCATTTGCAGAGGCCCTACCCAGCAGAGCGAAGGCTGAGCATCCTTGGCAGCTTGTGCTTCTCCCCCAGTGACCTGACCAGAGTAGAAGGGGGACTGGTGGCGCCAGGTCCCAGATGCTGCCTGGCGGTCCAGGCCCCCATGCGTCATGCCATCGCCCTCCTCTGCCTAGCGCATTTGCGTACAAGCACAGAACGATCATTCCATGGAGTGTCCTTAGCCGTCCAGGCCGGCACCCATGTGTCTCGCTCAGGCTGCACATAGGCCTGCCTCTCCCTTCTGTGGAGACAGCTGGGCCTGCTGGTGCCTGTGTGACCACACCTGTCCCCCCATAAAGCCCCCCAGGTGGTTGGGCTTCCCCAGCAGGCTCCCGAGGGGTTCAAAGGTCGGTCTGGGATGGGCACGTGGTTCCCAACAACTCGTCCAGCAGGTGCGGCTACCTGGTTGATTCTGCCAGAAGCATATGCTTGTCTCAAAGATTAAGCCATGCACGTGTAAGTACACACAGCGGGTACAGTGAAACTGAGAATGGCTCATTAAATCAGTTATGTTTCCTTTGATCGCTGCATGTGTTACTTGGATAACTGTGGTAATTCTAACGCTAATACATGCTGACGAGCGCTGACCTCCTGCGACCAATCCAGGCACTATGGGCCAATTTGGTGACTCTAGATAACCTTGGGTCGATCGCACGCCCCCGTGACGGTGACGATACATTCAGATGTCTGCCCTATCAACTTTTGATGGTAGTTTCTGTGCCTACCATGGTGACCACGGGTAATGGGAATCAGGGTTCGATTCCAGAGAGTGAGCCTGAGAAACGGCTACCACATCCAAGGAAGGCAGTCAGCACGCAAATTACCCGCCCCTTGATGCTCTTGACTCTGTTGTAGGAAGCTGGCTCAGTGTATACTAAACCAAATGAGGTATTTTGTGCACAGAGTCCAGTGGATCCCAACAGGCTTTACAGAGGCTCAAGTAGATAAAACTAATGCTCTCTTTTGTGGTAGTGTCGGCGAGCAGTTTGGCTTATTAGAGGGCAGTGCTAAGCATTTGTTGTACATACTCAATGACTAAATCCGAAACCAATGCCTTGTAAATATAATACTTTTAGTATATTTATTTATAGACCCAAGGATACTTTGTTGCATGTAAATACATTTTGCAATTTCAATGCTTTTCAATGTAAAAAGTGGACACAGTGCATTTTTCAACAATACCATGTTATCCTAGTGGAGGAAAGACAATCCGCAATATGCAGGTAAGTAAACAATTTACGATATTGAGCTTCTGGTTAAAGAATTAGTACCAGGTATAGTTCAGGTAAATGACACAAGTGCACCACTAGCGGCACTGGGACGGCCGGGTGCAGAGCTCAAACTCAGTATCTGGTGCCAATGATATCCAAAGAAGAAAGGGGGCAATCAAAGTGGTATTACTTACAGGTACGTAGCACGGTTTGATAGCCCAGTCTCAGGGGAGTTAAGGTAAGCACAGGAGGGCCACAAGGCAGCACCAAACTTACACCTCCAGTGGCACAGGGGCAGCCGGGTGCAGTGTGTCAACACAGTGTTTGGCACCCAATGCAAGCCAACGGAGAACCTCGAAGTCTGAAAGGAAGGGATCACTTCAGATTAGGGCACCTTAGGGGTGGCACTGGCTGAAAGGGGACACACCCAAGCTCCCCATTGTGTGTGGCTGTCTAGGAGGAATACACATAGTTCAACTGTCAACTACACCCAGCTAAGCCACCCAGGGACCGGCACTAAATGGATAAGGTAGGAAAATGGCAACTTTCAGGCAGTGGCATTTTCAAAATTGTAATTTAAATCCCACTCCACCATAAGTTGGAACTTTTCATTAGAATTTTAAAGACACTAAACATAAATGGGTTACCTACTCACATTTGGAGATTACAGCTTATTAAATGTAATAAGGTAACTCCAATGTTATCCTTTTGGAGAGGAAGGTCTTGCAGTAGTGAAAAAATAAATGTAAGAGTTAACATTTAACATTCTCCTGATACTCCTCCTTGTACATGCTGACACTCTTCCTGATACACTCCCATACATGCACCATGACACTCCTCTTGGTACTCCCCTTAATACTCTGCCAGACACTACCTCCAGACATGCCCTCTGATGCCAGTTCCCATAGACTCAGTGCTCTTCTCTTCATGCCCTTCCAGGCGCTTTGCTCCTGACACTAAAATGTAACCTCTTTCTGATACCCCTCCTCTAATACTGCTCCCTGACACTCCCTCTGATACCCCCCTCTACTTAACATCTCCCATTTTCTATCCCTGACATCCTTCCCAGGTGCTTTGCCCCAACGCTCTTCTGGATTTTCTCCATGAAATTTCCTTTGATACTTGCCTAATCCTCTCCCTGGTGTCTTGCCTCTGATGTTCCCTTGATACTCTCCCTGATACACCCCTTGGACCTTCCCCTGATACTATCCCTAATACCCCCTAATGCTCCTCAAACACTCCGCTGTTGCCCCTCATGACACTTCTCCTAGGGCCCCACGCAACATCTCTTCCACTCTGTCTGATACTTCCATAACACTCCCCTGATACACTCCCTGAGGCTCCTGCCGATACTCCCCTAACTCTCCCCCGACACTCTCCCCGGTGCTCTGCCTCAGACACTGCCAACACCTCCTCAGGTACTTTCCTTTATACATCACCCTGTGACCACAGCCAGCACACCATCAGACTGAAGACTAAGAAGTGTAGAAAAGGAAAATAAGCGAAACAACAAGACTTTTCCATCTATGCCCCCTGGATCTGGAACAACATCCCCATATCCATCAAGATTTTGTCATTGCTGCTCCAATTTAGGAAAGATTTAAAGACTCACCTCTTTAAAGAACAGAACATCACAGCGCATTAACTGTGCCACTCAGCTTCCTTTTCTATTAATCGCCAACTTTTAGCTTGCCTTTGACCATGTACAGCGCTCCGCAACCTTTTGGATAGGTTTGCGCTGTAGACTACACCCAGATGTCTGACATCTTTATTATTGCAGGAGTTCAAACTCATCAATGAAACCCTACATCAGGATTTTCCGACCGTAGGCAGTGGGTGAGTCTTCCCTTCCTGCCGGGTAGAGTGACTGTGAATTCAAAGTTTGAGTGCCCAACCAAGGCCCCACTGTCATGTCAATCTTAGACCCAACAATAGATTGTTCCAGAGCACGGGCTAGAGTGCAAAAGTTCTTTCCTCTAAAAGATGGCCTTTTACATGGAAGAATTGCATCAAAGAAGATCGCAGGGGGCAAGGGGGTGAAACCTAACTTTATTTTTATAAACTCTGGGACATCGCCATGAATGCATTTGTGAATATTGGTCCTTGCATTGTAGGCTTTTTGTCGAGATTAACCCCAGGATTTTCACCCTAGACTTGGAGAGAGGATGAAAAAGGAGGTGACCATTGGCCGTGGGTTTTAACAACAAGTAGGATCTCGGTCTTGTCAGATTTACAATGTTGGCTATTCTGATCTGATCAGATGCTAACCCTGATCACACACTCTTTAGATCGTGCAAGCGATGGAGAACTACCAGACACTAACCATAATCACAAACTCTTTGGGTGATGTAAGAGATGGAGTATTACCAGACACTAACCCTGATCTGAGATATGCAACTCAATGGAGCTTTGTGGGTATTGTTATGTCAATGCTGGGGACAATATTGGGAAAATCAGCTAAAGATGGTATTTCACCCTTTTAAATATAGACCTTAAACCAGTGCTAGAAATGGAAAAATTAAAGTGCAGGTACCCTATGCCAGAGTATCTACTTGCTTTTTTAAAGTTTCTAATTAATTTCAAATTGACTTTGAATTGACAAGTTACAATAGAATATAAACCCCCTCAGCCCTTGCATCTTGTAGGGCCTCAGCTCACACCACTTGCATTGATGGAGTGCAGCCCCCCTCCCCGCATCTTGTAGGGCCTCAGCTCACACCACTTGCATTGATGGGGTGCAGGGCCCCTCCCCCGCCTGTTGTTGAATCTCAGCTTACCCCACTTGCATTGATGGGGTGAGGTTCCCCTTCCCACGCCTCTTGTTGGGCCTCAGCTCACCCCACTTGCACTGACTGGGTACAGCCCCCACCTCTTTTTGGGCCTCAGCTCACCCCACTTCCATTGATGGGTACAGCCTCCCCCCTCCCCTGCCTCTTATTGGGCCTCAGCTCAACCTACTTGCATTGATGGGGTGCAGCCCCCTGTCCCCCTGTCTCTTGTTAGACCTCAGCTCACCCCACTTGCATTGATGGGATGCAACCCCCCCACCCTCTTGTTGGGCCTCAGCTTACACCACTTGCATTGATGGGGTACAGCCTCCCCCACCTCTTGTTGGGACTCAGCTCACCCCACTTCAATTGAGGGGGAGCAGCTCCCCCACCTCTTATTGGACCTCAGCTCACGCCATTTGCATTGATGGGGTACAGCCCCACAACCTCTTATTGGGCCTCAGCTAACCCTACTTGCATTGATGGGGTGCAGCCCCCTGTCCCCCGTCTCTTGTTGGACCTCAGCTCACCCCACTTGCATTGATGGGATACAACCTCCCCCCACCCTCTTGTTGGGCCTCAGCTTACACCACTTGCATTGATGGGGTACAGTCTCCCCGCCTCTTGTTGGGCCTCAGCTCATCCCATTTCAATTGAAGGGGAGCAGCTCCCCCACCTCTTATTGGGCCTCAGCTCATGCCATTTGCATTGATGGGGTACAGCCCCACAACCTCTTGTTGGGCCTCAGCTCACCTCGCTTGCACTGATGGGGTGCAGCCCACCTGCCGCTTGTGGGCCTTCAGCTCACCTCACTTGCATTGATGGGGTACAGCCTCCCTCACCCCGTCTCCTGTTGGTGTTCAGCTTTCCCCACTTGCACTGAGGGGTGCAGTCACCTCCCCTCCCCCCTCTTGTTGGGGCTCAGCTCACCCCTCTTCCACCGACGGGGTGCAGGCTACCAGTGCTGTAAAATCACTTGCAAAATTCAGATGGAAATTGCGTGGCAGAGATTTTTGCACCCACTTTTTGCAACAGGCTCAAAGGCGTCGCAGTTGGGCTGCTGTGGGCTTTGTACAGGCAAGACAATTGAGACTTCCTGTCAATTTGTAGGGTAGTAAAACAGAACGATATTTGAGGTCTCATTGGCCCCCAAGGTCTCTAGATCTGGGTGGCACTGCACTAACCCTGGGCATAATACTTCGCTACGCTCACGGAACATACAAAGTTTGTGCTACTACGCACTACGCAAATCGCACGTAGCAGAGTGAAAAACTGTGCTAATTGACGTAGCGTAGCAGCAGTATAATAAACACCTACAAATGCTTTCATAAAGCATTTTTCTATGCTAAAATGCATATAACCAATTCACAAAAGTGAACTTTGACAATAAAATATCAAGCAATGAGAGAGGTGAGGATTTTGGGGTCCCCCCTAACCTAGGGGGAGGACCAAGCAGATGCCTTGAACACAAAAAGCATATCATGTGAACGATTCAGTGGTGGTCCCTTCCTCCTAGGACCACCTCAAGCACAGTTATGGGCAAAAATACAATCCCAACCAAAGGCCCTGCAAAGCATTATGGGACGATATTAACAGTGGGCAGTGAATATTATAGTGTCCAATATCAAAATAATTCTACAAAGAGCTGCAGTTCAACTAGTCGTTACTAGATGTCCCTCACGAGTCAAATGCAAAAGCATTGAAATTATTAATACATCAAGCTGCAGTTCCACTAGTCGTTACTAGATGTCCCTCACGACGAGTCAAATGCAAAAGCATTGAAACCCTTTCATGAAGCTTTTGCATTTGACTCGTGAGGATTAATCACCATTAGGAGCTAATGAAGAAATGTTCGGTTAAGCAAAAAACAGCGTGTGAGGGGGTTAGGCAAAGTTGACGATGAATGTTTCTATATCATGCTTTTATGCCGTATTTTTTAAAATAATGACACCCACAGATAGAACTGCCGGGAGGTCTGTTACTGCTGGAATGCCATCTGCCCCTCCCTCCGGAATGCAGCACAGGAGACTCCCTCCCTTCAGCTGGGGAATCACAATTGTGGGAATTAACTTTTGTCTTTTAGTGGAGAGGCTAAAATTATGGACAAATTGTATTGTGTTGTAATTGCATCGTAAAGGCGTCAAAGCACTTTTTCGACAAGTAGCGCGCTACTCCGGAACCCATATCGGATTAGTAGCAAATTAGTATAGTGAAATATGTAAGTAATATGAGTAATGAACATGTTAGTCAGTTATTTGGATTGAGAAGGATAGTGGAGGGATAGAGGGAAAAATGTTTGCATTTATATAGCGCTTGCTTCCTCTGATGAGGTGCTGAAGTGCTTTTTCGGTGAGCAGCACACTACTCCGGAACCCTTTAAGGATTAGTGGTGAATTAGTATAGTAAAATATGAAAGTAATATGAGTGGTGGACATATTAGTCTGTCATTTGGATTGAAAAGGATAGTGGAGGAATAGAAGAGGGAAGGATTTAGATTTTCTTGTTTGGTGTTCATACAAGTAGGAGGAGGAGGCTTGGGATGAGTAAAAGGGATGTGGAGGGGGAAGAGTCAGAGGGAAGAGTTGAGAAACGCTTGCTTTGAGGGATTGGAATAGTAAAAGAGGTAAGAGATAATGCAAGGGGGGTAGAGTAGGGAAAAGTCTAGAAGGGTTATTTTGGGGATCATAGGAGTGGTATGGGGTTTGGGATGAATGAGAGAGTGGAGGTAGAGGATATATTGATAGAGGTGTAGGGTGAGAAATAGGGTAGTGCATTGGAAAGAGTAGTAGAAAGAGGTTTGAGATGAGTCAGAGAGTTGAGGTAGGGGGAGGGTAGAGCGGAGCAGAGCGGAGTTCCACGAAGTTTCTTTCCAACTCCGTGGAACTCCAGGTAGTGGCACCACGCCAGCTCCGCCCGGGGTTAGTGAGAAATAGGGTAATGCATTGGATATGCTGAATTAGAAGAAAAGTAATAAATATATAGATACATAAGTAAGGAAGGTAGTATATGTAGATTAAAGATACATTTAATAAAGACCGGCTTCAAGTGTTGTTTTACTTTAAATTAATATATTTGTTTTTTTTGTTTTGTTTGTAATTCAATAGTGAAGCAATTGTACATAAATAGTTTTGATAAAAGATTTATTTATTTGTGGAGTCACTGATATACATGTTAAAAACACAGAATAATGTAACTATCAGTAATATGTAGATTTGTTAAGCAGAACTAACGAATATCTATATTTTTTAAAACATAATTATTTATTATACACGTTTATACAAAGCAATACACATATATAGGTACATATCTATAGTACATATAAATGCTTATATATGGAGAGATATGCTGTATATTTCTATCTGTTTGCATATGGTGGTTATGTGGGCAAGAGCCAATCCTTGAGTAGTTTTCTGAAGATAAGATGGTTATCTGTGGATCTTATGTTGGAGGGTAAAGAGTTCCATAGTTTGGCTGCTTGAACAGAGAAGGAAGTGACACCCACGTTTTTTTTAATTGTACATTGGGATTTTGAGGCGAGGTGCTACTCTAGAGCGGAGGTTCCTTTGTTGAATGTATTTGGTGATTTTATTCCTGATGAAGAGCGGTCCTGTTTCATGTATGCATTGTGGGTGATACAAAGCAGCTTGAACGTGGATCTTCTGGCAACCGATAACCAATGCAGGGATTTCAAGGCAGGGGAGATGTGGTCTTGCAGTTTTATATGTACGAGTAGTCTGGCAGCCGAATTCTGAATCCATTGTAGTCTTTTCGTAGTTGTTAAAGATGATACTGGGTAGAGACTATTGGCGTAATAGAGTTTGGACATAACAAGAGAGATGGTAGCCTGGACCTTGTGTGGAAATCCCAAATGGGGGTAGATTTGTTGCTGAGTTTTTATAGTAACAAAGCTTGATCTTGCTAGTTTGTCCACTTTGGCATTCATTGATAGCTTGGAGTCCATCTACATTCCGAGTTTTCTTACTTCCTTTGATACTTTAAGCAGTGTTCCCAGATCATCAGCCCAGGCGACGAGCGGGTCATAATTTTTTCAATTGCCCCAATTGAGTATTTCCATTTTGGAAGCATTCAATTTGAGAGGGCTCCACGTCATTTATTTATCCATGGCTCTAAGACAACTAAAAATAGGCGACTTTCCAATGTCTTTGGGTCATTCCAGTTGAAGGAGTATTTGCTTGTCATCTGCATAGTTATAGCACGTGAGGGGAAATTGATTGATCAGTACTGGTAATGACTTCATGAAGATGTTGAAAAGCATGGGCGAGATGAGAGAGCCTTGAGGGACCCCTGCTTTTGTGAATGAGAAAGGGGTGGTATGGATGACATTAGATCTGTTTCAAAGGTAGGATGTGATCCACTCTAGAGCAGTCCCCTCTATGCCGGCTTCGAAGAATCTTTGTATCAGAGTGTCATGGTCAACTGTGTCAAAGGCAGCCAAGAGGTCCAAGAGGAGTAGGGCAGCAACCCTGTTGTGGTCAACTGTGTTCTTCAGGTTATCCCAGATGACAAGGAGGGCAGATTCTGTGCCTCTTCCCATTTGGAAGTCTGAAAGTATGGCATTATCTTCAATGAATTGTGACATCTGGGCATCTTTCTATCAGTTTGCCCAGAAAAGCTCCATTTGTAATCGATCTATAGTTGTCAGGGATAAGCAGGTTCAGGTTTGTTTTCTTCAGTAATGGGCGTATGTATGACTTTTTGAGTTGTTCTGGAAATATTCCAGTACTTAAGGAATTGTTGATGATTCTTCCTACTGGTGTGGTAGCTGAGGTTGTTAGAAGAATTGTCTCGAAGGTTCGTGGTGGACACGGGTCAGAAGGGCTGCCGGCACGCCTGCTTGCTTTGGCCAGGTCCATTAATTCATTGTGTGAATGTGTTGGATGGAACAGAGAGGCTGGGTTAGAGTATTCTTGGATTGTTGTTTTGGAAAAGGGTCAGCGCTGGTGCTTTGTCTTTGTTTTAAGTATGAATGCGTCTGCTTTGGCCGTGTAATGATTTGCCAGTTTGTCTGTGAAATCTTGAGTAACGGAATGAGCTCCTTCTAGGCAATTTGGTTTACGAAATTCATTGAGAATTTTATAGAATTCTTTATTTGCACATTTAGCATTTTTAATTCTGTCTCTGAATAGTGCCTTTTCTTAGCTTTTTCAATAGCTGACTTGTAAAATCTGTTAAGTTTCTGTTGGCAAAGTTTGTCTTGATTGGTGTTTGTTTTTAGCCAGGCACGGTGTAGCTTTCTAATTTGTTGTTTTATCTCCTTTATCTCTGTATTTCGCCATGGTGCTTGCTTTGTTTTGTTCTGTTGTGTCATTTTTAGTGCTATTAGGATAACAAAAGCTTCTTGTAGCCACTCAACATGTTAATTGTTCTTTTAAGTGTTCCAAATTGATTTTGTTGCACGGTCGATAGGTGGATGCACGTAAGGTGGTTTTCAGTGCTTCGTTTAGTGTTGTTTTATGTTGGAAAGCAAGCAAATAGTGGTCTGACCATGTGACTGGAGTTAATGTTCAAAAGGTAACTAGTTCTGTATTTGCAAAAATGACATCTAGGATGTCTCCAGTGATGTGTGTGGGTTTGTGGACGATCTGATGCAGGTTCAGTGCATCTAGGCCAGCGATGATTGTTTTCAGACGGGGCATATTGGGTGTGTCAAACCAAATGTTGAGGTCACCCAGAACGCATAGGTTGGAATATAGTGTTATCAGGCTTGAAATCGTGTCTAGAAGTGTGTCTGGGAATGTTGCATTGCTAGGTGGAGGTCGGTAAAGGACCTGGAAGTTACAGGAGGAAGACGGTGTAGCATTGCTTCTTGTGAAAAGGGCCTCACAATCTTTTATGGAGACGTCGTCAGCTTTAGTGATATGTAATTTTGCTTGAACACAACAGCTAGGCCACCTCCTTTTTTGTCTATACGATTTTGGGTAATAGTTTGATAGCCTAGAGGAACGGCTTCATGCAGCACTGGAGCCATATTATCTCCCAATCATGATTCAGTTAAGAATAGTATGTCAGGTTTTGCGTCAGTGAGAAGGTTGTAGATGTGATGTTTGTTTTTAGAAAGTGATCGAGCATTTATTAGTAGACAGTTTAGAGAACGTGCTTTGGCGATAGTGTGAATTTGTTTTGTAGAAGAGTGAGCAGTATTTTGTGGGGTTGTAGCAGGTATGTCATTATGTTGGTATTAGCTTATGAGGATAGCAATCGTGTAGCTGTTCTGTATTGCGTTCTTCATCCAGCAGGCTAAGAAGGCATTAATACAAAAATTATAAATCACAGTTTTAAAAACATCATAAACCATCATAAAATTGAATGTAATACACTCAATTGTCCTATCCACAGTTCATATACACAGAGCACCTAAAACTATAAAACGGCCTTTCAATTACATTCACATTCGAGGAATACTTTAACTTTTTGAATTAACTTCCCCATGGCACAAACAATGTCCAGAGTACTCATTTCGATTAAAAGGTTTACTGCCTGAGCCCTATTTTTGATATCATACTTTTTAAAAATCGGGACATAAAACCTCTTTTCGTATATCTACAACCTTCTGACAATCAAATAATATATGTAAAATGTCACAAGTTGTTCCCAAGGTGCAGACACAGTTTCCCTTACTATCAATCATAGATCTTTTTACCCCATTATTAACATAACATGGATTAACCCCAATTCTTAGCCTTAGTAGTTCCCTTCTTAACTAGCGGCAGGGTAACCTATCAATGTAAGGGAAATGTTGTTCGTTTTGCCACGCGGTGACCACGAAGCGCACCAAACTTTTCTGCAGGAGGTAATCTTGGTCCTGTGCTCGAGAGATTTCTTTTCCCAGGGCCCTGAGTTCTCTCTTATCTACCTCAATTTGATGAGTCTGGAGGCACAGCTTAACCCTCAACATGCAACACGCTTTACTAATGGTCGCTCTTATACCTTTTGCCCATGTTAGCTCACTCTTTAAAATCTCGTTTCTGCACCATTGCGAAATCTTAAAATCTTCTCCCGTTGCCTGGCGCTGCCAGAATCGTAATAGGGCCATGCAAGCTGTTCTACTCCATGAGGTAATTCCCAATTCCAGTCTCACCGCCTGAACCATTGAAGATTTAGGCAATGAGAATAGGTTTTTCAGGGTTTTTCCCTCCTCAACGTCCCATCCGTTTTTGCCACTCAAATATAACAATTCAGCACCATATAAGAATTGTGGTGGTACCATTGCTGCATAGGCTTTTAGGACCGGCCTATCGGACATTTCACCATAGTTACCATTGAATTTTTTCAATCCACTAACCAATGCTGATGCCCTGAGCTTTAAAGCGTCAATGCAGACTTTTCTCGAACCACATCCCCAGGTACCTATATTCGGCTACCTTTTCCAACTTCTCAGCACCCAGAAACCATGTAAACCCTATTTTCCTCCGATCAAAACATAGAATCTTTGTCTTGTCCATGTTGACAATGAGTTTTTTTGAACCACAATATTCATTAAACCTATTTAGCTTTCTTTGTAGGCCGATCTCTGTTTGATCAATTATAACAAGATCGTCCGCATATAATAGACATGAAATGTGTTTCCCATCTAACTTCGGACTTGCCCCCCTTTCATTACCTAGAATTAGGGGTAAGTCTGCAATAAATAAGGAAAAAAGTAAGGGGGCCAATACACACCCCTGCCTTAACCCATTGCCAATCTGTATTTTCTGAGATAGACTCCCTCTACATCTAGAATTATCTGGGCCCAGTTATCAGAATGAAGTGCTTGGATCAGCCCTAGCAAATCCCTTGGGATATTATACCCAATCAACGTCTCCCACAGCAGCTCACGGTCCACTAGATCGAATGCTGCGTGTAAGTCCACAAAACAGCAAAACAACCCTCCCCTCTGCTCTATTGACTTCCGCGCAATGGACCAGAGCGCAAAACAGTGGTCAATCGTTGATTGTCCCTCTTTAAACCCCCCCTGTTCCGGGGGCACAATCCGATTTGCTTCTACCCAATCCTTAACCCTTTCCAGAATTAATTTGGCGAAAACTTTTTCGCCTATTTCAAGCAGGTTTATTAATCTGTAGTTCTTTGGGGCTTTTAAGTCACCTTTTTATGAATTGGTCTTATTATTGCTCCTTTCCAGTTACCTGGTATAATGCCTGTATTAAGGATCCCCTGATACATTTTTGCAAAGAACACAGCCCACCACTGCGGTCTTGATTTTATAATCACTGCAGGCAAGTTGTCAGGGCCTGTGGCACGTTTAAGATTTAGGCTAGATATAACTTTTCTAATATAGCTAGGAGTAAAATACTCCTTTATTTCCTCCCTCACTCCTTACCAAGGTATTATACTCACTCTCTCTACCAAAGGTCACTTTCCATAGATTTCACCCAAATAGCTCACCCACACATCTTCCAGAACAACACAAAGCAAAGACCCTAGTGTTTTACCGGAGCTGTCTTGGACCAATTTCCAAAATCCTTTCATGTCTTTAGACTCTATCGCTGCTAGCAACCTTGCCCAACAGCTTTCTTTATAAGTTATTTTTTTATCCCTAATAATAATTTAATATTTTCTCCTTAGTTTCCGGAGAGTCCGGGACATTTCAGCATTAAACCTTACTCTTATTCTTCTTTCTCTTTGCCTAATACTTGCTTTTACTTTGCGACATTCGTCATCAAACCAGGGTTGTTCTTTACTATGGGTTCTATTTTTACTTTCTACCCCATGTTTACCACATTTAATTTCCACCCTTAAGCATTCCACCAATTGTCTTATTGTGTTTTCAAACCAGACATTGCCATTGTTAGTCTGAATGTTTTCTAGTGGGAGGGTCTGCTGTACAGCAATTAATTTTCCAATAAATTCCTCCGATATACGGGTTGTTAGCCCCCTTGGGTAGTCCACATGTACCTGGAGAGCTATATCTCTTTGTTTACCCCTTGTTCCATATAATTCTAACTTAAGAGGATAGTGATCGCTACCTTCCACACTTACCACCTCAAAGCACTTAATTAATTCAAAATTCCAGGCATGTATGAACACATAATCAATGGGACAATTTTGCTTGCCTATCATAAATGTGCGCTTTGCCGGTTGATCAGCCTCCATTCTTCCGTTCACACATACCAAGCCCATAGAGCACAGTAATTGTCCTAAAGCCATATCTTGGGCCGAAATACCCCCCCTAGGGAATATGGCCTCCTTTATATTATAGGAAATCAACAATTCTTCACACCATGGATCTATTCTACGGGGATCTACTTTATGGTTAAAATCACCCAACACAATGAGAACATCTTTCTGGTAGTTGTCGGATACAGTCATCAAATCTTCTTTTAAATTTCCCATTTCCACCTTATATTCATCCTCCTTCCCCTTCTGAATGTATACGTTAACAATGACTATACCTTCATAACGTGGGGAGGGGGCCAGCAACAACATTCTGCACCCTAATGCCCATTTACATTTTAATTCCAAAAGTTCCACCCTCCTGGTAATTTTTGTGGAAATCAACGTCAATTGACCCCCAGAAGGTCTACCGAGGGGTTGCTTCTTTGCTACTTTTGACAGGTGGGCAAACCCTTCGATTACGGGGGTTTCGTCGCACAATCAATCAATCAATCAGGAGTTTGTTAAAGCGCGACTACTCACCCGTAAGGGTCTCAAGGCAGCCACGTCTCCTGTAAACACACAATATCGTTACACTCAATGATCTTTTTAAAACTTTCCTGGTTCAATATCTTCTTATAACCATTTATATTCCACGATGATATAGACAGGCTGTGCGACGACCCTTGCTCCTAGTCGTTCTCACTCAAGCACCCTTCTTCCTCGTAATCTAAAGATGCTAAGGCTCTTTATCTATTTCCAGCTAATATGACTTCCTCGCCTCTCACTATCTCACTACCTCTTATTGTAATTTCGAGTTCTTCCTTGTTGTTCCAGCAGGTATCCATCAATCTTACCTGTCGTACTCCCAGCCCTGCATGCTTCGTGAGGAATGGCTTCCCCTGCCAGTTATAATCCTGCATATTATAATCCAGCAATTCTTCCCTTTTTACTAATCTGATACCTTCCTTTTGTAACTTACATTCTGCATTTACTAATGCTGTTTTTACAAGGGCTGAGTAAAGAAGGACCTTAGTCACTTCACTCCCTTGACTGTTTGCCAAGAACCCCACTTCTCTAAGATCCTCTGTGCCGATTTTCCATAAACATACACATTTAGATAGGGAAAAGAGGAGTTGAGATCTGTTTAAAGGGATTAGTTTCCTCGCTTTTTTCCCACATTTACCCTGACTTATTGGCTCTAAGAAAACCCACAGGTCCTGTCTACATTCTACCACTAGACCCAGTGGGTCCCCAGATGGAGCAATCTCCCTTCTTCCTAGAAAATCTACACCCTTTCCTTTATTCATTTGGCCTCTGTAACTGCAGTGGGTGCTGGGTCCCACTTGTAGAATCTTTTCCATCCTCCCTAACATATCGCCCCCTCCTTCATTCTCCCCCGGGGTTTTCTTGATATTATTTTTGGTACTCCTAGGGGCATATTCACAAGAACGTGCGATAACCATCGCAAAAGTTACTTAACGCAACCTTCAACATCGCAGTCCATTGCGGGAAATTTACGCCGTGTTAACCAAGTATTCACAACACGGCGGTATCATGGGATAGTCCCCAGATAACCCGACAACTGACCACATTAAAATCAATGCCACGCCTCAAAAATGCGAAACACGAACGCAAAAATAGCTGCGATGAGGCCAAGCGCGATACCAAAATCAGCTAAAACCAGCGACAGGCCTGCAATACCCACGCGTCATGCGTGAAAATGCGCTATAAAAGCAATCAAGAAACAAACCCCAAAACCAATCCAAACTGCGTAGAACCATGGATGCACCCGGACCGAGTGCAGAGGACAAGCCGAACTCCACAAGCCCCACGGAGGACCAGCATGGAACCCCCTGTTCGGGGGAGGGCAAGGAGAAGAGGAAGAGGAACACGGGGTTCAGTCCGCAGGAAGAACAGATCACCGTCACGGAGGTGATAGAACACTACAAACAACTGTTCGTCACCTCCACTGCGTCATTGGCAACACAAACGAAAATATGGCAGTCCATCGTCACCAAAGTGAATGCAGTCGGAGTGTTGAGGAGGTCAATGGAGGATGCCAAGAGGCGCTGGCATGAAGTGCACAGCCAAACCAAACAGAAACTCGCTGCCAGCATGAAGGCAGCAAATGCGACTGGAGGTGGGAGTCCTGCGCCACAGGAGGAGCTGGATGAGCTGGAGGAAATGGTGGCCACAGTCATCAGTGTGGAGATGGTGCAAGGAGTTGGGGGTCTGGACACAGCCCGAAATGACCTGACCCAACAGCAACAGGGTGAGTAACCACCAGGGACTGGGGGGACGGGGGCAGATGGGCACAATGGCACACATGCACAATCATGTGCAGCACACTGCACACCCGCAATGAGTTTGGAACATGTCCCTGATACCCTTGGCACACTGCAGCACACATAGAAACACCAAGTAGGCCCCCATCCACAATGTGCACAAATGGGCCCCCCTCCATATCACCAATGCCACAACCTACCCATGCACAAGGGCTGAATCCAGAAAAGCAGCTGCTATGTGAGCCACACTGACAATGCAAGTGACACTGCATGACAGATAGCATAGCTGAAGTCACATGACATGACATGGTGCACGAGACGACACTGAGGTGGCTGAGTGTGGACCACATCCGTAAAGGAGCATGTCACACTCTGACACATCCACGTGCACCTACGACCCATGACGTCAAGAACACAGCTGCAGACAAACAATGCACAAGAGTACCAAATATCTCCAGTAGTACAAATGACCCAAGTCGCAAACATCCCAGCCCCCGAAAAGCACACAAGTCAAATGCACACCGACTCAAAGGGATAAGGGTCCGCCAATGCAGAGCTGCAGGGGTGAATCACCAACAATGCAGCACACACACATAGCAATCACAGTACATCAACATTGACGACAATGTGGGACAGAGTGCAACCCCTACACCACAGGACAGAGGACATAACTGGTGCCTCCCGTGCATATAAACTGGCCAATCACATCTGGCAAAGCATGACACAGTGAGATGATAATGTACGAGTACAACCACACATCCATCATGTAGTCGAAATGTCCACTGACTCCCATCAAATAGCCAGCTACACCAAAACAGTCACAATGTACACCGTCATGCAGTCTGAATGTAAACATCCATAATGCGTCAACATACATGGAACACACTGTTAACCTGCATCTCCCCTTACATTGCAGAGGGACAACCGACACCTCCTGCAGAGCAGACCACACATCTCTTCAGTGATGATGAAGAGGACACCCTGCCCATTTGCCCAGACACACTCCAACGGCTCGTGGACAGCCTCCTCACCCCACCTCCAGGAGCAGGGCAACCCAGCTGCATCGCAGTGAGCCCACACCCTGCACAGACCACACAGCAGGAAGCACACACCACCACGGCTGCCTCCCAGGACCCCCACGACCAACACATGGATTTCAAACGCCGTGTGTTAGGGTGCCAGGAGAAGATGGCAGATCAGCTGCGGCTGGGTTTTGACCTCAAGGCAGCCAAACTCAATGCCATACGTGGGTGCCTGAGTCCCATCAGAGAGCACCTACAGTCCCTAACGGATACCCACTGTCCGCACCATGCCCACCAACAATCCTTGGCTGACATCGCTGGTTCCATTACTCGGATACAAGAACTGTCTAGGCAGACAGGCTCCAGCGATGACAGCACAGAGTTGGCACAGATGCGGAGGACAATGGAGACCATGGAGCCGATGCAGGCTGGAAGTATGGCTGCCACTGCTGAACACCAGCGAGATATATCTGCGATCTTACATGCCTTGCAGATCCTCATCTTGCCACTGCTGCCACTGAGCCTGTTCCAGATGACTGCCGCAGGAACCTCGACACACACATCTCCGACCCCTGATGTGTCAGTGGCACACAGTGATGCAGCCCCATCGCCTTCGCACCCTGATGTGTCAGTGGCACACAGTGATGCAGCCATTACACCGCCACACACACCGGACACCCGACACAGAAGAAGTATCAGAGGAGTAAGATGTGGATGTTAACTACTGTGTGAGGAAGGAGGCAGTAGCATCCATCACCTCCATATGGCTTGCCCTGCCTGGCTCTGCCCCATGCATCATGCCCTGGGACAACCCCTTCCACTGACCCCCGGAACACTCTGCGACATTCACCCGGACCCAGACACAGACTGCCATATCTCCACTGCTTGACAATTACACAGCAATCCTGCTGCGGACTGCACTCCCCCTCTTCCTAATCAATTTTCAATGCCCAAAGGACTCTGGTTGTCCCACCACTGGGCTTCCATGTTATGTGGGCTTGGATGGCCATGTACAGCTCCCTCTCCGTCATTCACCGGAATGTGAATAAAACATTCGAAATCATGCAGATGTGTCATTACTATGTTCACTCACGTATGGAAGTATGACTGGATGTAGGGACAATGATTGCACAAGAAGGTACACCCTGGTAAATGACATCAATGCGCATGTTCATCCCCGAGACACATGGCCAATTGGATGACTGTGAAGGTGGGTACTGGCTGTGTCCCCATTGCACATTAGCAACAATCTCACAACCCCCCAACGTAGGCACAAGTCCACGTATTGAATAGGGCTGTGTGTAGGAATGACCAAATCGGTAGCAGGCAAGAAGTGGTGTCCTACATCACATGTGACGACAGAACTACACGTCGCATACCTACTCACACACATCTGTGTGGACACATTCTGTAATGATTCATAACATTGCTCAACTTGGTCAGAGGTTGGACACCATACTCACATTGCTGAAGACACGTAAGAGCACAGGTCTACCAGCAACTCTCCAAAAATAATGTCAGGCTTACAGAGGTGGAGCTGTCAAAAGGGACCCACCCCCAATTTACATGCGTCAGTGAGGTCCTCCATGTATAGGGACGATGCTCATTGTGGCACACGAGTGGTCAATCTAATCAACACTCATCAGAGTTAGACACCAGTGGTGTTGCGTAGACTTTATTGGCATGTGCGTGTCAGTACGGACAAGGCAACGGCCACAACAGGCAGGGACATGCTTAAGACACTTACACGCAGCATGGGTACATGTCGAGGTGCAGGAAATGGGGGGGGAAATGAACCCCAATCATCACAGATGGCAACGGTCTCAGCCCACCTTGCCTTGCTGGACGAGTCATGTGTTGTTTGGCGTATGCCCATTGCCCCGTGTGAGGGGGCACGACTTACAGCCCATGGGGCTGCATAGTGCTCTGCCACCCGACTGCGCCGACTGTCTGCTCTGCTGACAGTGATCAGGTGAAAGGGTCCGACAAGTTCACATGTCGTGCTACATTGCCATGTGTGTACTCTCCCCCAGCAGTGTGTCCGACTTGGTAACGTTGCCAGACGACGCTGTGCTGATCCGACCATGTAACTGCATCACCTTGCACAGGTGTGTGTACACACGCGTAGTTCCACACACATGCATTCAGAGTCCAGACGAAGGCAGACATGTCCTCTGTTGTGGTGGGATGTGGGAACATTCCCCATGATGCTACAAGGTGTTGGGACCACTGCTGTGGGTGACAATCCGATGTGGCTGCAGGGACGTAGTTACTCATCCATGAATGCCAGCGCAGCTTCATGGGCAATGTGTTCCAATAGTACATCGTTGTTGGGTTGAAGGAACACCAGGGTGAGCCAATCCATTAACTGGTCCGGGCAGATGTGCTCAGTCCACGCCGTTTCCCCAATCCGCAACACAGCCCAATAGGGGAGCGCCTGGATGTGGTCACTGCACACGAGTAGTTGTGCAATCTCCCATGCGCAACGGCCAGCACATACTCCAAGGATCAGTGCATCCCATGCACGGCTATCCAGGTGACACTCCTGTTGGTGGGCCAACAGGGGGTGAACTGTCAGGTCATAATCCAATTCAGCTACGGTTGCGTTGGATAGGCAGACCTCCATGGGCCACTCGAATGTGCATGATCGACAGTGGAACCAGGGCTGGACGCAGGTGACGTAGGCAAGACGGAAACTTAGACGGAAACTGATTCGCAACACTGCCATTGGCAGGAATCCCAACAGATGCAGCATTCGTGCACGGTACAGTTCCACGTGACAGGGGTTGTGCATGTGCCCGGGAATGCCGGCCATTGCGTTTGTTGGTCTCGTGGCACTGCCACTCATCTGACCGGCAGGTGTTCGGTGGACAATATGCCACAGCTCTGGGCAATGAGTCGTATGTGTGTGCAACGTTTGGACGTATGGGTAGTTCTTGACAATGTGTCAAGGGCATCCCTTGCAGGTGTCGGTCGTGCAGGGACAAGTGTGTGCTGGGGTGTGGGCACGTTTGGGTTTCATTAGCGCAGTTCGTGGTGTGGGAGTCATCGGAGGCTGGTATGGTATCTCACGCAGGGTGTGCCAGCCGCATTCAGGACCAAGGTCGGGGGTTTGGTTGGCCTTCGGCCTTGTGTGTTGAGACAAAGGAGCTTTCATTCCTGATTTTCGTCTGACTACTGCTTGCATGTCTTAATTGTGATGTGGAGTTCGCGCTGACTTTGATGCCAGGCCTGTGATTTGTGGTGCGCAGAGTTCGAGACACACGCAGCTGTTGGCATGTTTGCATGAGCCAAGGGCCCGATTGGCCTTGCGCTCCTTGTTCAGTCTCGCTCTTTCTCTCTGTTTCTTTCTCTCTCTCTCTCTCTTTCTCTATCTCCCTGTCCTTTGATGGGTGCCTGACACACCTTATCTTGGGTATTGTCTTGCAGGCTGTGAGTCACAGTTTGTCCAGGGATGCCCCACCATGACTCCTCAGGATAGTTGTTTAGTGACGAATTAGAAGGTGACATTTTGTTTGGTCTTTCAATGGTGTATGTATGAATCAGGATTTCAGTGCGCACATGTATGTTGATTTTTGCAATTGTGCGACATCAGGCGGGTGCTTGTGTTCATGTTTCCGTGCAGTTGATGTGCTGTGTCTTGGTCCGGGGGAGGTGGGGGTGCCCATGGTGGGGCCCGGGGGGGGGCCGTGGGTTGTGGTCCTGGGGGTGGTGGCGGTGGGTTTTGTGGCCCTCTTGGGTGTCCGGCACGCATGTTCAGTGGCTCCATAGCATCTGTTGCCCTTCAGGTGTGGCTCTGGGCTCCATTTTGTGGTGCATGCTGTGGTCCGACTTTGCACCAGGTCATAGCAGGTGTTAGATTCCTGCTGCTAACGCGCCTTTTCACCTGTTTTGTGGTCTTATCGCTGATCGGGCTGGTCGTTGAGAATGTTGAGGTGTGGGATTGTCGCTGGTTTTTTACTCGGGAACGCCTACTCTGCATCTCATTAGCGATAGTTGCAGGGGTCATCTGTGGCGATGTTTTTTGAGGATGCTTTCGCAGGTAAACTGGTGTTATAGGCTGTTAGCACCAGCTTGTGAATGGTGCGATGAATTTATCGCCACTTTGGCTGCAATAAAGTGCCGTTAACTCGGCGATAGCTCCTTGAGAATATGCCCCCTACTTTTTCCTATACCTTTTACCCATCTCGTCTTTCCTTCAGGTTTGCTATTTAATCTTCCTTTTCCCTGGGTGTTTTTCTTTATCGGTGCTGGGGCCACATTCATTACTAAACTCACAGGTTTTTTTCCTACCACCTTACCACTTCCCTGCCGTCTTGGTGCTTGGTCATTTCTAGGGATATTCTCCCACCTCCTAGGGCAAGGGATGCGCTGCTTAAAACTCCTCCTTTCACCCCGTCGTTTTATGATCATTGGGTAACGAGATATATATACACTAGGCTCCTCCTTCTGATTTAGGGAATCTTTCGTCACTCCTTCCTCCCTGGTGACTACCCCTTCCTGACGGTCCCCAACTGGCCTAACTATAGACGGCATTAGCCCTTTTATTTGTATCAGTTCCCCTACCATGGTTTTAAACTGTTCCCTTTGTGTTTTTAAAATCTCATAATTCAACATCGAAACCTCTAGCAGGCCTTGCAATGTTTTTTGAAGAATTAACATTGCTTCAAGCATTGAGGCACTTGAGGTACCCATAACCTCCAAACTGTGTATCGATGGTCCTGAGTGCTCAGTTCCTATACCTTGGGGGCTATCAGCCCCTTTCTTCACATTGGAATGGTCTGTTGTGTGGTTATTGTCCTTTTTACTCTGAGCCTCACTACTTGAATCTTCCTCTACATCCTCCCTCTCGAATTCTGGATCGATTGAAGGCGGGAAGAGTCTTGGTGATGAGGACAACCTTGGTTCCGGGGCTATCCCTGAAATATTAAAATTGGTATAGATTGGAGAGTCAAATTCCAGGGCTGCCATGTTATCTGGGGTTGGATTAACCTCAACGATGCTCAGCTCTTTATCGATCGGATCTTTCCCCCTGAAGTGTCTCCCCAGAAAGTCTTTTATCGAATTTGAAACTGAGGATCCTCCTTTAGCCGCCCCTGGTCTCAATATCTGCGGGGTTATGTTCATTGATTGGCTAGTCCTCTGTATGTTTTTTTTTTTTTTTTACAACCTATGGGACCTCCTTCGTCGCCTTTTATATTTCCTTTTTCTTTCTGGTCTACCTCCATATCCTCTATCCCCAATTCGATATTATCGTTTTTTTAGAGTTTTTTGAGGCTTTCCGAACTTTTGCTTTCCCCAATGCCATCCTTTTATATACTTCTCCTTTTCCTATTGCCACAAGTATGCTCCCTGCTACTCCTTAGGTCTTCCTTATCTCTAACAGGGAACGCTTCCGGATGTCCTTAATTTCCCTTTTTTACTAGAACCTGCACCCCCCCAGGAAGGGCACTCTCTCTCTCAGCTCTCAGCTGCAGTCGGCAACTAGCGCTCACTCACTGTAGCACTCTGCTGCACCTACTTGATTTACAGCTACCCTGTGCGCCGGTGTAGTTGGTAGTGGTGCTTCTGCAGAGGGGAAACAAATCCGCCGCTTACAGGTCCTTGTTGTCCTCATGAAGCGCTTCACCAAATTCCTTGCAGCCACCACCGCCTCGCTAGCCTCCCGTCCTTGCGCCCTCACGTTCTCTGGGCCACAATCGCAAAAACCGCAGGCTGCCCCTGGCTCGGGCTGAGGTACCGCCACCTTACTGCAAACTACATCTCGGGCTGCGGACTACGGGCAACAAGTAACGAGCTGCAGGCGTTTGCGGTTCGTATAACTTCCTCGTACATTTCTCATCGCCGCTCTGCTCAGCTCCGCTCAGCTCCGTTCTGTGCACGCAACGCCCACTCAGCCGGAAATCCTGCCCTTAGCACTTCATCTGTCTCTGTGCAGATACTCAATCATAACACAGGGCCCCTTCGCAGGTATGATCCTATCGGTGCGCGGGTATTTCCTTTCACTTTGCTAAAGTTGGGGTCAACTACTGTACTCAAGTACCTTGGCTCAACTGCTTTGTCAACAAGCAAAACCTGGGCCAGACTCCAGTATCCACAGCACTAGTGGGTGTCACTAGTGTCTCCCTATTTGCTTCAGGAGTCCTCTGTTTATCACAAAAGTGTCCTCGCTATTGACAGGGATGTCTCAATTGTCTTACAAAAATCGGACAGAGTGACACAGTTTAATCCTCAAGCAAAAAGTGTTTTAACTACCACAAAAGGAGTCGAGAAGCATGAAATGTTGCCGATACCCAGGCAGAGGCTGGGGAAAAACTCAGAAATTAAACCCGATTAAAAAATGATCTTGTTAATTTTATATTACAATTAATAATCTTCTAAACATCTACCTCACAGGTGTGCATGCAGGCAGCAGGTCTACAACTGTGAACTGAGACACTGAGGGGCATATTCTCAAGAACTTATCGCCGAGTTAGCTGCACTTTATCGCAGCCAAAGTGGCGATAGAGTCATCGCCCCATTCACAAGTTGGTGCTAACAGCCGATACCACCAGTTATCCTGCGATAGCAGCAGCAAAAAACATCGCCATGGATGACACCGGCAACTAACGCTAATGAGATGAAGAGTAGGCGTTCCTGTGCAAAAAGCCGTGAAAACACCACTTCGCAATATTCTCAACGACCAGCCAGATCGGCGATAAGAACCCAAAACAGGCGATAGGGCATGTTAGCAGCAGGGATTTAACACCTGCTCTTACCTGCTGTTAAGTCGGACAATAACCTGCACCACAAAAGGGAGCCCAGACCAGAGCCACACCTGAAGAGCAACAGATGCCATGGAGCTACTGATCATGCAGCTCGGAGCCCCAAGACGGCCACAACACCCACCGCCACCCCCCGGACCCCCACCCCCGCCCCCAAGGACTACCACAGAGGCAACGCAGACAAAGACAGCGGACCTACAGAAAACGCACCAGCCTCACAGACTTAAAGCCAGAGGAAGTCATTGCCCACTACAGGCTCAAAAGGACAACCATCCTCCGCATCCTGACCCACATTGCCCACAGGCTGACGGTACCAACACAGCGGACAACCAACATCCCTCCACAGACAGAGCTGCTGGCTGTGCTGCACCTGTTGGCCTCTGGTACATTCCAACCAACAACTGCCAGAGTCGGTGGAGTCTCACAGCCAGCCCTATCCAAGTTCGTCACACCTGTCTTGGATACCACCATCAGCTTGGTACCCCAGTACCTTCACTTCCCCCACACTGCGCAGGAACAGCTAGAGACCAAACAAGGCTTCTACGCCATAGCTGGCTTCCCGCACGTGTTGGGGGCAATCGACTGCACACATGTACTCCTCGTCCCCCCTGCCGACACAGCACACAATTACCGCAACAGGAAGCACACGCATTCAATCAATGTGCAGGCAATAGTGGACCACCGGGGACTCTTCACCAATGTCTTCGCCAACTACCCAGGCAGTGTGCATGATTCCTTCACCTTCCGACAGTCCATCATCCACCAGCGCTTTGAGGCTGGCACCTATGGGAATGCATTGCTCGTTGGTAAGTACCAAATGAACACACCACACACCTCAACTCCACAGTCATGAAAGTCACGACTCTGGGAATGCCCACGTCACAAACTCACATACAACATGCTAAACAACATGCCCACCTACCAGACACAACAGCACAACTTACTGTGGTAACCTGGGCTAGCCATGTACACAAGCCATCAACGGCATGCCACCTCAGCCACACAATAGCAGAATGTGGGGAGAGGTGGGAACCAGGCATGTGCGAAGGAGGCAAGTGACCCATGAATGAGAATGTACACAATGCCAAGTGTGGCGTTGATGTGCTGGCCAGACTGCAATATGCAGACCACAGACATGGCCATGTCAACACATACTGCTGGTGTACAGAGTGTAGTGGACAGTGGACGCAACCATGTCACCCCAGGCAGTGGGGAAGATCGCAGAAATGTAGCTTGTTACGTCCCCCCCTGTAAGCATGAGCGGAGTGGGCTGGCCCAGCGCATGCCAGGCCAGTGTAGGGGTGTGAATAAAAAGCCCGTTGCTCTGGGCGTGGTTCTCTTCCGGAATGGCCAACGTGTCTGCCAGGGCGGCGCCTTTCAGCCCGCCACAAGGCCGATGCCGTGAGCGGCGGTGCCTGCGATCCTGTGCGCCTGCTGCACTCCAGGCCCCTGGTTCCCAGACCTGCCTTATCTGCCCCTGCGCAACCAGGCCTCACTGCTCACCTGCCGACACCGGCGTGTGTCAAAGAGGGCCCACCACGTGCCGGTGCAAGCTCCAAGCCCGAGGCCCGCGACCATGGCAGCCTCCTCAGACCATCACGGCCTCCGTGACACAGGCCCCCAGCACTCCTTTCTCGTTGACGTACTCCACCGCTGCCTCCGGCCTACACTGCGGTCCAGTAGGTCACACATTTGGAACTGAGTCTTGATTTCATTATGGCCGAGTTCATATGTTTATGGCAGCGTTTATATCACTGTACTCCCTTCGATCTGGTGCCACCAACTCTGTGCATCGCAAGCCAACGACACGTGTCTGTGGGCCCTTTCTGACTACTGCCTTCGGCCTACACTGCGGTCAAGTAGGTCACACATTTGGAACTGAGTCTTGATTATGCAATGGCCGAGTCCATATCATTGTACGCAAGGAGAGGAGTAAGAGCAAACGCGGTTCAGTCCGGAGGAAAAAAGGATCATCGTCATGGAGGTGATCGAAACACTACCAACAACTGCTCTGGTGCCACTAACTCTGTGCACCGCAAGCCAAAGACACGTGGCTGTGGGCCCCTGTTGACCACTGCCTCCGGCCTACATTGTGGTCAAGTAGGTCACACATTTGGAACTGAGTCTTGATATTATTATGGCAGAGTGTATACCATTGTACAGGCCTCATCGCAGACTGCATCCCCTTTCAGCTCTGGTGCCACTAACTCTGTGCCCCGAAATTCATGGACACTCTCTGGTTGAACTTTGGTGGCGTCTGAGTCTATGGCCTGGGGGTTGTCTTCATCATCATGTAGCTGATACTGACTTGGTGTAAAAAATGAGTCTGTAGCATTCATCTCCTCCATATTGCCTGTTTCTGCTTGGTTCTGCCCTCTGCATCATGCCCTGGAAGAACACCTTCCACTGTCCCCCAAAACACTGCGCGACATTCACCTTGGACAAGGACCCGCTCAGCTCCTGTGGCCCTACCTCAGTGCACCGCAAGTCACCGTCCTGTGGCGGTGTGCCTGTGCCGGCCGCAGTGCATCTGTGGCCACTAACTCTGTGCAGCTCAAGTCATGGACCCTTGCTGTTTGAACTTTGAAGTTCTGATTGTCTGATCACTGTTGTCATTGTTGCCAGCACCAACCACTCCCTGAGGGCTGGCTTACACTCACCCCACACCCATCCAGCACAGGCGTCACTGGACATGTGGCCCTGGCAATAAAAGGGGCCGGGCGCAAGTGCCTGTAGCCAGTTCCACAAACTATCTAAGTGTGTCCATGTGGTCATTATGTATGCATGACCCGGGCCCTACCACATGACTGTGCTGTGTACAGTGGACGCAACCATGTCACCTCAGGCAGTGGGGGAGACCTGGGACATGTAGCTGTGTTGTACCCCCTGTAAGCGTAAGTGTAGTGGGCTGGCGTACGACAGTCCAGCGTAGGGGTGTGGATAATCAGCCCCGGGCTCTGGGCGTTGCTAAGTGTTGGCCTTGCCAAGGAAGTGACTAATGCGTGTGTCTCTGTTGTAGTGTCGGCGCCACCCGTCCCGCAATGGACAATGTTGCGATGTAGCATGCCCCCGGAGTGCGGGCTCGGCCAAAGGGATAAATGAAGGAGGGCAAGCCCGCTCGGGGTCCAGGATCATACATGCCAACTGTTGTGTGTGTCGCTATTACCGCAGCATAGGCCAAAGGTCTACCATCAACCGCATCGCGAGTTCAGCCAGCCATGAACTCTACATCTGTGTCCGCCCTATCCTTACCATAGGCCTACACACACGTGGCCACCAACCTTCAACGCACAACATCACAGTGTCGTTGTCAGGCTTTTGGACATGTGCAGACAGGCATGACAATGGTGTGCCGTAGAAGTGCAAGTGATGCAACCGCGCTCCGCACACTAGTAAATAGGCTCGAGGGGAGGGAGGAGCAGCAGTGAAGCTACGTAATACACATTGATGCCGCTCATTTGCAACAAGCAGTACCTGTCAAACAGGAATCACTAAGTCACACATATCACACACCAATGAACTAGTGAGCCTGCCAACACATCATGCAGAACCAACTTTTGACTCATGTCTCTATGCACTGTCACATGTGATCAAGGATATGCACTCTGCCCTTGGATGATGACACCCCTCCGAGCCCCGAACACACAGGCCCAGAGGCAGTACAATGCGGCTCACAAACGCACCAGGGGCATCGTGGAACGCACACTTGGTGTGTTGAAGTCACGTTTCAGGTGCCTGGACATCACAGGTGGAAGGCTCCTGTACAGCCCATGCATCGTGTGCAAAATGACCGTTGCATGTTGTGTGTTGCACAACATATGTGTGCGCACCAATGCCCCATGGCTACAAGTGCCAGATCCACCGGACGATGATGAGGAAGATGAGGCAAGTGGACCACACCCCACTGCAGCAGCAGCAGGACTAGCCCGTAGGAACACCATCATTGACAATTTCTTCACATGAGCATGTCACATTGTCACAGTCCTTAGCAATCATGGGACAGTACAAAATGACCACAGGCCCAGCATGTGCAAATAAACTCATTACAACACACATTCCCTGTGTGCAGGTTACTCCTCTGTACAAGCACATCACTCTGACAAGTGTAAGTGCAACATGTAGTGCTAACAATCTCACTAATTGGAAATAGATGGTGGGTGTGTCACCTCTGTACAGAGAGGCTGTTTGGGTGTCACGTATTCGAAATGCCATTTCTGTGTGTCAAAGATAGTACGGAATCCCACTCATCAGCGTTTCACATGTGTCCCAAATCATTACATATAGGCTGTCATTTGTGACCTACAATTGACAACAGGGCTACTTTTGGGGTCAAATATGTACCACCATGATGCAGGGATGCACCCTGTGACTGAAGTCCCACAACATGAGCTACATGGACGTAAGGGGGAATCACTGCCCCTACATTCGTCCATGCTTTCATACTTGATTAATCATAGACAAGACACATCTGTGTGTATCCGAATGTATTATTCACATTCAGTGGAGTGTTGAAGCTGGAGCAGTACAGGGCCATGCAGACAACACTTTACAATGTTGCCCCGTGGAGGGCCAGCCTGAGTCCTTTAGGGATTGACAAGTTACTCGGAAGGGGAAGAGTCCAGTCCGCATGCTGATTGCTGTGTCATTGTTGAGCATACAAGATATGGCAGTCCATGTCGAGGTCCAAGGTTAGTTTCGCAGAGTGTGTCGGGGACAGTGGAAGGTGTTATTCCAGGGCATGATGCAGAGGGCAGACCCAAGCAGTTACAAGCCATATGGCGGAGATAAATGCTACTGCTTCCTCCTTGCCACTAAGGCAGATTCATCCTCATCTTCATCCTCTGACGTTTCATGTGCCTCACATGTGGGTGGTGGTGTTTGGTTTGCAGCACTGTGTGACACTGACACATCAGGGGCCGTAGATGTGGATGTAGGAGTAACAGCAGCATTCATCTGTGCAATGTCTTGTGGCATCACTCCCATGATGAGGATCTGCAGGGCATGGAAGATCCCATCTACAGCTGTCTCGTGTGCAGCCGTGGTAGCCATTCTTTGCGCCTGCATCCGCTCCATGTTCTCCATGACCCTCCTTATGTTTCCCAAATCACGGATGACATCGCTGTAGCCACTCTGACTAGACAGTTGTTGTTGTCTCCGAGTCATGACTCCAGCGACGCCAGCCATGGATTGTTGGAGGGCATGGAGCAGACTGTGGGTGTCCGTTAGGGACTGTAAGTGGTCTCTGATGGGACTTAGACACCCACGTATGGCATCTTGTTTGGCTGCCATGAGGTCGAACCGCACCCGCACCTGTTCAGCCAACTCTTTCTGGCAGTCTAACACACGGCATTGGAACGCCATGTGTTCTTCGGTGAGGTGCTGGGAGCCAGACGTGGTGGTGGGCGCTTCCTGCTGTGTGGTCTGTGCAGGGGGTAGGATCACCTCGATGGTGCTGGGCTGCCCTGCTACTGGAGGTGGGGTGCAGAGGTTGTCCATGAACCGTTGGAGTTCATCGTAGTCGATGTCCTGGGGGTCGTCTCCATCATCACTGACGTGATGTAGGGTCTGCTCTGCAGGAGGTGTTGATTGTCCCTCTGCAATGTGAAGGGGAGATGCAGTTTCACAGTGTGTTCCATGTATGTTGGCGCATTGGTGGAGTTTACATACAGACTGCATGACAATGTACATTGTGACTGTTTGTGAGGAGATGCCTATTTGATGCGGGACAGTGGACATTTGTACTACATGATGGATGTGAGGTTGTACTCGTACATTGTCATCTCACAGTTTCCTGCTAGGCCAGGTGTAATTGGCCATTTTGTACACACATGCGGCACCAGTTGGGTCCTGTGTTCTGTTGTGAAAGTGTTGCAGTTTGTACCACATTGTTATCAGCGTTGAGGTGCTCTTATTCTTATGTGTGTGTGCTGCATTGTGGGTGAGTCGCCCCTGCAGCTCTGATTTGGCTGCCCCTTCTCCCTTTCAGGCGGTGTGCCTTTGACTTCTGTGCTTCTACAGTGCTGAGATGTTGCGGGCTTGGGTAAATTGGACTCTTGGTCGAGTTGTGACTCTTGGGCATGGTGTGTCCACAGATGTGTTGTTGACGTCAGGGGTTGTTTGTGCATGTGGTTGTGACAGAGTGTGACCTGCTCCTTTCCGGATGTGGTCCACACTCAGTCACCTCGGTGTCGTGGCGTGCACCATGTCATGATAATTGGACTGCAGCCATGCTAATCATCATGCAGTGTCACTTGCATTGTCAGTGTGGCTCCCGGACCCGCAGCTTTGCTGGGTTCAGCACATGTGTATGGGTTTGTTGTGAGATTAGTGATGTGTGGGGAGGGCCCCCTCCGGGCACATTGTCGACGGGGGCCTACTTGCTGTTTCTATGTGTGCTGCAGTATGGCAAGGAGATCAGGGACATGATACAGAGTCATTGTGGGTGTGCACTGTGCTATGCTTAATCGTGCATGTGTGCCGTTGTGCCCATCTCCCCCCGTCCCCCCAGTCCCTGGCGGTACTCACCCTGTTGCTGTTGGGTCAGGTCATGTTGAGCAGTGTCCAGATCCACTACTCCTGGCACCGTATCCCGACTGATGACTGTGGCCACCATTTTCTCCATGTCATCCAGCTCCTGGTGTGCTGCTGGACCCCCACCTCCAATCTGCGTTGCTGCTTTCATGGTGGCATCGAGTTTCTTCTTGGTTTTGCCCTTCACATCATTCCAGCGCCTCTTGACCTCTTCCATTGTCCTCCTCAACTCTGCAACTGCATTCACATAGTCCAAGATAGTCTGCCATGTTTGCGTCTTTGTTGCCAATGACACGTTGGAGGTGACGAACAGTTGTTGGTAGTGTTCTGTCACCTCCGTAACGATGATCCTGTTTTCCTGCGGATTGAACCGCGCCTTCATCTTCCTCTTCTCCTTGGCCTTCCCCGACCCTGAGGTTCCTTGCTGGTCGTCTGTGGGGCTTGTGGGGTTCGAGTTGTCCTCTGCAGTCCGTCCGGGTGCATCCATGGTGCTACGCAGTTTAATTATTTTTGTCTCTTTTTTTTCTGCTTTTATAGTGCATTTTCGCGCATGACTCGTGGGAATTGCAGGCCTGTCGCTGGTTATCGCCGATTTTTGGATCGCGATTTGGGGCATCGCAACTTTTTTCGCGTTCGTCTTTTGCATTTTTTCGGCGTCGCCTTAATTTTAACGCAGTCATTTGGCACGTTATCGTGAGACTATCGCATGGTGCCGCCGGGTTGAGTATACAACGTTGACACGGGGTTATTTTCCCGCAATGGGCTGCGATGTGCAAAGTTGGTTTAAGCTAATTTTGCGATGATTATCACACGTTTTTGAGAATATCCCCCTGAGTTGGCTAATAAGAAAATCCACTATTAAAGTCAATGTAAAGTATTAGACTTGATTAGGGTAGCTGGGGCTGATCCTCGAGAGCATAAAGAATGCGCATTATCGCAGAGTTTCGGGGAGTACATGATTTAAAAAATTGTCTAACATTTATAAACAAAACATTATGATGTCCAGAAACAAAGAACATTTAACACACCAAAAATAGACAAGACTTGGGAATGTTTTAAGTAGAAAAATATTTACTAGAAACAAGATTTCTTTAAATAAAAAAATTTAAAAAAAGGGAGTGAAATCAGTATGAGTATTTTTCGCGGTTAAGAACTCCCCAAAAACACTAATGTATTCAAAGCAGCATGGAAGAAAAACATATGGAATACCTCAACTTGTGTGCACAATGTGGTAAAATGCACTGAATAGTTCAGATGGACTCTGTGGAAAAGGGCACAAGTACTATCCAGAATGATAAGGTTACATCATCTTATCACTTTGGTGAGTTTCTCGACCAGTGCAGTAGAGGTGCTGGCATTAAGACAAGTGGCACTTTAATCTTGCTCCATCAAGATAATGGCATAGCTTCACGGGCCATTAGCCACGCCCTTCACAGCGCTACGTCACTCTGCAGTCAGATGCCCCAAGAGGCCCCGCATCCCCGGGATCCAGAGGTTCGACAGCTGGGAATCTACCCAGATTTACAGTTTTCAATCACCTTCTTTTGGTTCACACCATCTCAATGTTGTCCTCAAGTGCCCAGATACCCAACTCATCTCCACTGTATCTTACCTCAAAGAAGCATGAATGTCAATCAGATTCCAAACATTTCGATGAAAAGGTAAAGTATTGGGTTGCCATGGCAGCACAAGCGCGATGGGGCCCCTAAATAAAACTTCTCCTTTCCTGAAGTATTTAAAATTATCAACAAGCATTGGCTAGGTCAAAAGGCTTACGTAATCACTATAGAGGTGACAAAAGCAGTGAATAATAGTTTTAAAAAAATCGATTACTCACACAGTGCGTATACAACGTATGGATAAGAAATAATTAAATGTGCGTTTCTAGTATATGTTTCAGATGTACAAACAGCTTTTTATGCATTCCAAAGGAGGCCAGCAATAGAGAAGAGGAGCTGGCTAAGCAAGGGGCTCCCTATGAAGAGACTTGAAGCAGAGGGCGATCACGGCTGAAGTCTGCGGATCCTCCATCTCGCGGATCCTCCATCTCGCGGATTTAGGGACTAACTCCCCGAGTGCCACACGGGCATCTGCCGTCTAGTGACATATTATCGGCTGATGAGTGGGTGGGTGTCTTACAAATCAATAAAGAGAATCATCTCTGCGGCATAGAAGTTTGCAAAAAAACTCCATTTGTTCGTCTCCTATGCTTTGTCACAATGTGGAGCACTTTTGAAACAATACTAAAAGCACAACACGGAAGAACCCGTGGCCGTAAAGAATGCGCATATGCTCGTGTTGTGCAGTATTCTAAAAAACTGATATGCCCAGCAATTAGTGAACTGACAATAACAAGTGCCATCCCATGAATGATCTACGAGGTCAGTCATTCTGGTGCAAGGTAGATGAACTGAAGACGCAGTAAGATCAGTGGTTACATTGCTTTAGTAGCATTCTTAATACTCGTCTAGTCTCCTGTGGGCACGTACATACTGGGTTGAAAACTGACACTTAAACTTCACAACCACACGTCTACCCAGTAGGCCCGGCTCCAGAAATTTTTATTTGGGTGGGCCAAGGGTGCATTCGGGTGGGCCACTGCGGGCCACTGCGGGTCTAGCCAGGCCTGCTTCTGGGCCCTCCTTAATCTCTCCTTAGTCTTATAAGGCCCAGTAAGACGCACTATTTTCCAAATCTCTTTCTAAATATGATCACTCTCAATAAAGTGTTTTGTTCCATGTAATTGATGGGAAGAGGAGGTTTTCTGAGGTGAGAGTATCAGGCAAGTGACACTACTCGGACTCCCTCTGTGCGAGCCTTCAGGGAGAATCCCTCTTCATTACTACCTCCACCTGACCCCGGACTCTGCAGTGCACTCCCTTCCAAGCTTGATTATCCACTTTTCTACCACGCCTCTCTAGTGCACCTTATCTCTCAGCTGACCTTGGGCACCAGCCCCATATGAGCCACCATCCGGTTCCACTTTCATTATTCCCGGTAAAACACATTAGGAAAATCACCTTAAAAACTTAAAACATTGAATATAGCAGTAAATCTAATTAGCACGCACTTTAAAATATGTCCCTCAGTTGCCCTAATGACCCGATTGCTAATTAAATAAACAAAAATAGAAAGGTCATGACAGGGCCAGCTTTAGCGCTGGTGTGAAAGTCTTTTTTGGTGCCTCACCACTGACCTCTTTCTCCGTAGATACCTTTACTACCACCCTCCAACACTGCCCCTCATCTCTCTGTAGCCTCTCCCCCATAACCTCCTCCTCGGATTCCCTCACTACCATCCTCCAACACTGCCCCTCATCTCTCCGTAGCCTCTCCCCCTCATGACCTTTTCCTCAGACTCCCTCACTACCACCCTCCAACAGTGCCCCTCATCTCTCCGTAGCCTCTCCCCCTCATGACCTCCTCCTCAGACTCCCTCACTACCATCCTCCACAAGTGCCCCTCATCTCTCCGTAGCTCCCCCATAACCTACTCCTCGGATTCCCTCACTGCCACCCTCCAACAGTGCCCCTCATCTCTCCAAAGCCCCTCTGCCCATGACCTCCTCCTTGGATTCCCTCACTGCCACCCTCCACCAGTGCCCCTCATCTCTCCGTAGCCCCCTCTCATATGCATTTCATTTGTTGTGTAGCGCTACTCATATCAGTGTAGGGTGTCACAGTAATTTACATCACGCACACATTATACAGAGACATTGAATTATACAAGTATGTAAATCAGTCGACAGGGAGTGTCACATAAGCCAATGGGGTTTACAAGATGTAGGAATCACATGTCATCCATCAGAGGCGCAACTAGAGTCAAATTTCGGGGGGGGGGCCTAATAAAAATTTTCAGGTGGGTGGGGGGCTAATTCTTCCAGCAATAGGCAGAGTGGAGATGAAGGGGTGACAAAACAACAAAGCCTTGTTAACACGTAAATGGTCTTTTAAAGACCTGTGAAGTACTCGGGTGCGGCTGCGATAAGCTCAAAAACTGTCTGTGTCTGTGCCCGGGAAGCTGTCTCAGCCCGGGCTGACACACACGACGGGTGGGGCTGAAGCCCTTTGAGCCCAATGGGCATTGCACGCCTGTCACCCATAGTGGTGGGCAGTATGTTTTAAGAGGGTTTGGTCTGGGGAAACACAAACTCAGGATTTAAAGAGTACTCCATTGGTTGGGGGTTAGCTTTACCGATAAAAATGTATATCTGCCCAAACAAACTCTTTTTATCAACATTAGAATAATGAAAGACTGGGGAAGTTCTAACTATATCACAACACAAACAAAAAGCAAAGTTCTAACTATACCATTCAGGTTTGTATGCAGCTCTTGGATGACAGTTCATAGGTCACTGTCCTATGTTAGGATTGTAACTTCTGAACTGCAAGTAACACAGGGATCTCTGTGACAAAGGCAGTAACCCACTGAGCTATCCACATAAAATACAGTTTATCTGCATTTCAAAACTACCAAAAGACTAATGATTGCTCTCCAGCAAGATCATAAATCACCAGAGTTATCGGGACATTTTTTATTTTTGTCTTGCATCCATGGCAGAGTCCACCATGAAACAAATAACCACACATTCTCTTACCTGCTCTGTTCCTCGTCACAGCCCGATCTGATAAGCAGATGCAGGGGCCAGGAAAGGTGAATCAGGATAAACAAACTTCTTTTCTCCAGCATTGAGTAGAAAAGGAAATATCCATGCAGCATGACAGAAGGCAAAGTTTACCCGGTGCCAAAGAAAGGATTTGTCCCCTTCGCCCTGCCCCTATCGTACCTGCACGAGTGTGGGCGGGGACACAGACCACCTTCCTAAAGGAGATGCGTGATTGGGGGTGCCTGTGAGAAAGAGCCCAGGCCCAATCACGCAACTCCTAAAACAGTAACAAAAACAACGTTCGGAGGAAAGTTTTAAATTAAAGTGGCCGTTTTCAATTGGCCTTCATGCAGTCACTGCGAGGGCCAAGGTCATGTTTGGGTGGGCCAGGCTCATGTTTGGGTGGGCCTGGCCCACCCTCTAGAACCTGGGCCTGCTACCCAGACAACCACTGGTGAAAAAAAATGTGTGCCAAGGAGGCCTGCAATGGAAGCACGCAGTAAACTCCGACAATCCAGGCGCTCACCTGGTCTGTGGCGACAGATCATAAACAGATGCCGAGGAGGCAGCTGTCGGCTGCAGGTGATCGATGCAGCACTCGGGTTCTACAATGGGTCAACACGTGAAACATTCAGAGCCCAACATCCCCAAGCATGCTAAGCTGCGCTGACCCCTCCTGGGCTAGAAACTGCTGTCAAGCTGCAGACACAGGCTTTCCGTATTTAATAAAGCATTGTCAGGTACTTCATGTACCGTGTCTTAGACCTTACACTCCTTATTGATAGGCCTCTAATCTCACTGAATTTGACGGGAAAATCTTAATGGGCATGCACAGGGAAAAAGAGTTCACATCATAAGACGTGACAGTTCTGCATTCCTTTCGAGAGAAATAACAGTACAACAGAAGAATCAGGACCCTGCCCGGTCACACCAAACCCTTTTCTACTGTAGTACATGGGGTAGAACAGGAAAGTGGGGATTGCTTCCCTCCTTTAGTTAACCCCAAAACCTAATACAATATGTCCAAACATTCCAGTTGTAACCGGGTTCGGGGATTTTAGCCATCAAGACAGCCAAGAGTACCACACCTGCCGAACAGCACGTTTTCAGGCGAACAGGTTCCATAGTCAAACATTGGCGGGGCCAACTTAGCCATTCACTCTTCAAACTAGTAACATCCAAAATATTAAGTAGGGTAAATATGTTTTTTCAAAGCGCAAAACAGTTGTCAAGCAGCTTTATCGCTAACATAACACTCACTGTTTAGCTATTAATTCAAAGGCAGTATTTTATTAAGTCACCCAAAAAACACTGAGCTTGCATTGTGCAAGGGCTGTCGGAACCAGGACATCTTTCATTTTACTCGCTTAGCAACAACCTTTCCGATTTATCACTGTGCTGGGATTTAAGATAAATAACCCCGGGCCGTAACTGAAGGACGCGCACACAACACCTAAACCCAGGAGCTCAAGCGGCGAGGAATGCTCGGAATGCTCGGAATGCAGGGGCCTTTTTCTTTCCAGAGGGACTCTAAACTTTGCGGATCTCAGTCAGAGGCCGCTCGGGGAGAATCGAATTTTCAAAGAAACCGGATGACCGCAATAACTTACCATTTCTCCTTAAAATCGATCGCAGGCATTCGAGCTATTGGGGGCGAGGGGTCCATGCACACGCCCCCAACCTGTCCGCATTTGATTCTCTTCGCCTGCCTCCCGAAGAGGCATAGGCAATAGAGAAACAAGCATTTGCAAAGCAATAGGACTCGCATTTACGCGAGACCTATTGCATTGAAAACGACAAGGCATGAACGGGCGGGGGTAGGGGCGACAAGGCAGGAACGGGCGGGGGGGTAGGGGCGACAAGGCACGAACGGGCGGTGGGGGGCGACAAGGCACCAACGGGCGGGGGGGCGTTCGAGAAGGCAGCGGACTGCACGGAAGAAAGTAGTCTGTGCAGTAAAGGGGCCAGTAGCCATGGAAGGACACAAATGACGACATGGCCGTCATAAGAAGGGACTAACAAGCCTACCACCAATCGGAAGGCAGGATTTAAGACACAAGCCAATGAAAATGATGGACGGAGAGTGGGCTGAGCTTCTACGAAGCTTCCACGCTATGCTGAATACTGCATGCCTCGCAAAGCGAGCAGCGCATGCGCTGCAACGCTAGGCTCGACCTAAAAACTCATCATGCTCTGAACTGGCTGCCTGACCTGGAATCAATCAATTAATCAATCAATCAAGCAGGGATTTGTGAAGCACACTACTCACCCATGAGGATCTTAAGGTGCTGGGGGGGGAGGGTTGTATGAGCAGCTCCGTCCTAACCGAAGAGCCAGGTCTTGAGGCTCTTCCTGAAGGTTCGCAGTGTGGCGTTTCATCTGATGCTGGGGGGAGTTCAGTCCAGGTCTTGGCTGTGATGTAGGAGAAGGATCGCCCCCCGCTCTGGCTCTACGGATGCGTGGGATTTCGGCCAGGGCAAGATCGGCAGAGCAGAGGCTTCTCCTGTGTGCGTAGAAGGTGAGTCGTTCGTTGAGGTATTGGGGTCTGATGTTGTGGAGGGATTTGTAGGCATGAGTGAGGAGCTGGTAAGTCGCTCTCTTTTCTACAGGGAGCCAATGGAGTTCTCATAGGTGCTGGGTAATGTGGTGTTGTTGTGGGCTGCAGAGGACCAGTCTGGCAGCGGCGTTCTGGATGGTCTGGAGCTTGAGGAGTAGAGATTTGTTTATTCCGTTGTAGAGGGAGTTCCCGTAGTCCAGTCTGCTGGTTATCAGTGCGTGGGTAATGATCTTTCTGGATTCTGGGGGGATCCATTTGAAGGTCTTACAGAGGATGCAGATGGTATTGAAGTACGCAGAAGATACAGCGTTGGTCTGTCGGTTCATGGTGAGGGAGGAGTCCAGTATGATGCCGAGGTTGCGAGCATGGTCTGTGGGGGGAATTGCTGAGGGCGGTGGACCACCAGGTGTTGTCCCATGCAGAGGGGTTGGGTCCAAAGAGCAAGGATTTCCGTTTTCTCTGAGTTGGGCTTTAGGCAGCTATTGCTCATCCAGGAGGCGACGTCTTTCATTCCTTCCTGGAAGCTGTGTCTGGTGATGTCAGGTTCATTGGTGAGGGAGAGGATGAGCTGGGTGTCATCGGCATAAGATACTATGCTGAGTCCATGTTTTCTGACGATGGTGGCGAGGGGGGCCATATAGATGTTGAAGAGCGTGGGGCTGAGTGAGGATCCTTGGGGTTCTCCGCTGCTGATCTCTGTGGGTTCGGAGAGGAAGGGCGAGAGTCTGATTCTTTGGGTTCGGGCAGTGAGGAAAGAGTGGATCCAGTCAAGGGCGGTTCGTCGTAGGCCGGCGTTGTGGAGTCTGGCATTTAGTGTGCAGTGGGAGACGATGTCGAAGGCTGCTGAGAGGTCTAGAAGGATGAGAGCAGCCTTGTGGCCCTGGTCGAGGAGGGTGTGGATGTCGTCCATGGTGGCTAGGAGGGCGGTCTCGGTGTTGGAAGGAGGCTACACTGAACTCCACCCTTTGGCCATGGCCTGCCATTCTCAATGAGTAACAGCAGCTTTTGGGTAGAATACAGAGGTCACTGACACACCCACTCTTTCATCGCCTCGATAGGCCTGCCCCACCCCAGGCCATTTAGGTTAAAGGCCCTGCTCTAAACACAATTACATTAGCACCGAAAAAGAAACCTATACTTCCAAATGAACACAGACCACTCCCATCACTGAGTCTTCACAGCCCTGGCTTAAGCTTACAGTGTGAGAAAGACCTCAACCAGCCAGCAAATGAGCCCTGTCAAGTGTCACTCATCAGGGGTCAAACGAACACAAATGAGTCATCGTCGCCGCATTACCGCACTGACATCATTTGTCACTTAATTTGAAGTTCCACCAGTTAACCTCTGGAATCGCTTGCACTGAATCTTTAAAAAGACATGCTGTCAGCGCAAACGTGGCTCATGCACATTGACAGTGCACTTAGAAACTGCTGCCCCTCTTGTATCACACTTGGGGTCGAGTAGGTCGGGTGTTGTCAGGTTATGTTTGTGGGCTGTAGTCCCAGAAAGTCTTTTTGTGGATTTGGTTGCAGAGACATGATGGTTGCATTGACACCGGGCGTGAATCAAGTTCTTTCTCCAGCATTTTTGTTTCACTTTGGTCCCAAGCAATCTCCTGAACCCAACTACTATGGGTATTCTGGCACCCAGGCATCTCCTAGGCACTAGTGGTGTGCCATGGCATGGTGCACCCACCTGCCACAATGCTGGACTTTAAAATATCCCCTGTTGAGATTTGGCCTGTAGGACTCGAGTTCGGCAGCAACCGTAAGCATCTAAGGCTTTACAAGTTTGTGTGACTGTTGTCACACATGGCAAACAAATGTCACACATAAACTCGCTGAACATCTGAAAATGTCACACATAAGCAGATCGCGAATTTGGAAGCATGTGGAAGGCCTCAGTCCATTCCTCCAATCCCTCTTCTCTTCCACCTAACAAAAAAGTACAGAATCAAAGAGGTTTGGGACAGAGGAGCAAATGCTATTTTGGGGAAAATGGCCCTCTCTGCAGGGTCACCTCAAATGTCTTTCCTTCCTCCTTCACTTTTTTTGTCGTTGTTTTTGTCAGCCTTAGTACTCTAAGGGGCAGATTTACAAGAAGGTGCAGCAGCGTGGCACCGCAAGCCCTTTGGCTTTGCCACCCTACGGCACTTTCAGAGCACAGGAATGCGACATATTTACAAAGATATGTCGCTTTCCTGTGCTCTCCCCTGCGCTGGCGCACAAACAGCTGCCATGCGCGGGCGCAGGCACCTTTGCACCATGGTGCAAGGATGCCTGCGTCATGGGGAGATTGTTTTTGTGCAGGAAGGGGCACCTTACTGCACAAAAACAATCACTACAGGCATTTTCCTCTTTCAATGTGTGCTGTAGAGTGCAGCACGCATTGAAAAAGGAATAAAACGAGGAGAAATTAAAACATTTCTCCTCTTTGCGCCTCGCTACGCCGTAGCATACTGACGCATTTTCAGGTTTACGAATCCTCGTAAATCTGGAAATGTGTCTGGTTCCATGGGTGTTGCGTAGGAACACCCACAGCAACATTCATGGAACGCCCCTTTCACGCCAAGTGCTGTGTGTTAAGGGACCGTATTTACAAGGACAGGAAAAGCCACGCAGGGTGGCTTTTCCTGTCCTTGTAAATATGAGGCAGAGAAATGCGCTGCCAGTGCGTCACAAAAAGTGACGTACTGGCAGCACAAGGGGCTTGTAAATCTGCCCCTGAGTACTTTACCACTCTAACTGGTATATTTATTTAACTTATAAGTCCCTAGTAAAGCGCCACTATACGTTTACAGGACCTGTAAAAGAAATGCTACTAGTAGACCTACAGCACTGAATGTGGCACCCACTTAAGTGGCCCTCTAACCATGTCTCAGAGCTGCCGTTGCAGATCCTGTATGTGTAGTGTGTAGTTCAACTGCTATTTGAACCTGGCAAAATAAACCGTTTGCCAGGCACCAACTTTCCTTTTTAAATACATATGTCATCCCTAGGGTAGGCCCTGGACAGCCCTGAGGGTAGGATCCAATGCCTGTAAAAAGTAGGACATGTACTTTCACTTTTTACATGTCGTGAAAGTGAAAAACTCTTAAATTCTTTTTTCACTACTGCAACGTTTATAATATCTCCATTAGGATAACATTGGGCTTACCCAGTACTTAATTTGTAAAATATTAGGTCCAGGTGCTCAATTATTTTTAGGAGGCCACACCCACTTCCTCTGGCTTCACCCACTTCCTCTGGCTCCACCCACTTCCCCCGGCTCCACACACTTCCTCCACTGGCACCACCCACTTACTCTATTGACTCCACCCAAATCCTCAAATGGCGCTTCTGAAATCCAGATGTAATACCCGATCTGAATTTCAGCAAGGGAGCTTTCCTCAAGTAAGATTTTGATAGGAGGTTCCCCCTGTCCCCAAGAAAATTTTGAAAAAAATTAATTCAAAAGTGCATGTACAGCACTATTTTGGAATAAATTGGCTAATACGACCAATGCAACTTCTGCAGCACCACACAGTGGTTAGGATTGACTTTACTAATTACAATGTATTTCTCCATTGAACCGAATGCTTGCTAGGAGTGTCTTCCAGACTATGGTGTAAATGGCTGTTTGGATTTTCTGAAGTCACTCATCACGAACAGTCTCTTGAGCAATTTCCCTACAGGTAAGGTTCATTCTCAGGTGTGTTATATAAATTTTGCCTGATGCAAAGAATGTGTACCATGCAGATTACAGAACAGTATTTCACGTGCAATGCCCTGGAGAGTTAGATCAGAATTCAGCACTATTGCGGATCGACTGGTGTTGAGAGGACACACAATTCAGATTCCTGCCTCACTGCAAGGAGAGTAATTGTGCAAGTACATCAAGGTGTTGTTAAAATAAAGAATACTTTAGTAGAGCATGTCTGGTTTCCTTGTAAGGAGCGGATGAGGGAGAAGCCCATGTGGAGCTGCTGGCTGTGCCAGTTAACTAATGTTGCGGAGCCACCGGCCCCAGCTCACCGAAGAACCATGTAACATACATAGCTGCCAAGGTTTCAGATTGCAATGTGTGACATTTTCATAATTTCAGTGCAATTATGAGTGACATTTCAACGACTATGAGTGACACTTTCTCGGGAGCAAAATCAAGCAATGACGGCGAGGGAAACATATATCAGAAAGTACACCCATTTCAGCAATGAGATGGTCTTTAGAACTTTGTGTTCAAACACACGTAGTTAAGCTAAACTAACCGTATTATAACAAATATAAGCCCATGTCCAACTTGTAGGGTGGAAAGGGATGAGGCGGACGAGATATCACTAGGACCATGGCACTGTGAACATCTCAATGTAGGAAGAAGGAGTCCTACGACAGAAGATGTAAACAAGTAATGCTGAATCGGTAGTAAGCAACATCATAAATATGACCATAGTTTTTTACGCTCTAGGTACATGACTGTAACAACTATTTTCTACGAGTAGTACATGGCCTCATGAGTCATTGAGCATAGTACTCTCCAGTAACGTTATGCACATTTCATGACATCTATTTAAACAGTCAACAAAAAGTAAAATTATCAACAGAAGCAAGTATTTTTACACTCATTTGTACACACTGGGAGGGAAAGGCTGCCAGTGAGCATGACCTCTATGGCCACATACCATGGACCAAAATAAGGGCCGACTTCTGTCTGTTTCCAGAAGGAAGGTAGGCTGTAGTGTAGATTGACTCACACACCAAGTTTACTGCTAGCACCGCTCAAAGGGGCTCCTTGTTATAACTGTCAACTCGTGCCTAGGCGAAATGCCTTTCCAGGACATGCACATTGGTAGTCATACAGCAGATCTTATCATTGCTACTGAAGCGAAAAGGAGCGCTGAAACGCACTTCCTACCTTATTTCAGCCTGGAGCCTGTGCGATACTCAGGAGCCGGATATTGCGCTAATCACAAGCACAAGCATGTAACTCGGGCGTGATCTGTAATTAAGCGGTAGCCATAGGCAAGACGGCGGCTGTAACTCCTGAAGTCTCACGAGATGTTGCGGCACATGAACCAAGGGGGAATTGTATTCTTTGTTTCGTGCATGAATGTTCAAGCCCTCCAAAACACAATGCGCAAAATAAGTTTTCCTGGAAGTGTTTGTGATAACCGTGTAATATGGTTCATTACGACTGTTAGGTTCTATCTGGGGATGGCCTGACACCGTATGAAGAAAGCTGTAGTACTGGCCCCTGAAAATAAGTGCCGGCGTTGAGCACCGGAAAGCTCCGGCACAAATTAAGCACTGGGATTACCTCATTACACTTTATGGGGGATATTCTCAAGAACGTGTGATAACTACCTCAAAAGTAGCTTAACCCAACTCTTCACATCGCAGTCCATCGCGGGAAAATAACACTGTGTCAACGTGGAATTCTCAAGCAGGCGGCACCATGCGATAGTCCCACGATAACGCGTCCAATGACCGCGCTAAAATCAATGCAACGCCGCAAAAATGCGAAGCACCAACGTGAAAAATCCTGCGATGACGCCAACCCCGATACAAAAATCAGCAAAAATCAGCCACAGGCCTGCAATTCCTACGCGTCATGAGTGAAAATGCACCATAAAAGTCGAAAAAAAAACACAAACAAATGCCAAACCACAGCGAAGCACAATGGAGGCAGCCGGAGCAAGTGCAGAGGACAACCAGAGGACCATCCTGGGACTTCGGGGTTTGTGAAGGGCAAGGACAAGAAGAGTAGGAAGAAGCGATTCAGTCCGCAGGAAAACAGGATCCTGATAACGGAGGTGATAGAACACCATCAACAACTGTTCGTCATCTCCACTGTGTCATTGGCATCAAAAAATGGTCTATGGGAGTCTATCGTGGACAAGGTGAATGCAGTCGGAGTGCTGAAGAGGACAATGGATGAGGTCAAGAGGCGCTGGAATGATGTCAAGCGCAAAACCAAGCTAAAACTTGCCAACAACCTCAAGGCAGCAATGCAGACTGGAGGTGGGAGCCCAGCGACACACCAGGAGCTGGACGACATGGAGGAAATGGTGTCCACAGTCATCAGTGGGGAGACGGTGGCAGGAGTTGGGGGCCCGGACACTGCTCAACATGACCGGACACAACAGCAATTGGGTGAGTACACAACAGGGACCGGGGGGACGGGGGGAGATGGGCACAATGGCACACATGCACAATTAAGCAAAGCACATCTGCGGACAGACCATGCCCCAGACCCCCATCTCCCACCAAGAGACCAATACACACAAGTATGCAACATCTCAGCACTGCATAAGCACAGAAGCCAGAGGCACACCTCATGTAAGTGATGAGGTGCAGCCAAAACTGAGCTCCATGGGCGACCCACCCTAAATGCGGCACACACACATTACATGCAGAGCACATCAACATTGACAACGATGCGGTACAAACCGCAACACGTCCACAACAGAACAGGGGACACAACTGGTGTCGCATGTGCGTAGAAACTGGGCAATCACATTTGGCAATGCAGGGAAATGTGAGTTGACAATTCACAAGTACAAACACACATCCGTGAAGTTGCCGGAATGTCCACTGTCCCGCATCAAATAGGCAGCTCTCCACACACAGTCACAATGTACACTGTCATGCAGTCTGAACGTAAACATGTACAATGCGTCAACATACATGTGAACACATTGTTAAACTGCATCTCCCCTGCACATTGCAGGAGGAAATGCAACACCCCCTGCAGAGCATTCCCAACCTCTCTTCTCTGATGACGAAGAGGACCACCACTCCTTCGACTCCTAAGCCCTCCAACAGCTCGTGGAGAGCCTCCTTAGCCCACTTCCAGGAGCAGTCCAGCCCAGCTACTACGAGGAGAACCCACCCCCTGCACAGAACACACAGCAGGCAGCACCCACCACCACGGCTGCCTCCCAGGATCCCCACGACGAACACATGTCCTTCCAACGCCGTGTGTTGGGGTGCCAGGAGAAGCTGGCTGAACAGGTGCAGGTGGGGTTCGACCTCATGGCAGACAAACTAGACGCCATACGTGGGTGTCTAAGTCCCATCAGGGACCACTCACAGTCCCTAACGGACACCCACAGTCCGCTCCATGCACTCCAACGAACCATGGCTGACATTGCCAGAGTCCAGACTCAGAGACAAGAACGACTGATAGTCAGAGTGCCACCAGCGAACTCGCTCGGGAGTTGGGACTCATGCGGAGGCTCATGGAGAACATGGAGCGGACGCGGCCAGAAAGAGCGGCTGCCATGGCTGCACACCAGCGAGAGGTAGCTGGGTCCCTCAATGACATGAAGACCATCCTCATGGCATTGCTGCCACAAGACCTGGCGCTGATGCATGCTGCTGCTACCACCCCATCCACATCTCCGGCCCCTGTTGTGTCAGTGCCACACAGTGCGGTAGACATTCCACCTCCTGCCCCTGGGGTGTCACTGCCAAACAGTGCTGGAGACAGAACACCACCACCCACATGTGAGGCACATGCAACAGCAGAGGACGAAGATGCGGATGAATCCGCCTTGGTGGAAGAGGTAGCATCCATCTCCAGAAATGTGGCCTGTTTCTGCTTGGTTCTGCCCTCTGCATCATCAGCTGCCACTGTCCCCCGATGCACTCTGCGACACTCACCTTGGACCACGACATGGACTGACATAATCTGTTTGGCCACCAACGACACGGATATCAGACTGTGGACTGAACTCTTCCTTCCCCGATGTACTCGTCATTCCCTGAGTGACTCTGGCTGGCCCTCCACGTGCCAACGATGCAGAGCAGGGTCTGCATGGCCCTGTACTGCTCCAGCTGCAACACACCACTGAATGTGCAATAAACATTCATGTTAACACAGATGTGTCATGTCTATGATATTTCAAGTGTGGAAGTAGGTATGAATGTAGGATCAGTGACCTCCCCTTACGTCCATGTTGCGCATGTTGTGGGACTTGGGTCACAGGGTGACACATTGCCGATTGCGATCCGTGAGGCGCCGACAGTCCGACAGCGACACATCCATTAGTTGCTTCCTTGTCCGGCCCAGGACGGAACCACGCCCAGGGCCCCGGGGTCATTGTTCACACCCTTATGCTGGACTGGCATAAACAAGGACAGCCCACTCCGCTTACGCTCACAGGGGGGGACGACAAGGCTACATGTCCCAGGTCTTCCCTGTAGGGATCTGCTGCTCACAGGTCTAGTTGTCAGCATGCCACAGCCACTCCTGCACAGATGTTTACACCCACACCACACCCATCCAGCACAGGCGTCACAGGATATGTGACCCTGCCAATAAAAAGGCCCTGGCGCACGTGCTGGAAGCCATTTCCAATCTCTGACTGGCTGTCTCCGTGTGATTCTCATTTATGCATGAGGGCCTAGGGCCCTGCCACCTCACATTGCCCAGTGACGGGGGTGACATGATGGCGTCCGCACCACGGGACTCAATCATGAAGGGTCCATGGCTAGCGGTGCACAGACTTGGTGGCACAGGATACACTGCGGCAGGCACACCGCCACGAGACCGTGTCTTTCGGTGCACTGAGATAGGGCCACCTGAAGTGCTGAGTGGGTGTGCAGCCTGTGATGATGTGCCGTCCTGGCGGTCAGGACTGGCAAGGTTTAGTGTGAGCCCTGCTGGACCACAGTGTAGGCCTGAGCCAGTGGGCAGTGCGTGCCTCCCGCCATGTGGCGTCACCTAGCGGTTCACAGAGTTAGTGGCACCTATTGGGCTGAGCGGGTGTGCAGCCTGCGATGATGCCCTGTGCACTGAATTGTTCTCTGCCATTGCGAAATCAAGACCCAGAATCAGGTGTGTGACATTGTGGCCCGCGGTGCCTGGCTGCATGATGTGGAGGGTACCAGGGTCGCGGACCCCGGGCTTGGAGCCCCCACTGGCACGTGGTGGGCCCTCTTGGAGACACGCCGGTGGCGGAAGGTGAGCAGTGGGGCCTGGTTGCGCAGGGGCGGGCAACAACTGCTGGGTGGCAGGAGAGTGGGGGTGCAGCAGCCTGTGTGCCAAGGGGCGGGCAACCGATGATGGCGTGTGCAACTGAATGGTCTCTGCCATTCATGTCTCTGGAAACAGTTTCAGATGAGGGACCTGCGGGACTGCAGTGTATACCGGCACGTGGTTGGAGACACACCGGTGGCAGCAGGTGAGCGGTGAGGCATGGGTCTGCAGTGTTGGCCCTCTCTCCCTCTCTCTCTCTCTCTCTCTCTCTCCCTCTCTCTCTCTTTCTCTTTCTCTCTCTCTCTCTCTTTCTCCCTCTCTCTCTCCCTCCCTCTCTCTCCCTTCCCCTCTCCCTCTTTCTCCCTCCCTCTTTCTCCCTCTCTCTCTCCCCCTCTCCCTCTCTCTCTTTCTCTCCCTCTCTCTCCCTCTGTTTCTCTCTCCCTCTGTTTCTCTCTCCCTCTCTCTCTCTTTCGCTCTGACTCTCTCTTTACTTTTATGAGCGCATGACACACCTTCTTATCTAGATTTCTGTTTTGCAGGCTGTGACTTGCAGATTGTCCTGAGAAGACCCTCCATGCCTCTTCAGTATTCTTGTTTTGGTTTTGTTCAGTAATAAACGTATTATTTGTATTTCATGATGTGGATGTCTGACTCTCCCTTTTCTGTCCACAGATGTATGTTAGGTTTTGTGAGTGGGCGGCTTCATGCAAATTGTTTTGTGCATGATTTTGGTAACGTTGTTGTGACATTTCTTAGTCCGGGGAGAGTGGGGGGGAGGTGGTGCCTGTAGTGGGGCCCGGGGGCGGGGTCCGGGGGTGGTTGCGGTGGGTGTTGTTGCCCTCTCGGGGCTCAGGGATGCATGGTGAGTGGCTCCATGGCATCTGTTGTTCTTCATGTGTGGCTCTGGGCTGTGCTCCCTTTGATGGTGCCGGTTGTCGTCCGACTTTACACCAGGTCAGAGCAGGTGTTAATTTCCTGCAGTTAACGCGCCTTATCGCATGTTTTGTGTTCTCATCGCAGATGTGGCTGGTCGTTGAGAATATTGTGGTGTGCTGTTGTCGGGGCTTTTTGCACGGGAACGCCTACTCTGCATCTCATTAGCGATAGTTGCCGTGGTCTTCGGTGGCGATGTAGTTTGCGGCTGCTATCGCGGGTAAACTGGTGGTATAGGCTGTTAACACCAGCTTGTGAATGGGGCGATGTATTTATCGCGACTTTGGCTGCGATAAAGTGCCGGTAACTCGGCGATAGTTCCTTGAGAATATGCCCCTATGAGAGCAATATGCAAATAGGAAGAAATCACTGGTTCAAGGTTGGTGTCCCTAGAATCCTAATTTAAAATCCTAACTTATGGTGAATTCTGATTTTAAATTACAAATCTGAAAATACCACTTTCAGAAAATTGGCATTTTTTTACTTTAGCCATTTGGTGCCTGCTGCCTATCTCTGACCACATCTTTGGGCTGGGTGACATCTGGGCTTTGTGCATTCCCCCTAAACAGCTAGACACAATGGGAGCTTAAGTGTGTCTTGATGGGCCATCCTGGCAGGATGGGATGGAGAAGCTGGACACAGCCTCACTTACACCTAAATAGGCATTGTCCTGTCCCCACATAAAGGGCTACATACCCCATGTAGTGAGTATGGATGCAGGACAGGGAGGGCAGGACCTCTGTGCACTTCAAAGGCCTGTTTTTGAAGTTTCCCCTACTTCAAAGGCCAAACTGGGTATAAGTACTGGACCTCTGCCACTGCCGCTTGAGTATACTTCTGGACCAGTTAAGACTCTGCCAATAAGGACTGCCTTGCTGCTAGTAGGACTGCCACTCTGCTGAACTCTTGCTTTGCTGTATGGAAAACAACTGCCTGCTGCTCTCTTGCCTGGGTGAGTGTACTGGACCTGTGTTGCAAAGTCATCCTGTGCCCTGGGCACCCCCCAATTTTTTGCTGACTGGTACTGGTGTTAACTGACTCTGACTGACCCTGGGCTTTGCCTAACCAGGCCCAGGGCCAGTGCTATGCTGAAAACAATTAGAATACAGTGAAAACACCTACATACACTAGGGTATACTATGGGTTGGGGTACCCCTGTGATTGGCATGACCTACCCTATAAGACCCTAGTACATAATAGGGCAGGGGATTGAAACTACCTATCAGTCCCTAGTATATAGTAGGGCATGGCAGTTTGGAGGCCAGCAGCCTTTTCTGCACTTGCATGTGTGCTCTGCTGAAGCCTGAGGTCAGTTTAAAAGCAGCCCTGGGTTCCATGACTGCTTTTAAAAGCAAATTGTGCCCAAACTCGACCTTGGTGTTTGGGGAACTTAATAATGGATAACCTACAATGTTTTGGCATATTAGGAACCCCCAGGGTCTCCCCTCGGTGTCCCAGGGGTGGGGGGTCAGGTATTTATAAGGTGGACATTATAAAATGAGTTTTATATGCTCTGGGTTAAGTGAAATTTCACATTTCACTCCCCACATTGTGATAAAGTGCTGCCCAAATTCGACTTTGATGCTAGGAGCACTGTGGAGGGAGGATCTGCAATATTTATACAGATTCAGAACCCCTAAAATGTCCCCTAGGTGATCCATGGGGTGGGGGTCCTGTAGATATAGGCGGAGTACTTATAAAATATGTTTTTGTAAGTCCTGGTGCTGGAAAAATGGCCCAAGTCATTTTTCCCATTGCAAATCCCATGCCACATAGGTTAACATGGCAAGAAGTTATTAACAAATAACTCCTGACAGGAGAATGATAGAACTTCCATTCAAAGACTTCCCAGAATGGTAGTGATAAATCCAACAATATGGTATTGTTGAATTTCTCCTAAAATGTCCAACAAGAAGTTTTAAGACTTTCTTGTTTGTAGGTCCGGATTCAGCCTTCCAGGGGTCTGTCCTGATTGATCAGAGTTAAGTGGATTAGCCAGGCTGCTTTGAAGAGGTGATAAATAGCCCCTGGGGTTAACCAGCTCTGCTGGGAGGGCAGTGTGCTACTGCACAGGAATGCCAGAGCAGGTGGAGGAGTCGTAAACCATGTTCTTCAAAGGAAAGGGGAAGGCCTCAGTGTCACTTACCAATCTTCTCTTTTGACCCCAAGCCAGAGCTAGGATTAAGGAAGGAATGAGCAGATGCAAGGGGGAGAGTCTAGGGAAATTAGCCATCCTAGGGGTGTGTTTAGCCAGCTCTTAACTCTCTGCTGGAAAATCAGCCATTATGAATTTGGAGGTTTTGGTGCACTCTGGAACACAATAATGCCACACTCTACAGGATGTGGTCATAACCTTGGGGAGTTACCCTGCCCCATTGGTCAGGAGTGACCTCCTGCTTGACCCAGAAAACTTGGAATAAGTATCTGAGAGGGGCAGAGTCTCTCAGATCTGCTGCTTGAAACTTAAGAAAGTAAGACGTTGTGCCATGCTGAGAAGTTTGATGTGCAATTTCTAAGGCCTGCCCTCTGAGGACTGCACCATCTGGAACTACAGCCCTGTGGACTACCTTGCTGTGAAAACGAGTAAAGAGTGGACTCCCTGCAAGCTACAGGTTAAAAGAGCTCACCTGGATCATCACCACCAAGAATCCTCAACCTGGAAAACTACCAGTGGATTTGTAAGGGTTTTGTCCAAGTGGATTGTGGGAACTGAAGTCCTCAACTTTCAAGGACCATCTTGGAGCTTCCAGACCCTTGGAGTGAGTTTGAGACACTTTGGGACCCTTTGGTGAACTTCAGTAAGAAGTTCCAGGAGTTTGGAGAACTTTGGAGCAACTTTGGAAAAAAGCTCCATAAGGGGACCGACTCAACCTGGTCAGCCAAGCCGCCTGCCTTCAACCGCGAGCAGGCCAAGCCATCCAGGTTCGTCCCGCTGAAAGCTCCGTAGGTCCGACTTTCAGAGTTTGACCGGGAGTAGAAGAAATCCGAGGCCGGCGAACCCTCACCGAATCCGGCCTGGTGAAGAGCATCGAGGGACCCCACCAGAAAAAGCTCCAGAAAAGTTTCTAAGTCCGAAGGTAAAAACTGAGACCGGGACCTACCGCGAGGGGTAGCCGCTCAGGGCTCCATCGTGGTCGGCCTGAAACTTTGACTTTGAGCCGATCTATCGCGACCAGCTATCCCAATATGGTGCTATATGTTTCTAAGTGTTATAAAGTGATAAATCTTTAAAAATTCATATCTCCAGTTTCCTACATTGGATTTTTGTCGTTTTGGTGTCATTTTAAAGAAAAAAATATTTCCTATTTTTATAAATTGGTGTTGGATTTTTATTATGCATTGTGTCTTAATTGTTTACTGAATTGGTGTTTTTAGATGCTTTACATACCTGTCTTTGAAGTTAAGCCTGCCTGCTCGCAGCCAAGCTACCAAGGGTTGAGCATGGGAATACTTTTCTAAGACCTATGCTGAGTCCTATCATGTGTTAGTGGCCTTGTTGCCAGTGGTAGACCTACATTTGCCCCTACCAATAATCCACTTTCCAACAACCTGCATCACTTGAACCCAGAGTGACTGCTAGCGCCAGCTAGCTGTTCCTGATCTGAAGTCTCACAGGCATACAAGACTTCTAACCAACCTGCTTTTACACCTTTACTTTGCCATCTGTGAGTTTTCCCTGCCAAGTGGTGCCACCCCAGTCCTTGACCCTTGGAAGGAGGGCTAAGGTGTTTCTCCAGTGGAAACAAAGCATCCTCTGCTGAGCAATGCCTCCCTGAGTAGAACCGCCACATCTCTTTGGCTGAGCGGTGCATCTTTGAGCAGAACAGATGCATTTCCACTGTTGATTGGATTGGATCCGTCGCAAAGACTCACATCTCCGTTGCATCCAGCATCTTGGAAGTGACGCATTGCCTTCGGAACCACCACTTCGTGACGCTTTTTGTGGTGCAAGCTCCTCTCATCCCTTGTCAACGGCAATCTCTGCGACAACGGCAAACGTCTGCATAGCAACTTCACTGCTCATCGGAACTTACGCATCGTCTCAGCTGTGCCTCGCATCCTCTACATTGGCATTTACATCGCAAGCCCCGTCAACAGGATCCATGATGCCAATGCATCATGACCTCACACCACAGCCTTGTTGCATCTCGGAACAGATGCTTTGCCTCTGCTGCGTGACGCATCTTCGACGCAGATCCACACAATGCTCCTTCAATGAGTAATTCAGGTACTTTGGTTCAGCAGGCCTAACTGAGTCCATGTAGCCAGCCTGCGTGGCATCATGGTCAGCCAAATATTTGACTTTGTCCCGGTCTGGCGCTCCCAGTTATCCTGAATAGCGCTTTTTGCTTCTTAGTGCTATTTTCCACTATAAACTTTAAAATTCAATATCTCAAGTTCTACTTATTGGATGTTTGTCATTCTGGTCTTGTTTTATTTATTAAATTAAGCTCTATTTTTTAACCTGATGTGGAATTCTTTTGTGCAGAATAGTAACTGTTTTACTGTTTGAAGTGTTGCACAAATGCCTTACACATTGCCTCTAAAGTTAAGCCTGACTGTTCTGTGCTAAGCTACCAGAGGGTGAGCACCGGTTAATTTAGGGTGTGCTTGTGACTTACCCTGACTAGGATTCTGGTTACTGTAGACAATGCTTATACCCCAGGCAACCAAGAACCCATTTTCTAAAACCATTTATTTTCATCTGCACTGTGTTATCTTTTATCCTCTTCTTCATTCTACCATAGGGTGGTAGGGCAATTTCCCTCTCGCCCATTAACACCAGCCAATACTGCCATATGTTATTATCTGCTCTCTTCTCACATCACTCTTCAGTCCACTGTGTATATCCTTATATTAATGTATTTTCTCATTTCACCTCCCTCTTCAGCCCCCTGTGTGGGTCCATATGATACCATCTGGTCTCCTCGCACATCTCCTTAGACTCCTGTGTGTTTTTATGTTAATGTCTGTTCTCTTCTCACATCTATCTTCAGCCTCTTGTGAGTGTTCTTATGTTAATATCTCTTCTCCTCTCACATCTATCTTCAGCCTCTTGTGAGTGTCCTTATGTTAATATCTGTTCCCCTCTCACATCTATCTTCAGCCCTCTGTAACTATCCTTATGTTAATATCTGTTCCACTCTCTCATATCTCTTCAGCCCCTTGTGAGTGTTCTTATGTTAATATCTCTTCTCCTCTCACATCTATCTTCAGCCTCTTGTGAGTGTCCTTATGTTAATATCTGTTCCCCTCTCACATCAATCTTCAGCCTCTTGTGAGTGTCCTTATGTTAATATCTCTTCTCCTCTCACATCTATCTTCAGCCTCTTGTGAGTGTCCTTATGTTAATATCTCTTCTCCTCTCACATCTATCTTCAGCCTCTTGTGAGTGTCCTTATGTTAATATCTGTTCCCCTCTCACATCAATCTTCAGCCTCTTGTGAGTGTCCTTATGTTAATATCTCTTCTCCTCTCACATCTATCTTCAGCCTCTTGTGAGTGTTCTTATGTTAATATCTGTTCTCCTCTCACATCTATCTTCAGCCTCTTGTGAGTGTCCTTATGTTAATATCTGTTCCCCTCTCACATCAATCTTCAGCCTCTTGTGAGTGTCCTTATGTTAATATCTCTTCTCCTCTCACATCTATCTTCAGCCCCCTGTGAGTGTCCTTATGTTAATATCTGTTCCCCTCTCACATCTATCTTCAGCCTCTTGTGAGTGTTCTTATGTCAATGACTGTACTCATCACATATCTCTTCAGACCCCTATGTGTGTCCTTATGTTAATGTCTGCTCCCCTTTGATCTCTCTTCAGCCCCCCTTTGAGTGTTCTCATGTAAACGTCTTTTCTCTTCTCACATCTGTCTTCAGCCCCCTGTGTGTGTCCCTTGTTAATGTCTGTTCTTCCCTAATATCTCTTTTCAGCCCCTTGTCTGTGTCCTTATGTGAATGTCGGTTCTTCTCTGACATCTACATTGAGCCTTCTGCATGTGCACTTATGTTAGTGTCTGTCCCCCTCTATTCAGCCTTGTATGTGTGTCTTTATGTTGCTGTCTCTTCTGCTATCACATCACTCATCACCGCCCTATGTGTGAACTTATGTTAATGCTTCTAGGGGTCAAGTTGTTGTAAATTAAAGAAGCATTGGCAAAGCCAATGGATCTTCCCCTTGGGACCTATTGGCTTTGCCGACGCTGAGTAGCATGTATGCACGCATGCACCACCACACATATGTGCACCTACAAAATGACATGAGTGCCATTCTCCTGTTTTTATTGACCAATCTAAGACCGTGAACACTACTTACATCAGTATATACATGATTTAGCTAGATCTTTTGATGTAGCATAGCACCCAGCAGTAAATGGCAGATTGTAGGCTCTCCAAAAAAGTACAACAATCGCCAAAGAAAAAAATCAAAATCCCCACGATAGGTAGAAGAACAATATTGGGGCACTTGGGGATAAGCTCAGTGGGAAAGTAGATAAAATGAACATAAACCAGGGTGGTCTCATGACCTGCTGAAAGAAAAAGGAAAAAGTAATTCCCTAAAGCTCAGCAGTGGATGGATACAAGCTATCCAGTCACAAGGATAGTAAACAGGTTAGGCTCCAGGGCATTGACAAAAAAACATAAGGGGAAGTCAACACATTGAATAAAAAGCAAGCAAATGAGAGTTTGTTAATATCGGTGAATGTGATGTCAATGTACGCCATATTATATGTACACATAACAAATATCAAAACTGGTAAATACGATGTTGATGTATGCCATGATAAATGTATGCATAGTTCTGAGAATGTTGGTAAATGCGATATCAATGACCACCATGTTATATGTACACATAATATTTAACTCGTATCATTGCTGTCAGAGATACGTGGTCAGACAGGCCCTGCGACCCAAACCCAAGCCTACCGATTAATAGGTCACAATTGGGGTTGCACTTAGCCTGAAAACGATGACGCAAACAGGGAAAACCCAGATCAATCCTGCAGATAGGCAGCTATACTACAAAAGGTCAGAAGAGATTGACCAAAATAAAACACGTTTTGCCAAAGGGGACCACATTCCAAAAATACCACAAAGTCAGATGCCACATGTAGTTAGGAACACTCAGCCAATCAGAACACAGCATGCAAACTACACGCAGTGATCATGCGCTCCCCATGCTGGACATCTGGAAACATACACACTGGCTCACAAAGTCGTGAGACACCTATGCCCCCTTATCTGATGGTTTAATTTATGGTTCACACATAGGCTTGGATTTACGTGCTCTTCAAGAATGTGTAATCGGTTTATTGTACTTCAAGAACTGTATATAATACCACCCAAAACCTCTGTACATCGAGACAGTCTTCAGACACGACTCTGCTGCTGCTCTTCAAGCCACTGCATTTAATTAAACCAACTTGTTGCATTTTTGACAAATGTCTTTTGCCTTTTCATTTTTTCAAGGTAAATTCATATCTGAGAAACATTTTTGCAAGCCAGCCAGGAGAAATTGGTTCATCGAGCCTGACTGATGCCGAAGGACAAAGACCCCTGCTGGAATGTATTCACATGTGCACAACAAGACCAGTGAGCAGATGCCATAATTGATTAAAACTTCTGCTGGATCCGGAGGGTGAAGGGCCTTACGGAAGCCACCGTCACAGAGTAAGAGACTACATTAGGCCTGGGCAGAGTTTGTGTAGTCTCGCTTTGCAAAACTCCATAGAGTGGCTAAAAAACTCTACAGCGCTACGCGGAGTTCAGTGTGAGGAGTTTGCCGGTGCACTCAGTTCACGTTGTGAAGCGCAATGCAGAATTCGTCCTCACGTTCCAAATCATGCGCGAACAGCACCACGCGGTTCGCATGGCCGTGGCCATCTTGTTTTTCTTCTCTGTTTATGTTGCTGGGTCCCTAATTTTCAGTTCCTCTTAATCCCTTTAATGCTTTCCCTTTCAAATTTATCTACCTGTCATATAATATGAATTATATTATTGTGTGTTCTTATGTTTGTGAATTTCACATTTTTTTTTAATTTTTGGGTGTTTTTTGTGACTTTTTGCATTTTGTTTATTTTTCCCCTTACTTCCTTAGTTCTTCTTTCCTTTTCGTCCTTTTCCTGTTTCCTTTTTAATCTTTCTTTACCCCACCCAGTGCCATGGCAAAGGGTCGCTTACTTTGCGGGTGTCGCTGCGCTGCCCAGGGTGCAGCCCCGGGCGATCTTCATCGAGAGGTGGCAGCAATCGTTCTTTATGTGCAGCACCACCTCCATTTCATGCTGGCAGCATGCCCAGCAGTGGATACCCCCTGTGTGAGTGTGGGCTGTGCTGGGGAAGGGTGTGACAGTGCGTGGGGTGTGCCAGCCAGGTTTGGCACACCGTCCAGTAGCTGACGCACCGATGGGCAGAAATTTTGCCCGGGAGCAGGTCTTCTTCGACCTGCTTGATGTTGAGATTCTGTGGCTCATTGAGTATTAATTTAGTTGTGTCTCTACAATGCTAACATTTTTTCAAACAGCAGCTTTCACTCAGAGGTAAGTTACATTTAGTTTACGTTAAGAATATTATTTATATGTGATCCAGTTTCTAGTGTCCGCTAGGCAGGTGCTCAGCACTAACTAATCGTACTCATCATTGAGGCTTGCTTTGACTGATTAATTAAGTATGCTGTACCTTAGGCTGTGGTAGAGGGCCCTCCACCTAAGCCGGAAGGGTAGAGAGGTATTCCTGGATGTGGATACATCCTCCAGAATCAAATATTACTTACTAAAGGTATCCCAACCTGTAAAATAAAGGCTCAGTACTAGACTCACTTGGTGTCAACCGCTCAGGAGCAGCAAAGGGAGCAATCCCTTTTTGTTAAGTAACCCTCACACACCCTATTGGTGTCATGCTTCATCATAGGGTTCACCCTGACTCCTAGAGGTCAGGTTGAGCTCGACCATATTTCAGGGAGCGCTTAGGAGAGATAGGCCAGGGGGTCTAAAGATAAAAATCCTACTCCGTCTCCAGGTATCCCTTTATTAGTGGAGACGTAGTGGATATTAAAAATAGTTATATACAAGGGGTCGTCAGGAAGTGATGGTCCTATGACCCTAGTGTCATGCCAACATGTTTCAGCCCTATATAAATGCCACTTGGGTCCCGGGCTTTCTTCAGGGCAAACAGAGATTCCATCCCTTTACTTTCGTAGTACTGCTAATCATATATCTCTGCTACTGTCTAATGGTTGTTGCAGCTCATCTATTCTACACTAGAATAACAACTGTTCAATAAATACTTATTGAAAACGCCCAACCTGTTGATTCTGTGTATCTCTCTTTCTCCCTCTCTCTCTCTCTCCCTCCCCCTCTCCCTCTTTCTCCCTCCCTCTTTCTCCCTCTCTCTCTCCCCCTCTCCCTCTCTCTCTCTCTCTCGCTCTCTCTCTCTCTCCCTCTGTTTCTCTCTCCCTCTGTTTCTCTCTCCCTCTCTCTCTCTTTCGCTCTGACTCTCTCTGTACTTTTATGAGCGCATGACACACCTTCTTATCTAGATTTCTGTTTTGCAGGCTGTGACTTGCAGATTGTCCTGAGAAGACCCTCCATGCCTCTTCAGTATTCTTGTTTTGGTTTTGTTCTGTAATAAACGTATTATTTGTATTTCATGATGCGGATGTCTGACTCTCCCTTTTCTGTCCACAGATGTATGTTAGGTTTTGTGAGTGGGCGGCTTCATGCAAATTGTTTTGTGCATGATTTTGGTAACGTTGTTGTGACATTTCTTAGTCCGGGGAGAGTGGGGGGGAGGTGGTGCCTGTAGTGGGGCCCGGGGGGTGGGGTCCTGGGGGTGGTTGCGGTGGGTGTTGTTGCCCTCTCGGGGCTCAGGGATGCATGGTGAGTGGCTCCATGGCATCTGTTGTTCTTCATGTGTGGCTCTGGGCTGTGCTCCCTTTGATGGTGCCGGTTGTCGTCCGACTTTACACCAGGTCAGAGCAGGTGTTAATTTCCTGCAGTTAACGAGCCTTATCGCTTGTTTTGTGTTCTCATCGCAGATGTGGCTGGTCGTTGAGAATGTTGTGGTGTGCTGTGGTCGGGGATTTTTGCACGGGAACGCCTACTCTGCATCTCATTAGCGATAGTTGCCGTGGTCTTCGGTGGCGATGTAGTTTGCGGCTGCTATCGCGGGTAAACTGGTGGTATAGGCTGTTAACACCAGCTTGTGAATGGGGCGATGTATTTATCGCGACTTTGGCTGCGATAAAGTGCCGGTAACTCGGCGATAGTTCCTTGAGAATATGCCCCTATGAGAGCAATATGCAAATAGGAAGAAATCACAGGTTCAAGGTTGGTGTCCCTAGAATCCTAATTTAAAATCCTAATTTATGGTGAATTCTGATTTTAAATTACAAATCTGAAAATACCACTTTCAGAAAATTGGCATTTTTTTACTTTAGCCATTTGGTGCCTGCTGCCTATCTCTGACCACATCTTTGGGCTGGGTGACATCTGGGCTTTGTGCATTCCCCCTAAACAGCTAGACACAATGGGAGCTTAAGTGTGTCTTGATGGGCCATCCTGGCAGGATGGGATGGAGAAGCTGGACACAGCCTCACTTACACATAAATAGGCATTGTCCTGTCCCCACATAAAGGGTTACATACCCCATGTAGTGAGTATGGATGCAGGACAGGGAGGGCAAGACCTCTGTGCACTTCAAATGCCTGTTTTTGAAGTTTCCCCCACTTCAAAGGCCAAACTGGGTATAAGTACTGGACCTCTGCCACTGCCGCTTGAGTATACTTCTGGACCAGTTAAGACTCTGCCAATAAGGACTGCCTTGCTGCTAGTAGGACTGCCACTCTGCTGAACTCTTGCTTTGCTGTACGGAAAACAACTGCCTGCTGCTCTCTTGCCTGGGTGAGTGTAGTGGACCTGTGTTGCAAAGTCATCCTGTGCCCCGGGCACCCCCCAATTTTTTGCTGACTGGTACTGGTGTTAACTGACTCTGACTGACCCTGGGCTTTGCCTAACCAGGCCCAGGGCCAGTGCTATGCTGAAAACACTTAGAATACAGTGAAAACACCTACATACACTAGGGTATACTATGGGTTGGGGTACCCCTGTGATTGGCATGACCTACCCTATAAGACCCTAGTACATAATAGGGCAGGGGGATTGAAACTACCTATCAGTCCCTAGTATATAGTAGGGCATGGCAGTTTGGAGGCCAGCAGCCTTTTCTGCACTTGCATGTGTGCTCTGCTGAAGCCTGAGGTCAGTTTAAAAGCAGCCCTGGGTTCCATGACTGCTTTTAAAAAGTAAATTGTGCCCAAACTCGACCTTGGTGTTTGGGGAACTTAATAATGGATAACCTACAATGTTTTGGCATATTAGGAACCCCCAGGGTCTCCCCTCGGTGTCCCAGGGGTGGGGGGTCAGGTATTTATAAGGTGGACATTATAAAATGAGTTTTATATGCTCTGGGTTAAGTGAAATTTCACATTTCACTCCCCACATTGTGATAAAGTGCTGCCCAAATTCGACTTTGATGCTAGGAGTACTGTGGAGGGAGGATCTGCAATATTTCTACAGATTCAGAACCCCTAAAATGTCCCCTAGGTGATCCATGGGGTGGGGGTCCTGTAGATATAGGTGGAGTACTTATAAAATATGTTTTTGTAAGTCCTGGTGCTGGAAAGATGGCCCAAGTCATTTTTCCCATTGCAAATCCCATGCCACATAGGTTAACATGGCAAGAAGTTATTAACAAATAACTCCTGACAGGAGAATGATAGAACTTCCATTCAAAGACTTCCCAGAATGGTAGTGATAAATCCAACAATATGATATTGTTGAATTTCTCCTAAAATGTCCAACAAGACGTTTTAAGACTTTCTTGTTTGTAGGTCCGGATTCAGCCTTCCAGGGGTCTGTCCTGATTGATCAGAGTTAAGTGGATTAGCCAGGCTGCTTTGAAGAGGTCATAAAGAGCCCCTGGGGTTAACCAGCTCTGCTGGGAGGGCAGTGTGCTACTGCACAGGAATGCCAGAGCAGGTGGAGGAGTCGTAAACCATGGTCTTCAAAGGAAAGGGGAAGGCCTCAGTGTCAGTTACCAATCTTCTCTTTTGACCCCAAGCCAGAGCTAGGATTAAGGAAGGAATGAGCAGATGCAAGGGGGAGAGTCTAGGGAAATTAGCCATCCTAGGGGTGTGTTTAGCCAGCTCTTAACTCTCTGCTGGAAAATCAGCCATTATGAATTTGGAGATTTTGGTGCACTCTGGAACACAATAATGCCACACTCTACAGGATGTGGTCATAACCTTGGGGAGTTACCCTGCCCCATTGGTCAGGAGTGACCTCCTGCTTGACCCAGAAAACTTGGAATAAGTATCTGAGAGGGGCAGAGTCTCTCAGATCTGCTGCTTGAAACTTAAGAAAGTAAGACGTTGTGCCATGCTGAGAAGTTTGATGTGCAATTTCTAAGGCCTGCCCTCTGAGGACTGCACCATCTGGAACTACAGCCCTGTGGACTACCTTGCTGTGAAAACGAGTAAAGAGTGGACTCCCTGCAAGCTACAGTTTAAAAGAGCTCACCTGGATCATCACCACCAAGAATCCTCAACCTGGAAAACTACCAGTGGATTTGTAAGGGTTTTGTCAAAGTGGATTGTGGGAATTGAAGTCCTCAACTTTCAAGGACCATCTTGGAGCTTCCAGACCCTTGGAGTGAGTTTGAGACACTTTGGGACCCTTTGGGGAACTTCAGGAAGAAGGTCCAGGAGTTTGGAGAACTTTGGAGCAACTTTGGAAAAAAGCTCCATAAGGGGACCGACTCAACCTGGTCAGCCAAGCCGCCTGCCTTCAACCGCGAGCAGGCCAAGCCATCCAGGTTCGTCCCGCTGAAAGCTCCGTAGGTCCGACTTCCAGAGTTTGACCGGGAGTAGAAGAAATCCGAGGCCGGCGAACCCTCACCGAATCCGGCCTGGTGAAGAGCATCGAGGGACCCCACCAGAAAAAGCTCCAGAAAAGTTTCTAAGTCCGAAGGTAAAAACTGAGACCGGGACCTACCGCGAGGGGTAGCCGCTCAGGGCTCCATCGCGGTCAGCCTGAAACTTTGACTTTGAGCCGATCTATCGCGACCAGCTATCCCAATATGGTGCTATATGTTTCTAAGTGTTATAAAGTGATAAATCTTTAAAAATTCATATCTCCAGTTTCCTACATTGGATTTTTGTCGTTTTGGTGTCATTTTAAAGAAAATAATATTTCCTATTTTTATAAATTAGTGTTGGATTTTTATTATGCATTGTGTCTTAATTGTTTACTGAATTGGTGTTTTTAGATGCTTTACATACCTGTCTTTGAAGTTAAGCATGCCTGCTCGCAGCCAAGCTACCAAGGATGAGCATGGGAATACTTTTCTAAGACCTATGCTGAGTCCTATCATGTGTTAGTGGCCTTGTTGCCAGTGGTAGACCTACATTTGCCCCTACCAATAATCCACTTTCCAACAACCTGCATCACTTGAACTCAGAGTGACTGCTAGGGCCAGCTAGTTGTTCCTGATCTGAAGTCTCACAGGCATACAAGACTTCTAACCAACCTGCTTTTACACCTTTACTTTGCCATCTGTGAGTTTTCCCTGCCAAGTGGTGCCACCCCAGTCCTTGACCCTTGGAAGGAGGGCTAAGGTGTTTCTCCAGTGGAAACAAAGCATCCTCTGCTGAGCAATGCCTCCCTGAGTAGAACCGCCACATCTCTTTGGCTGAGCGGTGCATCTTTGAGCAGAACAGATGCATTTCCACTGTTGATTGGATTGGATCCGTCACAAAAGACTCACATCTCCGTTGCATCCAGCATCTTGGAAGTGACGCATTGCCTTCGGAACCACCACTTCGTGACACTTTTTGTGGTGCAAGCTCCTCTCATCCCTTGTCAACGGCAATCTCTGCGACAACGGCAAACGTCTGCATAGCAACTTCACTGCTCATCGGAACTTACGCATCGTCTCAGCTGTGCCTTCCATCCTCTACATTGGCATTTACATCGCAAGCCCCGTCGACAGGATCCATGATGCCAATGCATCATGACCTCACACCGCAGCCTTGTTGCATCTCGGAACAGATGCGTTGCCTCTGCTGCGTGACACATCTTCGACGCAGATCCACACAATGCTCCTTCAATGAGTAATTCAGGTACTTTGGTTCAGCAGGCCTAACTGAGTCCATGTAGCCAGCCTGCGTGGCATCATGGTCAGCCAAATATTTGACTTTGTCCCGGTCTGGCGCTACCAGTTATCCTGAATAGCGCTTTTTGCTTCTTAGTGCTATTTTCCACTATAAACTTTAAAATTCAATATCTCAAGTTCTACTTATTGGATGTTTGTCATTCTGGTCTTGTTTTATTTATTAAATTAAGCTCTATTTTATTAACCTGATGTGGAATTCTTTTGTGCAGAATAGTAACTGTTTTACTGTTTGAAGTGTTGCACAAATGCCTTACACATTGCCTCTAAAGTTAAGCCTGACTGTTCTGTGCTAAGCTACCAGAGGGTGAGCACCGGTTAGTTTAGGGTGTGCTTGTGACTTACCCTGACTAGGATTCTGGTTACTGTAGACAATGCTTATACCCCAGGCAACCAAGAACACATTTTCTAAAACCATTTATTTTCAGCTGCACTGTGTTAGCTTTTATCCTCTTCTTCATTCTACCATAGGGTGATAGGGCAATTTCCCTCTCACCCATTAACACCAGCCAATCTTGCCATATGCTATTATCTGCTCTCTTCTCACATCACTCTTCAGTCCACTGTGTATATCCTTATATTAATGTATTTTCTCATTTCACCTCCCTCTTCAGCCCCCTGTGTGGGTCCATATGATACCATCTGGTCTCCTCGCACATCTCCTTAGACTCCTGTGTGTTTTTATGTTAATGTCTGTTCTCTTCTCACATCTATCTTCAGCCTCTTGTGAGTGTTCTTATGTTAATATCTCTTCTCCTCTCACATCTATCTTCAGCCCCTTGTGAGTGTTCTTATGTTAATATCTGTTACCCTCTCACATCTCTCTTCAGCCCCCTGTGAGTGTCCTTATGTTAATATCTGTTCCCCTCTCACATCTATCTTCAGCCCCCTGTGAGTGTTCTTATGTCAATGACTGTTCTCATCACATATCTCTTCAGCCCCCTATGTGTGTCCTTATGTTAATGTCTGCTCCCCTTTGATCTCTCTTCAGCCCCCCTTTGAGTGTCCTCATGTAAACGTCTTTTCTCTTCTCACATCTGTCTTCAGCCCCCTGTGTGTATCCCTTGTTAATGTCTGTTCTTCCCTAATATCTCTTTTCAGCCCCTTGTCTGTGTCCTTATGTTAATATCTGTTCTCCTCTGACATCTACATTGAGCCTTCTGCATGTGCACTTATGTTAGTGTCTGTCCCCCTCTATTCAGCCTTGTATGAGTGTCTTTATGTTGCTGTCTCTTCTGCTCTCACATCACTCATCACCGCCCTATGTGTGAACTTATGTTAATGCCTCTTGGGGTCAAGTTGTTGTAAATTAAAGAAGCATTGGCAAAGCCAATGGATCTTCCCCTTGGGACCTATTGGCTTTGCCGACGCTGAGTAGCATGTATGCACGCATGCACCACCACACATATGTGCACCTACAAAATGACATGAGTGCCATTCTCCTGTTTTTATTGACCAATCTAAGACCGTGAACACTACTTACATCAGTATATACATGATTTAGCTAGAACTTTTGATGTAGCATAGCACCCAGCAGTAAATGGCAGATTGTAGGCTCTCCAAAAAGTACAACAATCGCCAAAGAATTTTTTTAAATCCCCACGATAGGTAGAAGAACAATATTGGGGCACTTGGGGATAAGCTCCATGGGAAAGTAGATAAAATGAACATAAACCAGGGTGGTCTCATGACCTGCTGAAAGAAAAAGGAAAAAGTAATTCCCTAAAGCTCAGCAGTGGATGGATACAAGCTATCCAGTCACAAGGATAGTAAACAGGTTAGGCTCCAGGGCATTGACAAAAAAACATAAGGGGAAGTCAACACATTGAATAAAAAGCAAGCAAATGAGAGTTTGTTAATATCGGTGAATGTGATGTCAATGTACGTCATAATATATGTACACATAACAAATATCAAAACTGGTAAATACGATGTTGATGTATGCCATGATAAATGTATGCATAGTTCTGAGAATGTTGGTAAATGCGATATCAATGACCACCATGTTATATGTACACATAATATTTAACTCGTATCATTGCTGTCAGAGATACGTGGTCAGACAGGCCCTGCGACCCAAACCCAAGCCTACCGATTAATAGGTCACAATTGGGGTTGCACTTAGCCTGAAAACGATGACGCAAACAGGGAAAACCCAGATCAATCCTGCAGATAGGCAGCTACACTACAAAAGGTCAGAAGAGATTGACCAAAATAAAACACGTTTTGCCAAAGGGGATCACATTCCAAAAATACCACAAAGTCAGATGCCACATGTAGTTAGGAACACTAAGCCAATCAGAACACAGCATGCAAACTACACGCAGTGATCATGCGCTCCCCATGCTGGACATCTGGAAATATACACACTGGCTCACAAAGTCGCGAGACACCTATGCCCCCTTATCTGATGGTTTAATTTATGGTTCACGCCTAGGCTTGGATTTACGTGCTCTTCAAGAATGTGTAATCGGTTTATTGTACTTCAAGAACTGTATATAATACCACCCAAAACCTCTGTACATCGAGACAGTCTTCAGACACGACTCTGCTGCTGCTCTTCAAGCCACTGCATTTAATTAAACCAACTTGTTGCATTTTTGACAAATGTCTTTTGCCTTTTCATTTTTTCAAGGTAAATTCATATCTGAGAAACATTTTGGCAAGCCAGCCAGGAGAAATTGGTTCATCGAGCCTGACTGATGCCGAAGGACAAAGACCCCTGCTGGAATGTATTCACATGTGCACAACAAGACCAGTGAGCAGATGCCATAATTGATTAAAACTTCTGCTGGATCCGGAGGGTGAAGGGCCTTACGGAAGCCACCGTCACAGAGTAAGAGACTACATTAGGCCTGGTCAGAGTTTGTGTAGTCTCGCTTTGCAAAACTCCATAGAGTGGCTAAAAAACTCTACAGCGCTACGCGGAGTTCAGTGTGAGGAGTTTGCCGGTGCACTCAGTTCATGTTGTGAAGCGCAATGCAGAATTCGTCCTCACGTTCCAATTCATGCGCGAACAGCACCACGCGGTTCGCATGGCAGTGGCCATCTTGTTTTTCTTCTCTGTTTATGTTGCTGGGTCCCTAATTTTCAGTTCCTCTTAATCCCTTTAATGCTTTCCCTTTCAAATTTATCTACCTGTCATTTAATATGAATTATATTATTGTGTGTTCTTATGTTTTTGAATTTCACATTTTTTGTAATTTTTGGGTGTTTTTTGTGACTTTTTGCATTTTGTTTATTTTTCCCCTTACTTCCTTAGTTCTTCTTTCCTTTTCGTCCTTTTCCTGTTTCCTTTTTAATCTTTCTTTACCCCACCCAGTGCCATGGCAAACGGTCACTTACTTTGCAGGTGTCGCTGCGCTGCCCAGGGTGCAGCCCCGGGCGATCTTCAGCGAGAGGTGGCAGCACTCGTTTTTTTTGTGCAGCACCACCTCCATTTCATGCTGGCAGCAGGCCCAGCAGTGGATACCCCCTGTGTGAGTGTGGGCTGCGCTGGGGGAGGGTGTGACAGTGCGTGGGGTGTGCCAGCCAGGTTTGGCACACCGTCCAGTAGCTGACGCACCGATGGGCAGAAATTTTGCCCGGGAGCAGGTCTTCTTCGACCTGCTTGATGTTGAGATTCTGTGGCTCATTGAGTATTAATTTAGTTGTGTCTCTACAATGCTAACATTTTTTTCAAACAGCAGCTTTCACTCAGAGGTAAGTTACATTTAGTTTACGTTAAGAATATTATTTATATGTGATCCAGTTTCTAGTGTCCGCTAGGCAGGTGCTCAGCACTAACTAATCGTACTCATCATTGAGGCTTGCTTTGGCTGATTAATTAAGTATGCTGTCCCTTAGGCTGTGGTAGAGGGCCCTCCACCTAAGCCGGAAGGGTAGAGAGGTATTCCTGGATGTGGATACATCCTCCAGAATCAAATATTACTTACTAAAGGTATCCCAACCTGTAAAATAAAGGCTCAGTACTAGACTCACTTGGTGTCAACCGCTCAGGAGCAGCAAAGGGAGCAATCCCTTTTGTTAAGTAACCCTCACACACCCTATTGGTGTCATGCTTCATCATAGGGTTCACCCTGACTCCTAGAGGTCAGGTTGAGCTCGACCATATTTCAGGGAGCGCTTAGGAGAGATAGGCCAGGGGTCTAAAGATAAAAATCCTACTCCGTCTCCAGGTATCCCTTTATTAGTGGAGACGTAGTGGATATTAAAAATAGTTATATACAAGGGGTCGTCAGGAAGTGATGGTCCTATGACCCTAGTGTCATGCCAACTTGTTTCAGCCCTATATAAATGCCACTTGGGTCCCGGGCATTCTTCAGAGCAAACAGAGATTCTCTCCCTGGATATTCAAAAGGAGTGATTTCTAACCCTGGGCATAATACTTTGCTACGCTCACGGAGCATGCAAAGTTTGTGTTACTACGCACTACACAAAGTGCACGTAGCAGAGTAAAAAAACTCTGCTAATCGACGTAGCGTAGCAGCAGTATATTAAACACATACAAATGCTTTGTTAAAGCAATTTTCTATGCTAAAAAGCATATAACAAATTCACAAAAGTGAACTTTGACAATGAAAATATCAAGCAATGAGAGAGGTGATGATTTTGGGTTCCCCCTAACCTAGGGGAGGACCAAGCAGATGCCTTGAACACAAAAAGCATATCATGTGAACGATTCAGTGGTGGTCCCTTCCTCCTAGGACCACCCCAAGCACAGTTATGGGCAAAAATACAATCCCAACCAAAGGCCCTGCAAACCATTATGGGACGAGATTAGCAGTGGGCAGTGAATATTATAGTGTCCAATATCAAAATAATTCTACAAAGAGCTGCAGTTCAACTAGTCGTTACTAGATGTCCCTCACGAGTCAAATGCAAAAGCATTGAAATTATTAATACATCAAGCTGCAGTTCCACTAGTCGTTACTAGATGTCCCTCACGAGTCAAATGCAAAAGCATTGAAACCCTTTCATGTTCGCTAAAACGGCGATAATTTTAACGTGGGTCTTGCTAATATGCCCCCTTATCTTAGTTTCCTTGAAATACTTCTTCCTCTAAAAAATGACTGAAAGCGTGGAAAACACGGAGGGAGTATTGCATAGTTTTCACCTCCAGATGATAAGGTTGATGCAGATGCAATTCAGATTGCAGAAAATCTTAGAAATACAGTCACCCTGAAACTAATTGCGCATGGTGTAACAGCCAGGGGTGGCATAGTAGCTTTCGTGATTAAGGCACATGAAGCATATAGAACAGAGGTATCTTATTCGTGGGTTACATTCCCAGCAGCAAATGCAAGAACGAAAACATTTTACTCCTACACAGAAGAAGATGCACCAGCGGAATATTGTCCGTTTGAGGACATTGAGGTTCCGCTCACATACCAGGAACAGTTATACTGGTTTAAAAGGCGCCCTACCCCATATAAGAAGAAGAGTGAGACTCGGCCTGCTCGGAAGAGAAGGGGCCACATGGCCTATATTAGCGGCCTACACACCACATCCTGACATTGAAACAATGCCACCAGGAGACTTACTCACACAACACAAAGAATTAATAAAAATTTACAGAAACTTTACGCAATTCGTCATGAGGACACTTACAGTCCAACCAGCAATAGTGGCAAAAAAAGGAACTCAAGCTCAGAGTACAGCAACTAACATCACAAACATTGCACGCAGTGATGGGTAAAATGCCCACAAAACGTGAAAAAATGCCATTCTGGGTGGCTCAGAAAATAACACAGCTAGAGGCAGTATTCCCGAATACTACCCCGTATGAAAAACACAGAATGCTAACAATCTGCTTGCCCATGGGGATAACACCACAAATAGAGGATTGTACCACTTGGGGTACAGTCTTTGCTGCCATTTATACCAGAACTCATGGTATCCCGTCATTAGCAGTAGTACCAAATGTATTGAGACAAATACAAAACGAGTACGGAGCAGAGCCTGCTCTGAACTTAGGCATGAAGTTACTAGATAACTATGCCCAGGTATCAGCCATAATATTAGCTAATATTAAAGGGGAAGCAGCTTCAGTGGCTATCCGCCAATGGCTAAGGGAGTTCAGTCCTTTAGAACAAGAACACGAACTACCAAAAATAATTGAAACTGCGTATGCAGAATTAGGCAGAGACATTTTGGGTGGTATAGTTTTAAAACCACAACTGATGGGCAGTCCTGAAAAGGACACTACTAAGCAGACACCTGCTTCAACAAAGAAGAAGTGGGACAATAAAAAACAACAAAACTTTAAAGGAAACAGATCTCAATCCAGAGGTAGATCTCCTCCACAGGAGCCCTCTGAAAAGAGGTATAACCTTAGGAATAGGGATAATATTAGGAAACCTGACAGGTATCAGGATACTGATACACGTTCCTCTCAGGGTTCATCAAAAAACTCAGAGAGGGAAGGACGGTCAGATAGACAAGAAGAGCGTACAAAGTCCAGAGACAAGCAGCACGCTCAAGATTACACTTCTAATAAAGAAGAGAAACCAAAGCAAAAGCACAGTTCAAAACGAAGAAGGTTGCAGGTCTAAAGATCAGACATTCCTAGAATTCTGAGGACTCGACTACTGAACGGGGAATGGGCTCTGACTATGCTAGACAGTGCGGCAGACGTAACAATAGCTTGCCAGAACCTGATTGAATTTCTGGTGACAGCGGACTTGAATGATTATATCACGGTAGAAACACCTAATACTAGGGTAAGTGTCCCACATAAGTTATATGAAATAACACTCCAAATGGAGGGGGACAAATGTAGGACAGTTAAAAGTCTCTTTTGGGAGAACTTGTCGTTTGGCTACGATATTTTGTTAGCTGAACAAGATTGGCCACCAGCATTCGTCATGGATTGCCCTAAAGGAGAAACAGTAATTTTACCAGCATTCTCAGATCATATTCCCAAGCACCTACAACACACATATGCGCAGGAATGGTGGTAGCCCAAGCCCCTGCATTGTACAAAAACCATGTTGGATGGGATGAAGATTCAACCCAGCACATAATTCCTTTAAAAAATACTCCAACTGCACAGAGGCAGTATCCAATAAAGCAAGAAGCTAAGAAACAGGTCAGGGAGATCTTAGATCAACTTGAATACCAGGGGGTGATTGAAAATTGCACCTCATCGGTGAGCAATCCTTTGTTTCTGGTCATGAAACCTGACAATTCATATTGTTTAGTTTTAGATTACAGACATTTAAACACTTGCACTAAGACATTTGTGGTCCAAAATGCACACAGTGCCGCATTAATGAATAACATTGTGTGGAAAAAATACAAAACAACACTTGATATCTCAAATGGATTCTTCTGCCAAAACATAGTGCCTGAAAGCAGGTATCTAACAGCATTCTCAGCGCTAAGTTCCCAGCGTTCATTTTGTCAACTCCGCCAGGGGTATAAGAACAGCCTCAGGGTTGTTTTCGGCCAGAGTAACTGAGTATCTTAAAAATTTGGATGAAGAGGCATTGTCCTATGTGGATGATATTTATCTAACGGACGATGACCTAGAGGATCACTTGAACAGAGTGAATACAAAAAGTTTGGGATTTACATCTGAGGGCTATAAATTCAACTTTAAAAAATCAAAAATTGCCCACCTCAGTGTCCTGTTTTTAGGATATGAGCTTTCAAGTGAAGGGAAAAACTTGGCAGCCAATTTTTTAGAAAAATGCACACTGCTCCAACCTCCAAAATCATTAAAAAACTTACAGTCAATTCTGGGATTCCTAAATTTTGGTAGAACATACATTTTAGATAATGCAGAAAGAGTAAAACCTTTCTACGATTTAATAAAACCTGATTTTTCAGTAAAGCAATGGACACAGGAACAGACAGATACACTTCGTTCCTTACAAGCTGACATGATAGCTTCCAAACACTAACAGACACTTGTAAACGTACGCAACCTGGTGATCCGTATAGTTGCGGGTCAGTCTGGGTACACCTATCTAACATATAATGAAGGTAAAATAGTACCAATCGCGTACAAATCACATTTGTACACAAATGCTGAGATGCGCTTCGCATCTACAGAAAAGTTCTAACAGCAGTACAGACTGCTGTAGTGAGAGAAAAAGCGTTGGCTCAGGGGAAACAAATAATAGTAGTGACTCCGGTTCCAGCCTTAGAGGCTGCAACAAAGGCAAGCATTCCTAACGCTAAAGCCTTACATCGAAGATTGATACAATGGGCTAATTCTCTCACTGCAACAGATGTAGAATACAGATACGACCCAAATTTAAAGACACAAGCATTTCTGCAATACGAACAAGAATATCCTCTACCAAACAAAATAATGCCTCTAGATCAGTATGAATATATAATTTACACTGACGGATCAGCTCAATATAGCGCGGCATGTGCAATCGTTAAAGGTCGCATGCAGGATGGAAAGTTCCACCCAAGTTGCACAAAAACGCAATCTCTAGGAGACTGCATGGCACAGCTGGCAGAGTTGAAAGCCTTGACACTGGCACTGGTAAATATGCATCGAGAATTCCCCACACTAATCGTGTGCGATTCCGTTTACTGTGTGCAGTTATATAATGAATATTTGCAGTACTGGGTTCAAAACGGGTTCAAAGATGGAAAAGGTGGCACAATTAAGCATAAAATGCTATGGGAACAGGTAGTGGAGTTGGAAACCAAACTACCGAGAGCTCAGGTGATACATACACTGAGTCATCAGTGTGATGGCGTTCACGTTGAAGGGAATTCATTGGCTGATGAAGCCGCAAAGGGAGCTGTACGCACAGCTTCTGTAGCTGCAATCACTTGTTCTAAAACGAGAATAGACGGTGAGATTATGGTATCTATCAATGCTTGTCGCAAAAACAGCGGAGCAGTACCGAAAAGGTTTCCACTCAAGTACTCCTACAAGTTAGATGCCAATAACATTCCATTTGCTCAGATTCCTGGAGTGGAAGATAGAGTCATTCCAAACATGGATCGTAGGTTAGGTTTAATTCTAGCAGCACACAAAGGGATAGGTTCTGCCCATGAAGGAGTTACGGCGACTGTTTCTTTATTGAAACAACGCTATTGGTGGCCTGGGTTAACAAAGCAGACTAAAGACTATGGGGCCGATTCCGATTCGGGCCGGAAATCTCTCCGACCGAGACGGACCCGGAGAGAATTCCAACCGAATCGGACCCGTGCAGCCCGACCGAACGAGTACGATGCGCACGTATGCCATCGGACTCGAGTCGGTCAGACTCCCATTGAAGTCAATGGGAGCCGGTCGTACAACGTGTACGCGGGCTCCCATTGACTCAATGGGTGTGAGGCGGACAAGGGCGCCCCCTACAGCGTGTACGCGGCGAAGCGACTCGCGCCGTACACGCACAGGTAGGGGGACCCATGGGTCCCCCCTGCGTGCGACTCGCATGGCTACGCGTACAGGGGGGTCCGACACGGACCCCCAAAGTACGGCTCCGACTGCTCTTTCGAGCCGGAGTGCGCGGCTCGGTCGGACTGCTCGCAGCGCGCATCGTACTTACCCGGCCGGGGAACGTCTCCATTGCGCGGTGCGAGTCGAGTCCGAGCGAGTCGGTCGGTGCGGTTAGACCCGGGAACGAGTCGGTCGGAGCGGTCGGGACGCCCGGATGAGTCGGTCGGCGATTTTGCATCGTACTCGCTCGCCCGGACGCGCGTACGAATCGGTCGGGAAATAGGGCTCCGAATTGGATCCGGTTAAGCCGAATCCGATTCGGAGCCCTACCGGCCGAGATCAGAATCGGCCCCGTAGTCTTGAAATGCGACATCTGCCAGCAGATGAAAGGTTCCACCATAACACGTCCAGCACAGACACCTTTATTAATATCTGATAAGCCACTAGCGTGTGTTTACTTGGACCACTGCGGCCCCTTACAATCTGATGGGGCTTACAAGTATATCATGGTTGCAGTGGATTACTGCTCAAGATGCCTATGGGTGTGGCCCCAACGCTTGGCTGACGCTCGAACTGTTATAAAAGATTTGCGAGTCTTTATAGGGACATACTCAATTGGCACATTATATTCTGACCAGGGCCTTGTGTTTAGCTCTCAGGCTTACAAGGAGGCCATGCGAGGATTGGGTGTAGCATTGCGGTACTCCTCTCTGTACCATCCCGAGGGAAATTTGGTTGTGGAGAGAAAAAACCGAGACATAAAGCAGTCTTTAACAGCGAGAGTATTAGGCATGGGTGAGAGTTGGGTGAAACATCTGTATGGAGTACAGCGAGCATTGAACAATATGCCAAGAAGTTATCTAGGGGGGTCACTCCATATGAGGTCCTATTTAGGACAAGAATGTGGGTACCTGATCTTGATTGTGAAGGCACAGTGGCGGATGAAAAGCCTTTTGACATCCATGATCGTTTGGCTGTTTTACAGGATCTAAATGATTCCAGGACACAACAAAGTAATGTCCATATAAAGCAGACCGCCACTGGGGAAGTCAAATCAGTCACCGCAAGACCTGTCTGGATCCCAAAAGTCGGGGATCTGGTCAGAGAGAAGATAGCAGACAAGAAAAAATGTGGGCCATCATACAGAAAACCTGTACAGGTCCTAGCAGTTGAAGGAAAAAAAACTATACTTCTACCGCCTCTTGCTGGAAAAAAGGAGAAAAGATTTGTCTCAATCGACCTAATCAAAACACACTATGTGGCCGATACTGAGTAGTAGGCCACATGGACTCCAAAGTAACAGACGCCCTCCTCTCACTACAAATCAAGAAGTTCAATCGGAAAGACTCATCACGTGCGAAGAGTCTCCTGCACGGAATGATGGACCATGCAATAATGCTATGGAACTCGTTCCCCTTGAACCTGAAGTTCAAATTCAGAACCAAAATGAAAAATAGATTTCAATTCGACCAAATACGGACGTCTACATCAACATGCCTCAACAAGAGTAAACTACAATTTCTACAAATCCTGATGCAATACCAACAATTGATCGAACTGCTTCTGGCTATTTCATTAACTTTTTGATAAGTTTTCTTTGGATCCAAGTGAACCTGAAACGATGCCATCCCAAAAATCACACAAACAGCAAGTTAAAAACTTTCTGAACTTCCGCAAAAAGACTTACCTGGCATCACCTTGGGTTGAACTATGGGTAGTCACCGGGATACTTTTCTTTTTTTTCTGGCTAGGCTTAGTAATAGTTTTTAGCATGCTTATTAATGGAAGATACCTTCGACAAAGCTCTGCAGCCCAAAAGGTGAACTTAATTTTGAAACCACACCAATCATCTCATCGAGAACAAAGAGACTTGTCATCAGTGAACATTACAGCAGTTCATATACCCGATGGTATAGTATGGGACAAGGTTGATTTCGATATATTTGGTCCGACTGAACTTTTAAGAATTCCTCATTTATTTAAAATATCGTTGAGTGATATCATAACCTCAAGTACATTTTCCGATGATTGGGATTTTGAGACTGCAAATAACATGTTGTCTGATTTGGAAAAATCTGCTGCATTTTCTAATAGTGAAACATTGGAAAGCATATCAGATTTCGAAAGTATGTATTCTTATCAACACTATGGTCATCACTTTCTGCATAAATCTGTAAATCCTAGAAATGTGTTCACTTATCACCAGTGGGAACATTGTCCAACACCGCCGAAAGGCAGTTCAAAAACATTTGCACAAAAGTTTCCATATTTTTCAGGGTTTAATATGTCTGACCCAGCCTCATGTTATTATAAGGTTGCACCAACATCAGCACAGAAAAATATGTTAACAAACACCAAACACCAAACAGATTTACTCTGCTTCCTTTATTGCCCAGTTGTCTGAACAAGGTTTCTACTTATGGAAAGACACCATAGACTTAAAATCAGTCTGGGGTACTGGCAAGTTCAGGGAACAGAAGCTTTATTTAGAGCATGCCTTATCTATCAACAAATCATGTTTTTAAACGAGACAGTGCAACAGACATCTTGCCTTGGACTAACCAAGAACAAAGACCTGAACACACCTCGGTTGCCAACTCCATCAAACACCGAGGGCAACATAACATCAGAGAAAGGGATTATGTTGAATGACATTATACAATATACCCCGATTGGAAGAAATGGTTGATTTGGGCCACAGACACTAATATCTGTGAGGCAAGATTCATGGTTAAAACCGAAGGATTCGCTATCTATAGGCCAGATCCATGTTATGTACAGAGAGAACATCCAGGGGTAGTGACATCCTACAGTGTTGGGAAGTTGTGCCTTGATTGGCTAAAAACCTCAACACTCACACAGGTGAAAAAACACTTATCCTTACTGTCACAGGATGTGGATCTCAGGGATTTTTTACTAGGTCCCAGGAAGTCACGTCAGAAACATTTCTATTATGCTGTCTACAATGAAATTTGGAAAATATCCCAACAAGAGGCCGCAGAGAGGTTACGGGAAATAGACCGTATAAATCTAGAAAAATCTCTAGCAGTGGTAGACAAAGGGTTAACTACATTGACCGCCAGGATATATTCCTTAGGCAACATTGTATCTTCTGCGATAGACATACTGGATTAGGATTTGGCCATATTACAACACAGGCAATCTCAATTACGTTCTATTATGTTATTAAGCTGGACGCTGCAATCTTTGCGTGCAGGATATGTGCCTAGGCATTATATCAACAGTACGTCCCTGTTTTCTGAATACAATCTAACGGATAAACAGATAGAAATGGCACAAAGGGGAGCAAAATATACAATGCTGCACATCCAAAAACTGGATAGATTAGCATTCACAGTGGCAGAATCACCGTCCACAGAATGGCTAATCCATGGCCACATAACTCTACCGGTCACTACTTTTCAGTTTCAATATTGCCTTGAACAAAAGCAGGCAGACAGATATGAAGAAATGGGTAAGGAATACATTAAGGAATCATGGGTATTACCATACAGATTTCGATGCCGAAGTGGGGATTGAGAAGTGTTTCTGAGCGGTACAAACTGTGAGAACGCTTTAAGTGGATCACTCATATGCCAGGATATAATGCTGCACGGGGCTTGTAATGGTTCTGTGGCAAACCTGTCCTGCCATTTGAGGGGTACCCCAGCTGCAGTGATTACTCCAGTATTCGGGCTACTTTCAAATGGGAGTTACTTGATGCTGAACAGTCAAGGCTGCTGCGGAATGCTCCCGGGCTTCGCATATCTGGTAACCTTGAGCTCCAGGGTTACTTGTTGTATGCAAGTATTGTTTCCACCAACACATACAGTCAGGGAGGCGCCGTTATGGCCTTCACTGAATGTTTCCTTAATACGGTTTGATACTCTAAGCAGAATGAAAGCCATGCTTCTACAGAAGTCTGTGCCCTTAACCTCCGCTCGAGAGTCTTTTGATCTCCAGATCGCATGGTGTTCGGCAGAGATACAGGCGCTTATTCATACAAACTGCCCTTTCCATTTCGCAGAAATGGTAAATCGTATCTTTAACATGTCTGATACGACAGGCATTGTCCACCTATTTAAGACCCTAGTTTCTGGACTTCTTAGCACCTTTCAGACGGTACTTGCAGTTATACCAAACTTCATACACTCCGTATTCGGAAGCATCTTTGGAGGACTTCCGCTCATCCTATTTCTAGTAGCAAGTATCCTGATTGTTTTATATTTTCTACGCAATGGATGTCCCAGTCACCCAGGAGATGGAAAAAGCACTCCTGGAACGTAAATACCGTGACCGCATGGTACAGCTTCTAGGCACGCCTCGCCTAAGAGAACTAAGAGAATATTGGTTCTTGTCATTTTGACCAGTCTGGATGGACTGCATCTTAACTGTCCTCCGATGCCTGTTTTGCAGAGAAGAATGCGTGTTAGACCTTTGTTTGGCACTCCCATCATGTGCGCAACCGGACGTGAATGCTTTACTGGACCTGATAACGTCCCATGTTCTGCAGTGTCCTCAGCGTATTCCAATGTTGATGGCGGCATTCCTAGAGCCCCCACAGGTAGTAATAGCACCTGTTGGTATGGACACCGGCTCCTACTCTGACACCCAGGCTTTGGACGGCGCACAATCTGCCCCAGCATCGGCTGCGGACAGTGTGGAACTGATCTGTGCTCAATTGACATACTTTGCGAGGTGCTACAGGGGCTGTCTACTGCGGAAGCAAGCAACGAAAATGTTGCTTCTACCAGCCAGGACACATAAACATTTGACTCATTTGGCTCGTCGTGTGCTGAAAGAAATTCGCCCTTTTTTAAAACAAAGCTCGAATTTGGAACTCAAAACAAAAATTTACATTCCTTTCATTTTTTGGGCATGCATGGCTTTCTAATGCTTATAGTGCTCCGGACTATAACTAAGGACACTTAAGAGCTATAGCTTGCAAAATTTATTTTTTAGACAGTTTTAACTTTTTTAGAAATTTTAGATACTTTTAGCTAAACAGATGTTTTTAAGCTTTGTGCGTACCAATATCTAGTTCGGCTAGAAGTATAGTAATAAGTTACTAATGTCATCCAGTCAGAAGAGGAGTGGGTGTTATATTCCATATAGGTACCCTATATAGGCGCAGGTAACATTGCAACCTTTCACCTATATTCTTCCCTACATTACATACATAACGGTTCTTAGGGACTGACCTTTTACCTAGATACGACACTGCATTCAGAACGCGGGTTTCCCCCTAGTTCGAATCTCATACATTATGCATGAGGCTTCTTGGAAGCACAGCAGGACTAACAGCAGGAGGAACATCTCCTGTATAATATCTCTGTATAAAGTTCAGGCCCAATGTCATCCTTTAGGCCGACACAGTAACACAGCTAGGTAGGACCCCTGGGGAGACCTATGGGTATATATACATCACATCTTGCTTAGAAAGACAGAGGAGACTGAGTCTTCCCAGCTGACACACTGACCAGAGACGTTGAGGTTCCTGCATGCAGACGCTCCAGCTCGCAGTGGTCTAACATCCCTCACGGGGTGTCCAACTCGAGACCAGGACGGGTCCCATATTCTCTCATTTTCAGGTAATGGGGTTGACTAGATCCTAGAGGGTTTCTTGGCATAACACCTACACAAATGCTAGATACATTTAGGTACATCTAGTTAGGGAGGCATTGTAGAAGTACGCACTTTTTATCATGTGTTTTATGTACTTGTATATATTCATGATTTCTGCAAGATGGTAGAACTATACCATCCCTTTACTTACGTAGTACTGCTAATCATATATCTCTGCTACTGTCTAATGGTTGTTGCAGCTCATCTATTCTACACTAGAATAACAACTGTTCAATAAATTCTTATTGAAACACCCAGACTGTTTATTCTGTGTATCTCTCTGAGACAAACTAAGAGAGCATGAGTGACTGAGCGAAAGGTATATATTGTTTCCACAATTCTGAGGGATCAGGGTTGTCATGTTCTAAGGTTGTCAGAATCTATTCTCTCCTTGGTAAGAGGAGATTATAGTGGCACTGTGAGCTAGCTAATACAGACAGGCTAAAGTATCCGGTGGGGGTGCTCGGAATCAGTCTGCCACCAATCCCACAGTTTATGTTATCCAAACCCGCAGATCCTGTATAGGTAATATAGGAACTACACGACATGTTGTGTGCTATGTAATTTATTTATACAGTATACCAGCAGTTTCCATGACAGTGCAGCATGGATGGTAAAAAGGTTGAGGTCCCATTGCATTTGCCAACCAACACCATATGTCTTTCATTGACCATTATTCCACCCCTTCATTGTGGTTCAATGACGGAATCATCATGATCATCATAGGTTATAGCTCTGCCCCTCTATTACAAACATTTTGTTTGGTTGGCTTCACTACCTGGCTTGTCAAATATTGTTAACCAACCAAAGGCCCAGAGTGATATTTTTGTTAGAAGATCCTGCAGTGCTAACCGAACTGTAGTGATGTATTGCAGTTGTATTTTTTGATTGAATAAATTAAAGGGCAGCGTATCTGGCAACTAAAATATGTATAATGTTTTATTCTAGCCACATAGACCACCAGTGATGCCAGTTCAAGTAGTGCCGCTGCAGGAGGAGAGTCCGTTGGAGGGTGAGAAGCGGCGGCAGAGACGGGGACTGGCAAGTCACATAATTGCTTGCTTATTGACAATTCCTATTATACTCACTAGCTAGTACCAGGGCGTCATCAACTCATGACCGTGAACCCCCCCAGCCTTACCAGCTGCAGCAGTGGTTGGGTTATTATGGCCTCTTCTATCTGCAACTCAGCAAAAGCTCACATAATCAGCGTTGATGACTTGAGGGAAACGTGAAAGAACAGAAGGTTAAAAGAAAGGAAAATGGTTTATGAGTGAAAGGGTGGGTGGGTGAAAGGATGCGTGGGTGGTTAAAGGGATGAATGGGTGAAAGAACGGTTGGAAGAAAGGGTGAATATTGAATGGCTGGATGATGGATGGAAACAATTGGTGAAACACTTGATGAGAGAAAGTAAAGCTTAAATCATGTTGGCTATGGGTGAATTAGAATGTTATGTTATGTTATTTCATTTTGTAATGCGCGCAGCTACTCCGAAGAGTGTCCTGGCATGAACCAAGAGGGGTCGGCAGAATAATACTAGACAAAAAGATACGTTTTTAGTTTTTTCTTAAAGGCCAAGGTGTCTTGGGTATTGCGAAGCACAAAAGGAAGGGCATTTCAAGCCTGAGCGGCTTTCACGGCGAGCGAGCCACCGCCCAGCCTGTGTCGAATGAAGCGGGGAATTTGTGCTAGAAGCTGTGCTGATGAGCACAATTGTCTCAGCGGGACATAGAAGGAGAACTGCTTCTGCAGATAAGAGGGGCCCTGGCCATAAAGGGCGCGGTGAGCGATGACGAGGGATTTGAACTTAACCCATTCAGCCACGGGAAGCCAATGTAATGAGCGCAGGTGATGTCGCACACTACTCCTAGTGGGCATTTCAAAGAGAAGCATTTTGGACAACCTGAAGCTTGTTCAACAGGTATCCTGGGATGCCCACAAACAGCGCATTGGCATAGTCCAAACGAGAAAGGATCAGAGCACGAATGACTGTTTCTTTTGCGGGCCTTGGGAGAAGAGGAAGAAATTTCCTCAAGGTTTTAAGAAGTCCAAAGCAGTTGCCTGCAAACTTCTTATCCTGAGTAGAGAAGGATAGATTATCCTCAAACCACACTCCCAAGTTCTTGACGGAGTTCCCTTTAGATGTCGGTAAAGAGAACCCTGGAGGCCAGAGCGTGTCTCTGAAGCTGGGGGGGAAGTTACCGTAAAGGAGAATCTCTGACTTATCTTCATTGCACTTAAGTTGAGCGGCGGCAAGCCACTTAAAGACAGAAGACAAGCAGTGCTGAGCCGAAGAGACGGAGTCTGCATCCTGTCCCCATGTAAAAAGAAGCTGGGTGTCATCTGCGTAGGCAATGACCTTAGCCCCCAGGTACTTGGCCAAATAGACCAGAGGAGTAACGTAGATGTTAAAGAGAAGGGGGCTAAGGGAGGACCCCTGCGGGACCCCAGTGGTAACTGGCTGAGGGGCTGACGTGGCCGGCGGCAGCCAGACCTGTTGCACCTGCCCTTACAAGAAGGACCTAAGCCAGCCCCAGGCAGAGCCTGAGACACCAATCTCAGCGAGACGAGAAAGCAGCAGTGAGTGTGGCACCGTATCAAACGCCGCCGACAGGTCGAGCATGACTAGAGCTGCTCTCCCGCCGGCGTCCAGACACTCCCGGATGGCCTCTGAGACCTCAACCAGCGCTGACTCAGTACTATGGGAGGACCAAAAACCAGACTGGGCTGGGTGCAAGAGGTCCGACCCTTCAATAAACTCAGTGAGTTGTCTAGTCACCACCTTTTCGCACACTTTGGCTAAGCTGGGCAGAAGGGAAATGGGGCGATAGTTCCCTGGAATCTGGGGGTCAAGGGAAGGTTTTTTTTTTAAAGTGGGAGGTATTGATGATGAAGTTCACTTCAGGATTAATGATCTCAGCGACTGCTGCCAACAGTCTGGCCGCACAGGGATCAGAAGGTGAACCTGATTTCAGGCCCTTCAGAAATTGGAGAGTGCTGGGCAAATCCACTGGGGAGAAAGCATGCAAGGAGTGCCTGGGATTAGCGGGAGTAGGAGCGTAGAGCATGGGGTCTGATGAAGCCATAAGACAGGGAGCAAAAGCCACCTGAATAGAGCAGGTTTTATCCATAAGGAAGTTGGACAGTGTTGTATTCCTCTTAGGGTGTCCATAAACGGGCTTTCCAGAATCATGTCCTTATATAGGCACAATTCACCCTGCCCTTATATGGGCATAAAATCCCAGTCCTTATTTAGGCATTAAACCGTGCACTCCAAATACAGGCATGGTCTCCGACATCCGTCCACCCTAACGTCACAACGAGTTCATGAAGAACAGACCCTTAGGCTGCGGGAGTTTCCCTAGCTCAGGACTATTGATTTCTTTAAGGACTCATATATTATGCATGAACCATTATTCCTTAGGGGTTAATTCATGACATCTTCCGCTGTCCGACTCACGTCAATGCTAACATTCTGAGGTAATTCTCAGGTATAAATATACCTTCCCTAGCCCCTGTAAATCAGAGGAGACCTCGACTTCAGAGGAGCCCGTTTCCCGGCCTGACGCACTGAGAAGACGCTGTCATCCCTGCACGCAGAGAGTCCAGCTTCCAGTGATCTAACTTCCCTTGCGGGGTGTTGGAGTTCGAGTCTGGCAAGAGATTCCTACCTCTCTCATTCTTCAGGTATGGAGCTGACAAGAACCTAGAGGGACTCTTGGCATACTTGGCATACTAGGCATACTAGACTGAACATACTCTTAGTATACCATAGTAAGGAATACTTCACCTACTTCATACCTCTCCCTACACCTAGGACAGGTTAGGTACATTGGGGTAGAACTAGGTTAGAAATGCATCGTATGAATACTCGCATTTTTAGTCTATGTTATTTATGTAAATGCATATATGCTAAAAAGATAATGCTCTCGCAGTATTATTTATTTCTACTGCTCACACTGTACATTATTTATCTCACATACTTTCTTGTGATCGTAACAGCACATTTTACTTACACCAGAAACAAGACTGTTCAATAAATCTTTTATTGAAACGCCCGTCTATTCTTTCTGTGTAACTTTGAGGAAAACTAAGCATGCACGACTGAGCTGAGTGAAATAGTTATCTATTGTTTCTACGACTCTGGGACACGTTCTGATTCTAAAGGGAAACAAAGTGGTCATGTTTTGCGGCTGCCAGAAACTACTCCCTTCTTGTCGTCAAGGAGTTTCTAGTGGCCTCTGAGCTAGCTGGCACAAGTAATTAAGTTTAATATACTCGATAGGGACATACTGAACTCAGTCCTATGTCAAACCTATAGGATATATTATTCCAATGCGCAGAGCCTATTAGGGAAATAGGAGTTACACTACATGGCGCCGAACGGTTTGGTGAGGCAGTAATTCAACGTTAGATACTGAGTAACTTAGCCGTGCTTTTTCTCTCAGAGACCCCTACCCATATACTCCAAAAGACATCTGGAGTGGGCAGGGTTAAGTATCCACCAAGGCTACATAGGGCAGTACCCTATATATTAGCTGTTTGGTTTGCTCAACGTTGAAGGATACAGTGTTCCAAAATATTGTGCACCTTATCTTTGTCTCCTTGAAACTTGTTCTACATTTTTCCAAAAACGAAAATGCCTGACTCCAACAATGATGCCGGAAACGGTGGAGCTGCGGCTGACCCAGTCATAACAGCTTTTAACATTACAGGTTTAAATGAAACCGAGGAGGGTGTCATAGACATCCATCCAAACTTAAGAAGAGCCATCACTCTAAAACATGGCCTACCACCAAGAGGCGTTAGAGCAGTTTTCGTGATAGAGGCACACAAATCCTTTCAGACAGAGGTATTCTAATCATGGGTAATATTTCCTGAATCCAATCCAGTAACACACATGTTTCACTTCTACAAAGAAGATGATCCACCAGAGGAATACATTCCTTTCGAGGATATTGAAATTCCATTAACATACCAGGAGCATCAGCTCTGGTTTAAAGGCGCCCTAAAACATCACAGAAACATTACCAGGCTCGGTCCACTAGGTAGACCAGGAGCAACATGGCCGATTCTAGCCGGCTATACACCTCATCCTGAACTTGATATAATGTCAGATGAGGAACTACTTACTCAAATAGCAGAGTTAATAAAAATCTACAGACAATTAGTACAATATGGCATGCGGACTTTCACAGTCCAACCACCATTAACACTTCCAAATCAAACCCCTCACCAGGGGAATACACTAAAAATTACACCACAGACTCTATACGCAGTCATGGGTAAAATGCCCACAAAACGTGAGCAAATTCCATTTTGGATAGCTCAAAAAATTACTCAAATCGAAGCAGTATTTCCAAATACTAGCCCGCATGAGAAACACAGAATACTGACAATCAGTTTACCGATGGGGATCACACCACAACTGGAAGACTGCACCACTTAGGGCTCAGTCTTTGCTGCCATCTATACTAAAACACATGGCATTCCGTCGATTGCGGTAATACCTGATGTCCTGAAACAAATTCAAAACGAATACGGGGCAGAGCCTGCTCTAAATTTAGGTATGAAATTACTGAAAAATTTCGACCAGGTCTCAACAATAATATTATCTAATATTAAAGGGGAGGCAGCGGCAGTGGCGATCCGCCAAAAATTAAGGGAATTCGATGTTACAGAACATCAAACTGAGCTACCCAGAATAATAGAACAATCTTATGCAGAATTAGGCAGAGATAGTTTGGGTGGAAGACCAGTGAAGCCGAAGCTATCTGAAAGTCCTGAGAAGGACTCAATTAAACAAACTCCTACATCTTCTAAAAAGAAGTGGGACACTAATAAACAAAATTCAAACAAGAAACGTTCTCAATCCCGAGGTAGGTCTCCTCAAAAGGAGCCCTCTGAAAGGAGGTATAACCTCAGGAATAGGGATAATTTGAGAAAACCTGACAGGTATCAAGATACTGATACACGTTCCTCTCGTCCCTTTCAGATCTCATCACAGACTTCGGAAAGAAGAGGACGAACAGAACATAGAGAAGAACGCGTGAAATCAAAAGACGAAAAACACGCTCCAAAAACTAAAGCAAAACCTCAATTCTCCAAAAAGAAAGTAGCAGGTCTGAAGGTCAGACATGCCGAGAATACTGAGAACACAACTCAAGAACGGAGAATGGGCTCAGACAATGCTGGACAGTGCAGCAGAAGTCACAATAGCTCGCCAGAACCTGAAGGAACTTCTGGAGATAGTGGACTTGAATGAGTCCATTACAGTTGAGACTGTAGACACCAGGGTTAGTACTCCACAAAAGTTATATGAAATAACATTCCGGATGGAGGGAGATAAACCTAGAAAGGTGAAAGCACTTTTTTGGGAAAGACTATCAAAGGGCTATGACATACTTCTAGCAGAAAAAGACTGGCCACCACAATTTGTCAGGGAGTGCCCACACGGCGAGGACATTATTATGCCTGCCTTCTCCAACCATATACCAATGCACCTAAGATATACATATGCCAGGAAATGGGCAGTGGCCCAGGCCCCATCATTATATAAAAATCATGTAGGATGGGACGAGGACTCACCTCACCATAAAATACATCTGAAACATGAACCAACTGCACAACGGCAATACCCAAAAAAGCAAGAAGCTAAAAAACAGGTCAGGGAGATCTTAGATCAACTTGAATACCAAGGGGTGATTGAAACATGCACTTCCTCAATGAACAATCCTTTGTTTCCTGTCTCCAAACCAGACAATACATATCGTCTAGTTTTGGATTACAGACACCTAAACACTTGTTCTAAAACTTTTGCAGTGCAAATGCACATAGCACAGCATTAATGAATAACATTGTGCGTAAAAAATACAAAACAACATTAGACATCTCAAATGGTTTCTTTTGTCAAAACATAGCACCTGAAAGTAGGTACTTAACAGCATTCTCCATAATGGGGACCCAGTGTCACTTTTGTCGACTCCCACAAGGCTTCAAGAACAGCCCAGGTTTATTCTCAGCGAGGGTAACGGAGTTACTACAAATTTATGACAATGAGGCATTGTCCTATGTCGATGACATATATCTGACAGACGATGACCTGGACAAACACTTGAACAGGGTGAGCACCATTATACTGGGTTTCGCCTCTGAGGGCTACAAGTTCAACTTTAAAAGTCCCGAATTGCCCATCTCAATGTCCTATTTTTGGGATATGAGCTTTCAAGTGAATGCAAGAGCTTGGCAGCTAACTTTTTAGAGAAATGTGCGCTGCTCCAACCTCCAAAGACGCTAAAAAACTTACAATCCATCCTGGGTTTCCTAAACTTTGGAAGAACATACATTCTAAATTATGCAGAAAGGGTTAAACCTCTCTACGCATTAATCAAACCTGATTTTTCAATCAAACACTGGACACAGGGACACACAGAAATTTTGCGTTCACTCCAGGCTAACATGTTAGCAACAGATCACTTACAAACACGTGTAAGTCAACGAAATTTGGTGATCCGAATAATTTCGGGTCAATGCGGATTCACCTACTTAACCTTCAATGAGGGTGAGAAAATACCAATCGCATACAAATCGCATTTGTACACACAAGCGGAAATGCGCTTCAGTTCAACTGAAAAAATTCTGACAGCAGTTCAAACCGCTGTAGCAAAAGAAAGAGCCTTAGCCCAAGGGAAACGCATTATTGTCGTAACCCCGGTACCAGCTTTAGAAGCGGTCACAAAAGCAAGCATTCCAAATGCTAAAGCATTACATCCGAGATGGATACAATGGCTTAATTCTCTTGCTGCAACAGATGTTGAATATGTTTTTGATCCAGATTTAAAAAGTCAAGCATTCCTGCAATATGAACAAGAATGTCCTCTGCCCACTGAGATTCTGCCTCTCGATCAGTACGAATTCATAATTTACACTGACGGATCCGCACAGCCCGCAACAGGGAGCAAGCAAGCTTACAGTGCAGCGTGTGCTATCGTTAAAGGTCGCATGCGAAATGGCATCTTCAGACCTATGGTCACAAAAACTCAATCTCTAGGAGATTGTACAGCTCAGCGAGCTGAACTACAAGCATTCAAACTGGCACTTGAAAGTACAGATCGAGAATTCCCCACACTAATAGTGTGCGATTCCTTTTACTGTGTTCAGTCATATAATGACTATATACAAAACTGGCTTGAAAATGGTTTCAAAGATGCGAAAGGTGGCACAATAAAGCATAAAATGCTTTGGGAACAAGTAGTTCAGTTGAAAAATGAACTACCAAAGGCTCACGTGATCCACACACTGAGTCATCAACGTGATGGCGTTCACGTTGCAGGGAATTCATTGGCTGACGAAGCCACAAAGGGGGCTGTTCAGACGGCTTCCGTAGCTGCGATCACTCGTTCAAAAACAAAAATAGACGGTGAGATAATGTTGGCTGTCAATGCTTCAAGCAAAGGCAGCAGTGCAGCGTTACCAAAAAAGTTTCCACTCAAGTACTCTTATGTAATTAATGCGAACAACGTTCCTTTTGCTCGAATCCCTGGAGTGGGGGATAGGGTAATTCCAAACATGGAACGTAGAGCAGCCTTGATTTATGAAACACATTTGGGGGAGGGTCTGTCACATCAAGGGATTTCTAAAACAATTTTGACGTTAAAAGAGATGTACTAGTGGCCTGGAATGAATACTGAAATTCATATATTTATCAACAACTGCTTAGACTGTAAATTACAGCGGGAGAGCCACCAGACAACATGCTGCGAATGCGGCAGCCCAGTACAGACACCACTGTTAGACAGCATTAGACTATCTACGCGCCTGCGTCCTACTGGACAAGTGCAATCCCACAAATACTGAATCTAGGTTCCTATGGTTATGGCCTCAGCGCTCGGCTGACGCTCGAACTGTTATAAAAGATTTGCGAGTCTTTATCGGCACATACGCAATAGGCAAGCTACATTCTGACAAGGGTCCTGCGTTTAGCTCTCGGGCTTACAAAGAAGCCATGGCCAGTCTGGGCGTTGCATTGCGGTACTCCTCTCCATTCCATCCTGAGGGAAATTCGGTTGTGGAAAGGAAAAACCGCGACATAAAGCAGTCTATAACAGCTAGGGTATTAGGTTCAGGTGATGGGTGGGTCAAACACCTAAATGGGGTACAACACTCATTGAACAATCTGCCAAGAAGTTCTCTAGGGGGGGTCACCCCATATGGGGTCCTATTTGGGACAAGAATGTGGGTACCAGACCTTGAACACGTAGGCACAGTGGTGGAAAGTAAACCGTTTGATATCAAAGATCGTTTGGCTGTTTTACAGGAACTGAATGAACTAAGAACGAAACAAAGCAACATATTCCTACAGCCAACCACCACTGGGGAAAAATCGGCGGTCCCAGCAAGGCCTGTCTGGATTCCAAAAGTTGGGGATCTAGTCAGAGAAAAAATTGCGGACAAGAAGGAATTTGGACCTTCTTACAGACAACCAGTACCTGTCCTAGCAGTTCAAGGAACAAGAACAGTACTTCTGCCGCCCCTTGCTGGAATAAAGGAGAAAAGATTTGTGTCCATCGACCTCATCAAACCACAGTATGTGGCCAATACTAAATAGTAGGCCTCGTGGACTCCGACCTAGTAGCAGACGCATTCCTCTCGCTACTATCCAAGAGGTTCAGACTGAAAGACTGATAACAATCGAGAATTCAGCTGTAACAGATGGAGGACTAAGCAGCAATGCTATGGAACTCATCCCTCTTGAAAACCAAGTAACAGTTCGTCCAAATACACCTGTCTACACCAATGTAGCAAGTGATCAACTGGTTCCAGCGATTTCTACAAATCCTGATGCAATTCCAACAATTGATAGAACTGCTTCTGGCTATTTCATTAACTTTGATAGGTTCTCAGAAGATCCGAGTGAACCTGAAACGACGCCAGCATCCTTCAAACTCAAGCAGCAAGTACAAGACTTTCTTCACTTTTTGAAAAAGACTTATCTGGTTTCTCCATGGATTGAACTCTGGATTATATCTGGACTTTTTGTTTTCCTGCTCTGGCTAGCTTTGGTTACAACTGTGAGCGTGCTTATAAGTGGCAGATACATCCATGTGAACACTGAAGGAAAAGACGTGAACGTACTTTTGAAACCTCATAAATCTTCCCATCGTGAAGCAAGAGACTTGTCATCAGTGAACATCACAGCCGTTCCTATACAGGATGGTATAGTGTGGGACAAAACAGATTATGAAATCTTCGGCCCGACGGAACAATTGAACATTCCACATTTGTTTAAAATTTCACTAAGTGATATAATTTCGTCCAGTACCTATTCAGATGATTGGGACTTTGAGACTGTTAATGATATAATGTTTGACTTAGAAAAATCTGCTGCATTTTCTAAAAATGAATATTTAGAGGGTTCATCAGACTATGAACAACTGTATTGTTATAACCACTATGGTCATCATTATTTGCATAAATCTGCATATCCAAGAAATGTGTTTATGTTTAACCAATGGGAACATTGTCCTACACCACCACAAGGTAGTTCAAAAACATTTGCTAACAAGTTTCCATATTTTTCAGGTTACAATACATCTGACCCAGAACCGTTTTACTATAAATATGTAAACAAAACAGGACTGAAAATTATGTTAACTAATACAAAACAGATTTACTCTGCAGCATTTATTGCCCAACTGTCTAGACAGGGTTTCGACTTATGAAAAGACACGGTAGACACAAAAACTGTCTGGGGTACTAAAGATTGGCAAGTGCAAGGGATAGAAGCTTTATTTAGAGCCTGTATCATCCCTGGACAAATACTGTTTTTGAATGAAACCGTGCAACAAACATCTTGTCTTGGATTAGCCAAGATCAAAGAGATGAAAACACCTTCTGTGCCAACTCCTGCCAGTGATAATGATACAAGGGCAGTGGTGACAGTTGACAATATACTACAACTCAACAGATCTAATCCTGATTGGATAAAATGGTTGATCTGGCCCATAGACACGAACAACTGTCAGGAAAGATTCCTGAATAAAACTCAGGGCTTTACTATTCATAGGCCAGACCCAAGATATGTCCAAAGACAGCATCCGGGGGTAGTAACAACATACAGTGTAGGAAAATTATGCCTCGATTGGCTGCATAAGTCTACACTACAGGATGTGAAACAACACTTATCCTTACTTAAAGAGGATGCAGACCTTAGGGAATTCTTGCTTGGACCAAGAAAATCGCGTCAAAAACGTTTCATATATGCCGGCATTTATGCTGCCTATAATGAAGCATGGAAAGTGTCACAGATGGAGGCCGCAGAACGAATACGTGAACTTGATTGTATGAATTTAGAGAAAACATTCTCTGTGGTCGACAATGGGTTAACAACTCTGTCCTCCAGAATATATTCATTGGATGGCTTTGTATCCTCTGCTATCGACATACTAGAACAAGATTTGGCGATGTTACAACAAGGTCAGTCTCAATTACGTTCTATTGTGTTATTAAGCTGGACGCTGCAATCTTTGCGAGCGGTCTATGTGCCTTGGCGTTTCATCAACACGTCAGCTCTGTTTGCAGAATACAATCTAACTGATAAACAGATCGAATTGGCACAAAGAGGAGCAAAGTATACAGTGCTGAGCATTGAAAAACTGGAAAAATTACCATTCACAGTGGCAGAAAAACCAGCTACAGAATGGCTCATTCATGGCAAAATTACATTACCTGTGACTACTTTTCAGATTCAGTATTGCCTCACACAAATGCAAGCAGGCAAATATGAAAGGTTGGGTAAGGAATACATTAAGACATCTTGGGATTTACCGTATACATATAGATGTTGGAGTGGGGATCGTGAAGTGTTTTTGAGCGGTACACACTGTAAACATGCACTGAGCGGTTCACTTATATGTCAGGACATTTCTTTACACGGGGCTTGCAATGGTTCTGTGGCAAATTTGTCTTGCCATCAGCAGGGTACACCAGCTGCTGTAATTAATCCAACGTTTGGACAACTTTCTAATGGGAGTTACCTCATGTTGAATGATCAGAGTTGCTGCGGCATGTTGCCAGGCATCCCATATCTAGTAACGGTCAACTCCAGGGTCACTTGCTGTATGCAAGTATTGTTTGCCCCAATAGACACAGTCAGGGAGTCGCCTCTATGGCCTTCGCTGAACGTCTCTCTTTATAAGATTTGATACTTTGAGCAGAATGAAAGCCATGCTTTTACAGCAAACAGTGCCTTTGACCTCGGCCAAAGAAACCTATGATCTACAAGTAGCAAGGACTTCGGCTGAGATACAGACTTTAATACGTACAAACTGCCCTATACATTTCGTAGAAATGATAGGACGTATCTTCAATATGTCTGATACAACCGGAATTGTACATGTATTTAAGAGCATCTGCTCCGGTCTGTTAGCACCTTTCCAGGCAATACTCGGAATCATCCCGAACTTTGCACATTCGGTGTTTGGTGGCATACCATTAATTCTAGCACTTGTTGCCGGAATTCTATTTCTCTTCCTGCTATTGCGCTATGGCCAGCCTATTCGCAGACATCACTCCGAGCGACATGGAGAAAGCTCTCCTTGAACGAAAGTGCTGTGAGCGAATAGTACAGCTATTGGGCATGACTCGTCTACGGGACCTGAATACCACGTGGTTCCTGTCATTCAGACCAATCTGGCAAGATTGCATCTTACCTGTTCTATGATGCCTACTATGCGGTGAAGAATGCGTGTTGGACACCTGTCTAACATTTCCATCAGCTACGCCAACGGACGTCGATACTTTGCTGGTCCCGATAACGGCCCATGCTCTGTGTTGTCCCCAGAGGCTACCAATCCTGATGTCAGCATTCATTGAGATCTCACAGACGCTTCCGGCTGCTGCTGAGGTACGAGAAAGAACTACAGGCACCCAGGTAACAACGGACGCGAACATTGCTGCGGCAACCTATGCTGGAAGCGATGCTTCCCATCTCTGTGCAATTAATCTACTACACGAGGTGTTCCAACTAACACCAACTACAGTGGATGATGTTTTGTCTATAGGAATAGATGATCTCATGTTTACACCAGACCCGTAAAACTGACTCTGATTCAGCATACAGTGTTCCAGAGATGCAGTAACAATTTGGCCTTCATTTTCAAAAACTTGGAACTCTACCAAAATTGAACTTTTTCCCATTTTTCGAACGAAAATGGCACTTCAATCTGCTTAAAGTAGAACTAGCCTTATAGTACAGACTTCGCGGTACTTCCACGGACACTTAGTCATCTTGTGTGTCTAGAACAGTTCATGAATTTTCATGACATGAAATGACTTTGATTTTTGAACAACTTATCGATCATTTTTGTCATATGTAAATATTACTGCTTATTTTCATTCCGATTGCATTTAATTTCGAAATTTATGCCTGAAATGAAAAGCATTGCTTAATATGTACAGTACCTTTTGCATTTTTAATATGTTTTTAATGCTTTTAAGAAATATTTTTAATATGCAGTACTCCATTTAATGTTTAGCATTTGAAATGTTTAGCATTTTAGTATTATCGTACACACGAAAGTGGAGTGGGTGTTGTATTCCTCTTAGGGTGTCCATAAACGGGCTTTCCAGAATCATGTCCTTATATAGGCACAATTCACCCTGCCCTTATAAGGGCATAAAATCCCAGTCCTTATTTAGGCATTAAACCGTGCACTCCAAATACAGGCATGGTCTCCGACATCCGTCCACCCTAACGTCACAACGAGTTCATGAAGAACAGACCCTTAGGCTGCGGGAGTTTCCCTAGCTCAGGACTATTGATTTCTTCAAGGACTCATATATTATGCATGAACCATTATTCCTTAGGGGTTCATTCATGACGTCTTCCGCTGTCCGACTCACGTCAATGCTAACATTCTGAGGTAATTCTCAGGTATAAATATACCTTCCCTAGCCCCTGTAAATCAGAGGAGACCTCGACTTCAGAGGAGCTCGTTTCCCGGCCTGACGCACTGAGAAGACGCTGTCATTCCTGCATGCAGAGAGTCCAGCTTCCAGTGATCTAACTTCCCTTGCGGGGTGTTGGAGTTCGAGTCTGGAAAGAGATTCCTACCTCTCTCATTCTTCAGGTTTGGAGCAGACTAGAACCTAGAGGGACTCTTGGCATACTAGGCATACTAGGCAATATAGGCATACTAGGCTTAACATACTCTTAGTATACCATAGTAAGGAATACTTCACCTACTTCATACCTCTCCCTACACCTAGGACAGGTTAGGTACATTGGGGTAGAACTAGGTTAGAAACGCATCGTATGAGTACTCGCATTTTTAGTCTATGTTATTTATGTAAATGCATATATGCTAAAAAGATAATGCTCTCGCAGTATTATTTATTTCTACTGCTCACACTGTACATTATTTATCTCGCATACTGTCTTGTGATCGTAACAGCACATTTTACTTACACCAGAAACAAGACTGTTCAATAAATCTTTTATTTAAACGCCCGTCTATTCTTTCTGTGTAACTTTGAGGAAAACTAAGCATGCACGACTGAGCTGAGTGAAATAGTTATCTATTGTTTCTACGACTCTGGGACACGTTCTGATTCTAAAGGGAAACAAAGTGGTCATGTTTTGCGGCTGCCAGAAACTACTCCCTTCTTGTCGTCAAGGAGTTTCTAGTGGCCTCTGAGCTAGCTGGCACAAGTAATTAAGTTTAATATACTCGATAGGGACATACTGACCTCAGTCCTATGTCAAACCTATAGGATATATTATTCTAATGCGCAGAGCCTATTAGGGAAATAGGAGCTACACTACGTGGGGATGTGAAGCTCTGAACTATGGCGAAAATTTCCTTGGAATTATTATGAGCCTGCTCAATGCGGGCTGAATAATAATGCTTCTTGGCCTGGGCTATCACAGCATAGTAAATTTTTTGTTTGAGCCTAAGATTATGCTTGGCCAAGGGACAGTACTCACTAAGGCGCCAGGCACGCTCAAGTTTTTTGCACTCGTGCTTTAGAGCAGTGAAATCTGGCGTGAACCATGGTTTAAAGGGTGACTCCCTGGAAAACCTGGAAGGAATGGGTGTGGATAACATATCTATGGTGTTAGAAACCCAATTAGAGTACCCTGCGAGACTCCCATCAAGATCCCGAGGGAGAGTGGGTCTAGAGGCCGCCATGGTTAAAGAGATATTGGGCGTGTCAATTTTGCTGAAGACTGGTTTACGATAGCAGTTGCATGGGGGATCAGCCACGGCCACTGCCCAAGAGAAATAGATAAGGCAGTGATCAGACCATGAAACCGGGAGGGGATCTTCCACCAGAAAAGGGAAGATGGAGCAGATTGGGTCGAGGATATGACCCCCTTGGTGTGTGGGGAGGCTAACCCATTGAGAGAGTTGAGCAAGCTGTAAGATGTCTAAAAAGTCAAGTGAGTCTCTAGACTCTGCCTGGTCAAGATGGATATTTAGGTCGCCTAAAACAATGTATTGGGAGAAGCGAAGTGTTCAAGAGACCACAGTGTCACCCTATGTTTTAAGAAAGGCCCGACAGAGCCAGGGGGCCTGTAAATCAGAGAGCCTCCCAACGTAAAATGGGCAGAAAAGGGGAAGCTGACGTCCAGGGCTTCACAATCGCCCCAAGAATGAAAGTATGAATGAATATTTAGATTGCTTGGATGAACAACCAAGTCAGCTCTTTTCATGGAGAGCGGCATGCTTCTCACCTACTTCACTTACGTTGTTTATGAAGGGTTATCAAAGCTATGGTTCAAAGTGGGGGGAATTTTTACTCCCTTGACTCTCTGTAATTGTAAAGTGAGACAGATGTACCCCACCCATCATTCATCACCCCCCTCCCAGCCCAAGCCATTTTGCCACCTATGGCCGAAGTGCAGTATGATTCAATTTGTGACTGCTGTGTTGGCTGTGCAATGTGTGTCTGCTTTAGTTGATGCAGCATTTACAAAGTTTTCAATGCATTCCAAACTGAACACTAAAGGTGTGTGTATCCCTTCGCCCACTCAGTCACCTCGTAGTACTTCACTTCTTTATTTTTCCTAAGTTCTTCTGTCCTAGCCTACGAAAAATTTAAAGAACCATTCTTGGCATGAGCCACATTTGATTTTATAGCCATGTGAAGTGATTGCAAAATATATTTCATGGTTTCCCATAGCAGATTTATTTTACGCCTGTTCAGCTTTTTTCCTTTTGACTAGTACAGTGACTGAATAATCCAAAGATCGCGAATCGATGATCAGTGTAGTGGCTCCTCATTCTTTATCAAAAGCTCTACCCTACCTGCCTAAACCCTCTATCCTACCTTGCAGTACAGTAATGTCAAGTTTTCTTTCATTGCTTACTGCCCAGTGAATTAATTTGTTGGAAATAATATGTGGTGGCTGGCAAAGCCAGTGAGTAAAGTGGGAGTAAGTGCATGATTTCATGTCATTTTTGGTGTATGGGATACGCTGTGATGAATGTCTCAAATAAATTCTATGTAGCCCGTTCCTTTCCCTGTAATGCAGTGCATCGTTTTCTCCAACGTCTACTTTCAGCAAGCAGGATAATAATATCTGCATTTCATACATCAGGTGTGTGACCTAGTATCTTATTTATAATTCATCGGCCCCTTTTTGAGTCAGGGTAGAAAGAGAAATACATTTGGAGAAGAGCAGGGCCATTGGAATTAAAAATAGATAATTCTCAACTACAGTAGCTGCAGACAGAAGCAAAATACCCGACGTGCTGACTAGCAAAGAGCACACAACTTGTACTCCATAGTGCAAAATCTTTACTAATTAATGAGAGGTAATTTATTTTTCCACCCAGTGTCTGTTTAGTTACTTGCAAAGCCTTTGGAAGAAAAAAAAAATCTCTGTTTATTTTAATCAGGTGTTATTCTTATTAGGGATGGGTGCATTACTCTGCTCCGTGGGGGGAGTTTGCGGAATTTTACGACTCCACGCTCCGCTGGCAAGCACGGCATTCAGCAAAAAACTCTGATGTCACATTGTGACGGAGTTTGTCCCACCGCCCACCCCTAGTAATTGCTATAGATCAATCAATCAATCACAGAATTTGTAAAGCGCACTACTTACCCGCGAGGGTCTCAAGGCGCTAGGGAAAAAAAGGGGGGGGGTGCTGCTACTGGTCGAACAACCAGGTCTTGAGTAGCCTCCTGAAGGTCAGCAGGTCTTGGGTCTGTCGTAGGCTTAGTGGAAGGGTGTTCCAGGTCTTGGCGGCGAGGTGGGAGAAGGATCTGCCGCCGGTGGTAGTTCTTCGAATGTGAGGGACGGTGGCGAGGGAGAGGTCGGCGGAGCGGAGTTGGCGGTTGGGGACGTAGAAGAGGAGTCGTCTGTTGAGGTAGGCTGGGCCAGTCTTGTGGAGTGCCTTGTGTGCGTGGATGAGGAGTTTGAAGGAGATTCTCCTGTCGACGGGGAGCCAGTGCAGGTTCCTCAGGTGGGGGGTGATGTGGCTGTGGCGTGGTACATCGAGGATCAGGCGTGCGGAGGCGTTTTGTATGCGTTGCAGTCGCTTGATGAGCTTGGCCGGGGCTCCCGCGTAGATGGCGTTCCCATAGTCAAGTCTGCTACTGACGAGGGCCTGGGTGACTGTTCTTCTTGTGTCTGTCGGGATCCACCTGTAGATCTTGCGAAGCATGCGGAGGGTGTTGAAGCAGGAGGATGAGACTGCGTTGACTTGCTTGGCCATGGAGAGCGTTGAGTCGAGGATGACTCCCAGGTTGCGTGCGTGGTCGGTGGGTGTCGGGGCTGCTCCCAGCGTCATTCAGATGGTTCTAGAGGTGACACACAGCAGCAGCCCTGTGCTTCACTGTATTTCCTGCTCACATGATGCCTGACCCTTGCTGCTATGTGGGAAGTCATAGATTAACAGGCACATCCATCACCCATGTCAGTCCTGAAATGCGTCATTTGGGGAGTTGATGCTTTGCAGCTGTGACAAGCAGGGGGCCAGCAGCCTCCTGGCAGCCCTAAGCCAGACCTCTCTGCTGGGAATCACTCCCCGCAGGACAGCTGGTGCCTTGTGCACCCCTCCACCCTGCTCTGCTGCAGGGGTGGGGCAGCAAGGAGAGGCCACTCACTCACCTTCCTCTTGTTTTTTCTCACCAGCCGAGCCTGGACCCACCAGCCTACTCTGTCCAAATGATTCCGCCAGGTTAGACAGGAAAGTATTTGGCGAATTCTGAAGAGTAGACAGGCTTCCTGCCCGGATGGAATTACAGAAGGGCTGCAAAGCTGCAGCTAAGTCTGCTTTCTAGTTTCTATGCCTAATGTAAACATCGCAGGATTGCCCGTCTCTGGGCCTGATTCACAAAAGTAATCTGAGACAAAATCCTAACTTTACGACTTTCGGTATTCACAAAGGGCATTTAGGAGTAGTAAAGTTAGGATTTTGTCTCAGTTAAACTTAAGTTTTGGTCTTAAGTTTAACTTAAGTAAAACTTAAGTTTACCTGAGACAAAATCCTAACTTTACTACTCTTAAATGCCCTTTGTGAATACCGAAAATTGTAAAGTTAGGATTTTGTCTCAGATTATGTTTGTGAATCGGGCCCACCGTTCTTCCTTTTCTCATGATAGTTCCCCAGAGCTATGTGAACTCTCTGGGCAGAAGTTCTGGTGATGGATCTCAGATGAGCTGTGAGTACTGAGGATGAAGGTAAGCAGCCTACCCTGGGGTGTCTGGAATCAGTCTAGACACCAATCCCTCAGTTTATGTTGTCCAACAAACACGCAGATCCTATGTATTTTTAGGAACTACACAACAACTCCATCCCAGTCATGACCCTAGCAAGATAGATGTGTAGTACACTGCTGTTGAAGAACAAATAGAGAAGCAGAATTTCAGTATATTGCATAGGTTTTTGTTTGTTAACTAAAGTGACTGTCCTGGTCTCTGGAAAAAACAGAAAAATTAGATGACACTGCAAGTAAATCTGGCTAAGTGTGAAAGGGCCAATCACTTCCAGGAAAAGATGATCGCCCAAGATTCAGGCCCTACACATTGCAAATCATCTCAAGCAAGTTTCCAAATCACATTTCAACACCCTCTCTCACTGTCTGCCACCACATGAATCATCAATCATCATTCACAATCACTCAATAATCACTTGTTAGTGCAATGGTTACCTGTTCTAATCCCAGCACAGTGGTAGGTACACTATCTCCCCTTTGATGCAAGTAACAAATTGGAATTTGGCAGTCTTGTAAATCAAATGATCATCTGGGGCAGCCCTCCTAGGTGATTAAAACACAGAAGGATCATAGGAGTAGACCGTACAGGTTAATTTTCACTAAGTAAGTTTGTAAACGGCAATCGACTCAAGGGAAACAAATGATCGCCCATCATTCAGGCCCCAAACATTGCAAATCATCTCAAGCAAGTTCCCAAATTACAGTGCAGCATCTTCCCTTACTGTCTGCCACCTACCGAATCATCACTCATCACTCACACAATCACTCACTCACCGTTGCAATAGTTGCAGTTACCTCTTCCAATCCAAGCACGGGTATGTCAGTTGGTAGGTACACAATTCATATTTGACGCAGGCAAAACATTGGAATTTGTTATTGGTACTCCTGTAAATCAACGATCTTGTGGGGCAGCCCTGCTAGTGATGCAAAAAAGGATAGGCATGCAAGGGGGGGCAGGCTTTGTCTCCAGTGTCTTGAATGAATTGTGGATGCTTCTTCAATGTACACTGTTCCAACTGCAATCTGGCAATATATGTGACAAAAAAATGGTGGGGCGGCATAAATCTGCACAAAAATAATAATGTTCCACTAGCTACTTTTTTTTGTTGCAAAAATAGAAGTTCAATGAAAAATAATTAAAAAGTTCTATGGGGACACTGGCATACTCATTCCAGGAAGTAGAGCTCATCCTCAAACTCAGGTGGTTCACCCAGATGTTGATTACCTAACACATTTGATTATAATTAATGCTCCCGGTTTTCCGTTTAAACGGATTTTTACATATAAATACAGACGGAAAAATATTTTTCTTCCGTCTGTATTTTTTAAATAGAAGCGGAAAAATACAACCAAATCAGATTCCGAGAATTGTTCGGAAATCCGTGCTCCAGCCCAGGGTTGGCTGCCATGCCCCTCTTCCTGATTGCACTGTATGCCTGCCCACATTAACACCTGCTGGGCCATTAATCTCTGGCAGGCGCCTAGTTAATACTTAAATGGTCTTTAAAGACCTGTGAAGTACTCGGGTGCGGCTGCGATAAGCTCATGTTTGTGTGTGCCTGGGAAGCTGTCACACAAGGGGGCGGGAGGGGGGGTGAAGCCCTTGAGCACAATGGGCGTTGCGCGCCAGTCTCTTTTAGCACTTCACCCAAAAAGAGAGGCAGCCAGGTGTGTGCACACTGCAAGAACGAGTGATTCACACCTGATCTTGCATACACACGCAGTGCGTTGTTGCCGTGTATTTTATTAAGAGTACTCAAATGTGCCCCCACGGGCAGGTGCACGTCTTGCAGCACCTCACTCAAAAATTAGGTGCCCAGGTCTGTGCCCAGCAGCCTTCAAGAGGATCGCCTATTTCACCAGGGCATTCATTTGCGCACCTTGAGGCAAAGCCTGTGCCCTACGATCGTGGCTGGTGGCTCCAGGGGCAATCTGCTGCTACCCACCTAGTAACTCCCCGGGCACCTGCCTCGTAGCGCCTTACAGCAGCATTGCTCTGGAAGCGCAGTGCTGACAGGCACGCGTGTTTGCTGCCAGCATTGCACACTTTCACTGATGCCAGTAGTGAGCAGTGGTGCACACAATTACGTGTTCTCTCCCTAATTCAGGGTTTAAATGACATTAAAGTTACGTAAATGTGCCCTCTTGGGTTCATGGGTGCAGAGGTCGAAGCTGCTGATATGAGGGGCCCCCTCTGCTTGGCTCAAGGGCCCTTGCACTAGGGACAGACCCTCGCCTTGTGAATGTTCATCCTTTGTTTTCTGAATGCAGAGACAACCAACGGTGTCAAACGTGAAGGCGATGAATTGAAAGCGCCTTTCAGCACATCTAATCCGGGCCAAGGTGGGAACACATGTTGTGTGAGTGCTCTGTGCCCCTGAGGGCAGGTGCTTTCCACGCTCATGTGCAAGTAGCAAAGGAATTCAGAGGCGAAACTGCAGTCACGCCGTGTCCTCTGCAGGCCACCGTAGTTGGCAGAGGCGCAACTAGAGCCAAATTTCGGGGCTAATTTCAGGTCACTGAAAGTGCACAGGTGCACTTGTCTAAATTCTAAATGTGTTTACATTTAATAATCCTGGCTATTGACAGTGTTTTCAATATTGTAACACAGCAGCAGCTCACTAATACTGCAAGTAACCTGTGGCAAAGTTTTCAGATGACTGTATTGTGTTTACTTAATTTGGCGCATATATACATATAGCTAAACCTATAACAACCGTGTGCACTGTCTATTTAAATAAATGTGGAAAAATACTAGCTGCAACGTCTTTTTTGCTTGCGACAAAAATAAATACAGATATATACAGATAAAATGACAAAAAATAAATATGGATAAATACAGACGGAAATGTTAAAAAATAAATACCATAAAACCGGGAGCCCTAATTATAATCAATCATCTTCCTCCTGTGCTGTTTCAGGAATGGTGTAATTTTGTGGTATGAAATATTGGTTCATTTTGATGATAGCCAATTTCTCCACATTTTGAGCTGAGAAACTGGTCCTTCTCACTATTATAACTGTACCAGCTGCACTGAACACATGCTCAGCAGACATACTGGCCATATCACAAGCCAGATACTTTTTTTGCCAGTCTGCTGAGCTCTGGCCATTGGTGCATCTTCCCATACCAATACATCAATGGGTTTTGATCCACATAGACCTCTTTTGGATCATCCAGATACTCCTGGAACATCCTGTGGTTGGTTATTGGTTCTACCACTTGCTCAGCCTCTTTTCCCATCGCCTCTGCACTAGACTTGCCAATTGAAACCAATGCAATGCAGATGTTGGATCTGGTCCTTCTGTTGCTATTGTTGCTGGTGTTCTGGTTGATGGTATTGTTGGCTGCTTTGAGTCAATACTACCCTCTCTGGAAGTTGAAGATGGCACCCCCGAACTGCGGGTGGGACTCTAAGTTCTAGCGGTTCTTCTTCCAGGTCTCCGGCTTGCTCACCAATCCACCTCTTGTATTTTGAAACATACCCTTCAGAAAAGGGAATGAAAGTTGGCAGAATTATTTTGTACCGTGGATCAAATAGTGTGGCACAGATGTACTATTTGGGTGATATGATGTCATTTCACAGCCTTCCATTTCAAGCCAAGCAAAATAATAATCTCTCAACCAAGGCATACGCGTGGGGGCGAACCTTTCAGATACCTTCTTTACCTGGTCCTATAGCAGATGCAACAACGGGATAGCTTAGCCCATAGTACTCTCCTCCTTGCTAAATTCCTGTGTGAAAACCTCAAAAGGGAGTAGCATCTATGTCAGGCATTGGACTAGGCCCCATTTTTTCGCATCCATGGTCATAGCTTTACCAACTGTATCTCCTCCTCTTTGAATGACATGGTCATTGATCTGTTAGTACTGCTCAAACAGACGTTGCAACATGTAAAAGGTCGAGTTCCAATGTGTAGGTACCTCCTGTATCAGGGTTTTAACTGGTGCTCTATGAGCATGGTGAATAGTCCACAACTGCTTCCGGGCTTCAAAAGAATGGCTGAAATGAGGGCAGATTCTTCTGCGGATGGTCAGTATGTCGCTGACTAAGTCTTCTTTCTTTACAAAGTCTTCCACCATCAGGTTGATGCAATGGGCCAAACACAGGACCCTGAAATAGCCACCATCTGGCAAGGCCTTGACTATGTTACTGTCATTGTCCGTGGCAACAATTCCAATTCTGAGACCTTGCAGCCATTCATACACCTTGCTGTTAAATTCGTCCAAGATGTTTACTGCTATATTTGATTTCTCCATGGCGAACATGGCCACTGTTGTATGCTTCTGAACACTCCTATAACTTTCTCCAGGGCCAAGACCTGCAGATATCTTTTGCTTTATCCCCACAAAAGAGTTCCAGTGTGCAGTGATGCACATGTAATCATTTGCCTGACAACTGGTCCACATGTCTCTCGTCAGGTGGATGGTGTGAACAACACTTTGCTGCAAAGCTTGTCCAACCAACTGCAGCAAGACTTGGAACAGCAACTCCGGCAAAATAGATCTGACTTGGAACCTTCCATTTTGGGCAGATGGCTACCACAAATTCCAAGAATTCCACTCCTTCCACAAAAGAACAAGCATTGGCATAGCCAATCGGTCTCCCCTTTGGGACCTTATAAATGTTTAGCCATAACTACTGGCTAGTGCTGGTGCGAAGGTGATGCTGAGTGATACTGAGGTTGTGCTGAGTGATGCTGTGGTGGTGGTGCTGCACTGGGGCTCAGGTAGTGCTTAGTGATGCTGAGTTGGTGCTTTGCTGAGGTGATGCTGAGGTGATTCTGAGTCATGTGCCCAGAAGTAGCTGGGGGCAAGAAGGATTAGACTGCTGAATGGAACACTGTGTCAGGCTGCGTGATGTACGAAAACTAATGGGAGCTATCAGCCGATGCATTTAACAGTGGCTTCATGGGGAGACCTACAGGGTTCAGCTAGGGATTGGAGAGCTGTACAATTACTACACACTGCGTCATGCAGTCTGGTTCAGGAATACATGCTTGCCTCACAAAACATTTATGGACATTTTCCTAGGCTTTTCAATGCACAGACAGAAAGGCAAGTGCCTTGATGCAAGTCAACAGCACTATAACATTCTCTGTTGCAACTGCATTAGTCGAGTATTGAACAGCCTTAAGAATCAGCGTTTAGGGCAAGTTATGCTTAAAAAAATAAGATGACAGATTGATCACACCTCCCGCTGTAAGCTATGCACTGAAGTTACAAAAGCCCAATTGTTTGAGCAGTGCATGTACCTTGCTATATGCGTGTTCAAGTTTATGAATTTCAGCATTTAACGAAGACGGACTGTGCAAAGCCAGCTTCCCACACCTCGCCAGAAGTCACAAATTTCAATTTCAACCAAGCATCTTGTCGTCGCCGTAATTTATAATTCCTCACTTTGTTTTGTTTCACCAGTCATACATGTAAATTCCTTGCTATCCTTCTGCTTTCAAAGGAAAGGAAGCAGAGTCGAATTACTTTACTGTGGCTGCCGTTTCCAGAAAAAAGCAATATCCATGGTGCACTGCTGGCTGCATGTGTAAGATATATTCCTGCATTGCGGACGAGCAGAGGAAGGAGGGGGAACCAAGGCTCTGAGGAAGTTCCATGGAAAGGAGGGGGATGTCAGATTGCCCGCCTTGCCAATCCGAGCCTGGGTGGCACCCCTCTACAATAATCACCACCCTCAATGAAATGTCTTCTGATGGCTCTGTACTGGCAGAGAGGTTTTGTGCTCACAAAATCTCTCTGTGTGCCCAAGATGTCCTGCAACACCATAGTGGTAAGTTGGCCTCTCTGTAAGTTGATACACTTTGCAAATTTGTAATGAGCTTTACATACTCAGACCTCTCAACCAGTGTTTGAAATGGAAAAATAGACGTGCAAGTACCCTATACTAGAGTACCTACTTGCTTCTGTGAAGGGCCGGTACTCTCCAATTAAAACAATTGCACTTCTGCTGGGAAGTGCAGGTACTCTCCCTCTCAAATAAATAACGTGGTACCGGCTCATTTAAAGCACCGTCACCGAACCCGTCTTTGAGGGTGACACACCGGGGGAGGGGGTCTGCTATCTGCTAACCTTCTTACTTCATCGCGCAACCAACCCCGACGGCCCTACGGGCCTCAGTCTTCCTGTTGCGGTCTGACATCAAACATAGCGCTTTGGGCGGCCTGCCTCCAAACAGGTAAACAGCCATTACAACGAGGCTATTACCCCGCAAGTCATTACATCGCATGCGTTACAACGCATGCAATGTAACAACGCATAGCCATTACTACGCATACCATTACATCGCATGCGCTTTTAAAACGCATGCAATGTAATGGCTAGCCATTTTGTTGTGAGGAAACAAGCTGTTCCGTTTCCTCACAACAGCGTGCACCGCCCCGCAGACGATGCAGGAACCAGGAGAGAGGAACCACGAGGAGAGAGAGGTAAGGGGGATTGCGCTTGGGGTGGGGGCTACTTTTTTAGGGTTTAGGGTAGTGTCGAAGTAGTGTTGTAATGTTTGTGTAGTGTAGGGTTGTGTTTTAGGATTTAGGGTAGTGTCGGGGGGTCGTGCAGGGTAGTGTTAGAGTGTAGGGACCAGACTGGGGGTAGGGGGAGGGTCGTGCTGGGGGTAGTGTTTTAGAGTTTAGGTTGGTGTTGTGGTGTTTGTGTAGTGTAGGGTAGTGTTTTAGGGTTTAGGGTTTAGGGTAGGGTCGGGGGGTCGTGCAGGGTAGTGTTTGAGTATAGGGACCGGACTAGGGGTAGGGGAGAGTCGTGCTGGGGTTAGTGTTTTAGGGTTTAGGGTAGTGTTGTGGTGTTCGTGTAGTGTAGGATAGTGTTTTAGGGTTTTGGGTAGTGTCGGGGGGTCATGCAGGGTAGTGTTTCAGTGTAGGGACCGGACTGGGGGGCGGGGAGGGTCATGCTGGGGGTAGTGTTTTAGGGTAGTGTTGTGGTGTTTGTGTAGTGTACGGTAGTGTTTTAGGGTTTAGGGTAGAGTCGGGGTTGTGCAGGGTAGTGTTTGAGTGTAGGGACCGGACTGGGGGTAGGGGGAGGGTCGTGCTGGGGGTAGTGTTTTAGGGTTTAGGGTAGTGTTGTGGTGTTTGTGTAGGGTAGTGTTTTAGGATTTAGGGTAGTGTTGGGGGTCGTGCAGGGTAGTGTTTGAGTGTAGGGACCATACTGGGGGTAGGGGAGGGTCATTCTAGGGGTAGTGGTTTAGGGTAGTGTTGTGTTTGTGTAGTGTAGGGTAGTGTTTTTGGTTTTAAGGTAGTGTCGGGTGGTCATGCAGGGTGGTGTTTTAGTGTAGGGACCGGACTGGGGATAGGGGGGGACGTGCTGGGGGTAGTGTTTTAGGGTTTAGGGTAGTGATTTGGTGTTTGTGTAGTGTAGGGTAGTGTTTTAGGTTTTAGGGTAGTGTCGGGGGGTCGTGCAGAGTAGTGTTTGAGTGTAGGGACCGGACTGGGAGTAGGGGGAGGGTCGTGCTGGGGGTAGTGTTTTAGGGTTTAGGGTAGTGTTGTGGTGTTTGTGTAGTGTAGGGTAGTGTTTTAGGGTTTAGGGTAGTGTCGGAGGGTCGTGCAGGGTAGTGTAGTGTTATTGTAGGGAGAGGACTGAGGGTCGGGGGAGGGTCGTGCAGTGGTACTACATTAGGGGGTAGGGTAGGGTGGAGTCACTTACCTTGCAAACGTTTACCATGAGTATACCTTTACCACGCATGCCTTTGCGTTGTAATGGTATGTCATTGTAATTGACACTGCGTAGTAATACCCACGTTGTAATGGCATGCGTGATATTGCTATGCGATGTAATGAGTCATATTCTTCCAAACAGCTTTACAGACAGAGATGAGATAAGAGAGGGAATGCAATCAATACTACTTTATGAAACACGACTTAGCTGGACTTGATGTTTGTTCAGTGGTTCTGATGAACACAAAGAATACATAAACCAGCATTATCTGATAACAATGTTTTAGAAACGTCCAGTGTGCTTTAAAAGCGGAGCTTCTAATAGGCCAGGAAGGTAAAATAATTCCACCAATACTGATCCTGGTAAAACGGCGTTTGCTGTAAGGGTGTTTGGCAGAAGCATAAACTGCCCATTGTTTATGTTTCTGGTCAGTAGAATTCCTTATCCGTGCTATACAGGTGAGGGTTACTGTACACGCACAGATGAGTTTCTGTCCACTGTACACAGGCATGTTGAGCAGTAATTCCACACCGACTTTCACCTCGTCCTGCCGCCCACACGCTGATCTTCTGCTTTATGAACTTTTAGCGACATCCAGTGAAGCGATGTGGTATTGCGTTGAATAATGTGTTTATGGCTATAAGTTCTGTTCAGTGGGGCTTATTTACAAGGCCCTTGCGCCACTTTTGCATCATTTTTAACATGGGAAAAGTGACGCAAAAGTGGCGCAAGGGGCTTGTAAATCTGCCCCTGTATGTCTATCTACGCAAAAACTTCACACGGAATAAAAAACGTCAGCAAACATGGAGTAGCGAGTTACGAAATCGTGGTATGAATGTTGCACCAGTGGCGTAACATGCGCCCCCGCAGCCCCGGTGGTATGGGGGCCCGAGTTCCAGGTGGGGGAGAGAGCACTCAGCAAAAGTGATAGATGGTGCCGCCTCCCCTCGTTAAACGCCCAGAGACAAGTTTCGTCGCCCGCCAGGGGCCTCCCCGGCACACACATGGACTTGCTGCTGTGCCGATCATGTATTGTAGTGTAGCTCCTATTTCCCTTATAGGCTCTGCTCATTGGAATAATATATCCTATAGGTTTGACATAGGACTAAGGTCGGTATGTCCCTATCGAGTCTATTAAACTTAATTACTTGTGCCAGCTAGCTCAGAGGCCACTAGAAACTTCTTGACGACAAGAAGGGATTAGTTTCTGGCTGCCGCAGAACATGACCACTGTGTTTCCCTTACAGAATCAGGATGTGTCCCAGAGTCGTAGAAACAATAGATAACCATTTCACTCAGCTCATTCGTGCATGTTTCAGTTATTCTCAGAGTTACACAGAAATAACAGACGGGCGTTTCAATAAAGGATTTATTGAACAGTCTTGTTTCTGTTGTAAGTTATATGTGCTGTTATGATCACAAGACAGTATGCGAGATAAATAATGTACAAGGTGAGCAGTAAAAATAAATAATACTGCGTCAGCATTATCTTTTAGCATGTATGCATTTACATGAAATGACACAACCTAAAAATGCGAGTACTCATACGATGCGTTTCTACCCTAGTTCTATCCCAGTGTGCCTAACCTGTCCTAGGTGTAGGGAGAAGTAGAAGTAGGTGCTGTATTCCTGACTAGAGTATACCAAGAGTAAGTTACGCCTAGTATGCCAAGAGTCTAGTATGCCAAGAGTCCCTCTAGGTTCTAGTCTGCTCCATACCTGAAGAATGAGAGAGGTAGGAATCTCTATCCGGACTCGAACTCCAACACCTCGCAAGGAAGTTAGATCACTGGAAGCTGGACTCTCTGCGTGCAGGAATGACAGTGTCTTCTCAGTGCGTCTGGCCGGGAATCGGGCTCCTCTGAAGTCGAGGTCTCCTCTGATTTACAGGGGTTTGGGAAGGTATATTTATACCTGAAAATGGTAGCATTGACGTGAGTTGGGCAGCGAAAGACGTCATGAATGAATCCCTTAGGGAATAAGAGGTTCATGCATAATGTATGAGTCCTTGAAGAAATCAATAGTCCTGGGCAAGGGAAACTCCCGCAGCCTGAGGGTCTGTTTTTTCATGGACTCGTTGAGACGTTAGGGTGGACGGATGTCGGAAGCCATGCCTGTATTTGGTGTGCATGGTTTATGCCTAAATAAGGCCTGGGTTTCTACGCCTATATAAGGGCAGGTTGGGTTATGCCTATATAAGGACATGAGTCTAGAAAGCCCGTTTATGGACACCCTATGAAGTATACAACACCCACTCCTCTTTCGTGGAAACAATGATACTAAAATGCTAAACATCCAAAATGCTAAACATTAAAATAGAGTATCGCATATTAAAACATATCCTAAAAGTATTTAAAAGACATATTTAAAATGCAAAGGTTTCTGTACATTTATAAGCAAAGCTTTTCATTTCCTGCATAAAGTGTGAAATAAATGCAATCGGAATGATAAATAAAAAGCAATATTTACATATGACGAAAATGATCGATAAGTTTGTTCAAAATCAAAGTCATTTCCTATCATGAAATTTAAATGAACTGATTTAGACACACGAGATGACTAAATGTCCCTGGAAGTACTGCCAAGTCTGTATTATAAGGCCAGTTCTACTATAAGCAGATTGAAGTACCATTTTTGTGTTCGAAAAATGAGAAAAGTTCAAATTTTGGTAATGTTCCAGGTCTTTGAAAAACGAAGGCCAAATTGTTGCTGTTGCACTGGAACAAAGTATGCCGAATTAGAGTCAGTTCACGGGTCTGGTGTAAACATGAGATCATCTATTTCAATAGACAAAACATAATCCACTGTCGATGGTGTAAGTTCGAACACCTCACGTAAGAGATTGACCGCACAAAGATGGGAAACACCGCCCACAGCATAGGTCGCCGCAGCAATGTTCGCGTCCGTTGTTACCTGTGTGCCTGGAGTTGTTTCTCGTACCTCAGCAGCAGCAGGAAGCGTCTGTGAGATCTCAATGAATGCTGACATCAGTATTGGGAGCCTCTGGGGACAACACGAAGCATGGACCGTTATCGGGACCAGCAAAGTATCGACGTCCTTTGGCGCAGCTGATGGATATGTTAGACAAGCGTCCAACACGCATTCTTCACCGCATAGCAGGCAGCGTAGAACAGGTAAGATGCAATCATGCCAGATTGGTCGGAATGACAGGAACCATGTGGTATTAAGGTCCCGTAGACGAGTCATGCCCAATAGCTGTACTATTCGCTCACGGCACTTTCTTTCAAGGAGAGCTTTCTCCATTTCGCTCGGAGTTATTTCTGCGAAGTGGCTGGCCATAGCGCAATAGCAGACAGATGAATAGAATTCCCGGAACAAGTGCTAGAATCAATGGTATGCCACCAAACACCGAATGTGCAAAGTTCGGAATGATTCCAAGTATTGCCTGGAACGGTGCTAAGAGACCGGTGCAAATGCTCTTAAATACATGTACAATTCCTGTTGTATCTGACATGTTGAAGATACGTGATAACATTTCTACGAAATGTATAGGGCAGTTTGTACGTATTAAATTCTGTATCTCAGCCGAAGTCCTTGCAATTTGTAGATTATAGGTTTCTTTGGCCGAGGTCAAAGGCATTGTTTGCTGTAAAAGCATGGCTTTCATTCTGCTTAAAGTATCAAATCTTATAAAAGAGACACCCAGAGAAGGCCATAAAGCCGACTCCCTGACTGTGTCTATCGGGGGAAACAATACTTGCATACAGCAAGTGACCCTGGAGTTGACCGTTACTAGATATGGGATGCCGGGCAACATTCCACAGCAGCTCTGATCATTCAACATGAGGTAACTCCCATTAGAAAGTTGTCCAAACGTTGGTTTAATCACAGCAGCTGGTGAACCGTGCTGATGGCAAGACAAGTTTGCCGCAGAACCATTACAAGCTCCGTGCAAAATAATGTCCTGACATATGAGTGAACCGGTCAGTACAGGTTTACAGTTAATACCGCTAAGAAACACTTCACGATCCCCACTCCAACATTTATGTGTATACGGTAAATTCCAAGATGTCTTAATGTATTCCCTACCCAACCTTTCATATTTGCCTGCTTGCATCTGTCTGAGGCAATACTGGAACTGAAAAGTTGTCACAGGTAATGTTATTTTTCCATGAATAAGCCATTCTGTAGCTGGTTTTTCTGCCACTGTGAATGGTAATTTGTCAATTTTTTCAATGCTCAGCACTGTATACCTCGCTCCTCTTTGTGCCAATTCGATCTGTTTATCAGTCAGATTGTATTCTGCAAACAGGGACGACGTGTTGATGAAACGCCAAGGCACATAGCCCGCTCGCAAAGATTGCAGCGTCCATGTCAATAACACAATAGAACGTAATTGAGACTGACCTTGTTGTAACATAGCCAAATCTTGTTCTAGAATGTCGATAGCAGAGGATACAATGCCATCCAATGAATACATTCTGGAGGACAAAGTTGTTAACCCATTGTCGACTACAGAGAGTGTTTTCTCTAAATTTATACGATCAAGTTCACGTATTCGTTCTGCAGCCTCTATCTGTGACACTTTCCATGCTTCGTTATAAACAGCGTAGATGCCGGCATATATGAAACGTTTTTGATGCGGTTTTCTTGGTCCAAGCAAGAATTCCCTAAGATCTGCGTCATGTGCAAGTAAGGTTAAGTGTTGCTTCACATCCTGTAGTGTAGATTTATGCAGCCAATCGAGGCATAATTTTCCTACACTGTATGTTGTTACTACCCCGGATGTTGTCTTTGGACATATCTTGGGTCTGGCCTATGAAGAGCAAAGCCCTGAGTTTTGTTCAAGAACCTTTCCTGACAGTTGTTTGTGTCTGTGGGCCAGATCAACCATTTATTCCAATTTGAAGTGGTTCTGTTGAGTTGTAGTATATTGTCAACTGTCACCACTGCCTTTGTTTTATTATCACTGGCAGGTGTTGGCACAGAAGGTGTTTTCATCTCTTTGATCTTGGCTAATCCAAGACAAGATGTTTGTTGGATGGTTTCATTCAAAAACAGTATTTGTTCAGGGATTATGCAGGCCCTAAATAAAGCTTCCATACCCTGTACTTGCCAATCTTTACTACCCCAGACAGTTTTTGTCTTAATTGTGTCTTTCCATAAGTCGAAACCCTGTGTAGACAGTTGGGCAATAAATGCTTCAGAGTAAATCTGTTTTGTATTTGTTAACATAATTTTCAGTCCTGTCTTGTTTACATTTTTATAGTAAAACGTTTCTGGATCAGATGTATTATAACCTGAAAAATATGGAAATTTACTAGCAAAAGTTTTCGAACTACCTTGTGGTGGTGTAGGACAATGTTCCCATTGATTATACATAAACATATTTCTTGGATATGCAGTTTTGTGCAAATAATGATGACCATAGTGGTTATAACAATACAGTTCTTCGTAATCAGTTGTACCCTCTAAATATTCATTTTTAGAAAATGCAGCAGATTTTTCTAGATCAAACATTATATCTTGAACAGTTTGTAAGTCCCAATCATCTGAATAGGTACTGGACGTTATCAAATCGCTTAGTGAAATTTTAAACAAATGTGGAATGTTCAATTGTTCACTTGGGCCGAATATTTCATAATCTGTTTTGTCCCACACTATACCATCCTGTATAGGAACAGCTGTGATGTTCACTGATGACAAGTCTCTTGCTTCACGATGGGAAGATTTATGTGGTTTCAAAAGCACGTTTATGTCCTTTCCTTCAATGTTCACATGGATGTATCTGCCACCTATAAGCATGCTTACTGTTGTTACCAAAGCTAGCCAGAGCAGGAAAACAAAAAGTCCAGATGTAATCCAGAGTTCAATCCATGGAGAAACCAGATAAGTCTTTTTCAGAAAGTGAACAAAGTCTTGTACTTGCTGCTTGAATTGTGATGATGCTGGCGTCGTTTCAGGTTCGCTTGGATCCTCTGAGAACGTATCAAAGTCAATGAAATAGCCAGAAGCAGTTCTGTCAATTGTTGGAATTGCATCAGGATTCGTTGAAATCACAGGAACCAGTTCTTCACGAGTCACATTGGTGTAGACAGGTGTATTTGGACGAACTGTTATTTGGTTTTCAAGAGGGATGAGTTCCATAGCTTGGTTGCATAGTCCTTCATTCGTTACAGCTGAATTCTCGATCGTGATCAGTCTTTCAGTCTGAACCTCTTGAATAGTAGCGAGAGGAGTGCGTCTGCTACTAGGTCGGAGTCCACGAGGCATACTGCTTAGTATTGGCCACATACTGTGGTTTGATCAGGTCGATTGACACAAATCTTTTCTCCTTTCTTCCAGCAAGGGGCGGCAGAAGTACTGTCCTTGTTCCTTGAACAGCTAGAACAGGTACCGGTTGTCTGTAAGAAGGTCCAAATTCCTTCTTGTCCGCGATTTTTCTCTGACCAGATCCCCAACTTTTGGAATCCAGACAGGCCTTGCTGGGACCGCCGATTTTTCCCCAGTGGTGGTTGGCTGTAAGGATACGTTGCTTTGTTTCGTTCTTAACTTGTTAAGTTCCTGTAAAACAGCCAAACGATCTTTGATATCAAATTCTTTTCGTCCACCACTGTGCCTACGTGTTCTAAGTCTGGAACCCACATTCTTGTCCCAAATAGGACCTCATATGGAGTGACTCCCCTAGAGAACTTCTTGGCAGATTGTTAAGAGCGCGCTGAACGCTAATGAGGTGTTTGACCCACCCATCACCCGAACCTAATACCCTAGCTGTTATAGATTGCTTTATGTCCCGGTTTTTCCTTTCCACAACAGAATTTCCCTCAGGATGGAATGGAGAGGAGTACCGCAATGCAACGCCCAGACTGGCCATGGCCTCCTTGTAAGCCCTAGAGCTAAACGCAGGACCCTGGTCAGAATGAAACGTGCCTATTGCGTATGTGCCGATAAAGACTCGCAAATCTTTTATAACAGTTCGAGCGTCAGCTGAGCGCTGAGGCCATAACCATAGGAACCTAGATTTAGTATTTGCGGGAATGCCTATGTCCAGTAGGACGCTGGCGATTAGATAGCCTAATGCTGTCTAACAGTGGTGTCTGCACTGGGCTGCCGCATTCGCTGCATGGTGTCTGATGGCTCTCTCGCTGTAATTTGCAGTCTAAGAAATTGTTGATGAATATGTGAATGTGTGTATTCATTCCAGGCCACCAGTACATCTCTTTTAACTTCAAAATTGTTTTTGAGATCCCTTGATGTGACAGACCCTCCCCCAAATGTGTTTCATAAATCAAGGCTGTTCTTCATTCCATGTTTGGAATTACCCTATCCCCCACTCCAGGGATTCGAGCAAAAGGAACGTTATTCGCATCAATTACATAAGAGTACTTGAGTGGAAACTTTTTTTGGTAATGCTGCACTGCTGCCTTTGCTTGAAGCATTGACAGCTAACATTATCTCACCGTCTATTTTTGTTTTTGAACGAGTGATCCCAGCTACGGAAGCCGTCTGAACAGCCCCCTTCGCGGCTTCGTCAGCCAATGAATTCCCTGCAACGTGAACGCCATCACGCTGATGACTCAGTGTGTGAATCACGTGAGCCTTTGGTAGTTCGTTTTTCAACAGAACTACTTGTTCCCAAAGCAGTTTGTGCTTAATTGTGCCACCTTTTGCATCCTTAAAACCATTTTCAAGCCAGGTTCGTATATAGTCATTATACGACTGAACACAGTAAAAGGAATCGCACACTATCAGTGTGAGGAATTCTCGATCCGTACTTTCAAGTGCCAGTTTGAATGCCTGTAGTTCAGCTCGCTGAGCTGTACAATCACATAGTGACTGAGTTTTTGTGACCATAGGTCTGAAGATGCCATTTCGTATGCGACCTTTAACGATAGCACACGCTGCACTGTAAGCTTGCTTACTCCCTGTTGCGGGCTGTGCGGATCCGTCAGTGTAAATTACGAATTCATACTGATCGAGGGGCAGAATCTCAGTGGGCAGAGGACATTCTTGTTCATATTGGAGAAATGCCTGTGTTTTTAAATCTGGATCAAATACATATTCAACATCAGTTGCAGCAAGAGAATTAACCCATTGTATCCATCTCGGATGTAAAGCTTTAGCATTGGGAATGCTCGCTTTTGTGACTGCTTCTAAAGCTGGTACTGGGGTAACGACAATTATGCGTTTCCCTTGGGCTAAGGCTCTTTCTTTTGCTACAGCTGTTTGAACTGCTGTCAGAATTTTTTCAGTTGAACTGAAGCGCATTTCTCCTTGTGTGTACAAATGTGATTTGTATGCGATTGGTACTTTCTCACCCTCATTAAAGGTTAAGTAAGTGAATCCACATTGACCCGAAATTATTCGAATCACCAAATTTCTTTGACTTACGCGTGTTTGTAAGTGATTTGTTGCTAACATGTTAGCCTGGAGTGAACGCAAAATTTCTGTGTGTTCCTGTGTCCAGTTTTTGATTGAAAAATCAGGTTTGATTAGTGCGTAGAGAGGTTTAACCCTTTCTGCGTAGTTTAGAATGTATGTTCTACCAAAATTGAGGAAACCCAGGATTGATTGTAAGTTTTTTAGCGTCTTAGGAGGTTGGATCAGCGCACACTTCTCTAGAAAGTTAGCTGCCAAGCTCTTGCCTTCACTTGAAAGCTCATATCCCAAAAATAGGACATTGAGATGGGCAATTCGGGACTTTTTAAAGTTGAACTTATAGCCCTCAGAGGCGAATCCCAATATAATGGTGCTCACCCTGTTCAAGTGTTTTTCTAAGTCATCGTCTGTCAGATAAATATCATCGACATAGGACAATGCCTCGTTGTCATAAATTTGTAGCAACTCCGTTACTCTCGCTGAGAATAAACCTGGGCTGTTCTTGAACCCTTGTGGGAGTCGACAAAAGTGACGCTGGGTCCCCATTATGGAGAATGCCGTTAAGTACCTACTTTCAGGTGCTATATTTTGACAAAAGAATCCATTTGAGATGTCTAATGTGGTTTTGTATTTTTTGCGCACAATGTTATTCATTAATGCTGTGCTATGTGCATTTTGCACTGCAAAAGTTTTAGAACAAGTGTTTAAATGTCTGTAGTCCAAAACTAGACGATATGTATTGTCTGGTTTGGAGACAGGAAACAAAGGATTGTTCATAGATGAGGTGCTAGTTTCAATCACCCCTTGGTATTCAAGTTGATTTAAAATCTCCCTGACCTGTTTTTTAGCTTCTTGCTTAATTGGATACTGCCTCTGTGCAGTAGGTTCATGTTTCAGATGTATTTTATGGTGAGGGAGTCCTCATCCCATCCTACATGATTTTTATATAATGCTGGAGCCTGGGCTACTGCCCATTTTCTGGCATATGTATATTTTAAGTGAATTGGAATGTGATTGGAGAAGGCAGGCATAATCATGTCCTCGCCGTGTGGGCACTCCCTGACAAATTGTGGTGGCCAGTCTTTTTCTGCTAGAAGTATGTCATAACCCTTTGATAGTTTTTCCCAAAAAGTGCTTTAACCTGTCTAGGTTTGTCTCCCTCCATCCGGAGTGTTATTTCATATAACCTTTGTGGAGTACTAACCCTGGTGTCTACAGTTTCTACCGTAATGTACTCATTCAAGTCCACTATCTCCAGAAGTTCCATCAGGTTCTGGCGAGCTATTGTGACTTCTGCTGCACTGTCCAGCATTGTCTGAGCCCATTCCCCGTTTTTGAGTTGTGATCTCATTATTCTCGGCATGTCTTATCTTCAGACCTGCTACTTTCTTTTTGGAGAATTGAGGTTTAGCTTTAATTTTTGTTGCGTGCTTGTCGTCTTTCGATTTCACGCGTTCTTCTCTATGTTCTGTACGTCCTCTTCTTTCCGAAGTCTGTGATGAGACCTGAAAGGGACGAGAGGAACGTGTATCATTATCTTGATACCTATCAGGTTTTCTCAAATTATCCCTATTCCTGAGGTTATACCTCCTTTCAGAGGGCTCCTTTTGAGGAGACCTACCTCGGGATTGAGATCTTTTCTCGTTTGAATTTTGTTTGTTAGATTCCCACTTCTTTTTAGAAGATGTAGGAGTTTGTTTAATTGAGTCCTTCTCAGAACTTTCAGATAGTTTTGGTTTAACTGGTCTCCCACCCAAACTATCTCTGCCTAATTCTGCATATGACTGCTCTATAATTCTGGGTAGCTCTGTTTGATGTTCTGTAACATCGAATTCCCTTAGTTTTTGTCGGATCGCCACTGCTGCTGCCTCCCCTTTAATATTAGATAATATTATTGTTGAGACCTGTTCAAAATTTTTCAGTAATTTCATACCTAAATTTAAAGCAGGCTCTGCTCCATATTCGTTTTGAATCTGTTTTAGGACATCTGGTATTACCGCAATTGACGGAATGCCGTGTGTTTTAGTGTAGATGGCAGCAAAGACTGAGCCCCAAGTGGTGCAGTCTTCCAGTTGTGGTGTGATCCCCATTGGTAAACTGATGGTTAGGATTCTGTGTTTCTCATATGGGCTAGTATTTGGAAATACTGCTTCGATTTGAGTAATTTTTTGAGCTATCCAAAACGGAATTTGCTCCCGCTTAGTGGGCATTTTACCCATGACTGCGTATAGAGTCTGTGGTGTAATTTTTAGTGTACTCCCCTGTGGAGGAGCTTGATTTGGAAGTGTTAATGGTTGTTGGACTGTGAAAGTCCTCATGACATATTGAACCAATTGTCTGTAGATTTTTATTAACTCTGTGAGTTGATTAAGTAGTTCCTCGTCTGACATTATTTCGATGTCTGGATGAGGTGTGTAGCCGGCTAGAATCGGCCATGTTGCTCCTGGTCTGCCTAGCGGACCGAGCCTGGTTATATTTCTGTGATGTTTTAGGGCGCCTTTAAACCAGAGCTGGTGCTCCTGGTATGTTAATGGAATTTCAATATCCTCGAAAGGAATGTATTCCTCCGGTTGTTCATCTTCTTTGTAGAAGTTAAACAAGTGAGTTACTGGATTAGATTCAGGAAATATTACCCATGAATAGAATACCTCTGTCTGAAAGGATTCGTGTGCCTCTATCACGAAAACTGCTCTACCTCCTCTTGGAGATAGGCCATGTTTTATAAGTTTTAGAGTAATGGCTCTTCTTAAGTTAGGAGGAATGTCCTTGACACCCTCTTCGGCTTCATTTAAACCTGTGTTGTTAAATAACGCTGCTTGGGCTGGATCAGCCGCAGCTCCACCGTTTTCGGCGTCTACATTCATTTTGTAGAACTAGTTTCAAGGAAACAAAGATAAGATGCACAATATTGTGGAACAGTCTATCCTTCAACGTTGAGCAAACCAAACAGCTAATATATAGGGGCCTCCCCTATGTAGCCGTGGCGGATATTAACCCTGCCCACTCCAGACGTCTTTTGGAGTATATGGGGTAGGGGTCTCTGAGAGAAAAATAAAAGTGCACAGCTGAGTTACTCAGTATCTAACGTTGAATTACTGCCTTACCAAACGTTGGGCGCCATGTAGTGTAGCTCCTATTTCCCTTATAGGCTCTGCGCATTGGAATAATATATCCTATAGGTTTGACATAGGACTAAGGTCGGTATGTCCCTATCGAGTATATTAAACTTAATTACTTGTGCCAGCTAGCTCAGAGGCCACTAGAAACTTCTTGACGACAAGAAGGGATTAGTTTCTGGCTGCCGCAGAACATGACCACTGTGTTTCCCTTACAGAATCAGGATGTGTCCCAGAGTCGTAGAAACAATAGATAACCATTTCACTCAGCTCAGTCGTGCATGTTTCAGTTATTCTCAGAGTTACACAGAAATAACAGACGGGCGTTTCAATAAAGGATTTATTGAACAGTCTTGTTTCTGTTGTAAGTTATATGTGCTGTTATGATCACAAGACAGTATGCGAGATAAATAATGTACAAGGTGAGCAGTAAAAATAAATAATACTGCGTCAGCATTATCTTTTTAGCATGTATGCATTTACATAAAATGACACAACCTAAAAATGCGAGTACTCATACGATGCGTTTCTACCCTAGTTCTATCCCAGTGTACCTAACCTATCCTAGGTATAGGGAGAAGTAGAAGTAGGTGCTGTATTCCTGACTAGAGTATACCAAGAGTAAGTTACGCCTAGTATGCCAAGAGTCTAGTATGCCAAGAGTCCCTCTAGGTTCTAGTCTGCTCCATACCTGAAGAATGAGAGAGGTAGGAATCTCTATCCGGACTCGAACTCCAACACCCCGCAAGGGAAGTTAGATCACTGGAAGCTGGACTCTCTGCGTGCAGGAATGACAGTGTCTTCTCAGTGCGTCTGGCCGGGAATCGGGCTCCTCTGAAGTCGAGGTCTCCTCTGATTTACAGGGGTTTGGGAAGGTATATTTATACCTGAAAATGGTAGCATTGACGTGAGTTGGGCAGCGAAAGACGTCATGAATGAATCCCTTAGGGAATAAGAGGTTCATGCATAATGTATGAGTCCTTGAAGAAATCAATAGTCCTGGGCAAGGGAAACTCCCGCAGCCTGAGGGTCTGTTTTTTCATGGACTCGTTGAGACGTTAGGGTGGACGGATGTCGGAAGCCATGCCTGTATTTGGTGTGCATGGTTTATGCCTAAATAAGGCCTGGGATTCTACGCCTATATAAGGGCAGGTTGGGTTATGCCTATATAAGGACATGAGTCTAGAAAGCCCGTTTATGGACACCCTATGAAGTATACAACACCCACTCCTCTTTCGTGGAAACAATGATACTAAAATGCTAAACATCCAAAATGCTAAACATTAAAATAGAGTACCGCATATTAAAACATATCCTAAAAGTATTTAAAAGACATATTTAAAATGCAAAGGTTTCTGTACATTTATAAGCAAAGCTTTTCATTTCCTGCATAAAGTGTGAAATAAATGCAATCGGAATGATAAATAAAAAGCAATATTTACATATGACGAAAATGATCGATAAGTTTGTTCAAAATCAAAGTCATTTCCTATCATGAAATTTAAATGAACTGATTTAGACACACAAGATGACTAAGTGTCCCTGGAAGTACTGCCAAGTCTGTATTATAAGGCCAGTTCTACTATAAGCAGATTGAAGTGCCATTTTTGTGTTCGAAAAATGAGAAAAGTTCAAATTTTGGTAATGTTCCAGGTCTTTGAAAAACGAAGGCCAAATTGTTGCTGTTGCACTGGAACAAAGTATGCCGAATTAGAGTCAGTTCACGGGTCTGGTGTAAACATGAGATCATCTATTTCAATAGACAAAACATCATCCACTGTCGATGGTGTAAGTTCGAACACCTCACGTAAGAGATTGACCGCACAAAGATGGGAAACACCGCCCACAGCATAGGTCGCCGCAGCAATGTTCGCGTCCGTTGTTACCTGTGTGCCTGGAGTTGTTTCTCGTACCTCAGCAGCAGCAGGAAGCGTCTGTGAGATCTCAATGAATGCTGACATCAGTATTGGGAGCCTCTGGGGACAACACGAAGCATGGACCGTTATCGGGACCAGCAAAGTATCGACGTCCTTTGGCGCAGCTGATGGATATGTTAGACAAGCGTCCAACACGCATTCTTCACCGCATAGCAGGCAGCGTAGAACAGGTAAGATGCAATCATGCCAGATTGGTCGGAATGACAGGAACCATGTGGTATTAAGGTCCCGTAGACGAGTCATGCCCAATAGCTGTACTATTCGCTCACGGCACTTTCTTTCAAGGAGAGCTTTCTCCATTTCGCTCGGAGTTATTTCTGCGAAGTGGCTGGCCATAGCGCAATAGCAGACAGATGAATAGAATTCCCGCAACAAGTGCTAGAATCAATGGTATGCCACCAAACACCGAATGTGCAAAGTTCGGAATGATTCCAAGTATTGCCTGGAACGGTGCTAAGAGACCGGTGCAAATGCTCTTAAATACATGTACAATTCCTGTTGTATCTGACATGTTGAAGATACGTGATAACATTTCTACGAAATGTATAGGGCAGTTTGTACGTATTAAATTCTGTATCTCAGCCGAAGTCCTTGCAATTTGTAGATCATAGGTTTCTTTGGCCGAGGTCAAAGGCACTGTTTGCTGTAAAAGCATGGCTTTCATTCTGCTTAAAGTATCAAATCTTATAAAAGAGACACTCAGTGAAGGCCATAAAGCCGACTCCCTGACTGTGTCTATCGGGGAAACAATACTTGCATACAGCAAGTGACCCTGGAGTTGACCGTTACTAGATATGGGATGCCGGGCAACATTCCACAGCAGCTCTGATCATTCAACATGAGGTAACTCCCATTAGAAAGTTGTCCAAACGTTGGTTTAATCACAGCAGCTGGTGAACCGTGCTGATGGCAAGACAAGTTTGCCGCAGAACCATTACAAGCTCCGTGCAAAATAATGTCCTGACATATGAGTGAACCGGTCAGTGCAGGTTTACAGTTAATACCGCTAAGAAACACTTCACGATCCCCACTCCAACATTTATGTGTATACGGTAAATTCCAAGATGTCTTAATGTATTCCCTACCCAACCTTTCATATTTGCCTGCTTGCATCTGTCTGAGGCAATACTGGAACTGAAAAGTTGTCACAGGTAATGTTATTTTTCCATGAATAAGCCATTCTGTAGCTGGTTTTTCTGCCACTGTGAATGGTAATTTGTCAATTTTTTCAATGCTCAGCACTGTATACCTCGCTCCTCTTTGTGCCAATTCGATCTGTTTATCAGTCAGATTGTATTCTGCAAACAGGGACGACGTGTTGATGAAACGCCAAGGCACATAGCCCGCTCGCAAAGATTGCAGCGTCCATGTCAATAACACAATAGAACGTAATTGAGACTGACCTTGTTGTAACATAGCCAAATCTTGTTCTAGAATGTCGATAGCAGAGGATACAATGCCATCCAATGAATAAATTCTGGAGGACAAAGTTGTTAACCCATTGTCGACTACAGAGAGTGTTTTCTCTAAATTGATACGATCAAGTTCACGTATTCGTTCTGCAGCCTCTATCTGTGACACTTTCCATGCTTCGTTATAAACAGCGTAGATGCCGGCATATATGAAACGTTTTTGACGCGGTTTTCTTGGTCCAAGCAAGAATTCCCTAAGATCTGCGTCATGTGCAAGTAAGGTTAAGTGTTGCTTCACATCCTGTAGTGTAGATTTATGCAGCCAATCGAGGCATAATTTTCCTACACTGTATGTTGTTACTACCCCCGGATGTTGTCTTTGGACATATCTTGGGTCTGGCCTATGAAGAGCAAAGCCCTGAGTTTTGTTCAAGAACCTTTCCTGACAGTTGTTTGTGTCTGTGGGCCAGATCAACCATTTATTCCAATTTGAATTGGTTCTGTTGAGTTGTAGTATATTGTCAACTGTCACCACTGCCTTTGTTTTATTATCACTGGCAGGTGTTGGCACAGAAGGTGTTTTCATCTCTTTGATCTTGGCTAATCCAAGACAAGATGTCTGTTGGACGGTGTCATTCAAAAACAGTATTTGTTCAGGGATTATGCAGGCCCTAAATAAAGCTTCCATACCCTGTACTTGCCAATCTTTACTACCCCAGACAGTTTTTGTCTCAATTGTGTCTTTCCATAAGTCGAAACCCTGTGTAGACAGTTGGGCAATAAATGCTTCAGAGTAAATCTGTTTTGTATTTGTTAACATAATTTTCAGTCCTGTCTTGTTTACATTTTTATAGTAAAACGTTTCTGGATCAGATGTATTATAACCTGAAAAATATGGAAATTTACTAGCAAAAGTTTTCGAACTACCTTGTGGTGGTGTAGGACAATGTTCCCATTGATTATACATAAACATATTTCTTGGATATGCAGTTTTGTGCAAATAATGATGACCATAGTGGTTATAACAATACAGTTCTTCGTAATCAGTTGTACCCTCTAAATATTCATTTTTAGAAAATGCAGCAGATTTTTCTAGATCAAACATTATATCTTGAACAGTCTGTAAGTCCCAATCATCTGAATAGGTACTGGACGTTATCAAATCGCTTAGTGAAATTTTAAACAAATGTGGAATGTTCAATTGTTCACTTGGGCCGAATATTTCATAATCTGTTTTGTCCCACACTATACCATCCTGTATAGGAACAGCTGTGATGTTCACTGATGACAAGTCTCTTGCTTCACGATGGGAAGATTTATGTGGTTTCAAAAGCACGTTTATGTCCTTTCCTTCAATGTTCACATGGATGTATCTGCCACCTATAAGCATGCTTACTGTTGTTACCAAAGCTAGCCAGAGCAGGAAAACAAAAAGTCCAGATGTAATCCAGAGTTCAATCCATGGAGAAACCAGATAAGTCTTTTTCAGAAAGTGAACAAAGTCTTGTACTTGCTGCTTGAATTTTGATGATGCTGGCGTCGTTTCAGGTTCGCTTGGATCCTCTGAGAACGTATCAAAGTCAATGAAATAGCCAGAAGCAGTTCTGTCAATTGTTGGAATTGCATCAGGATTCGTTGAAATCACAGGAACCAGTTCTTCACGAGTCACGTTGGTGTAGACAGGTGTATTTGGACGAACTGTTATTTGGTTTTCAAGAGGGATGAGTTCCATAGCTTGGTTGCATAGTCCTTCATTCGTTACAGCTGAATTCTCGATCGTGATCAGTCTTTCAGTCTGAACCTCTTGAATAGTAGCGAGAGGAGTGCGTCTGCTACTAGGTCGGAGTCCACGAGGCCTACTGCTTAGTATTGGCCACATACTGTGGTTTGATCAGGTCGATTGACACAAATCTTTTCTCCTTTCTTCCAGCAAGGGGCGGCAGAAGTACTGTCCTTGTTCCTTGAACAGCTAGAACAGGTACCGGTTGTCTGTAAGAAGGTCCAAATTCCTTCTTGTCCGCGATTTTTTCTCTGACCAGATCCCCAACTTTTGGAATCCAGACAGGCCTTGCTGGGACCGCCGATTTTTCCCCAGTGGTGGTTGGCTGTAAGGATACGTTGCTTTGTTTCGTTCTTAACTTGTTAAGTTCCTGTAAAACAGCCAAACGATCTTTGATATCAAATTCTTTTTTGTCCACCACTGTGCCTACGTGTTCTAAGTCTGGAACCCACATTCTTGTCCCAAATAGGACCTCATATGGAGTGACTCCCCTAGAGAACTTCTTGGCAGATTGTTAAGAGCGCGCTGAACGCTAATGAGGTGTTTGACCCACCCATCACCCGAACCTAATACCCTAGCTGTTATAGATTGCTTTATGTCCCGGTTTTTCCTTTCCACAACAGAATTTCCCTCAGGATGGAATGGAGAGGAGTACCGCAATGCAACGCCCAGACTGGCCATGGCCTCCTTGTAAGCCCTAGAGCTAAACGCAGGACCCTGGTCAGAATGAAACGTGCCTATTGCGTATGTGCCGATAAAGACTCGCAAATCTTTTATAACAGTTCGAGCGTCAGCTGAGCGCTGAGGCCATAACCATAGGAACCTAGATTTAGTATTTGCGGGAATGCCTATGTCCAGTAGGACGCTGGCGATTAGATAGCCTAATGCTGTCTAACAGTGGTGTCTGCACTGGGCTGCCGCATTCGCTGCATGGTGTCTGATGGCTCTCTCGCTGTAATTTGCAGTCTAAGCAATTGTTGATGAATATGTGAATGTGTGTATTCATTCCAGGCCACCAGTACATCTCTTTTAACTTCAAAATTGTTTTTGAGATCCCTTGATGTGACAGACCCTCCCCCAAATGTGTTTCATAAATCAAGGCTGTTCTTCGTTCCATGTTTGGAATTACCCTATCCCCCACTCCAGGGATTCGAGCAAAAGGAACGTTATTCGCATCAATTACATAAGAGTACTTGAGTGGAAACTTTTTTGGTAATGCTGCACTGCTGCCTTTGCTTGAAGCATTGACAGCTAACATTATCTCACCGTCTATTTTTGTTTTTGAACGAGTGATCGCAGCTACGGAAGCCGTCTGAACAGCCCCCTTCGCGGCTTCGTCAGCCAATGAATTCCCTGCAACGTGAACGCCATCACGCTGATGACTCAGTGTGTGAATCACGTGAGCCTTTGGTAGTTCGTTTTTCAACAGAACTACTTGTTCCCAAAGCAGTTTGTGCTTAATTGTGCCACCTTTTGCATCCTTAAAACCATTTTCAAGCCAGGTTCGTATATAGTCATTATACGACTGAACACAGTAAAAGGAATCGCACACTATCAGTGTGAGGAATTCTCGATCCGTACTTTCAAGTGCCAGTTTGAATGCCTGTAGTTCAGCTCGCTGAGCTGTACAATCACCTAGTGACTGAGTTTTTGTGACCATAGGTCTGAAGATGCCATTTCGTATGCGACCTTTAACGATAGCACACGCTGCACTGTAAGCTTGCTTACTCCCTGTTGCGGGCTGTGCGGATCCGTCAGTGTAAATTACGAATTCATACTGATCGAGGGGCAGAATCTCAGTGGGCAGAGGACATTCTTGTTCATATTGGAGAAATGCCTGTGTTTTTAAATCTGGATCAAATACATATTCAACATCAGTTGCAGCAAGAGAATTAACCCATTGTATCCATCTCGGATGTAAAGCTTTAGCATTGGGAATGCTCGCTTTTGTGACTGCTTCTAAAGCTGGTACTGGGGTAACGACAATTATGCGTTTCCCTTGGGCTAAGGCTCTTTCTTTTGCTACAGCTGTTTGAACTGCTGTCAGAATTTTTTCAGTTGAACTGAAGCGCATTTCTGCTTGTGTGTACAAATGTGATTTGTACGCGATTGGTACTTTCTCACCCTCATTAAAGGTTAAGTAAGTGAATCCACATTGACCCGAAATTATTCGAATCACCAAATTTCTTTGACTTACGCGTGTTTGTAAGTGATTTGTTGCTAACATGTTAGCCTGGAGTGAACGCAAAATTTCTGTGTGTTCCTGTGTCCAGTTTTTGATTGAAAAATCAGGTTTGATTAGTGCGTAGAGAGGTTTAACCCTTTCTGCGTAGTTTAGAATGTATGTTCTACCAAAATTGAGGAAACCCAGGATTGATTGTAAGTTTTTTAGCGTCTTAGGAGGTTGGATCAGCGCACACTTCTCTAGAAAGTTAGCTGCCAAGCTCTTGCCTTCACTTGAAAGCTCATATCCCAAAAATAGGACATTGAGATGGGCAATTCGGGACTTTTTAAAGTTGAACTTATAGCCCTCAGAGGCGAATCCCAATATAATGGTGCTCACCCTGTTCAAGTGTTTTTCTAAGTCATCGTCTGTCAGATAAATATCATCGACATAGGACAATGCCTCGTTGTCATAAATTTGTAGCAACTCCGTTACTCTCGCTGAGAATAAACCTGGGCTGTTCTTGAACCCTTGTGGGAGTCGACAAAAGTGACGCTGGGTCCCCATTATGGAGAATGCCGTTAAGTACCTACTTTCAGGTGCTATATTTTGACAAAAGAATCCATTTGAGATGTCTAATGTGGTTTTGTATTTTTTGCGCACAATGTTATTCATTAATGCTGTGCTATGTGCATTTTGCACTGCAAAAGTTTTAGAACAAGTGTTTAAATGTCTGTAGTCCAAAACTAGACGATATGTATTGTCTGGTTTGGAGACAGGAAACAAAGGATTGTTCATAGATGAGGTGCTAGTTTCAATCACCCCTTGGTATTCAAGTTGATTTAAAATCTCCCTGACCTGTTTTTTAGCTTCTTGCTTAATTGGATACTGCCTCTGTGCAGTAGGTTCATGTTTCAGATGTATTTTATGGTGAGGGGAGTCCTCATCCCATCCTACATGATTTTTATATAATGCTGGAGCCTGGGCTACTGCCCATTTTCTGGCATATGTATATTTTAAGTGAATTGGAATGTGATTGGAGAAGGCAGGCATAATCATGTCCTCGCCGTGTGGGCACTCCCTGACAAATTGTGGTGGCCAGTCTTTTTCTGCTAGAAGTATGTCATAACCCTTTGATAGTTTTTCCCAAAAAAGTGCTTTAACCTGTCTAGGTTTGTCTCCCTCCATCCGGAGTGTTATTTCATATAACCTTTGTGGAGTACTAACCCTGGTGTCTACAGTTTCTACCGTAATGTACTCATTCAAGTCCACTATCTCCAGAAGTTCCATCAGGTTCTGGCGAGCTATTGTGACTTCTGCTGCACTGTCCAGCATTGTCTGAGCCCATTCCCCGTTTTTGAGTTGTGATCTCATTATTCTCGGCATGTCTTATCTTCAGACCTGCTACTTTCTTTTGGAGAATTGAGGTTTAGCTTTAATTTTTGTTGCGTGCTTGTCGTCTTTCGATTTCACGCGTTCTTCTCTATGTTCTGTACGTCCTCTTCTTTCCGAAGTCTGTGATGAGACCTGAAAGGGACGAGAGGAACGTGTATCATTATCTTGATACCTATCAGGTTTTCTCAAATTATCCCTATTCCTGAGGTTATACCTCCTTTCAGAGGGCTCCTTTTGAGGAGACCTACCTCGGGATTGAGATCTTTTCTCGTTTGAATTTTGTTTGTTAGATTCCCACTTCTTTTTAGAAGATGTAGGAGTTTGTTTAATTGAGTCCTTCTCAGAACTTTCAGATAGTTTTGGTTTAACTGGTCTCCCACCCAAACTATCTCTGCCTAATTCTGCATATGACTGCTCTATAATTCTGGGTAGCTCTGTTTGATGTTCTGTAACATCGAATTCCCTTAGTTTTTGTCGGATCGCCACTGCTGCTGCCTCCCCTTTAATATTAGATAATATTATTGTTGAGACCTGTTCAAAATTTTTCAGTAATTTCATACCTAAATTTAAAGCAGGCTCTGCTCCATATTCGTTTTGAATCTGTTTTAGGACATCTGGTATTACCGCAATTGACGGAATGCCGTGTGTTTTAGTGTAGATGGCAGCAAAGACTGAGCCCCAAGTGGTGCAGTCTTCCAGTTGTGGTGTGATCCCCATTGGTAAACTGATGGTTAGGATTCTGTGTTTCTCATATGGGCTAGTATTTGGAAATACTGCTTCGATTTGAGTAATTTTTTGAGCTATCCAAAACGGAATTTGCTCCCGCTTAGTGGGCATTTTACCCATGACTGCGTATAGAGTCTGTGGTGTAATTTTTAGTGTACTCCCCTGTGGAGGAGCTTGATTTAGAAGTGTTAATGGTTGTTGGACTGTGAAAGTCCTCATGACATATTGAACCAATTGTCTGTAGATTTTTATTAACTCTGTGAGTTGATTAAGTAGTTCCTCGTCTGACATTATTTCGATGTCTGGATGAGGTGTGTAGCCGGCTAGAATCGGCCATGTTGCTCCTGGTCTGCCTAGCGGACCGAGCCTGGTTATATTTCTGTGATGTTTTAGGGCGCCTTTAAACCAGAGCTGGTGCTCCTGGTATGTTAATGGAATTTCAATATCCTCGAAAGGAATGTATTCCTCCGGTTGTTCATCTTCTTTGTAGAAGTTAAACAAGTGAGTTACTGGATTAGATTCAGGAAATATTACCCATGAATAGAATACCTCTGTCTGAAAGGATTCGTGTGCCTCTATCACGAAAACTGCTCTACCTCCTCTTGGAGATAGGCCATGTTTTATAAGTTTTAGAGTAATGGCTCTTCTTAAGTTAGGAGGAATGTCCTTGACACCCTCTTCGGCTTCATTTAAACCTGTGTTGTTAAATAACGCTGCTTGGGCTGGATCAGCCGCAGCTCCACCGTTTTCGGCGTCTACATTCATTTTGTAGAACTAGTTTCAAGGAAACAAAGATAAGATGCACAATATTGTGGAACAGTCTATCCTTCAACGTTGAGCAAACCAAACAGCTAATATATAGGGGCCTCCCCTATGTAGCCGTGGCGGATATTAACCCTGCCCACTCCAGACGTCTTTTGGAGTATATGGGGTAGGGGTCTCTGAGAGAAAAATAAAAGTGCACAGCTGAGTTACTCAGTATCTAACGTTGAATTACTGCCTTACCAAACGTTGGGCGCCATGTAGTGTAGCTCCTATTTCCCTTATAGGCTCTGCGCATTGGAATAATATATCCTATAGGTTTGACATAGGACTAAGGTCGGTATGTCCCTATCGAGTATATTAAACTTAATTACTTGTGCCAGCTAGCTCAGAGGCCACTAGAAACTTCTTGACGACAAGAAGGGATTAGTTTCTGGCTGCCGCAGAACATGACCACTGTGTTTCCCTTACAGAATCAGGATGTGTCCCAGAGTCGTAGAAACAATAGATAACCATTTCACTCAGCTCAGTCGTGCATGTTTCAGTTATTCTCAGAGTTACACAGAAATAACAGACGGGCGTTTCAATAAAGGATTTATTGAACAGTCTTGTTTCTGTTGTAAGTTATATGTGCTGTTATGATCACAAGACAGTATGCGAGATAAATAATGTACAAGGTGAGCAGTAAAAATAAATAATACTGCGTCAGCATTATCTTTTTAGCATGTATGCATTTACATAAAATGACACAACCTAAAAATGCGAGTACTCATACGATGCGTTTCTACCCTAGTTCTATCCCAGTGTACCTAACCTATCCTAGGTGTAGGGAGAAGTAGAAGTAGGTGCTGTATTCCTGACTAGAGTATACCAAGAGTAAGTTACGCCTAGTATGCCAAGAGTCTAGTATGCCAAGAGTCCCTCTAGGTTCTAGTCTGCTCCATACCTGAAGAATGAGAGAGGTAGGAATCTCTATCCGGACTCGAACTCCAACACCCCGCAAGGGAAGTTAGATCACTGGAAGCTGGACTCTCTGCGTGCAGGAATGACAGTGTCTTCTCAGTGCGTCTGGCCGGGAATCGGGCTCCTCTGAAGTCGAGGTCTCCTCTGATTTACAGGGGTTTGGGAAGGTATATTTATACCTGAAAATGGTAGCATTGACGTGAGTTGGGCAGCGAAAGACGTCATGAATGAATCCCTTAGGGAATAAGAGGTTCATGCATAATGTATGAGTCCTTGAAGAAATCAATAGTCCTGGGCAAGGGAAACTCCCGCAGCCTGAGGGTCTGTTTTTTCATGGACTCGTTGAGACGTTAGGGTGGACGGATGTCGGAAGCCATGCCTGTATTTGGTGTGCATGGTTTATGCCTAAATAAGGCCTGGGATTCTACGCCTATATAAGGGCAGGTTGGGTTATGCCTATATAAGGACATGAGTCTAGAAAGCCCGTTTATGGACACCCTATGAAGTATACAACACCCACTCCTCTTTCGTGGAAACAATGATACTAAAATGCTAAACATCCAAAATGCTAAACATTAAAATAGAGTACCGCATATTAAAACATATCCTAAAAGTATTTAAAAGACATATTTAAAATGCAAAGGTTTCTGTACATTTATAAGCAAAGCTTTTCATTTCCTGCATAAAGTGTGAAATAAATGCAATCGGAATGATAAATAAAAAGCAATATTTACATATGACGAAAATGATCGATAAGTTTGTTCAAAATCAAAGTCATTTCCTATCATGAAATTTAAATGAACTGATTTAGACACACAAGATGACTAAGTGTCCCTGGAAGTACTGCCAAGTCTGTATTATAAGGCCAGTTCTACTATAAGCAGATTGAAGTGCCATTTTTGTGTTCGAAAAATGAGAAAAGTTCAAATTTTGGTAATGTTCCAGGTCTTTGAAAAACGAAGGCCAAATTGTTGCTGTTGCACTGGAACAAAGTATGCCGAATTAGAGTCAGTTCACGGGTCTGGTGTAAACATGAGATCATCTATTTCAATAGACAAAACATCATCCACTGTCGATGGTGTAAGTTCGAACACCTCACGTAAGAGATTGACCGCACAAAGATGGGAAACACCGCCCACAGCATAGGTCGCCGCAGCAATGTTCGCGTCCGTTGTTACCTGTGTGCCTGGAGTTGTTTCTCGTACCTCAGCAGCAGCAGGAAGCGTCTGTGAGATCTCAATGAATGCTGACATCAGTATTGGGAGCCTCTGGGGACAACACGAAGCATGGACCGTTATCGGGACCAGCAAAGTATCGACGTCCTTTGGCGCAGCTGATGGATATGTTAGACAAGCGTCCAACACGCATTCTTCACCGCATAGCAGGCAGCGTAGAACAGGTAAGATGCAATCATGCCAGATTGGTCGGAATGACAGGAACCATGTGGTATTAAGGTCCCGTAGACGAGTCATGCCCAATAGCTGTACTATTCGCTCACGGCACTTTCTTTCAAGGAGAGCTTTCTCCATTTCGCTCGGAGTTATTTCTGCGAAGTGGCTGGCCATAGCGCAATAGCAGACAGATGAATAGAATTCCCGCAACAAGTGCTAGAATCAATGGTATGCCACCAAACACCGAATGTGCAAAGTTCGGAATGATTCCAAGTATTGCCTGGAACGGTGCTAAGAGACCGGTGCAAATGCTCTTAAATACATGTACAATTCCTGTTGTATCTGACATGTTGAAGATACGTGATAAACATTTCTACGAAATGTATAGGGCAGTTTGTACGTATTAAATTCTGTATCTCAGCCGAAGTCCTTGCAATTTGTAGATCATAGGTTTCTTTGGCCGAGGTCAAAGGCACTGTTTGCTGTAAAAGCATGGCTTTCATTCTGCTTAAAGTATCAAATCTTATAAAAGAGACACTCAGTGAAGGCCATAAAGCCGACTCCCTGACTGTGTCTATCGGGGAAACAATACTTGCATACAGCAAGTGACCCTGGAGTTGACCGTTACTAGATATGGGATGCCGGGCAACATTCCACAGCAGCTCTGATCATTCAACATGAGGTAACTCCCATTAGAAAGTTGTCCAAACGTTGGTTTAATCACAGCAGCTGGTGAACCGTGCTGATGGCAAGACAAGTTTGCCGCAGAACCATTACAAGCTCCGTGCAAAATAATGTCCTGACATATGAGTGAACCGGTCAGTGCAGGTTTACAGTTAATACCGCTAAGAAACACTTCACGATCCCCACTCCAACATTTATGTGTATACGGTAAATTCCAAGATGTCTTAATGTATTCCCTACCCAACCTTTCATATTTGCCTGCTTGCATCTGTCTGAGGCAATACTGGAACTGAAAAGTTGTCACAGGTAATGTTATTTTTCCATGAATAAGCCATTCTGTAGCTGGTTTTTCTGCCACTGTGAATGGTAATTTGTCAATTTTTTCAATGCTCAGCACTGTATACCTCGCTCCTCTTTGTGCCAATTCGATCTGTTTATCAGTCAGATTGTATTCTGCAAACAGGGACGACGTGTTGATGAAACGCCAAGGCACATAGCCCGCTCGCAAAGATTGCAGCGTCCATGTCAATAACACAATAGAACGTAATTGAGACTGACCTTGTTGTAACATAGCCAAATCTTGTTCTAGAATGTCGATAGCAGAGGATACAATGCCATCCAATGAATAAATTCTGGAGGACAAAGTTGTTAACCCATTGTCGACTACAGAGAGTGTTTTCTCTAAATTGATACGATCAAGTTCACGTATTCGTTCTGCAGCCTCTATCTGTGACACTTTCCATGCTTCGTTATAAACAGCGTAGATGCCGGCATATATGAAACGTTTTTGACGCGGTTTTCTTGGTCCAAGCAAGAATTCCCTAAGATCTGCGTCATGTGCAAGTAAGGTTAAGTGTTGCTTCACATCCTGTAGTGTAGATTTATGCAGCCAATCGAGGCATAATTTTCCTACACTGTATGTTGTTACTACCCCCGGATGTTGTCTTTGGACATATCTTGGGTCTGGCCTATGAAGAGCAAAGCCCTGAGTTTTGTTCAAGAACCTTTCCTGACAGTTGTTTGTGTCTGTGGGCCAGATCAACCATTTATTCCAATTTGAATTGGTTCTGTTGAGTTGTAGTATATTGTCAACTGTCACCACTGCCTTTGTTTTATTATCACTGGCAGGTGTTGGCACAGAAGGTGTTTTCATCTCTTTGATCTTGGCTAATCCAAGACAAGATGTCTGTTGGACGGTTTCATTCAAAAACAGTATTTGTTCAGGGATTATGCAGGCCCTAAATAAAGCTTCCATACCCTGTACTTGCCAATCTTTACTACCCCAGACAGTTTTTGTCTCAATTGTGTCTTTCCATAAGTCGAAACCCTGTGTAGACAGTTGGGCAATAAATGCTTCAGAGTAAATCTGTTTTGTATTTGTTAACATAATTTTCAGTCCTGTCTTGTTTACATTTTTATAGTAAAACGTTTCTGGATCAGATGTATTATAACCTGAAAAATATGGAAATTTACTAGCAAAAGTTTTCGAACTACCTTGTGGTGGTGTAGGACAATGTTCCCATTGATTATACATAAACATATTTCTTGGATATGCAGTTTTGTGCAAATAATGATGACCATAGTGGTTATAACAATACAGTTCTTCGTAATCAGTTGTACCCTCTAAATATTCATTTTTAGAAAATGCAGCAGATTTTTCTAGATCAAACATTATATCTTGAACAGTTTGTAAGTCCCAATCATCTGAATAGGTACTGGACGTTATCAAATCGCTTAGTGAAATTTTAAACAAATGTGGAATGTTCAATTGTTCACTTGGGCCGAATATTTCATAATCTGTTTTGTCCCACACTATACCATCCTGTATAGGAACAGCTGTGATGTTCACTGATGACAAGTCTCTTGCTTCACGATGGGAAGATTTATGTGGTTTCAAAAGCACGTTTATGTCCTTTCCTTCAATGTTCACATGGATGTATCTGCCACCTATAAGCATGCTTACTGTTGTTACCAAAGCTAGCCAGAGCAGGAAAACAAAAGTCCAGATGTAATCCAGAGTTCAATCCATGGAGAAACCAGATAAGTCTTTTTCAGAAAGTGAACAAAGTCTTGTACTTGCTGCTTGAATTGTGATGATGCTGGCGTCGTTTCAGGTTCGCTTGGATCCTCTGAGAACGTATCAAAGTCAATGAAATAGCCAGAAGCAGTTCTGTCAATTGTTGGAATTGCATCAGGATTCGTTGAAATCACAGGAACCAGTTCTTCACGAGTCACATTGGTGTAGACAGGTGTATTTGGACGAACTGTTATTTGGTTTTCAAGAGGGATGAGTTCCATAGCTTGGTTGCATAGTCCTTCATTCGTTACAGCTGAATTCTCGATCGTGATCAGTCTTTCAGTCTGAACCTCTTGAATAGTAGCGAGAGGAGTGCGTCTGCTACTAGGTCGGAGTCCACGAGGCCTACTGCTTAGTATTGGCCACATACTGTGGTTTGATCAGGTCGATTGACACAAATCTTTTCTCCTTTCTTCCAGCAAGGGGCGGCAGAAGTACTGTCCTTGTTCCTTGAACAGCTAGAACAGGTACCGGTTGTCTGTAAGAAGGTCCAAATTCCTTCTTGTCCGCGATTTTTTCTCTGACCAGATCCCCAACTTTTGGAATCCAGACAGGCCTTGCTGGGACCGCCGATTTTTCCCCAGTGGTGGTTGGCTGTAAGGATACGTTGCTTTGTTTCGTTCTTAACTTGTTAAGTTCCTGTAAAACAGCCAAACGATCTTTGATATCAAATTCTTTTTCGTCCACCACTGTGCCTACGTGTTCTAAGTCTGGAACCCACATTCTTGTCCCAAATAGGACCTCATATGGAGTGACTCCCCTAGAGAACTTCTTGGCAGATTGTTAAGAGCGCGCTGAACGCTAATGAGGTGTTTGACCCACCCATCACCCGAACCTAATACCCTAGCTGTTATAGATTGCTTTATGTCCCGGTTTTTCCTTTCCACAACAGAATTTCCCTCAGGATGGAATGGAGAGGAGTACCGCAATGCAACGCCCAGACTGGCCATGGCCTCCTTGTAAGCCCTAGAGCTAAACGCAGGACCCTGGTCAGAATGAAACGTGCCTATTGCGTATGTGCCGATAAAGACTCGCAAATCTTTTATAACAGTTCGAGCGTCAGCTGAGCGCTGAGGCCATAACCATAGGAACCTAGATTTAGTATTTGCGGGAATGCCTATGTCCAGTAGGACGCTGGCGATTAGATAGCCTAATGCTGTCTAACAGTGGTGTCTGCACTGGGCTGCCGCATTCGCTGCATGGTGTCTGATGGCTCTCTCGCTGTAATTTGCAGTCTAAGCAATTGTTGATGAATATGTGAATGTGTGTATTCATTCCAGGCCACCAGTACATCTCTTTTAACTTCAAAATTGTTTTTGAGATCCCTTGATGTGACAGACCCTCCCCCAAATGTGTTTCATAAATCAAGGCTGTTCTTCGTTCCATGTTTGGAATTACCCTATCCCCCACTCCAGGGATTCGAGCAAAAGGAACGTTATTCGCATCAATTACATAAGAGTACTTGAGTGGAAACTTTTTTGGTAATGCTGCACTGCTGCCTTTGCTTGAAGCATTGACAGCTAACATTATCTCACCGTCTATTTTTGTTTTTGAACGAGTGATCGCAGCTACGGAAGCCGTCTGAACAGCCCCCTTCGCGGCTTCGTCAGCCAATGAATTCCCTGCAACGTGAACGCCATCACGCTGATGACTCAGTGTGTGAATCACGTGAGCCTTTGGTAGTTCGTTTTTCAACAGAACTACTTGTTCCCAAAGCAGTTTGTGCTTAATTGTGCCACCTTTTGCATCCTTAAAACCATTTTCAAGCCAGGTTCGTATATAGTCATTATACGACTGAACACAGTAAAAGGAATCGCACACTATCAGTGTGAGGAATTCTCGATCCGTACTTTCAAGTGCCAGTTTGAATGCCTGTAGTTCAGCTCGCTGAGCTGTACAATCACCTAGTGACTGAGTTTTTGTGACCATAGGTCTGAAGATGCCATTTCGTATGCGACCTTTAACGATAGCACACGCTGCACTGTAAGCTTGCTTACTCCCTGTTGCGGGCTGTGCGGATCCGTCAGTGTAAATTACGAATTCATACTGATCGAGGGGCAGAATCTCAGTGGGCAGAGGACATTCTTGTTCATATTGGAGAAATGCCTGTGTTTTTAAATCTGGATCAAATACATATTCAACATCAGTTGCAGCAAGAGAATTAACCCATTGTATCCATCTCGGATGTAAAGCTTTAGCATTGGGAATGCTCGCTTTTGTGACTGCTTCTAAAGCTGGTACTGGGGTAACGACAATTATGCGTTTCCCTTGGGCTAAGGCTCTTTCTTTTGCTACAGCTGTTTGAACTGCTGTCAGAATTTTTTCAGTTGAACTGAAGCGCATTTCTCCTTGTGTGTACAAATGTGATTTGTACACGATTGGTACTTTCTCACCCTCATTAAAGGTTAAGTAAGTGAATCCACATTGACCCGAAATTATTCGAATCACCAAATTTCTTTGACTTACGCGTGTTTGTAAGTGATTTGTTGCTAACATGTTAGCCTGGAGTGAACGCAAAATTTCTGTGTGTTCCTGTGTCCAGTTTTTGATTGAAAAATCAGGTTTGATTAGTGCGTAGAGAGGTTTAACCCTTTCTGCGTAGTTTAGAATGTATGTTCTACCAAAATTGAGGAAACCCAGGATTGATTGTAAGTTTTTTAGCGTCTTAGGAGGTTGGATCAGCGCACACTTCTCTAGAAAGTTAGCTGCCAAGCTCTTGCCTTCACTTGAAAGCTCATATCCCAAAAATAGGACATTGAGATGGGCAATTCGGGACTTTTTAAAGTTGAACTTATAGCCCTCAGAGGCGATTCCCAATATAATGGTGCTCACCCTGTTCAAGTGTTTTTCTAAGTCATCGTCTGTCAGATAAATATCATCGACATAGGACAATGCCTCGTTGTCATAAATTTGTAGCAACTCCGTTACTCTCGCTGAGAATAAACCTGGGCTGTTCTTGAACCCTTGTGGGAGTCGACAAAAGTGACGCTGGGTCCCCATTATGGAGAATGCCGTTATGTACCTACTTTCAGGTGCTATATTTTGACAAAAGAATCCATTTGAGATGTCTAATGTGGTTTTGTATTTTTTGCGCACAATGTTATTCATTAATGCTGTGCTATGTGCATTTTGCACTGCAAAAGTTTTAGAACAAGTGTTTAAATGTCTGTAGTCCAAAACTAGACGATATGTATTGTCTGGTTTGGAGACAGGAAACAAAGGATTGTTCATAGATGAGGTGCTAGTTTCAATCACCCCTTGGTATTCAAGTTGATTTAAAATCTCCCTGACCTGTTTTTTAGCTTCTTGCTTAATTGGATACTGCCTCTGTGCAGTAGGTTCATGTTTCAGATGTATTTTATGGTGAGGGGAGTCCTCATCCCATCCTACATGATTTTTATATAATGCTTTAGCCTGGGCTACTGCCCATTTTCTGGCATATGTATATTTTAAGTGAATTGGAATGTGATTGGAGAAGGCAGGCATAATCATGTCCTCGCCGTGTGGGCACTCCCTGACAAATTGTGGTGGCCAGTCTTTTTCTGCTAGAAGTATGTCATACCCCTTTGATAGTTTTTCCCAAAAAAGTGCTTTAACCTGTCTAGGTTTGTCTCCCTCCATCCGGAGTGTTATTTCATATAACCTTTGTGGAGTACTAACCCTGGTGTCTACAGTTTCTACCGTAATGTACTCATTCAAGTCCACTATCTCCAGAAGTTCCATCAGGTTCTGGCGAGCTATTGTGACTTCTGCTGCACTGTCCAGCATTGTCTGAGCCCATTCCCCGTTTTTGAGTTGTGATCTCATTATTCTCGGCATGTCTTATCTTCAGACCTGCTACTTTCTTTTTGGAGAATTGAGGTTTAGCTTTAATTTTTGTTGCGTGCTTGTCGTCTTTCGATTTCACGCATTCTTCTCTATGTTCTGTACGTCCTCTTCTTTCCGAAGTCTGTGATGAGACCTGAAAGGGACGAGAGGAACGTGTATCATTATCTTGATACCTATCAGGTTTTCTCAAATTATCCCTATTCCTGACGTTGTACCTCCTTTCAGAGGGCTCCTTTTGAGGAGACCTACCTCGGGATTGAGATCTTTTCTCGTTTGAATTTTGTTTGTTAGATTCCCACTTCTTTTTAGAAGATGTAGGAGTTTGTTTAATTGAGTCCTTCTCAGAACTTTCAGATAGTTTTGGTTTAACTGGTCTCCCACCCAAACTATCTCTGCCTAATTCTGCATATGACTGCTCTATAATTCTGGGTAGCTCTGTTTGATGTTCTGTAACATCGAATTCCCTTAGTTTTTGTCGGATCGCCACTGCTGCTGCCTCCCCTTTAATATTAGATAATATTATTGTTGAGACCTGTTCAAAATTTTTCAGTAATTTCATACCTAAATTTAAAGCAGGCTCTGCTCCATATTCGTTTTGAATCTGTTTTAGGACATCTGGTATTACCGCAATTGACGGAATGCCGTGTGTTTTAGTGTAGATGGCAGCAAAGACTGAGCCCCAAGTGGTGCAGTCTTCCAGTTGTGGTGTGATCCCCATTGGTAAACTGATGGTTAGGATTCTGTGTTTCTCGTAAGGGCTAGTATTTGGAAATAATGCTTCGATTTGAGTAATTTTTTAAGCTATGCAAAACGGAATTTGCTCCCGCTTAGTGGGCATTTTACCCATGACTGCGTATAGAGTCTGTGGTGTAATTTTTAGTGTACTCCCCTGTGGAGGAGCTTGATTTAGAAGTGTTAATGGTTGTTGTTCTGTGAAAGTCCTCATGACATATTGAACCAATTGTCTGTAGATTTTTATTAACTCTGTGAGTTGATTAAGTAGTTCCTCGTCTGACATTATTTCGATGTCTGGATGAGGTGTGTAGCCGGCTAGAATCGGCCATGTTGCTCCTGGTCTGCCTAGCGGACCGAGCCTGGTTATATTTCTGTGATGTTTTAGGGCGCCTTTAAACCAGAGCTGGTGCTCCTGGTATGTTAATGGAATTTCAATATCCTCGAAAGGAATGTATTCCTCCGGTTGTTCATCTTCTTTGTAGAAGTTAAACAAGTGAGTTACTGGATTAGATTCAGGAAATATTACCCATGAATAGAATACCTCTGTCTGAAAGGATTCGTGTGCCTCTATCACGAAAACTGCTCTACCTCCTCTCGGAGATAGGCCATGTTTTATAAGTTTTAGAGTAATGGCTCTTCTTAAGTTAGGAGGAATGTCCTTGTCACCCTCTTCGGCTTCATTTAAACCTGTGTTGTTAAATAACGCTGCTTGGGCTGGATCAGCCGCAGCTCCACCGTTTTCGGCGTCTACATTCATTTTGTAGAACTAGTTTCAAGGAAACAAAGATAAGATGCACAATATTGTGGAACAGTCTATCCTTCAACGTTGAGCAAACCAAACAGCTAATATATAGGGGCCTCCCCTATGTAGCCGTGGCGGATATTAACCCTGCCCACTCCAGACGTCTTTTGGAGTATATGGGGTAGGGGTCTCTGAGAGAAAAATAAAAGTGCACAGCTGAGTTACTCAGTATCTAACGTTGAATTACTGCCTTACCAAACGTTGGGCGCCATGTAGTGTAGCTCCTATTTCCCTTATAGGCTCTGCGCATTGGAATAATATATCCTATAGGTTTGACATAGGACTAAGGTCGGTATGTCCCTATAGAGTATATTAAACTTAATTACTTGTGCCAGCTAGCTCAGAGGCCACTAGAAACTTCTTGACGACAAGAAGGGATTAGTTTCTGGCTGCCGCAGAACATGACCACTGTGTTTCCCTTACAGAATCAGGATGTGTCCCAGAGTCGTAGAAACAATAGATAACCATTTCACTCAGCTCAGTCGTGCATGTTTCAGTTATTCTCAGAGTTACACAGAAATAACAGACGGGCGTTTCAATAAAGGATTTATTGAACAGTCTTGTTTCTGTTGTAAGTTATATGTGCTGTTATGATCACAAGACAGTATGCGAGATAAATAATGTACAAGGTGAGCAGTAAAAATAAATAATACTGCGTCAGCATTATCTTTTAGCATGTATGCATTTACATAAAATGACACAACCTAAAAATGCGAGTACTCATACGATGCGTTTCTACCCTAGTTCTATCCCAGTGTACCTAACCTATCCTAGGTGTAGGGAGAAGTAGAAGTAGGTGCTGTATTCCTGACTAGAGTATACCAAGAGTAAGTTACGCCTAGTATGCCAAGAGTCTAGTATGCCAAGAGTCCCTCTAGGTTCTAGTCTGCTCCATACCTGAAGAATGAGAGAGGTAGGAATCTCTATCCGGACTCGAACTCCAACACCCCGCAAGGGAAGTTAGATCACTGGAAGCTGGACTCTCTGCGTGCAGGAATGACAGTGTCTTCTCAGTGCGTCTGGCCGGGAATCGGGCTCCTCTGAAGTCGAGGTCTCCTCTGATTTACAGGGATTTGGGAAGGTATATTTATACCTGAAAATGGTAGCATTGACGTGAGTTGGGCAGCGAAAGACGTCATGAATGAATCCCTTAGGGAATAAGAGGTTCATGCATAATGTATGAGTCCTTGAAGAAATCAATAGTCCTGGGCAAGGGAAACTCCCGCAGCCTGAGGGTCTGTTTTTTCATGGACTCGTTGAGACGTTAGGGTGGACGGATGTCGGAAGCCATGCCTGTATTTGGTGTGCATGGTTTATGCCTAAATAAGGCCTGGGTTTCTACGCCTATATAAGGGCAGGTTGGGTTATGCCTATATAAGGACATGAGTCTAGAAAGCCCGTTTATGGACACCCTATGAAGTATACAACAGTATCAAAGCAGCTGCCTACACCGCTGGCTCCTGGCTCCTGGCCCCTGGCTCCTGGCCCCTGGCTTCTGGCCCCTGGCCCCTGGCTCCTGGCTCCTGGCTCCTGGCTCCTGGACCCTGGCCAAGCATATGACCAATGCACGCAATGAGAACAAGATAAAGGCACGCAAGCAGCGTGCGCGCTGCTGCTCGTTCCCGCAGCAATACTCCAGGGGAGTCAACTTTTCAAACCAGCATTTGCAATGCAATTGGTCTCGCATTTGCGAGAGTTTGGGCTTTTGTCATTGCAAGTAACAATGTCTTTTATTTGTATGTTTGGAAAACCTGCAAGCGCTCACGAGGAGCAAGGCTGACAGTAAAAGAGGCCTCCACAACTGAAGCCTATTTTCTAAACAACGACCAACTGGACCCTCAATATACACAAAGTTCTCCCAGGAGGCGGACATGGGTGGAATACAGGGAGCGTGTAAAGAGGGTTAAAAATAAAAAAACAAGTGGAAAGGCTCATGTTCTCAACAGTTTATACAGGATCTGCGCGTTTGGATAACATAAACTGTGGGTTTGGTGGCAGACACATTCCGTGCACCCCCACCGGATACCTTAGCCTATCTGTATTAGCTAGCTCACAGTGCCACTATAATCTCCTCTTATCACGGAGAGAATAGATTCTGGCAACCTCAGAACATGACAACCCTGATCCCTCAGGATCGTGGAAACAATATACTACTTTTCGCTCAGTCACTCATGCTCACTTAGTTTGTCTCAGAGAGATACACAGAATAAACAGTCTGGGCGTTTCAATAAGTATTTATTGAACAGTTGTTATTCTAGTGTAGAATATATGAGCTGCAACAACCATTAGACAGTAGCAGAGATATATGATTAGCAGTACTATGAAAGTAAAGGGATGGTATAGTTCTACCATCTTGCAGAGATCATGAATTTATACAAGTACATAAAAAACATGATAAAAAGTGCGTACCCCATTACCTGAGAGTTTAGAGAATGTGGGACCCCGTCCTGGTCTCGAGTTGGACACCCCGCAAGGGATGTTAGACCACTGCTAGCTGGAGCGTCTGCATGCAGGAACCTCAGCGTCTCTGGTCAGTGTGTCAGCCGTATATATACCTATAGGTCTCCCCCGGGGTCCTACCTTGCTGCGTTACTGTGTCGGCCTAAAGGATGACGTCAGGCCTGAACTTTAACATAGATATTATACAGGAGATGTTCGTCCTGCTGTGAGTCCTGTTGTGCTTCCAAGAAGCCTCATGCATAATGCATGAGTATTGAACCAGGGAAAAACCCGCGTTCTGAATGCAGTGTTGTATCTAGGTAAAAGTCAGTCCCTATGAACCGTTATGTATGAAATGTAGGGAAGGATATAGGTGAAAGGTTGCAGTGTCACCTGTGCCTATATAGGGTACCTATATGGAATATTACAGACCCCCAAAACCTTCTGCCTTCTTCATCTCTCCACCCAGTCTGTGGAATGTTATCTCCTAGCATCTAAAATCCAATAAGTCAGACAAATGCAGTAATAATCAGCAGGGCTTTCAGATGCAATCACAACCAAATGGGAATAGCAGTCAAAAAAATCTATATAATTGCAAATGAGGTTGGTGTTTACAGTTGACAAACAAAGCACTGCAGCCAACTTCTCAAAGGAAAAAGTAGGGGTTAGAGACCATCCCAACAACTTTTCTTACAATTTAAAATAGCCAAACAAGAGCCCATCATGCAAGATGAGGGAAGATGTGATGCCGACATTTTTATGTGTAATAAATACTTTTGCAGGGTTTGCACTAACATAGGCGAACTGCTATCAAGGTGAAAGGAGTTCCAATGGTTTGATGAAATTTAAAGTTAAATAACACAACTATTCAGAAAGGTTTCATCGTAATTATTTTTTTCCTCTGTGTTTCTACAACTGTGGCGTGTAAAATAAGCTATGGCAGAGGCAAATCGAAAAACTTCCTGTGAGCCATGTTTAAATATTACTGTCTCCAATATGTAGTGGCGATAGGTCTAAAATAGAAGTGATCCTTCAACTATAACATCAACACCCGATGTCTACTCAGTACTTTCCTCTAATGAGAAATCACTGAAACGTTCTAAAATAGCCAGGGAAGAGTTTTAGGGCACCAATCTCCGATTTAAAAAAAGGAAGAGTGTTCATACATTCAGCAAGGAAAGAAAATACCTTTCCTTCTTTTCTTTTGAAAGAGTTTCCAAATCCTTTGCCGGATTAACCTTCTGCTACACCTTTACGAGTTTTAACAAACAAAGGGGCATATGTACAAGGGGCTAACGCCGCCTTAGCAGCACTTTTCCGACGGTTTTGCAGCAATATTTTTATCGCCTTATGTACAAGCTGCCGCTAACCTCTGTTAGCGGCAGTTTTCCGGCGAAAACGTCCATTATAAAAATCGCCACTTCTGTTAGCGATAATGACATGCAAGGGAGGCGTTCCCGTGCAAAAACGGCCGCTAACCCCCCTTCGCGATATTTACAAGGGGATTCCTGAAGTTTGGAGGACCAAAAAAACTGCCTCTAACTGAAGTTAGAGGCAGTTTTTTAAGACCAGAAAATAGCTGGTCTTAAAAATGAAGATAACACTTGGGGCCTCATTTCAGCAGGTTTTGTTGCTGGACTGCGCTGCAAGCAATGTTGCTGCGCTGCCCTGCGACAAAACTACAGGGCAGGACTGCGCACCATCAATAAGATAGTGCGCATTCCTGGGCCTCACTCATGAAAAGTGTTGCAGCGCTGCGACAAGACAGCGTTGCAACACTTTTCACTACCCCCTTCTTGCGACACCACGGATGCGCTGTATTCACTGGACAGCGCTCCATGACGCAAGTAATGACCGATACGTCTGGAATCCTGACGTACCTTTCTGCGCTAAAGTCACGCATTGCTGCAGTCGTGTCACAACTATGACGCAACTCCAGCAATGCATGGGGCCAGCCTTTCCCTGTGGCACTGCGTCACCCTTATGCCTGCCATCATGCAGGCGTAAGGTACTGACGCAGTGCTGTTCTTGAGGGGTGCCCAGGTGTCGGCACAGTTGGAGATCCATTGGTGGCAGTTGCGCGCTGCGGTGTCGTCTGTAAGCGTTGGCGGAGTGGTGGTGCTGAGGGAGTTGACAAGACGTACTTCGGTGGCCTTGATCCAGCTGCGAGGGGGGCGATGATGGCGGTTGTGTACGGTGGGCATGGTGAAGACATGATGTATACAATGATGGTCGGTCCAGGAGAGTCCGGTGGTGTGGCTGTAGTTGAAGGTCCCGCTGGCGGAGGAGACGTGCTCGACCGTGTGTCCTGCTATGTGGCTTGCTGCGGTGACTAGCTGCTTGAGTCTGATGTTGGGGAGCTACCCCAGGAGGGGGTAGTGTTCTGGTCACTGGGGTTGTCCAGGTGGAACTTGAGTTTGCGGAGTAGGATGTTGTCGGTGGATGGGAGAGCCTGGTGTGCAATGAGGTCTACAATGGTATTGGAGAATGGGTGTCCATGGCCCGGCGGGCCTGCAGATGAGGGTGCCGCAGAGGATGGGGTTGGGTCTGGTCCGGATCTGGAAGTTAAGGTATTCCATGGTCACTGTTGGGTCATTAGAGTGCGTGCTCAGTCGGAGTGTGCTTCTGTAGGTGATAGCAATGCCTCCTCCTGGACGGTCGGGGTGGTCATTGCGGGTGATTTAGTAGCCGTCAGTGATGGCGATGGTGATGTTCAGTCTGGAGCAGATGTTGGTCCTGGCAGGCGATGTGGTGTCCAGGGTTGGTGGCGAGGAGGGTGCTGGCGCCGTAGGGGTGGAGTGTCCGAGAGCAAGGGTCCTTGGTGCTGAGCGCGGTCTAGGGGCAGACGGACGCAGACGGGCTAGCCTATGGCTTGCCTTTGGTACGGGAGACCTCCATTACAATGCAGGCATTACATCGTAATGCCTTTACAACGCAAATCCAACAACGCAGGTACCTTTATTTCGCATTCCATTGCAACGCATTGTGAGGTCAGTAAAGGGGTATTTAAAATTTTTAGGGTGGGTATGTGTTTCGGGTGTCGGAGATGAAATGTGGGGTGTATTATGGGGTAATATTTGAAATTTGGGGTGTGTTTTGGGGTCAATCATGAAAATTGGGGTGTGCATTTGGGTCAAATATGAAAATTGGGGTGTACATTTGGGTCAAATATGATTTTTAGGGTGTGTTTTGGGGGCTCACAGATGAATTTTAGGGTTCAAGGTTTGCTTTGGGGTGCAAGGGTTAGTTTTAGGGTTGCACTCACTGAAGTGGGAATAGTAAAGTTTACATCTCCGCAATCCAACACCTTCCCTACTGTTGCAATATGCCTAGTATTAGTATGCATTGTAATGGAATGCGATATAATGGTATGCGTCGTAACTCAATATATCCCTTTGGCACACCAGTGGTACGCCCGCTGTGCATGGCCGCACAGCGGCCGCACAGCGCCCACCATTAAAAAGTGATGCGGGGGACTGGACAGCTGGGAGGTGGGAAACGCCGTAAAGAACACTGGATGGGGCGTGGACACGGGGGTGTGTGTGTGAGCGAGTGTTGTAAATATTTAAATGAGAGAAATCTTACCTCAAGGCCGGGTCCCGTGTCTTCATTGCTCCTGCTCTCCTGAGTCTGCTTCTAGGAACAGGAAGTAGGCAGCCAGGCTCCCTCCCCTAAGCCAATCACAACGCTGCAATGCGGCGTTGGGATTGGTCATTGGCACCGGGACGAGGCGTTCAGCCAGGGGCTGGAGATGTGGGCATGTTCTCCATGCAGGCTGTAATGCAGCCTGCATTGTGAACAGGACAGTGCACATGACTGCTTTGTGCGGCCTGAGCGCTCCGACCAAACAGTCACTGCACACTTGAGTGGGCATGCCACTCCGCCCCTGCCCTGCTCCGTGAGTGAAGCAGCCCTACCCACCCTCCCGCCCGCAAAGGAAACATGGCACAAATACATCAGGAAGTTATCATCATGTGATGATTGTTCCTCTTCTTGCACTGCTTGAAAGCAGTGGGGCGACGCTCTTCCACCATAGTGGATGAGCCGACACTGGGGGTGCGTCATCTACAGGTGCTAGACCTGTGCGACTCAACCCCCGGGCCTCCTCCGCTACCTGTCCCACCTTCTCCTCACCTGGACATTGACACAGTGGCGCAATCCGCTAAACTCTCTCCAAATCTGTGACTCAGCCAGCAGGAGCCTCAGCCAGGTGGGATTGCACAAGCCTGGGTACAGCAGTCGCCACCAAGTCCGCTGGTGAACCTCCCAATGCAGTTGATGCAGCAGGGCCCCCTTAGGCGTGAACTTGCAGCGCTCCCGCAACACAAGTTTGGCGCAGCTCAGGAGCCTCACCCTCCACAGCGCCCGGCCAGCGCAACCTCATCCGGCCTGTGATGAAGAGAGGTGCTGCCCACCATTGGTAATCCCCTCCATGCACCCCGGTGTAGTGGTGGATCGTAGTATGCGATGCAGACCTCCCTACGTTGGTGCACAGGAGCGCCTCTACCATTCACAGCTCCAAGGGGCGCAAGGTGGACTTCTCACACAGGTCAGCAATGTGTCTCCATGCGACCGGCCAGACTTCCCCACCAGGTATGGGCGATCGCCGTGCCTCAATGTCTACTGCCACGGCTCATCGACTCCACAGCTCCTCCGCATCCCGCTCCAGGCTCCAGACGCAGGTCCAGCGAGGCATCCAGGCTCCAGATGCAGGTTCAGTGAGGCATCCAGGTTCCAGATGCATGTCCAGCGAGGCATCCAGGCTCCAGACGCAGATCCAGCGAGGCATCCAGGCTCCAGACGCAGATCCAGTGAGGCATCCAGGCTCCAGACGCAGGTTCAGTGAGACATCCAGGTTCCAGACGCAGCTCCTGCGAGGCATCCAGGCTCCAGACGCAGGTCCTGCGAGGCATCCAGGCTCCAGACGCAGGTCCTGCGAGGCATCCAGGCTCTCATCCTGGTCATCCTGGATGTTGGGAGGCTTGAGGGGGTTGTTGATCTGTGCTGCACTTGGCCCTGGCTGCTCCATTCTGCATTTCATTGTTTTTTTTGCCTATTTTGTTATTGGAGGTTGACTGATAGGCTATTTTTTTCATTAGAGGCAAAAAAAACTCACGTTGGGCTGACTAAAATGCGTTTTTTTGCCACTAATGGGCCTATCGTTGGTTTTCACCCGCTAACGCCGGAATTCCTATTGCCATCACACTAATGTTAGCAGCAGTTTTCACCGCTGATCCCTGAAGCTATCGCCATGTGGCGACGTCTTGTACATATGTCGCTAACAAGGCTATAGTTTTCAGCGGTACACATATGGCCCAAAGTTGTTAAATACCGTGTCAAGTCTTTTCAGATTAGCGCAGCAGATAACTGCTCGGCCTCGCGCTGAACACAGAGGCAACATCTGTCCAGAGACCGCTGCCAAAAGAAGGCCGTTTAACACAGGCATCTGGCCAAAGAATCATGCATGCCCCAGCCCTCCCTCACAACGCTTCGACTGGATCAAGAAATGTGGATAGGTCAAGCGTGGATTGAAGAAGAAGGAATATGTCATTCACACACACACACCTGCGTTTGCTAGATACTTGCCCAGTTTTAAATGACTTTCAAAATTGGGATGGCGTCATATTTGACAGAATTACGTCTTCTACATGCCAACTATTATAAAAGTTAGCCAAGTACAGCGTAACTATCATGCGGAAACGGGGGGGGGGATTAGAGTATAACTAAAAAGCGTAAGGCAATCAAAATGTGATCAATCAGTTGATTTATGCACACTGTTTACCAACATCTACCTGTCAATCAGTATTACCACTGCACTGTAACTCGTCTGTTAAGCTGCAACCACCAATTAAAAGAAAACGGAAATAAACTTACTACTATCGCAGACAACAAAAAAGATATTTCCATGTACTGCAAACTGCCCTCGTCAATGGGCATAAAAACATGGCAAGAAAAAATGAAGCCACTTCCCTTTTAGCACTGGAGAGACGACTTCACTGTTTACACGATCCTCCAGCCCAGCAATTGTGATTTTCATTCAGGGCTGGCCAGGCATTGCTGCTGCTGCTCCCAGCTGCCGCCTGCTCCGGTCCCTGAAGCGGCAGCCAGCACCGCCGGAGTGGGGAGGGAGAATTGCCTCCTTTAGCCCAGGCGCCGCAGCTGTCTCTGGCTGCTTTCAATGCTGAATATGGCTGCAGCATGGATAGGGATAGGGAGTGGTGCCCAGCCTTAGCCTGGATATGGGCGCCATGCTAAAGTATACAGCGCGGCGCCTGTCTACAGTAAACTTTTGCTCATGGCGGTCCGTGAAGGGCGCTATGATGATAAAAAAGACAAAGGTGGGCGCCGTGCTAAAATATATAGCGCGGGGCCCGTGCTTATTAAACGTATGCGCATGATGATCCGTGAAGGGCGTCAAGATCGTGGCACACCAAAAACAGGAAAAAGAGTACTTCTGAGAAACAGATGAACAATGGAGGCGGAGAGTAACTGTAGTTGGTCGGTGCTGCTCTTCGTTAAACGGAAGTGAGATATCGCTCCGTTAATGATTAAGGAGGCAGCAAAGAGTAGCGACAATGCATAGGAACCAATAGGAAAGAAGCAGGCGGGTCATAAGTCCTTTCAATTCCTTTCCTACTACAAGAGGTCTTCCAGACATGCGCTGTCTAGGCTCGACCTAAAAAGGTGGGGCATGCACAAACCTTTAGCCATTTGGAGGCTATGATTCTTAAATGACACTGACAAAAGCCAATCCAAAGTGATGGGAGGAGTCAGATCTCACAAAGTAATACAACAGATCATCCTGCAGCGCAAGCGCTGTAGGCTCGACCTAAAAAGGGAGAAGGTCCAGTGCTGATATTTTTGCCAGCTTCCCGTTATACAAACATGAAATTGGGTAGTTGCGGTCGTAGGCCCCCTCCTGCCTAGACATTCCCGTAATAGTAGCCTGGATTTTCTTCTTTTCTGGGGCCACTGACTCAAGCGACTTTCGAAAAGTAGGTAGTGGTGGTAGACTCAATGTGCGTCTTGGTTGAGCAGTCACTGTATGCCGTGGTGTCTCCATCTCACTCCGAGTCTTCTTGTGCCATTGTGAAGTCGCTGAGGTGGGTGATCCTGCTGGTGCACTGCTGGGGACAGGGCTGCTTTGCGTGAAGATGTCACCCTCTTCTTCCTCATCATCACCTTCCACCATGATTGTACTTGTAGCTGATTTTCCCCAGCTCTCCTCGCTCCCACAAACACGTTCAGCAATGTTTTTAAGGTGCTCCTCATACTTGATTGCGGGTTTTTTTCCATATGGGTCGTCTGGCCTCCAGTACCATAATGTGTACCATAATGTGTGCCAGGCTTACCTCGATGAACATATGTGTTGCAAATGCTGTATACTGCAATTTACTCCCCCTCTTTGCTAATGGTAAGAAAGTCCCAAACTGGGGGGAAATACTTTTTCATTGTGCCACTGTCAATGGCTGGAGAAGGACTGGAGGTAGGTGTCGTTGATTGCCGTTCTGCAGTGAATACTTCTCCTTAGGTAGGGGTCGGTGCAGGTCTCAACTGGGGCTTTGCAAATGGTGTACAGCCAGAACATCATGTAGGAAATGTCGACTTGCAGTAATATCAAGTTGGAAATATCAAGACACAGAAATATCGACAGCAAGAACATCATGGTCAAGAATATCGAGTTTAAGGTAAGAAATATTGTTTTTTAAAATATCGAAGTCATTAATATCGTTTGCAAAAATATAGTTGTTAAAAATATTGTTTTTTTAGTTAGTGTTATGTATTTTAGTTTGTATTTTAAAATGTATGTGCTCTATTTTTTTGTGTAAGTATTGCTTTTGTTTTTTAATATATGTGTTAAATTTTTAGTAGTTAGTCATTTTATTTTAATTAAATTTAGCATTTTAGTTACGTAGCGGGTTGTGGGTTTACAGGCAAATAGGGTGGGAAGTAATTTAATTATAATTAAATGATTAATATTTTTTTAAATTAATATTTTTTTATTTAATATTTTATATTGTTAATTGTGGGAATTAATTTACTCTTAATTATTTATTAATTGATTGTTAATTATTATTAATTAATTGGTAAATATGTTAATTGTGTTATTTTTTTAGAAGCTGGTTGTGGGTTTATAGGGGAATAGGGTGGGAAGTAATTTAATTATAATTAAATTATTAAAATATTTTTTAATTAATATTTATTTATTTAATATTTTATACTGTTAATTGTGGGAATTAATCTACTATTAATTAATCATTAATTGGTTGTAAATTATTATTAATTAATTGGTAATTGAGTTAATTGTGTCATGTTTGTAGAAATGGGTGGTGGGGTTTATAGGGGAATAGGGTGGGAGGTAATTTATTTATAATTAATTAATTATTTGTTAATTAATGTTAATTAATTAATTAAAATTTAAATATGGCAATTGTGTAATTAATTTGATGTGTGAGTTGTGGGGTTTATGGTGGTAATGGTGAAAGTAATTTATTTTTTATTAATTAATGATTTGTGGTTAATTGATATTAATTTATTAATGTAAAATTATTTATGGAAATTATGTAAATATTTTTAGGTGCGTGTTGTGTTTATTGGGGTAGAGGGTGGAAAGTAATTTAGTTTAAATTAAATAATCAATACTTGATCATTAATATTCATTTATTATTTGATAAATATTTTTGGTAATTGTTTATTTTTGTTTTGGTTGTGGATTTTGGTTCTATAGGGGTAACGATTGGTTAGTATATAAATTTTTATCTGTTTTAAAGTGGTTTTTAATTAATGATATTTGTTTAATTGATAATTAATTGTGTTAATTAAGGAGGTACACGTTTTTAAAAATTTAGATGTGTGTTGTAAATTGTGTTGTGTTTTAGGTTCGGAAAAAATATTACATTTATGTAATAATTAATGTTTTTATTATAAATAACTTCTATTACAAAACATTTATTTGTTTGTAAATTATTTTTTATTTTTATAAATTAATTTTTGTATGAAAGTTTTAGATTTTTTAACATTATAATATGTTTCTATGTTTTGTAATTTTTTTATATGTTTTGTTTTTAGTTTTTTATTAATTTTTTGTATTGTAGTTAATATATTTTTTTTTTTTAAATTCATTTTTCTTTAGTGGGAATAGTAATTTTTTCCCCTCCGCTATCCAACACTTTCCCTACTGTTGCACTTGCTGGAGTGGGAATAGTAATTTTATCCCCTCCACTATCCAACACTTTCCCTACTGTTGCATTCTCTGGAGTGGGAATAGTCATTTTATCCCCTCCGCTATCCAACACTTTCCCTACTGTTGCACTCGTTGGAGTGGGAATAGTAATTTTTTCCCCTTCGCTATCCAACACTTTCCCTACTGTTGCACTTGCTGGAGTCGGGATAGTAATTTTATCTCCTCCGCTATCCAACACTTTCCCTACTGTTGCACTCGCTGGAGTGGGAATAGTAATTTGATCCCCTCCGCTATCCAACACTTTCCCTACTGTTGCACTCTCTGGAGTGGGAATAGTAATTTTATCTCCTACGCTATCCAACACTTTCCCAACTGTTGCACTTGCTGAAGTGGGAATAGCAATTTTATCCACGAAGCTATCCAACACTTTCCCTACTGTTGCACTCGCTGGCGAGGGAATAGGAATTTTTACTCCTCCACTATCCAACACATTCCCTACTGTTGCACTCGTTGGAATGGGAATAGTAATTTTTACCCTTCGCTATCCAACACTTTCCCTACTGTTGCACTCGCTGGAGTGGGAATAGTAATTTTATTCCCTCCGCTATCCAACATTTTCCCTACTGTTGCATTTTCTGGAGTGGGAATAGTAATTTTTACCTATCCGCTATCCAACACTTTCCCTACTGTTACATTTGCTGGTGTGGGAATGGTAATTCTTACTTCTCCACTATCCAACACTTTCCCTACCATTGCATTTGCTGGAGTGGGAATAGTAATTTTACTCCTCCGCTCTAAAACACTTTCTCCACTGTTCCACTCAATGTAGAGCAAAATGTCGGTTTAAAAACTATTAAAGAGTTTAATATTTTAAATTATAATATATTTTTTTATTTATTAATTTTTATGTTACAGGTGTATGTATATATATATTTATTTATAATTTTTAATATATTTATAACATTTTAAAATTAATTAAAATTATTATATATTAATTGTTTTTAAGTAAATATATATGTATTACATTTTATATATGTATGTTTATTTTTTTAAATTACATTTATTTATTATAATTGTTAACATTTACAAGTAAATCTAAATAATTTTTTTAAAGTTACATTTATTATTTAATTTATTTTACATTATTTGTTTATACATATAAAAACGATATTTTGTACATCGATATTTTTAACAACAATATTTTTTTTCTCGATATTTTTGTACTTACCATTATGAAGATAGGAAGTCGATATTATTGACAACGATATTTATGTTTCGATATTTGTGTAACACGATATTGTTGTTGTCCATATTCTGTCAGTGATCCTTTGCAAATATGGGGGCTGGCAGTGCCACATCCCTCGGAGCAGGTTGAATAGCAATGTCAGACTTCTCTGTGTCACCTTCCACAGTGACTGCCTCGTCATCGTCATCCTCCTCATCATCCCCTTCCATAAGTCTAAGGGGCATATTCTCAAGGACACATCGCCGAATTAGCAGCACTTTACCGCCACGAAAGTGGCGATAGAATTATCGCCCTATTCACAAGCCTGCGCTAACAGCCGACATCGTCAGTTTACCTGCGATAGCTGCCGCCGAATACATCGCCAAGGCTGACAGCGACAACTAACGCTAATCATATGCAGAGTAGCGTTCCCGTGCAAAAACTCACGATAACACCACTTCGTGATATTCTCAACGACCAGCCAGATCGGCGATGCAATCCAAAAACAGGCGATAAGGCACGTTAGCAGCAGGGACTTAAGACCTGCTTTTTCCTGGTCTTAAGTAGGACGAAAACCAGCAGTATAAAGGGAGCCCAGCCCAGAGCCACATCTGAAGACCAACAGATGCCATGGAGCTACTAATCATGCAGCTTGGAGACCCAAGAGGGCCACAACACCCACTGCCACCACACCCAGGACCACCCCCACCCCCAGGACCAGCCCCCCCCCGGACTGCCACAGAGGCAGCGCAGAACAAGACAGCGGACCTTCCGAAAGCGCACCAGCCTCAGAGACTTAACGCCAGAGGATGTCATTGCCCACTACAGGCTCAAAAGGACAACCATCCTCCGCATCCAGACCTACATTGCCCACAGGCTGACGGGACCAACACAGCAGACAACCAACATCCCTCCACAGACAGAGCTGCTGGCTGTGCTGCACTCTGGTACCTTCCAACCAACAACTGTCTTGGATGCCATCATCAGCTTGATACCCCAGCACCTTCACTTCCCCCACAATGCGCAGGAACAGCTGGAGACCAAGCAAGGCTTCTACGCCATAGCTGGCTTCCCGCATGTGTTGGGGGCAATTGACTGCAAAATGTCCTACTTGTGCCCCCTGCCGACACTGCACACAATTACCGCAACAGAAAGCACACGCATTCCATCAATGTGCAGGCAATAGTGGACCACCGGGGACTGTTCACCAATGTCGTCGCCAACTACCCAGGCAGTGTGCATGATTCCTACATTTTCCGACAGTCCATCATCAACCAGCGCTTTCAGGATGGCACCTATGGAAATGAACTGCTCGTTGGTAAGTACTAACGGAACACACCACGCACCTCAACTCCACAATCATACAACCCACAACTGTGGGAATGCACACGCAACAAAAATCACAT